>JACDQD010000002.1:16479153-17679153 GCA_019843655.1 Lethocerus indicus
TTTTAATTAAAAAATCACCGTCGAGGCGAATATTTATTCAATTACGATGCTAAATAAAATGTAACTAAATTACGGGTAATAATTCAAAACATTACTTCTTCTCTTAATAAAGCAGTTTTTGCAAAAAAAATAAAATGGTTCGCCATATTTCTGCTGCCTAGACCGATTTCGGTTGCTCGCCATCCTCGATTGCTTCTCCGTCAGCATGGTATTAATAGCCCGAATAATTTAAATTGCCTCTTCATAATATTGATTCATTTGTTAAACAACCTTAGCGATAATTCCTGTTGTTAAACCACCTTAATGACCATTCCTTTTTTTTTATTTCCACTCGCCCAAAACTATACCGGTATCTGTTTCCGGCTGAGGTCACTAGTATTGTGTGATTAATACAGGAAGGTATTCAGGCTTTTCCGCTCCCAGCGCTCAATTCTGTCATTACGCCGTTACGGTCAAAGTACTTCATCATACGATCAAAGCGACCCATCATTTCAGCGATTCATTATTTATCAACACTTGAAAAGCCAAAGTTGGAACCGAAATTTACAATCGGACTGCAGTTTAAAGTTGTCTGTCTGCCTTGCGTACTGAATGAGCGCACCACAATCGGGCTTCGACGATCTGAAAAATGTTAGTGTAAAGCGGGAAATTCAATTGGCGGTCGGGCCCAGGAAAGAAGAACAATCGGAGGCTGTTCTGAGTTAGCACATGCTCGGGTAGGAGGAGAAGAGGAGACGGAGAGGGCCGCGGCCCAAGATGCGATCTTTGGCTGGCTGTCCTTCTGTCGCGGCCGGCTTCTCCTCTTTTCTTCCCTCCCCCGACCCCCGCAGATAACGGGCCGATAACTCCACAGGCGAACCGGTAATTACCATTTCAAATTTGGCCCACCAGTCCCAGATCCTATTGGTCAGATAGGTTTCTCTCTTTGATTTTTTATTTTATTCATTTTTTTTCAGAAAAAGAATTAATGCTTTCTATTATGTTTCACATCTATCTAGAAGAGATAGCGCGTTCTGTTGTCAGGTTTATAAATTGTTTTTTTTTTCCCGCCGGCTCTATATAATGTAGCCAACAGTTGCAGGTGAATTTAAGAAATACGTCTCTAAGACGTAGAATTTGTATTTACCATTGTAAGTACCGAAAACTGGAATTCAATCCGGGTTAATGTACGTACGTAATTCAAACCAAAGACTGTAACCAATCAGTTCAGTCACAATTAATGATCTTTGTCTCTTACCAATCCTACTATCATTCAGTTGGCATTCATTAATTATAATAAATGATTGTGACGAATTTAAACCATTATTTTTCATTTTACACTAGTACACTAAATATTTATAATTTTAAAAATTGTAGTTGTGGCTTGAAATAAAAATAAAATCATTTTCATAACAGTGTGTTTATAGATTCTATTCTAATATGCTAACTTGTAAAAATAATGTTTTATACGCCTCTAATAAGTAAATCAATATCTGTTCATAATTTAATATTTTGACGATATATTAAGTTGATTGGTAACGAAGCAGTAAAACCTGATAACCACTTAAAATATTTGTATAATCAGCCCACCCTACAATATATCAAGCCGTTAACGGTTTTCGGTCTCACGAGACATGGGTTTAAAGCCCGTAATATTTTTCTGACTTAATTGAGAAATGAATGATTCGGAACATAAAAAAATAGTTTCAATTTAGCATAGTCTGTTCTAGAAATTACTTTGAGTGGAAAAGTGCTCCCGTTTATTTGAAATCCGACCGATGAGCAGGTCGCCCGACGAACTTCCCACCTCGGAATTATAAATAATCTCAGCGCTATAATTTCCTTGTTAATCGATCGGGACAGATAGCGTCGACGGGCCGGCAGATTGTTGCCGGGATAACGCATTTATCGCCAGATACATCTGCTAACGTTCCGGGAAGTGGCCGCATCTTCTTCGCAAAACTGGCACAGGGATTAGCGCGAAGATAAGTCACGGGTCATTCCGATATCTTCATTCATAAGGTAAATGAGCCCGGGCACAAGTTCGATCCGCTTATTCGACACGTGTGAAAATAAAGAAGGAAACGCCGTCACAAAGTAAAAATAATAAGTGCAAACGAAAATTTCAAAGACGAACCTCAGACCTGAGATTTCATCCGGCTTCATTAATCATTGACAAAATGATTAATGGAGGCATTCTGGGTTAGTCACGATACCCTACGCGTATCAATTATTTAAACTAATATCTTTGATGCAACTGACTCTCCCGCCACTATCTTATCGGCAGATTATAAATATTGTTATTTACTATGAATGAAAATGTTTAACAACATTTTATTCAGGAGGCACCTATCGTCACGATTTAGAGCACGGGTTGTTTTTTGTTGTAGATTGTTAAATCTATTGCATAGTTGGCACTAAAAAAAATGTTTGCTACAAAATTAAATTTATAATAACTAAACATAATAGAATAAAATATACTATGCATTAAACCTTATTATAGACTATAAATATTACTCTAAAATAAGATAATTAAGAATTTACAAAGGACTAAGGCAATGAATTTATATTTAGCTGGGCGTAAACAATTATGTCTCACAGATGCAAAATCCTATTCATTCCAGAGACCTTGGCATTTCCTTTGGTTTCCTACGTTCTGACTGTAAGTAGAGGAAGCCGCAATAGACCTCAAATATGACCCGAAAATATAGGAAAGTACAGAAAGCCAGAAAGTCAGTAAGCCTACTGTACATCACAACCCATCTGTACTATGCACAGGTAAAATAGTATGATGAAATAGACTGGGAATACATTAAATTATAACAAATTAGAGTCCCTTATTCGGACAGAATAAGAAGAGCGCGCTTAATTAATAAAACGCGCGTTTAATAAAACTAGCCATTGCCGTCGTCGGGAGTACAGGTGGGAAATGACTACTGAGGCGGGGACTGGAGAGGAGAGAGGAGAGGAGGAGAGGGAGAGAGTGAGAGAGAGAGAGAGAGAGAGAGAGAGAGAGAGAGAGGGAGGGAGGGAGGGAGAGAGAGAGAGAGAGCTGTTGCGGGACTCTCGGGTCAGGTGTGATGCTGGGGCAGCCTACCAACTGTCCTCATTTTATCGGCGCCAGTTTATCTATACTCAACGCTTATATTTATACGCCTAGACAAACGCCCGCCCGTCCAACGAATAGGAAAGTCGCTAAACGGATGCGACATCGGCCTCGGCCGGAAACTTTCTACTAATTTCCAACGCTCACAAAAAAAGAAGAAATAAAAAGTATCGGAGGTTGGGGGAAAAAAGAGAAGGCCGATATAAATCGGCCTCATAAATAAAGAACGTCCCCGAACGACGGTACACTTCCTGCTGGTTGCACAGTTGAATAGCCAATCGAAATTCTCAACGTTGGAAGATTAATTTAAGGTATTGTCTGATAAATTGTAGGGGGAGAAGTCGGGTTTGGAATGCCATCACTCTTGCGATGTTCTGTCTGCACGCTCCTAAGCTGGACAGATTTAAACATTTCACCATCGGCAGTAAAGTCAGTATTGGAGCGAAGTATTTACATTTGTCGGCCGTGGATAAAGCGGCTAGTATCCCAAAGTACTAATTATCGCTAACGAAGATTCGATACATTATTCCACTGAGTTCAATACACCTATAACCTGTCTAGGATTGCGAGCGGTCAAAACAAACTGGAAGGAAGTAATCGCCAGAGTAATTAGGCGGGATTTAAAACAAGGTAAAGTGAGGAAGGGTTACAAACAAGGAATTAAAACTGTCTCGGCCGGACGATGAGCGGCAATTAAAATAATGGCTTCCCATTTCTTTTAATCGCGATCAAAGTCTGCGGAGTCGATTTAATTCATTTCTCGGCGCGGAATAGCTTCAAAATCGCGTTACCAAAAAAAAAGGATGAAAAGCTTTGGGAATTAGTGAAGACTCGTGTAGAACAGAGGAAATGTGTGAGCAATCGGCAGTAAATGGGCCTCTTATTCAATATCACCGCCGACAACTGGGAATTGTTGGCCTCCGTGTCGTGCCCCTGGACCCACCCACCCAATAACAGACTGACGCCGTGTACGATCTGATAAATATTCATACGGGCCCTTCCGTGTCCGTTTTTTATTTGAAAGGAAAACGCCTCAAACGTGTAAATCTGTTCCGATAATTCTAAAACCTTAATTGCCCCCCATTACGGAACATGAGGATCTTCCACTAAACAACTACCGGCTTTCGGCTGGAGCAACAAATGATGTGAGTGTTTAATGAATTTGTAGGAATAAAAACGCTATTCACGATCGATTTATATTTTAAAACAAAAAGTAATATGGATAATTTCCCTCGTAGTTTTGAAATCTCAGCGTATTTATGGTATCCAAACGTAATTATAGAATTATTATTTTTATAATAATATTATAATATATATAATTTATAATAAACTGGACAGTAACTGTCTACCGTATGTCCGGGATGAGTGGCGTTCAAATTGAAGGCTGGTCAAATTAAAATGAATACCCTTCAATGTACCGAGTCTGATGTTTCATCTAATTCGTAATCATTTTTTATTACCTCAAATAATTAATTGATTTTCAAATTGTAAATAATTTATGCCGCGAAGGTTGTCCATAATTCCAGGAAATAAAGTAGCCAGCGGGAATTTCGCATTGAGGAAAGGCGCACCTTTCATTTTTAGAAAGTCCACGCAGGATAATTTTCAGACGCGCTTGCAAAACTTAAAAGCACCGGCGCTAGTTCAAATAAAATTTTCGTCCCTTATCTATTTTTTGAAAGTCCCGCCGGCCGTACGAGACGCACGCAAGATCGCAGGTGCGATACGGAGGAGAAGCTTTGTATAAAATATACAGTGACACAGATACGGCGAGGGCCCGAAGGCTGGGAGGTTGAACAAGTGGGCAAGCCCACTACGGCTTCCAGTCGGTTACAACACGAAACGTTCCACTCCCGGCCGACATCAAGTCCATCCTAATGTATCCATCTCTAATGACTTCAATACATTCTAAATTTCAAATAACAACTCGACCTTCAACTCAATACTGTTCCTATTGCACCATATCACTTTCTGATCGCCTAAAACAACACTTAACCTATTTTACGGCGCACATTCCTCAATCCTGAACACACTATTTCAGCTTATACAACAGTAATAACAAATTTTATTTCTCCGATATCTGATGGCATCCTTGAACTGACATAACAATTTCATTAAGATTAATGAATTCTTCTGTAGGAATGGAATCTGTTTTGTATACCATGTTCTGAATTTAAATGTGAAAGTCGAGAAATCACGAAATGAAGTCAGCACTTAAAGCTCATGCCTGTGTTGTGTTCAAAATAATCACAAATTTTAGATTTTTGTATTGACGTAAATAAAACGAAATAAAGGCCCATTTCATGAGTCCGTATTTCTTTCTCGTGATCCTCACTTCGGGATGATCTACCTGGCTATAGGCCCGACATCGAGTTTGAGGAGTGCGTCCTGAACACAATCTACATTTTATTTTTTTTTATTAATAGCGGGACTATTTCGACCCCGACTATTATTTGATATTTTATCACATAAAATATAGGCTTGCTCATTTTTATGAATTATGTCAACTGAAACGTTAATTTTAATTTCACCACTACGATCATTCGCTATAGACCCTTTATTTTGCCTGACTTGTACATACAGACACAGACATATGTATAAGATACGAGTAACTAACTGTAATTACCATATAATTACTGGGTGTTTCCTTGATTTAAATAAATTGAACCTAGTTAGAAGCGTCGATAAAATATCAGTGTACAGTAGTAGAGGGTGGAAGTCGGAACCGGCGTCAAGTGGGGTCGTTACATCGATTCCCTATTATTCTCGACCGCCGTGTTTATTTTAAAGGGTGGAAGTATGAAACACAATCGCGGAGCCCGTTGACTATTAAGCCTTACTGATTACCTTCAATACTATCGGGACGGGCCACGGTCCGCGATTACATCGGTTTTGTCGTAATGGTCGGCCGGCACGGAAAGGCATCAACTAATGTTTGAAACGTGAAAAATTGACAGTGCCAAGATAGGCACCGCCGCTTGTACAACTAAAAGCCGGTCCCTTCCGTCCATTACCGCCACCCGCACCCCCCCCCACCCTGTAACTGCCCCCATTACCCTACGCTGAGGGGAAGGGCGTTCATGCCCGGAAAGCGTACTTGATATTCTCTAAATTTACATAAATTGGTATCACATATTACTTGGAATCATCAATGAGTAACGTAAAAATAGTTAAATGAAAGTTATCCGAATAAAATTTGATATTTTACAGCGATAACTTCATATCTTATTTTCATTCGCTTCAACATTTATTTCTTTAAACATTCTCAGGATTATTCATATAACTCATAAAAAGTTAATTAGGAATGATTAATATCATTTTGGCACTCCAATTCCAATATATATCCTAAATTATAATATTCTGGAATTTAATATACAAATAAACTATGCTTCTAAAGTGATTTAATTTCTATAATGACACTAATTCTATAATTATTGTAAGACATCCCCACGACGATTTCAAATAATGTCACACGAATTATTTCATTCAATCTCATGAATGATTCAAGTTCAGTGAGTTATGTGGATCCTATGCGGTGTATTGGAGACATACCCTGTTGCCATATACCGTGCATATCATTACACTGGACTACCGATCGGCCCTTTGTTCTGACAGCCATTGGCCTCCACGAACTCCATTTATGGGAACGTTCATTATTTTCAAATAATACGGTCGGAAGGTTATAGCCTGTGCAATCCATGTAGCCTCTCCGGTGTTGACTGCCCGTGCAAGAATAAACCTAGTAAATATCATTGACGAACAGCAGGGAAATAAAATTTTAACTATTATTCGATTCAAAATGCAGTTTAGGGCGGTACACTGGGTGCAATTATAAGGTTAACCAAGTTAATCGGCGAAGAAAATAACTAGGGGATTCGGAGATAATACCATCGAGAAATATACTGGATAGTATTGTTCTGTGGAAAACAGGATGTATTAAGTTCATAACGGCGACACGGTCGGGAAGAACAATTAAGCCGATTGAAATGTAAATGTCCCTGTATTTAAATCATGTGTTTCATCCCTTTTCTTCGATAACATCTTGTAGTTTGCCCACCCTCCCTTCACGAGCGGTGGAGAAGCAACACCCCAGTGGCAATTTCCTGACCATTACCATTATTGATCCCGTTGGTCAAACTGCTCACATACTCGCCCTCGACCCCCTTACACCCCCTCGTCAACGGCAACTATATTCACTCTGTGGCAACGATTTTCGTCAGGTTCATATCTACTTGTAGTCGATTGGTATTGAGAATTAATTTCTAAACTAAACATTCTAACACTAACTGTTGATTTTGCACGTGTCTCGCTTAAATTGGTATTATCCATCATCAGCCACTATTAAACAGTTATTTCATAGTTATGTGTGTGCATGTAAAATAGTAAAATTCATTTACAAACGTACCGGAATTTTTCAGTTTTAACGCTATGCACCCGAATACAAACGGGAACGGGGCAACGGTTTTTCCGAAATTGAACTCATTATCTGGGATGTCATTCTCGGGGTTAATTTATGTTTTTAAAATCGAACTTCCCTCCTTCCCCTTAATCCCGATACAAACTATTAATGAGGCAATTAAGTTAAGCCGCCGTGTTAAGAAGATTGCCGCCCTTTCCATTTAGATTGTGACGCATCTCCCGACCCCGGGAGAGTAAACTATAATTTGGAATCTGGGCAGTATAAAACGTTGATTGGGTCCGAGAGATAGCCATGATGAACGCCGTCTATCCAGAGATTAGCTTTTATTTACCTTCGTTTAAAAGTGGATTGGAGTTGATTCCCCCTTATCTGAGAGGGCATTAAGTACGGAGCTGAAACTTGGCTTGGATAAAAGTATTGCAGCTGATGGGATATCTTTATGGCGATATAGCTTCCAGCAATGGCACTCCTACCGGCTACCTACGGCCGTTACCTATGTTAATTTTTATATTCTTTCTAACCCTCGCCGTTTCAGCTTTCGTTACTTAAATTTCACTTCGCCCACTTTGGACCCGGATTGAGGCCATCCCAAAAAGGGCTTAATGCAAGGGGACATTAGAAAAAGGACCGGAATTATGTATAATGGATCTTTTCCTTTTAGAGCTTTAATAGATTTTAATTTTCTCTAAGAAACCGGAAGTAAATGTTCCATAATAGTTAGTATTACAGTGAATTATTATTCCTTATTAAAATAATTCTCAAATTTCACTCGAGGCAGATTTAAACTAATACTTGCATTAACGAATATATGTAATATTTGTACTATCAATTTAAGACTTGCATAAATCATTTTCATTTTTAAATACTGTTGCCTTATTACGAATGGTGTATTAAAAAATACTTTTATATTTTATATATCTATATAGGATGTATAAACCTAACTACTTGAAAATGATTGCATTGTCAATAACTTTCAATTTTTATATTATTGTAAAAATATTTTTACATGCCAGCAGAATATTACCAGCCTACAGATGGTTTATAGACAATAACAAAAGGAAAACTAACCACAATGACGTTTATTCTAGACTTAAATGAGACTGCGGGTCCGGTCCGTGCGTGTGTATGTGTACATTGAGTTAATATCCATAATATACAGAAGCCGCACTCACGCAGGGCCCTACAATGCTATTTACTTATTAATGAGATGACTATCATATCTGCACGGATATGCAGATAAGAGGGAGCCAGTATAGCGTGTCGGGGGACCTGGGCGTGGGAGCCGGCCAGCACGCGCCGACCTCCTCCTCCCCGGAGAGCTTCACACCCCCGCGGCTATCCTCCCAACCCAATTTCAAATACCGCTAGGCATCCGGACAACGGGAGCACCTAAACTGCGTAGTATCATTCGCATCTGGGCCGCTGTCAGGGCGGCGACCCGCCCGAACAATTTTGCTTTAAATGACGTTTATTCAATTTAAAAGTGGAGAGGTCTGTCCTCCGCTCTATCTGTCCATCAGCTTTATAAATATGGATATCGTGTGGGTAAGTCCCGTTTATTCGTAGGACCGCAATTCCTTCTGCCGCCGACGAACCCATTCTACACGCCCTACACTCCCAGCAAGATTTTGCGGAGATATTTTACATACCACATTTCGAATTTCCATTTTTAATGTAATTAAATATATACATAAAAACTCTCACCATTCGAAAATTCTCTACTATACATATTTACTTCAAAATACATTGCAGTACATTGAACATTTAAATAATTCATTCTTCGTATATTAAATGAAAAAACATGTTACAACTACATATATAAAGTGTAAGTGTGTTCGGACTGTCAATTGGTATTCTACTTGATTTATTAATGGGTATCGGATATTCGTTCAACATCTGCATTATGAATACGCTTCTCAATTTTGAGAAGACACTAATTTCAATATTAGAGTGATTTGAATAATAAAAGGGATTTTGTGCAGTTTCCGGTTGTATATAGAAGAGTGGGTTATGTGTAAGTTGAACGGGGACGATCTCAACAGGTAATAGAACCAACCACCAGTTGGGGGGAGAGTGCCGGGAACGTACTGAGCCGGGTATCGAGTCCGATATCGGGCCGGCTAACAACGTCACGTCCGGCCGTGGCCGGGCGTTGTCACTGTACAAAGGGATTCCACGGGAGAGCGACTTAATTAAAAGGTAACATCCGAGGGGATTTGTTAAAGAAACAAGAGGAGAGGGGCCGGCCCTACACTGTCCGCCGGACATGCTGACACCCGACATGCCGGCCGAGCCTGTTCGCTCACCGAAGCCCGCCGCCTCCGCCTCCGCCTCCACCTCCACCTCCACCCCCCCCTACCCTTCCAACAATGGGACACGTTTCTTGGCAATTGTTTGCAACCGAAGATGGACAGATACGGGCAAGAGGTGAAGAGAGAGAGAAAGGGAGAGGGAGGGAGAGGGAGAGAGAGATGTGGAGATTAGAGAGAGGCACTGAGTGAGTTGGCACGAATGAGAAGAACTGGGCGACAATGTATAATGACAGACCAGGAAGGCGGATATTTAAAAAATAAAATAGACTCAACTAGCAAACTGGAAAAGATAGACAAAATGCGGAGAATTAGTACAATGAGATGATTAAGTTAGATAGACTCAATTAAATACGTACCGGGGTCAGTGTCCTTTTCCTATTCCTTAATTCGAAGATTTTCCCATCTATTATTCTGATTTTAATCGGATACCACAAATACTTCAAAATATTTATAACTCTCGTCGATTTGGAATCTCATCACTTTCGAGACGTCTCTCACAGATAATATTTATGCTAGAACCTACAAAAATGAAAGGCGATAGAAAATGATCTTCATAGTGAATCGATAACTTCTCCCACCCCACCGACATTACAAAAACACTAACATATCGGGAAGTTGGTTTTGAATGAAAGAACCACCGTGCTAGAAACGAATAGAAATTGGTCCGACATCGTGGGTCGAACATGGGACCCACTCCCGCAGTCGAGAGCAAGGGTGACTATGTTCTCAAATAACACCCCGGCCATCTACATAACTGAGTGTATTTATCCTAACGGAATTCAGGATCCAATAGAAAAAAACTGGAAGAATATATTCTGGATTGATTTTTCTGCAGCTTATCTAAAAAGGATAGACATAAACTCTTCCTCCATTTCAAAGAGCGCGACAGATAGGAAGTCAACTTCTTTTATGGGGCTGAATTCCCGAACAGATACAGAAATGAAGATTGCATGAATTTTCATTTAGACGCCGTAAACCGTTGTTCTTATGCAGTAATTTAGCAGAGAAAATGAGAAGCCCGGAGCGTCCAGGCCGCGTTTATGATATAGAGGGAGATAGATAAATACCGCCGCGTGAGTTGGCAATCGCGCCGGGCATTCCTCAACAAAGATCGAGGATTGAAGATTTTAAGAATGTTTTTAAAAAAATAGTTTTAAAACGCGAGAGAGTCGACGGAAGGAGGAATCAGATACGGGGTGGAAAAGACCTGGATGGCTACAGGAGGCGGACATAAAGATGAGCCTATCTTCAAGAAGGTCAAGAGAACACACAACCTGGAAGGGTGAACGAACAGTTCCTAAAACTATGAAACACGCTATATTTATTGGAAGTAATATGAGCACAAATAATTGTAAAAGGAAAGCAGACCGGGTGTATTTGTCCTAGGTGCATTGAATAAATTTAAGGCGCGAAACTAAAAATAAAATATTTTACGGGCTCGTTAATACCCCACAACTGTAGCAACACTGGGAAATTTTATGACACGTTTTAAATATTGTGCGCTGGTCTCAATGACGTTGCCACGAAATTAGTGCTACATACCGTGTTAAAATTTCAGTCTAAGGGCCATGAAAATCTTTACGTCAAGGAACGTTTTAATATTACGATGTTCTCAGGATTTGAGAACCCCGGTGATTACATGTTTTTTTTTAAATTCATATATACTGAACGAGGACATATGAAAGAGCAAATTACAGTGTATGCGTCAGACACTGTGAATTCGGCAGCGGCGGACAGAGTTGGGCAATGGAGTCGGTATACAAAAATTATCAGTCACAAAAATGCTGCCCGGTAGATTTGCGTGCGGCACTCCTGGGGAATGTTCAGTCGAAGCGAAGCGTCTCAGATAAAACCCCAAGAGCGACAAGTGACAGGGGAAATGCCGTCCGTCTATCGTACTTGCAATTATAATCGCAACAATAAATATGATAAAATGGAAAAAAAAAACTTAGGGTGGGAGATTGCGACGGGTAGGAGAGGAATGCCTTGTCTAAATATCGCCGGTCGATATACCAAACGGAACGGAGGGAAAAAACGGGAAGCCGAATGATACAACAGTTGCTCATTCGAGTGTTACAACGCTGATAATGTTTTTCGTTATAAAAAAAATACGGAGAAAATATAATTGCGATTGCGATTTGCGATTTTACAAAAATAAACCGAACGAACAGTGGAGAGATTGTAACGAGACAGGTCTGCTCTCGAAGTCTGAACGATACCCGATAAACCGTTTCAAGTGAATACGATGGGTTGTTAAGCCAAAAACATTTTGTATTTTAATCATTCGGTTTTCGTCGAATTTAGACTGTATAAACTCCATCCTTCCTTCTTCGACTATCTCTAAATAACAATCGTATATTTTTTTGAATTAATTCTATTGAATGACAACTTGTATTTCAAAGAAAAAAAAACTGCATGATTATTATTGGTAACTTTAGTTAACATTATAATTATATGTTTCCGAAAAATTATAATAATACAATGATGAATGACATTAGACTCTTTTGAATAACCGGTAGAAGTTCCGGTGAATAACGGGTAGAATCCTGTAATGGATTGTGTTGGAAGTTCGATCCAACGTACCGGCATATGGTGTAAAAATCATTCTTCATTTTCGCAATGAATTATAACTAGGAGGATAACTTAGATGGGCTTATGGGGTTATATCCTGGACGACATCTTCTACCATATTTAATTAACGGCATGCGACAACTATTGAACCGAAAAGAAATTGTGGACATTTTATATTAAAACAATCGGGCTGGATGCTAGAGAAGGATGGGGAAGCGGTATGAAAAAGAGAGCGAGAGAGAGAGAGAGAGAGAAAAGGTCGGAGAGAGGGGAAGAGAAGTGAAAGGAGAGAGGGGGGCCGGGGTGGAGTGTGACAGTGATGTACGAGGGTGAGATACATCATAAAGAGGCGGCTGCAAGGGCGAGGCCCAGGAAATTTGGAGCGACTCTCTTGGAGGAAGGGATGACACCCCCAATGTAAGATTTACTTACCGCCCTCCCAACACGCGGACACGGAGACACACACACACACGGGCCCTTTTCGCCTGCCCCAGTGCGCCTCCGGAGGCGACTCGCTCCCACCTCATACCGGTAATACAATACCACCAGCAGACAATCTCTTGACACCATCAACATAATAATAATTTCCATAGGCACTTCTCGGCTCCGCCGTCCGAATTCAATCCGAACGTCTTTCGGCCACGATTTATGGTCCGCATTGATTTCAAAAATCGTCAAAACCATAATTATAAGCCAAGATAACGTTTCGAATGAAACGATATTTATTTAAGCAGATACTACGGTACCTTCGCTAAACCATATAAATTAAAAATAACACTCCAATTTATATCTTCAATTTGAGAGGCTACTATAATCCTAATTTAAATAGCAGTAAGTAAAGCCTGTTAATTAATGATAATTGCTAGAGTGCTAATTATAAAACTTATAAAAGCTAAAAAAGTTATTTTTACTGACCCCTTGTAACCTGTTTCATTGCTTCTCAACATCGTTAGTCAACTTAGCAACAAAATGTAGTTATACCTAGAAAATCACATCCGCGTGGTTGTAGTTTTATCAGTATTCCTTAGGTTCTTCGAATGTAACTTTAATATTCAAATTATATACTTTTTGTACTTTCGGTAGCCCAAAAAGAAAGTCGCGTATGAGGCAGTGTACGAGGGAGGAAAAGGGTTGTGGGAGAGAGAGTGGGAAGAACCGGCGGCCTTCATTACGAGAAATAGTCTCAGATTGTAACAAAGCGATTAACAACAAGTCGGTGGGTCCGGGCCCCGTTATCAATCTTCAAATCTCCTGGCTGAGGCTGACGGAGCGCCCTCCTCCTCCTCCTCCTCCTTCTCCACCTCCTCCTTCCTCGTCTTCATCTGTTTCCGTCTGCCACACTGGCCGCCCCCATACCCCCCCTCCCACAACAACCCCCAATAATTAACGCGATAATTATAAACCGCCGCGCCTCCCCCACCACTCGCGGTAATTAATATTATAATCGGAGCCCCATCTTAATGGAAAAATAGCGGGCGTAACCAATTACATGTGAATTGCTCTTTGTGTGTTCTAGACTGCGAAACTATACAATTAGGGTATTTATCGTCTATTCTCCGCCCGGCGCCCCGACCTCACTCACGGGGGTCCTCCTCTTTTTTTCTTTCGGCTGTGTGTGTCGCAGCAATTCCCATGGAGTTTCGGTCTAAAAATACTTCGGAGATAACAATCGCGGAAAAGAGAGAGAGACCCCACTATTAAAATCCTGAATGAGCCGCGGGGTCAAAGGCAGTCGTCGTTTTGAGACAGAAAAATTATCGCCCAGTACGAGATTTTTCCGCCACATGACTCATTCGTCTTTTGCCAACCAAACAGCAATAAACACGAGAATACGATCTCAATATGAATAGAAATTTGTACAAGAAACTAATTGATGTATTCCATAAGAAGTTTCAAATTCTATACTCTGTTCGGTTTCGACTTACGTCACCTTTATACCTTTATTTATAAGTCAAAAGGGTGTTGCAACCTGTCAGTCACTAAAAACATAGTTAGAAAGTTCAGCAATAAAAGTAACAGCAAAAAATATGGTAAAAAAGTTCAAATTACTCACTAAATAAAAACACAGAAAGCGAAAAACCAGTATATCTCTCAGTTCTATGGCCACTACTCAAACATTCTGATAGAAGTTTCACTCGAATAATTATGCAGGGAGTACCGAAACATGTCTTGTGGCTTAGGATCAAATAGAAAGTAGAAAGAAAATCAAACGAAATTCTTTTCCGCGTGAAATTGAATACATGCAAAGTTCAGGCACGGCATATTTATATGAAAATAAAAATGAAAATGCCAAATGAGTTATACGACTCAATTTATAAGTCCGACAAACAAAGGAGAACTGGTATTGTGTCCCGGTCGGGGTGTTAATTACGAAATTGGTTCAAAATAGGAAAAACGCACTCAGAACTGGTCGAGCGAGTGTTTCCTTAAACAATGTGTAAATGCGAGCAAATAAGACTCCGCCACTTCCCGTTAAGGAATTACATTTCAGGACCAGTTCAGTCACCGCCGATGATCCCTATCGAAACGCCCAGCGGCGAGTGCAACTTGAGACTTGAAAATAGGTATGTTATAAGCGGACTTTAATATTTTCTTCTTATTGGATTTCGTGGCATGCACCTGCTTCGACTCTCAGCCAACCAGGTTGATTATTCGCAATTTCAGTTTTAGATTATAAGCACAATTGTTTCAATCCCAATTGTATTTACAGAACGAAGAAAAATACAGGGTCGAGTCCTGTGCGTAGAACGTTTAATCGAAGTATAAGCCTAATATTGAATCTTAAGTTCGCCGGGTCTCTCTCGTCTTCTCATCTGCAATTTTTTTGTCGCCTAACGATAATAGTCGGTGATTCAATATTCATCCGACCCAGATAATTGCTGAAACAATGCACTGACTTGTTTTCCGAATCGACACCGCAGAAAATATCTCGCCTCCTTTATAATATCCGTCACTGCGTCATCTTTCCCTTTCCATATCATTTCCTACAAAGAATCAAGAGAGATTACAGCGGCATTATAATAAGGCGTACATAAACTTTTCATTGTAAACGGATAGATTTTAAGACTCGCCTTCCTCGCGAGTCGACTTTGATTTTATCGGGTGTGAGTTTACCGAATTGTAATTCCAAGGAAAAGTGGGTCGATGATTCGAATGGGATCATGTAATAAAATATCTCCCAGAAAGGTTTTCGATACAACATTGGATGATGTATAAAAAAGGATTCACCACAAAATCAGTTAATAAACTGAGATATATGTAAAACTTCTGATTAGCTAAAAGAAAATGGAAAATTTAAATATTAATAATATAAATAATGCAACCCCCTGTCGATGTTATCGATAGGATAAGGCGTCGAGGAAACTAAAAGCCGTGTCTATTTACCGATCCCTAAAAATGTAGAACTAACAACTAAAATTAATTTTCTTACTTAGTGAGATCACGGGTCTAGAGTTGATTAGAACAGGACGACTTTCCGGATTTCGGGCGGTGTCTCTTCCCCTTTGGTAAGATATTAAGCACTTAATACATTTTTTTATGGTCCTTAAAATGAGTTTAAACGCAGTGAGAAGCGAATGGAAAAAAAGACGGGGGCCAAGAAGCGGGAGGGGAGTCCCGGAGATGTTAATAATATGAAGCCATTAATTATAATATATACTTTGTAAGAGGCCTTGTTTCAAAAACTTAATTTCCTGCGGTGCGTGCACGGAATGAGATTATTAGCCGACGAAGGGACGAAGGGGAGGGAGAGCAGAAGGAGGTTGTTTAATTAAGAAAACGCATGTGGAAAGAAAAAGGGAAAAAAGGTGGACATCAACAACCGGCCGTTAGGGACAAGTACTTTTTCATTGGGTCGCTTTGTCGGCTGTAACTGCCCAATATGCGATTCTATACAGGCTCGGCAGGCCCGCCATACAGCTGTATCATATAAGTATTCTTCAGCACGTGGAACCTGTACAACACTAAATATCGCACAGAGGTAAAATTTCTGTTTCCATGATTTCTTATTTCACTGATTGCACTGACCTGATACCTCTCCTTCGTCTAATATCAAACTTTATACTGATTGCGTCTTACCTTTCTTGATTAATGGATAAGCCCACATAAATTAGGCATTTAAAATTCTTCAAACTCCCAGTTATATCATTTAGATGACTGAATAAGTACCTGCAAATAAAAATAAGTATAATTAGAGTATCATTACAGGAATTATGAATAAATTAAATTGCTATAATTTGACGGTTAATCACCATTGCATAAAAACTGCGCGATTTTCTACCAAGTTCGAGCGCGTTCAAAAGGACTCGACTATTAAATCATTATATTGGATTTTATTTATATAACAAGTTCACATCGTGCATATAAAGTCGGGAAAGGCAAGTGAAAGAAAACCGCGGCCGTCTGTTCCCCATTAAACATTGAAGGGGCAATTATTGAAGGATCTGAGCCTATCGCCGATTCGAATCTTAACAGCATTCCGGCCTAAATAAACCTCGCAATTTGAAACGAATTAGATTAACTTTCCATCAACCGGCTGAATACATTACGCCGGTTGTAGGTCATGCATCCATCGCCGGATATTTGTTTATAGGAACATAACGGTCGCTCCATTTATTGCATTTCAACCAGCACGACACCTTGTCCCGCCCGTTAAGATTTAAAATATAAATTGACAATAAAATATTCCTCAACTCCTGACAGCACATATTTAACCAATTGCCTGCTAATTGTGATTTCCATCATATTTATAAGAACTAATATGTAAATGGATTAAATTTATATACACGTCGGAATTCTATATACTTCAAGATAATATATTAACGTAACAATCTCGCAGAGGGATGAAAGGGTAATTCATTCGTGTACACTTTGAACTTAGTCCCTTCACGAATCGAAGCGACCGGATCGTTGCTCGGATTATCAATTAAGTCGCACTCAGTGTACACCCGGTTCGTGCTCGATACGATGTCCACTTATCGGAGCCGGGGCCGATGATTTCTCAAAGGCCGCCCTATTATCTGAGCACGTATTTGCAATTTCCAACGCCGGTCTGCCGGTCGCACTAGCACAACGCGCCGTGAGTCACTTCGAGAAAAGGAGACGGTCTTGCGCACGCAGTCTCAGATTCGACAGAGTTCGAGATAATTATGGATTATCCGCACACAGTACGGACGTCTTAAAACACCCTCGCATTACAGAATTTTATTTTATACTACCTCAGTTCCATATTAATAGACAATAATTTATGATTAAATAAATATTTTTGGGGACAAGCACATTCACTATAAACTTAATGCTAATATTGCATTATAGATATTAATTATATAGTTATTTATTAAAAAATTAATAATGTCTACAAGTGTATAATGTCTTCATCTATTTCCTTTCAACTATTGTAGGCAGTCAATTTCTGACCGATGGCTCGGGAAATTTATTTCTGTAAGGTGTTAAATTTATAGGTCCGCCTTAATGTAGGCCTAATGAAGTCTGAAATACTTAAAGGAAGGTGACAACAAAACGGGGGAAAGCAACAAATTGTGGAGCGCCACCGCGGACCCGGAGAGGCCGACGCCGTACGACTTCATAACCGGAGCGAGAGATGGGAGATTATTGTAAATGGGCGTTTAAAGCGCGAAAAGCGGAACATAAACAGGAGTAGGAGGAGGAGGAGTGTCGGCTCCCTTTAATAATATAGTGAGACAGTAGACGGTCCCGAGAACGCATTGCGGGGGCGGCGGGCGCCCGGCTTTGTTTTCCATTTGGAGTAGATGCGGGGGCGGGGCGGATCTCGTTTCCTGGGGCGGTTCGAGGATTAGAGCCACACATGCCGAGCGGAGAGGGCGCTGATTGCCCTAGTTGGCAATAAAGTCGACTGGAGGCCAGGAAATGAACCCGAGCCACCCCCCAGCCGCCGCCCCCTTCACAATATACATAATATCACCCGAGTCGGCGCTCTACTTCCTCCCCCACGCCCCTTCGGCCCGTAAAACCTGTCTGCAACAAGTGGCAATAAGCCCCCGGCTCCGGTGGCTTCCCCCCAGTAGAGACGGCTCTTTTGAGACCGTCAAGCCGTTTCCAAGATTTGACTGGTAATGCAAAGTTTCGAGGATCATTCGGCTCGGCCCCAGTAAAAGGGTTATTCCGAAGGCGGTATGTAAATATTTTCCGTGCCCTCATTCTAGTTGAAATTAGCTGAAAGAGTTATCACGCTTGACTCCTGTCCTTCCCATGACATTTTTCGGCTTACTGTAATCCGGTAATCATAAATTGCGTATCGGCCACCGAAGTACTCCAACCGGACAGGAATTTCCCTCAGTAACTGATAATGGTTTGAGATGATATTTAAAGCTATCTTGGACCCCCTCATTTGCATTAGTTTTGTAAGTGTAATCATTTGAGATTTCCATATACAAAAATTGTATTTGCATAAATTGATGAAAAAACCTTTTTTTTGGCATATTTCCCCATATATGACAAATAATACATTTTTTGTGAAATAGACAAGATTAAAAATCAATATGCAGTAAATACCGACATTAATAGTGAAAGTATATTTATAATTTAATTACCCATCGAGTGCAAACGCAAAACCGAGTCGCCTCTATTCCCCTGGGAATGAGAAAGCTCTGCCCCCTCCCTTTCATCTACAGAAACGAGGAGCAGATTACGAGGGAGAAACGTAAACTGGATGCTTCGTTTTCACTCCGATGAACGTGTCGTAAAGTGTTTATAGTTTTGAGACAACAGCTAATAAGACTGAGAACAGCTTTAAGAGTTAATGGCCTACGAATGGAATAGGGAATGTAAAACGAGAATATGAAATGAGATGAAGACAATAAACAATGAATGGAGGGCACGCAACCGTGTTTACTTATAACCCAAATAAACCCCACTGGGAATTTCTGAATTTAAATCTTACCGTTTCGATAATTTTACCCGCCTTTTCATGTGCGTATATATTTTCAGCGAAATGAGAAATTAAAAATAATGGCAAGCTCTATTTTCCGAGCACAGATCATATCAGACAAAAAACATAACTAAATAATTTATGTACTCAATTTCCACGTTCCTTGCCGATCGAAATAATTAAAGAAGAGAAGAATCTTATAAGTATTGCAGCCTTATTAACTGAAGCAAGTTAGCTAATTACAAGTCGTAAAATATAAAAGTACAAGCCTGAGGCATTTTAATAAGCCCGAGCGAATTAGATATTAGTCTGAACTGTTGAAGGAGTCGGAATAAAATAAAATATTTATAGAATGGGTGATGTAATAAACGTCTGTATTTTTATTTCCACGATAAAAAAGCTGTACTATAATTTAATATATTACAACAAAACTACTAAAATCCTAATTAGAAAAATAAGGGAATATTAATCGAGTAATTATTGCGACTTCATAATTGTGAAATATTAATTCTATCTTTGGCATTTGTAGATTGTAAAAAGGAGCCATTCAATTTGTGGTGGGTATAGAAGGGCTAATTCCATATTACAGTCAAAACTATTATTTGGAAACTTTCGACTGAAAAAATAGAGTTCCTCCTTTTAAGAATAGAAAAAAGGAGAAATTAAGTCATTAATAACATTTTATAAAGAAAAATTTTAAGTAATGAATTTTAAAAGCACCAGCACGTAACTATTCATCCAGACTAATACGGTTTACGCACTTTGAGCGCAATCACGAGTGAATGGACAAGACCAGTTCTGAGTAAATAAATGCTGGAATGAATGTAAAGGAGAACTAGAGTATGACGGACCTCATACGCCATAGGGTAGTGACTAACACTGACTGTATTAGGGCGGACGATAACTGGAGGGCGGAATAGTCACGTAGCCGCTGGGCGGTTCCAGAAAGGCCCCCGTATGAATTGTAACAGGGGAGGAGACAAGACAGTAGAACCCGGTAGGAAGAGCCCGCCCCGTATAGGAGAGTAAGCCTCCGCATAATTGACATAACAATGGGTACATTAATTTGTACTTGCGGCTGTATGTCCCAGCGGGGGAGCCCCAATGCAAATTGCCGTTCAAGTGTTTCCAAGCTCCGTCTTCAGATAAGCTACTCTCTCTTTCCGTTCACTCTCCCTCTCTCTCTCTCTCTCTCTCTCTCTCTCTCTCTCTCTCTCTCTCTCTCTTTCTCTTTCAATCTCTCTCTCTCTCCCTCCCTCTCTTACTCTCCGGGCGTCTCATGAATAAAGAAACCCGTGATGAACTGCAAGCCGGCTATCTTGAGATCGAGACGCCTCCTCCGGCCCCTCCTCCACCACCGCCGCCGCCGCCGCCGCTTGTGTATTCAACTACCCCGCTCCTTCCAGGCTTCTTGTGCTACCGCTCGGTGACTCCTTACCAACATCACTCGCCCCATTACCGGCCTCAGATATGCATAAAAAAGAACTGACGTCTCAGAGACGCCCCGAGGTCGGCCGCTTTATTCGAGAAAATTCAGTCGATGAGAACGCACCTTTGCCTGATGTCTTATTGCGAAACGTGCAGAACGGTTTTTACGACGTGTGACAATCAAAATGAGCCGGAACAATCAAATCACATCCTGTTTTGACTTTTATTTATTAATATATTTGTCTATCTAATTAACGTATATATTAAAACATCGATTATAAAAATCCTGACGAATTTAAAAGGGAACCAAATAAAATAAATGGAGGCATCTTCAGTACGGATTAACCTTGTGGCCTAGTTAAATGACTAGGCTATTACGCATAAAATAATAATCCGATCTTATATTCACGCAATTCGTTGATTTAATAAAAATTATTAAACTCCACCAAAAATGATTTCATAAATCGCGGAGCTTAGGCGGGACAATTATTTTTCATCGAGTGTCGGATAAACCCGTTTAAAGGTTGGTAGCCGAGGGAGGGAGGCAGTGAAAAAAGTTTTTAGGAAAGGGTTAGGTGCAGAGTGAATAGCCCGGACTGGAAGTTATCTCGGAGCGGAGGCGGCGAACGTCCACCGGGGGGACGAGAAGGTGGAAAGAGAGAGAGAGAGAATAAGGTAGTTCGGAGGCGGTGACGGAGTGGGGGCGGTTCGGAACTGGCCATCTGTGCAGGCCGATACCGCGGAGGGTGGGAGAGAGGGCCAGCTTTGTTTAATCCGGGAGGGGGGTATCTCGTCTTGGAGTCCCTCCGGTAGCGGGGCCTCAAAACGCGGGATGATGGATGCGGTCCAGTTACGGGCCGCTGAGCACTCGGCCGGCGGCGAGGGGGGTGCAGGGGCCCACTTCCACCCTCTCCCGAACAAGATCCCTCGGGCACCCTTTCTGGTCATTTTCATTTCCGGTCTCCCCTCGAGATAGCCCATCGTCCGAGGGACGAGGGGCGGGGGGCCCGGGGAAATTAAATGGAAATTCGCAGCGAGTCCCCCGTCCTCACCCGCACCCCCTCCCGGGCAGGCACTGGCAAAAATATGACAATGGCTTGGACGGGGCCGGCGCTCGCCTTGGCCCGGCCCCCGCCCACCCGCCGGCCCAGAAATCTGGCGATACACGGAAATTATGGAGCCCGTCCATCAGGGGCGGCCCCGACCCCCAGCACGCCCATCTATTGAGGGCGCACCTTACCCCATTAAAGCCCCTATCTCGCCTGACACCGACGTCTTTCCGTCCTTTAATACGTTCCCGTATGCGCCCACGTAATGAAAAAAACCTCTTAGTTTCCTTTATGAGTTATACGGATTTAAATTTATTGCAGAAAGGGTATTACCGAGTTAATCGAAGTACCGAGATAATTTATAGTCGATTTTCGAGCTCCGATGGTCTTAAACGCCGCCAATATACACCCCTGGATTATCACATACCGACCTCACATTTACTCCATTTTAGGTGTATGCGATGTATTAACCAAGTATTACTGCAAGTTATTTCGTAAGTTCCAAATAATCGAATCGAATATCTGTTTGAGTTAATTTCGTACTCATGTGTAAAATAAAAATGTTATCGATATATAACACAAAAACACCTCAACTTTTAAAATATAATTCGTTCTTACGTTATTGGCTTTTGTTAACGACTAATACAAATGTATCGGAAAGTTAAATCAGTGGTCACTTTCTTGTTGTGAATTGGAGGTTTGGACTTTCATTTGCACCGTTAAATTTACCAGTGAAAAGAGAGGGGCAAGAGCGGGATTTTGAGCGCGTATTATTACGGAAATAACGGTGAAACGCAACGACGAAAAACTGTAGATCGATAACGCCGGTCTGGCCCAAGCGCCAAATTTCAAGCGATTCTGGCAATTATTCAGAGTAATGGACCGAAGACGAACATAAAAATACGGGACAATAAAAAGAATCATGACACACACTTCAGAATTTTAGATCTAAAGGATTGGATGGCGGCCCATAAATTATTGCTGGGAAAGAGTTGGCGGTTATGATTCATATTTGCATCTTAACCCACCTTAGTTTTAAATGCGTTCAAATAACAAAGATAATACCACCACTCAGAGAGAGAATCACTAAGAAATATAATACGCGTTTCCACTATTTAAAGCAAACGTAGCTAAACGAAAACGTCATTCAAGAATTGATTCCATGTCTTATAATAATTTCCTGGTAGTTGATTAAGGACCCTAATCAAATCCAAACATTTGTGATCCATATCTTTAAATATTCTTTAAATTATATACTCAAACTAACATCTGTCTAGGAAAAATCTCATCCAATTTATTTTTTTAGTAATGAATAGATCTACTAGGTGATAATTGTTGCCTCATTTACTGTGAGGTATACAGGATATTTTCAACGAATACTCACCATTTTTAAAACACGAACTTATGTTGTTTTGGGTATATTTTGGAACTATACATCAGTGCGAGGAGCTCATAATAATTTCCCTGATAATTACCTGAATGATCGAAAGAGTATGATTCCTCCCTGGCAATCGTATGGCATTCGTCCCAATCCTACAGGTACTAGGCCTCTGTAAGTTAGGGGTGACAATATACAAAACGCATAAATAAATAGAGAAATACCCCAAAACCATAGGGGAGGTGGAGGGGGCATAAATGCCATCAATAATTCATGGCTCATTACATAATAATACTGGGCGAGGTGAGCGGACACGTTGCCGGCCAGCATCCCAAACCGGGAACCCGAGGTGGTGGCCTCAGGAATAGCCTCCGTTTCATTATTAAGTGTCACGAAGTCGATAAGGAATCAGTGATAAGGGGCGTCGTTTCTAACAAATCATAAATCATGCCGGCGTTGGCCGACCGATGACGCAACCGAGAATGCCCAACGCAAACATTAACGCCGCCCCCGATCCGATCAATTAAAATCGTGACAAACACAGCGCCCGCCGTTTTTATTTCTCAAAAGGCAAAATACTTCGGCTATTTTTCAGTGTCCTTCGAGGTGATGCTCGTTGTCTCATTTGGCACTCTTTTATTTTCAGTCTTCATTTTAAGACTGTTTTTAATTATAACGAACGACTTGTAGGATTATAGTCACTGTACTAAAAGGTCATTTTCAGAAACAGAAATTTCTATCACTATATATTGACTGAAATCGAAACGGGGCTATCATGGGACCAAACACCTTCAAAAACAGTTCAAAGTTAAATTCGATAGAAATTTGCTTACATCGCACTTCCTATTTTCAGAAAATTATTGATGACCTGAAATAATAATAGTAACAATGACTCAATCTCCGCGAGAACGCCGCTCCGCCTTCCCACTCGTTTCCGGATGCCTGAGATGCATGTGCCAACTGCTAAACCTCACCGAAATTATAATTATAAAAATACGGGTTTCATATTTTTTCATTCTTTGTATAAAGTTTATTGTTCTAGGAATAATTTAGTTATGTAATTATCTGAAACAATTAAATTAGCCAGCGTGAACAATCCGAAATAGGACGGTATGAGAATGTACAACTTTCGAATCGCGTCTAAATATTACCTGCATGGGTTATCACGATTACGAATGAGTTATAATTATGTCTGTAATAATATTTTTAGCGAAAAAAACGTCTGGAAGCCATTTAATGGAAAATACCTCGAAGAAAAAGCTTGTTACTGCTCTCCTTTCGACGCAGGATTTTTTTTTAAAACGAAACCTAATTAGGAACACGGGAAATAAAATCTTACGAAGGATAGAATTATTTCTAGTCTCATTTGAAATACAGAGGTTTTACCCAAGTCAGGATATACAACTATAAAAAATGAATCTACACAGCGGGGATTCTTTTGAGTTTTTTCAGCATTTTGTGTTCGCCCAATTGTTGCACAAATGCACCTCTTCAGGGAGTAAAAGAGTAAAACTCAAGATTGATGACGTCTCATAGACTCCGTGAACTCCAAAGTGATCAATTAAAGTCATAATTTTTGACACCATCAAAAATGGTCCCCGCCACAGAGCTACTGAAACAGTAGCAGGGTAGAGACAGCGTAATTGAAATGCTTAATCGCGTCATTTACTTAGGCAATACTTTGGCGGATGCCAGAAACCTAATCCGGTCTAATGCAAGCGGACGATGACGGAAGATTTATATGACGGTGGCTCGCGGACCTCCAAATAAGTATCTTAAATATTAATTCTAACTTTAGTCAGCGACGAGACAGGCTTCAATGTATTAGGCTGAGAGCGGGGTGCGGGTCGGGCGGCATAACGGAAAGGAGGGCACGTTCTAAGCCGAGGTGGGAAGGGAGTCAATCAAGATAGAGAACAATCGTCCCTGGTGAGCAGGTAGAGGAACATCACAAAGGGCCCAAATGCCGTAAGAAAAAAGGCCGAAAACCGGGGGCCGTCCCACCGATTGTCCCGGCTTCCGACAACCGGTGAAAACTAGTCATTTGATATAATTTGTCGATCCGGTCGTGGAATAGCTAGTCACTGGAGGGCGCCATTGTGCCGACCTGCCGGTGACGGAAGTTGTAAATTGCCGTGTGTTTTGTACGAGCGGAACACGACTAAACGCCGCGGCTGGTGAATAAGAAAGGACGGCGGTAATGAAATTATCGGTGGAAGCGAAAAACTGCCACTGCCTATATCCCCCTTTTTTTTTGTTTGGCCGCGGAAGGAGCTCCGCTTCGACTTCCCGCCCATGGGAAACCGATGGCCCGCATTCTTGCATACCTGAGGCTCGAGATAAGGTACGGATTACGCTATTCGGTTTCAACTCTGTCTGGAAGCAATCGGACGGAATTTCGGATGCGGCTGAAAAATCACCAGAGATGCTTCACTGGCTTTCGCATTGTACGAATTTCAGAAACGGGCCGGAGTACGGGAATTATCGATCCATTACATCTGATTTACAGTACCGCCGTTATTTTTCAGCGTATACTCAGAAAACAGTAAAGTAAGATACATTTCTACACGCGCGTCACGCCAAGTTTTCATAGGCTTAATTTATTGAGCGACTACAAACTGCTCATGAATATACAAATAAATCTTAATTACAATTTGGATTCTTTTGTAACATAAAATTCGAATTGGTATATAATTTAGAGTTAATTTAAATGTCTTTTTCCATTATATCGTTATTAATTTAGGACGGCATTGACGATAAATATAAATAACCAACATAATTCATGAAATAATTGCAGTAATAACTGTCATACGCTAACTTTCGCTACATCTTTAAAAAACAATGCCTTAAATATTAAATTGCGTACATTGCTTCCTTACAAAAACAGAAATGGTAAAAAACTATCGTCTCTGTAATAAGTCAGGTTGTTTATTATGTAAGAATATATTAAAGCGAGAATATATTAATAAATATATTATATAACCAAAAGTTAACAACAGAAAAAAACTTTCAACAGTATATTTGGTTCGTATTTCTCGGGCAAACACAAAAATCTACAAAAAAAACCATTAATCTTTCTCGTTCACGCCAAATCTAGCTCCGAATTTAGAACGTTATCTGATGGCCACGTTTGGCCAGATGTTTGTCGCGTCACTGTTTTCTTATTTTAACACTTTTATCTTCAGTCCAATAGTTTCAGGGCTAATCTGCCTGACATGCCCCGCGCTCTGTAACAACATAAAAATAGTCGTTTAATTACTTTTCTGCCTAAGTTAATGCAGTAGATTTATTTTCTGATCGTTTCGCATCCGGTCCATAATTTTTGATTGTAAGGACTCTTGTGTATAACGCAGCCTTCGAACAGACAGAAATGCTTCCTGAGCAACTTCTGATTCGTTGCTGAGTACAATAATGTCACTAACTCAGAATTAATAGATGTACTCACTCTCGGAATACACTGACAATAACATGTAATAAATTGTACATTGTGTTTTAAACAAACATAAAAAATCAAATTGCTTTCTCTCTCCTTATACATATATAGAGCAACTAAAGTTTGACCTCTAGCAATGCAAATCATGCTCTGGCTTGCAACCCGTACCTGGCGCGACCTCCCCCAACTCATGATCATTCAGTCAATACCAATTTCTGAAGAATGGTTCGTGATTGAATTGAAACAAATAAATACTCTCTATGTTCAGTAAAAATATAAGCATATGTTTGTATCTACTTTCTAGGTCATGACTTTTATAGAAATAATACTGTTTGCATGAAAATACAGTCTGGGCCTATGCAGAAATTAATTTAATTTGTAAATGTTCATAAAACGTAGTGACATCAACACCGACAGTTATTATTTATGAAATCAGGGAAATTGGCTCGGCCTGTTCAACGATTGATTCTTTTCATACTCCGAAAAGTTTCAAATACCACGTGTATGATGCGAAAGAGAGAAAATTAAACTAGACCGTTAATCGCCATTGGAGCCAGCAGTGCTGGCTGATTTCCCCTCTGGTGGGCACCCTCTTCACATTTCATTTCCCGCCCTTCTTCGGCCCCCTCTATCCCGTCCCTTCGGTACCTCTTGACCGGATATCGATTAAGCTCAAAAAACAACCAATAGGTTTCGACATCCGGCCTTGGGAAAGATGGCCGAAAAGTCGTACAGAACAAATAAGGCAAAATACTCGTTGGACATTAAATGCTGGCAGAACGCACAAAACGTTCGTAGAAACTGTCTGGAAAATCGGTGGACATTCCTCGTTATTTTTTAGTTTCCAACTTTTCAATCCTCTCTATAAGGTATTTAAAAAATTCAATCGCTATCTCAGGAATGTTTGAGAGGAGCGCGCCCTTCGAACGGTCAATCGCACTCTCCTAAACTACGCTTAAATTGCCCCCTTCCGCCCGTTCGGTTGTCACACAGCGCAGGATGTAATTACGTGACCGCGCAAATTAGCGTTCTGTTGTCCGGACATATTTGTTTGATTTTCTATTATTCGCCACTGCCGTATTTACACTACTAGGCAAGGGCATGTTCGGTTTACACCGGAGAAACTACAAATCCATTGAGTTGAAATTGATGATACCACTGATATATATTCGACATATATAGGTAAGAGTAGTATTTGTCCAACGCAATTACTGTGTAACTTCGGCGACTTCTTGGAAATAGTGTTATACTTCTATGCATGAATTTTAAATGTTCTTCTCCGTGTATATCTGGGATTCTAGATTGGATGTTGAGGAGCCGAAACCACCCTAGCCGCGAGGAAGCCCGTTTTCCAGGCCGGGTTGTAAACGTGGTGACAGAGACTTATAGTTTAATGCATTATAGTTTAATTACAGCCGCCAAACGAAAGCCTGTGAAACGCACACGTCATAGGCTTCCGACATTTCATATTATGGCCGAAAACGACCCGGTGAAGAACCAAACGACTCAGGGGAGACGGGTAATATTCACCCAACGGATACAATACTTGGATATATTGTACAATATATACAATACACTGTCGGGAAGACCCCGCGCTAAGACCTGGTAGTAATAGTACACACAGTGGCAGTGATGGAGGCAAACGCGCGGACTCGGCAGCCTCGAACGCCATTATCGCTCGGCCGGATGCAACGGGCGTTGAAATGGAGGTAAAATAAACATTGGGGGTGACCGATCCGACGATAGATAACCGACATTCGTAAATTAACTCGAGCAGGGAAATAAAGCGTAGAGAGAGAGAGAGAGCTCGACCCCCTCTCCCTAACCCAGATGTGCCACCCTCCCGGCTCCACGCCCTCCCTCCTCTTGTAAATAACGAGCGTCGACAATAAATAACTCCGTTTCCGCAGTTTAATATCAATTTAATGATTGTCCGACTGATGAAATAAAGGCGGCCACTTACGTTTTCCGGCCGTTGAGGTTAACCGGCCGTTATACAGACAATATATAATGTATAACGAACCTACCGATTCGGTAGGGTGGATTGAACGAAATTACAATTTCCGATTAAAAATTAGCAATGAAAATTGAATTTTGAGGAACACCTGAATGTTTACATACCCCACTATATCGCTGACAATAGCGGCAGGACGAAATTTTAACAGTTATCGAATATTATTCAGGAGCATATCGGCGAAAGCAAATACGCGCTATATACTGAGGGACATAAAATTTATTCGTTTTGATCGAAGAGACTATCGTACTTAAAAAAATCGTACCGTGTTTAAAATAATCACAAAATAGTACGGATCTATTCTAGAGTCTAATGCCAATGCATTAGGATAAAAATTACCGTCATTCAGCCGAAGACAAACTCTCACTACAGTCAGATATGAGTTATTCGCTTCTTCTTTGAGTACTTAACTTATTCAGATTTCAATGTCACCATACTGTTTCTTTTTAAATGCAATACTGCCTGGGCGATTTCCAGAGCAGTTGTAATCCCCGAGTTGTGTTATAAAAATAAGACAATTCTAAACTGTTACGGGGTATGGCTGGGGGTAGAGGACTTGGGGCGTTGGTGATTTCCCAACGCGATCCAACTCCCCCACGGCTCAATCCCTTTCGCAATCGTTATTGGAAGCGGGCGCGGAAAAAATACACACGTGGTGAACACTCGCCTGTCATTGTAAGGACAGATATTAAATTTCTGTTCTGGTTTTTTTTTCGTTCGTGTCAAGCCGAGATGTCGAAACGGTGATATTATTTATAGCCCAGACGACGACGGCTGACATGTTTAATGTTTCTAGGAATGAAGTAAAGCGGCCGTGAAATATCGGAAAACCGGCCAGATAGAACTGGAATTTTCAGTGCGAATTTATTGTTCGTCGGACTTTTAGGTTTATGTTAATTTAAAATGAGCTATAAATAATAATCCAATAGATATAAAAAAATTAGTAGATGAAAAATAATTATTTCTCCGGTGGTTGTTAAAATATCTCTGCTAACACCATTCCCACAGAAATTAAAAGATTGGGTGTTTAGGCAAATCGAGTTGACACCATAAAATAATGAGATTTTGAGAAAATACATAATCGAACACTATCGTCGATACCTTGTCAACAGTGTGAGTTACGATTAAATAACTGCAAACTGAAGGAACAAGGGCAAAACTATTTTCATTAAGTCGGGATCATTAAGTAGGAGAGATTTTCATTTTTACAAAAAGATATGATGTGTCTATCCACACAAAGAAGAACGAAATAGACGCGTAATTAATTATTAAAAACTATTAATTAAATAGTGGACCATGTTATACACTATGGAATTTTTCATACACAACTTATGTGGTCAATAATGACTATTTCTTTCTTCTGTGTGAACTTCATTAATAGTAACTGAGAACGTGAAGTCAGTTAACCGGGAATTTTACACGAGAAATCAGTAGTTCGACCAAATCCAATAACGACCTGTTTAATTCGGGCAGGATTTAAAAATGAGACAAGATTGGGGTGGTAGGTCGGGGAGAGTGATTCGCGGCCCGATGTCTGCCCCTGTTTGGAAGCGGTTATTCAGAGTGGAAAGCTATTTAGAAAAATAATCTGTAATTTCTGGGCTAATTAAACCCGGTCGCAGAGGGGAGGAACAACTCGCCGCCGCCCCCACCCCACCACTCGGCCGGCTGTTATCACAGCTCTCGCAACTTTTCGCGCTTCCCCTTTATGCATTTTTAATTCCACAAAGCTTAGCACCACAATTCAGGTGTCCCATTTCCGCCTCCCGGATCCCCTCCACTTAATATAAATACTTTTTTACCCTCACGATTTCCGCAATGAAATATTACAATTGCGTTAAGTGTGATAAACGCTCCGGGCTTTATCCCGGGATTTTTCTCTTTCCCCTTTTTATTCCGCGGCCGCTTTTATGACTAAATTAATAAATTAAAAAGGGAGGGGAAATAAGTAGCGTTTATAATAGAGCTAATGACCTCTCGTTGTTGGCCATGGGGGAAGAATAAATTTTAATGGCGGATAGAGCGGTACTCTAATGGGTCGTTCTCCTCCTAAGAAAAGCCGACGCCCCATTATATTCGGTAAATGTCCTCCGGTCTGCGCCGATAGGGCGGCGGCCCTCGGATCAGATATCCCGCTCGGCCGCCTTCCAAACGACAGGAAATGTAAAACAAAGCTATTTGTTATACGTCGAAGTTAATAAAGGAAATAATTTTTCACGCTATCCGCCCGCCACCCTCGGGCTAGGGGGTCCTCGGTATGCGACGATGAAATTGAAGCGTGTCCCTGCTCAAAGGCAATGCCTCTATTGTCATTATTCAATCATAAATTACTGAATTTTCCCCGAGTATTTCTATAAATTCGGGCTTTAATAAATTCGGTGTATGCGAGACTTTGCAAGTCGTGTTCGTCATCAAAAATCACTAAATATGATTTGCACATGTATCGTTGTGAAACTAATTAGAATGAAATTCAATGTCAAGTTCCAATTTTTCACACAGTGAGTGTTTTTTCAATATATTATATTTAATTATTGTTCAAAAATAATGTACAAATAAATACTTTTTTAGTTATTATTATTTTCGATTAATTTCGAATGTGCTTGAAATATAATATTAAATACAGTCTAACCCACCGATGACACGAGTTAAGAGGTGTATGATTTAATATATAAATTCATTTTTTTACATAACACCTTCTTCTCCTTCCTCAAACAACCAGGAGAGAACAGAGAAATTACAAGAAAGTTTGGAAGCGGTTGAAAATGTGTAAGGCCCGACCGAGTCTTGTGTGAGTACGGCGCAGCAGGTATGCTTTCAAAAGGAAGCGACCGGCATTTTTTAAACAAAGAAATTAGACGGTATCAAGAACCTGAATAGGACGTAGGCGTGTACCGGGTAGTAAATTACACCAAGTAGCGAACTTAACGTGTTGGAACATGTTAATTAAGAATTAATTAGGGATAATTGAGGAACTGAAGACTACTTAATAGGAGCTCGGGCTACGGACAGGCTTTCTGTTTACAAAAAAACGGCGCATTTTGGCAGTTGAACATTCAGTAGTTGTAGCACTCCTGTATAGCCATAACAAGGAAATATATTTTACATATTTCTGAATGCGTACACAAATTTAAGTTATTACTTATATATATACATAGATATTTTCTTCTATATAGATTTACTAACCGTGTCAATAATATAAATAGAATGTAAACCATTATAGTAGAAAGAGATTATTAATGAAATTTTCCATAAACTGAAAGTTTTGGTGGTGAAAATGGGTATGCTTTAAACTTTTAAATTATCCATGGCTATAATAATATTAGTAATCGGATATTTACTAGTCCGTATAACATGCAAATTAAAAATTAAGTGAGAACATCGATGCTCTAGGAGTGCGGTCATTACACACGGAATTAATCGAAGAGTCGGTCTGTACGATCGGGAAGGGACGTGGCCAGGATACCCAACATTTATAATTGACCCATCTGATTTAATCTTCCAGAGTTCCCTTTAGATCGGTGCCCGTTAAGAAGTAACAATTACTAACCGAGAATGTTATATTTTATTTTGGCTAATTCTAGTTGAGGTCCCGGTGTCATAAATTCGGTCTCGTTGGATTAGATAAGGATAATATGTAATTACTCGTTGGTCGAAAGTGATAAAGCTAAATTAGGGGATCCGATGTTAACTGGCCGATTGTTATTGGCTTAAGTACAATGGAGGCCATCCGTCCCACACAACAATTAACAACTCCCTCCGCCCTTTTATACTTCTCTTTTTACTAAAGTAAATTAACTATGGAACCAATTAATTTTCTATTCGTAAATTTATTGCAAATGTAGTTGTCAATCTGAACACATTGACTCCACAGTTGTTGACCTCAGTTGTTGAATTATTGAAAAATCTTCATACCACAAGGGAGAAACTCAGTACACATTTTGGCGTAACTTAAATACAAGTGAAGGTTTTGTGTAGGCACAGAATCGAGATTTGAGTTATAATTCTGCACAGTTTAATGCTTCCAAGTTCTCTCGAACGGACAATAACCGACTGGGGCCCTATAATGTTATCAGGGTGGTACCGCAACGCAAATCTGTACAATCACTTGCAGGAACCGGCAACAGAAGTTCCGGAAGACTGGAGGGCGACTCGTTAAGTGCAGGAGGCCCGCCAAAAGGGAGAATCGCAATCGGTCGGAGCGAGAAGCGTGATTGAATCCTTATGTAAAACGGCCCTGTCCGGTCGAACAACAATCCGAGCGGTTTAAGAGTGTTGGAGGAATTAATATTAACGAGCGGGCCGGAGCACGGGCAGAAACGTGAGAGAATACCTCACCTCTCTCGGAGTCGGACGGTATCTGAAATCAGCGCTGAAATGAATAAGGAGCCGGCCCGGACTAGCTCCGGTACGCCCGGAGAATCGCCGATCACACGCCTCACTTCGAGTTCCGTACCCCCTGGCTAACTACGTTTCATCCTCAGTCGAAATTCCGGGACAATAAAAATAATGGCGAATTTTAGATAAACGGCGTATTTGATTGCCCACCTCGGTTAATTTAACCGAAATCTAATTGTCAGTACAGTACCTATACAATACGATCATTTTCTCAACAGGCGCCACGACTCAATTAATAGCTATATTCGTCTCAACTGGAGTACCTAAACCAGCAACCATCGCCATTTATTTTCGCTTCAATCCGTAAGAGGCTGATTCAATTCTTCTTCAAGTAATATAAACGAAATACTGTTTCTTTTGCCGTTACTACGCATTTGCTAGTTACCGTAATGTGTATCTCCAAGAGGAACAGTGAAATACGTAGTATCGAATATGATGAAAACCCGATTTGGAAGTAGAAGAAAAGGATTAATAACCTTCAGGGGCCCCTTCGGAAATGGAGTGAGGAGGCATTTCTAACTGGCGGGCTTATGTAAGCGAGCGAGAGATATACAAGTATAATTAACAGGCGGGGGGTACACCTGCCTCTGGATCTTATTTCAGCCAGTATGGGACGGGGTTCAGATTATATTCTTGAGATATGAGGAGGCCGGCCCACCGCCGTAATTCAAATTCCACTCGGGTCGAAACCGCTCTGCCCTCTTTCATTAGGCACTGCTCGCAATTAGTCCAATTGCGCCTAATAAATTCGCGCCCGGTACCGTTTATGATTTTAAATTATCAGGATTTTCAAAAGAATTTCGGCCTTTCCTTTCTCGAATTCAAAATAAATCGGATCGACGAATGAGGGACCGGAAATGTAATTTGGAATACGGATATTCACGATCTTAACTGCTATTTTACCACTGTTAAGGTCTTTTACCTATTCGGTAAATACATTTTGCATTGTTAACGATCTGAAATGAATTGGATTTTAAAATTTGAATGTATGTTTTTATTTTATGGATTCTATTCGCGTTTAATTCTTTAATTTAAGCCCACAAAAACAATCTATGTTTCAATTTTGTATAGTAAAGTAATAAATTATTCTTTACATGTCCGTATTTTCTGTCTAAACGTCCGCTTAATAAATTATCAGTTGAACTAATAAGAGGTAGTCCAAAAGTTAAAAATTACAATAAATTACTTTGTACAACTTATTAAGGCCAAACGATTGAAATATTATAGTCCTTAATAACGGAAAGTTCCTCTCCTATAAAACAAATAATTGCCCGACGCAAAAGAATATGTCTAAAGAACACGCAATTGTAGTATTACAATTCGTTCCACGAAAGACAGACGGGGCAATTAATTCGCTTTAAAATACCGTCGTAAAAATACGAAATTATAAATTGCCGCGTTAACAATGGCCGGAGAAATAAGGCACGAATCGGGTGGGTTTCAACTGGGCTTAGACTGTCCGTCGGTACTAATTAAACGAATGTAGAGCAGATGTATGGCTGTGTTCACACTGGAGACGTGAGAGGACAAGGCGGCGTGCCAACGGTGGAACCGACTCGGGGACCCCGAGTTTTGCAATCAGCCGAGGACCCTCATTGTGAACACATCTCATTAACACAAGTTCGAGACCTTACGTCCGGAGGACATGACTTACTTCATAGCGACGTCCCGATCGGGAGCATCCTCTTCTTCAGTCCGCAGTCGTTTCACCGCAGCGACGAACCGTGCCCTTAAAAAAGACCCGTTCCCGAGCGACTTGGACGACTTGGGACGTCTGCCGGAATCAAACAGTTTCAGTCAATTGGCGTAACATGACTTACATGACTCAAGTGACTATGTCGGCACCTAATTACGGATCAATGAAAGTCACACACATACACATATACCTATATGTGCAATGAATTGTAATACGTACGGGAGAAAACACTTCAAAATTGATTCAAATACTGATGTATCCTGTCATCTATAATGCTTGTACATGTTTAAAACATTAGGTTTAAAACTGGATGGGGTTTGGATCATTGAAGAAATTCTTCACAAGACGCTATCGACGGAATAATAGAAATATCACTCGGGTGGTCAATTCAGAGAACGTGGATTAAACCTTAAACGCCAATAAATAAAGTACAGGTGTTTTCGTCACTCTCTTTCTCTCTCTCTCTGTATCGCTCCCTCCTTTGTTCGTGTGTGTGTGTGTGTGTGTGTGTGTGAGTGCGCGGAGGAAATCGTGCGTGATAGGAGGGCCGGGATGGGATATTGAAGGTAGAAGGAGAGTGAGCCCCGGCCAATCTGATACCTCCACACTTTCCCATCTCTCTTCTTCTCGCTCCGTCTCTCTCGCTCCCCATTGCCTCCCACTCGCTCTATCTCACTTACCCCCTCGCACAACTATCATTAACACGCCGGGGTCGGGCGAGACGGGGAAGGAGAAATAAGCAGACACTTCAACACCGCCTTCAACACAACCGATATAACCTTAGTATTAGTTACCGATCGTGAAATTCTCATGACATTTAGAAATTGAACCGCGTCACAACGGCTATTGTAATACTGGGCTATTATCGCAGTTATTATTTCTTTTTTCCCGCATCGACCGCCGACTGCGCGGCCCGCTTTGGTCATTGCGGATATCCCTAATTAGAACGAAGTAAATAAGCATATATAAATTATGCAATGCAGCGATATTCTCCACACGATAGGAATACTAAACACAATTTTATGCCTCCGTCCTTTCCTCGTTTAATTCGTCTCCTCTGAGGAAATTCATGCTACAGCCTTCAAAGGCCTCCATCACTCTGGTTACAAAGTCTGGAATTCAAAGTAGACAAAGTGTGTATTCGAGTGACAAAGTTTAAAAATTGACAATATTAAAAAAAGGAACGTCTTGAGGTGTTAAGGTCCTTACAAGCCAAGAAAAGAATTCAAATCTAGAATTTTTTCATTTAATCTTTTGGGAAGCAGCGAAATCATAATCTGGGCCAGCCGAAGTCGCTTCCCGGTTTATAAAAATGCGACACGGTAGTCCCCTCCCGGAGTATGGTGAAAGTCGCCCGTCGATGGTATCGTTTATTTTCCGATGAAATAGTGTCACCGTCCATCTGCCCCGTTCAAAATTCATGAGTGAGCCTTAAACGACTTTAAAACGCCGACAGATGTTTCACGTGAAAGCACACACGACGTTCAGTGTAACAGACGAGACAGGTTTTTTTGGAATGGTGAGTAGAGAACAGAAGCGCCGGAGTCAGGGTGTGCAAATGTTGAGGTCAACTTATTTGAGCTTTGACAATTCATCTGAGAACCGTTTTTAATTCAAATGTAAATTATACAAGGATGAATGACCATAATTGCGAACCTAATAGTACTTTTAGAAATGACTGCGCTTATAAATTTACGTTGTTCTGTGTATTCCTTGGCGACTTACGTATGTTTGAGTGTACTCTGAATACCTGAATAATTGGGTGTTGTATTATATAAATGTATAAACCAAATCTCTTTACCACGGCTTTTCAAAACATGTTATTTCTTAATATATGCAGAAATATTTACATAAAAATTGTTTTTGTATTATGTAATTCCTGCTAGAAAAGTGACAATAATGTTACCGGTTATTCGGTGTGAAATAATGAAAAGTAACACTGAAATGAGCAAAACTATACCGTCTACTGCATACAATCAAATTTTTCAAGATAAAAAATTCTAAATTTTATGTTATAATGGCAATATTAATTGCACAATAATTTGAAATGTACATAAGAAACAGGTGTCGTACAGCCGCTGTCGTGCTGCCTCGGTATGTGGACGTGACTCACACCTAGTCCCATTAATTACCTTCACGACACCTCCCTGACCGCTTTATCGGGATATTCTGAGACATTTAAAAATACAATGAGTACACGTAATCACCCCGGAAGACGGTGAGGATTGAATAAGTAACCCGCGAATATCCTAATGTCATTTTGATGCTTGACTAAATCATGTCGCAAGGCAGTAATGAAGAGAGTAGAAGTTTATTTATGTTAATCTCAAGTTGGGTTAAAATAATAATTGGCCATTAATCAAACATATATTAAAATTCAATTTTATTATTAATTTAATGGAAAGTGGTCTTTTCAAATTCGCTAATCCGGCCGGAATGTTTTCATGAATTCCACAATAACGTGGGCAAAAATATATAGTAAATCAATTAAATTGTTTTTTATTTATAATAAACGTTCGTTTAATGATACACACGCATTACATAACTAACCGTATAGTTAAAATTTTTTCGGTTTTAAAAACCAACATTGGAGTTGGTGATACAAATTCAATATTAATCGATTCGGACGATGAATGTGCCAACAGCTCGTAATCCTGCATTCAGCAACACTTCAAAATATTAGGAACTAATATTATTGATAAGTAAAATATTTTAATGGTCTGACCCCTCATGCTCGGATATTTATTGAATTATACGCATTCGGTCGTTAAGATATTAGTATTGTACTTCGATAGTATCGAGCCGGCCGCTACAAGTTCACTTCGTGACTTTAATTTATTTAAGGCAACCGGTGGGCGTCGAGCAAAACGGACAGAGATACATAAGAAGTATTTCGCCACGTCCTGGCTATGGCGGGCCGCTGATTGGCAGCGGCTGCTCTCCAGCTCAGCAAATCGTCTCTCTTGGGAACGGGGAACGTCCATTGCAGGACAACGCCGATCTGAGCCCTTTTTAGACTTAAAATTAAATTAGCGCTATCGTCGGACAGCACTCGATTCGCTACGCACCAACTACCGAAAGGGCCGGCGAAAGCGGCGTCCGGGAATAATTCTAAATTGGGCCAAATAAATAACATAGCTATTCGGGTCTCGGAATACTTATTTATAAAATAAATGAGATATATTCCGCATAGGTTTTCAATTAACAGTCGGTCCGATACGTTGTATGGGGGTACGTGACATATTCAATGCTGCCACGTCACTTCGGCCCCAGTTGTTGATTGAGTCCGGCCTATTGACGGTCTACCGTAATCGCGGAATTATTATAATATACATTTTCTATTCCCAAGTTTCAGTCTGTTAATATACTACAGGTAACATGTCGGTAAATGAATTTGAAGTTTTGTGTTTGTAAATATCAATGGACCTTTTACGCAGTATCTCCAACGAGCAAAAATGGTGACACCCACCTCCAAATTAAACTAACTTCTAAAAGAATAGGGAAATTTCGTAATGGGCATTTGAGCCTTGAGCTTAGCCTTTTTACGGGGAAATATTTATTGAATTAGTTACGGGACGTAAAAAGAAGTGTAAATAATAATTAATGTTAATCTTAAAAATTGATTTCGCTTTCGCTCCAGTATGTTTGGCCGAAAGATTCAGCGAGACGTGCCTAGCCCGAAGTCAATCTAAATTCAACCGGCGTCCCGATAGATGGGTGCTGATATGTCGAATAATACGGTATGACTTTTAAACATGCACGCAGGCACTCTTCCCTGCCCGCGAATGACTCAGAGTTTGAAATGGGAGGACGGCCGAACGGTGATGCAATGGATATTATTCCTTCTCGGAATGGAAAACAAAGAGGGAAGCTTCGCCATTACTTAATGTTGCAATCGGAGACGACGGTAAATCCCACCGTGAGGCCGCATCGCTTAGCTCATTGAAACGCCCCTGATGACAGGCCGCATTCATTTAGTCTAGAAAATGGGATTTATATGTATTCTAGATGAAAAACCCTACTTCCTAATAAATGGTTCTCGAAGCCACTTAGGCAATTTCTAGATATGTGCAACAATTTCTCATTAATTACGAGGTATAAGTAAATATTCAGACAATTATTTTAATAAGCTTTAGGAAGTTTAATTTACATTGCGATAATCAAAATCACAGTCAAATATAATACCGTGTATAACCGCCCGACAAGTTATTAAAATAAATTTCATACCCGGTTAACATTTTTCCTAGTTGATGATAAGAAAACATGCTTTATTTTGGCTTGCCATGTGTGTGGGGAGTGTACAGTACTTAACACGAATATCTGATCATTAAATTTAGCTACAAATTAATTAAGGAATAGATAACATTCGGTATATCCTCTCTATTTGCTAATATTTTTCTCTAACCGCAGTTCGGATCAGTAGGCGACCAGTTAAATTAATTTTTGATGTATTTTAAACTGGAATTCGTGGATACTGTTCTGTATTTGACCGATCCGCGGTCGATATCTGTATTTCCGGCACGTTGGATCTTATGTATAAAACCGATTGGTGGTAGATGAAAAGGGGTCGGTGTATGGAGATGAAAATGTTGTCGGTGTTTCTATCTGGCGGAATGGGGAGGTTGGTAGGTGGCCCATTGCCGGATCCGATTCCGATAATGCCGGCGTCAAAATAAAGTTTTCAAATCCGAATCCTGTCGTCGGTCCAGTACGCCTGTTCCGATTGGCTGTATCAATTAGAGAGCGCCGGTGTCCGCCGGCCGCTTTTCAATTCGGAGGCCGCGCGAATTAACAGTTCGTAGTCAGACAGTTCTCGGCCATCTGATAATGGCGACAATCAATTTTTTGGGGATTATATTTTTTTTTTATCTGTTCATCAATCCGGCGACAGGTTTCGCTTCATTAAAAAGTATCGTTTTAATCGCTGATTAAAATTTTAATCCGTTATCGGAACGATGGGTATTCCAGTCAAATACATATAATGTTGAATATGATCGGACATGCTAGCCGGACGAATCATAATGGAATTTTGATATACGAATCCAAACAGTCTCATTAAAATAAGTAATACGAGGTTACAGATAACTTCAGCCGAACCAGTGCCACTACAATCGATTCATTGTTATATTATTATTAGTTACTATGCAGATTATTGCTATTATATTGGTGCATTAGCATACTATTTTATTCAACGCGCCTGTCTATCACCTTGGGCGTGAAACATAGGCCCAGATTGAGAAAAACAAATCAATATTCTTATTGAAACTCAAGGTTGATTATTTGATTTTGATTTGTGCTGGGGCGAGAGGGAGGCTATTTGTTTGGAGACTAACAGGGGCGGGCGGACACAAATGACAATATGTGAAACGGCTTAAAACGCGTTTCGCGGGGGTACAAATAATCGAAAGGAATCCAGCGAAATAGCGGGCGCGAAATCAGTGAGCCGGTGGGAGGGGTGAGCGGGGCGACCACCGCGGGGGCCATGCCAAGATCATCAGTCGATAGTGCCCCTCCGTCTTCGCTCTTCACGCGTATCCGCACTCAAAATAAATCCTAGCCTTTAGACCACCGTATTATGCGTTGCAATACTTCGATTTCTAATGCGCCCAACGGAACAGGCTGTGGTGGTATGACAGAGCCCGGTCATATTCACCGACAGAGGTTTGAAACACGGATGGCAGGCTTTGGGCCTGACTTAAATTGATAAAACTAAAATACCGAGAAAACATGTTCGACATATTGGGCAAAATAATCTCGTACGGCCCCTGGAACTGAAGTATTTAAAATAGTTTGGTTCTAGAAATTAAAATTAAGTATGCGGCATCCCTCACAACTGTTTCGTGCCATCGCACAAATGAATTGTGCAAAAATATATTGGCTACAAAAATGAACACGCTGGAATATAATTCGCTTATATACTTATTTCAAATTTAACTCTCTCCGATTTATATTTTTAATTCGACTCCGTGTTAAGAGGGTTCTACATTATCCCACCAGGGAACCCTCGTTGCTCAACTGACAGGCTTACGAGGGGGGAATAGGAAGCGAAAAATGAAATGTAAAGCCTGCTCCGGTCACATAAATCCCATTCAATTTGTACCCAATAGCGTACGAAGTATTAAGAGGATTCCGGGTTCGCTATCTACCGTACATCTTGTACAAACCTTGTTGAAACCCTCGACGAGAGTAGGAAAATAAAACGTGTGGACGTACCGTAGGGCGATGGGAGGGTGAGGGGGAGGGGAAGGGAGCAACACGATGTGTGCGCACGTAGGATCTGATGCCGGGCCGGGAGGATGGGTAGTTCTACGCGGGCTTTACAGCCTTCTATCTCTCTCGTACTCGTTGAATTTCCTACAAACTCTTTCTCTTTCTCCCTCCCTCGCTGCCGCTCCGGTAAGGCACTGTGGAGTTAATAAAAGCTGTCATAGGGGTCCGCCCACCAACCCTTTTTGTAAGGCGGTGAATTTATACCCTACCCCCGCCCTGTTTGTTTAACGCATTATTTATTGGCACACGATTTTATTACGGGCGTCTGGGCCTCGGGGGCCCGGCCCTCGCCGGGGTAAAAGCCGGGAGAATTATCCCGCGATGTTGGGACCGGATAGAGACGGCCGGCCTCTCCATCTGCTAATTGGGAGGGCAACCTCCCCTCTCACCAAACCGTATCGGTATAGGCCTCGGGCCCAATTCCGACCACTCACACAAGGCGAACCCTTGCGAAAATCCCAACCGAAATCTCCATCCTCCGCTCCCGGTTAAATTAACATGTGAGTTGGGTGCTATGTTTTGCCGGTGCATGACCTCTGCCAATGATAACAACTAAATCATGACATCGGGACCATTCGAGTTATCGGGTTTAGTATGATTTCAATAGATTACATGAAGCAAATATTCAGCTCATGAAACTGATTACATCATCAGTATTTCTTTGGGCCAAAAATAACATTGTGATTTCTGAATAAACAACAAATTAATTGATAGAATACGGAAAACCAGCTGAGGACATTTTTATATGTCTTTTCATTATGTTTACTCGCCAAACCAACGAGAGGGCCTGTAGGACACGACATCTATCCAACCTTTCGCCGATTACAAAACGGGTATTCATTCGAAATTAATATTTTCTCCATTAATAAAAATCTCCAAGAGTTAAAAATAAATTTGTTTAGTTAGCAATCAGCAGTCTAACTTGAATGAGACCTAAAATTGCAAACTCACCATCGATAATAAGAAAACGAACGTCCGAACAGACGAAGGAACCGACCGCAGTTTTACATTACCGATAAAGCGTTCCATAAATTAAAGAAGGTTGAGCCAAAAAAGGAGAATAGTAGACGCGATAAGAAAACTCGATAAGATATCGCGAAGATCAAAGGTTTTTAAAAATTGTTTTTTAGTGAGCGAAAGTTCTGTTTCACCGTTTCACCGCCTGAAAATTTAATTCCATATTAATCAATTAGAAGTTTACATTTTTTGAATTGCTATAATCTATCATGTATATAAATTAAAACATTCGCAACATTGAAATGTTGTTCCACTCTGATATATATAGTGAGCTACATCAATTATTGCTTTAATAAATGAGCGAATGTTTCCGCGAGCAGAACTTGAATTATCAGTGGCTTCCGGTATGAGCGTGTAATTTTGTGGCAAGAACCCCAGTTGGTTGGGGTTGTCTCTCTTCTGTTCCGTGACCTCAAGATGATCTACTCTTCAGTCGGATCCTGGTGATGGAGCCAGTAAGAGTTCCGAAACGTCGGAAGCTATACCCGAGAGGGCCCCAGAAGGAAACAGTAAAAACCCTTCCAATGGAGCCCGCTCAGGTGGTTTCCTAATAAAAAAATGTCATCTTATACCATATTTGTGCAATTTCGATTTAAATAAACTCAACGTAGTCTCAATTCCATCAGTTGTATTTTTGAGGGCGAGCGAACAAAATAGAAATTTTTAATTATTCCGTACATAACGAATTCCGATCGACTAGTATTAAATAGAAATGCGCTTTGTTAGGACGCCGGTCCCGGTTACGAGAAAATTTAATCCAAACGTTAGTAAGAGAAACTTTAGACTCGGGACCGGACGAATTATATAGTGTTATTTGCGGAAATTTGTAGTGTGATATAATGCAGTAATGGATGTAACCGATACCAAAATTTATCTTTCGGCGGTCGGACCGAAGGGCATAACAATATCTCTAATACGGTGTAGATTATCGACTGGAATTCGGTTTCCAAGTGCGAGTCGGGGCTCCGGAATTCGGTCGGAAAGGATCTCCTCCGATAGGGAGCAGTTTTGAGTGTTGGTCGCTGGAGGGGAGGCCACTTTACATACAATCCGAGATCGTCATCTGCGGGCCGGTAAAGCGGAGGGGGCGGCTGCGGGTGCGGGTGCGTGCGAGCGGGTAGCGGCGCGTGTGCCCGAGCGAGTGGCCCACAGACAGATAGGCTATCTGTCCCGCCGTGGAAATGCTTTTAAGGCCGATAGAACATTAAAATGTGGCGGACGGATAAGACAGAGAGGCGGGCGACGCCCACTTTTAAAATCTGACATTTAACCCACCTCGGCCCGTCCGGAGACCCGCCGGCCGCCGTACCCCCGTCCCCGCCTATGTAAATTAGTTATTAATTGACAATACGGAGGCCGGGCTATCTCCGGGCCGGGGACAATGGCGACGGCCGAGGCCAATTAAACGGACTGGGGCGGCGGCTGCGGCTCCCGCTGCCATAATGCTCTGCCGCACGCGGGTGGCCCCCGCCTCCGCCTTCCCTTTGACTTTAAACCGCCGCCCCTACATTGATCCTCCCGTCCTTATATAATAAATTCTCCGCCGCCTATTGACTCCGACTGAGAACAGGGAGGACCGCCGCGAAAGATTGGAATCGTCGCCCATTATGTTAGATCTCGCGGTAGGTTATTTAACTTGCAGAACTGTGCGGCCATGTTTTATTTATCTCCGCCTATTAACCGCCGCCGATATTTGCAAGCCTTTAGATCGGGACGCGCCCACTAAATTTATTTCCACGCGACTAGTTCATCGGCCGTTGCTAAACGTTACCGTTATTTCTCGGATACAATAATAGAATTATTAGTTTTGCGGAGAAGGCGGATATATTTTAGATCGCCGATGTCGCTATTTACCCACATGCCGAATAAGCTTCAAAACAAAATTTAGAAATAGACGGAAAGTTTATAAAATATGAGTTATTTAGAAAAAAATAGCGTTATCGCCGTCAAACTGGAGGGCACATTTGGGGCCCGTAGAGGGGGGCAGCTATGCGGGTGCGCGCCCGCATCTTTTTCCGAGAAAAAGGAAACGGAGACAGGTGTTTGTTGGGCGTCATTGTACGCCTAGCTCGCATTTACCCGCCTGTTAGTGGGCGGCCTTAATTCGGTCTTTGTCCAATTACTATTCCACTCGAAACGGGCCCAACAACGCCCGAAACAGGAACTTTTCGTTCAAAGCTCACGGACCGTCCACAACAGTACGTCCGAGCTGAATTGCAGATGTAGTAGGTTAAGCGGTGTACAAAAAGTGTGGGATTAATGGAATTATCGAATAATAAATACATTCAGACTGTCCAATTCCGAGGCCAGTTCACACACATGTACAATAATCATTTAGGGGCCACCACATTTTCCGAGTGCCTCAATTCTACTATGAGCCATTTTTTTTGCAATTAAATGCAGAACGGAGAAGGCGAACGAGGAGCTCTGCAGGGCGTTCGGAAGAAAAAGGTTATCGGGAACAAACGGTTGGCGCAAGATAAATTGCAGCGGACAAAATTCCGATAGCGAAATTAGAAGTTACAGCGGTTGTGGCATCGACCTTTTCCTTGCGGGAAACTGATTTTTTTAAACGAAGATTTATTATTCGAACGGCCGTAGAATCGATAAGGGGGAATTAAATATTTGAAAAATATGCAAAACCAAAAGCGAATTAAGATATCGGAAATATTGTGATTTTATATCGGCCGGCTTTATGCTCCGCCGCGGTATAACATCGACCCAATTTTAAGTGACACAACTAATAATTCTATATAATATATCGTGAAAGGAAATAGTTCATAAATGGCACAATCCTGTCCAAATGTCGCTTTAATTATTTGCTCTCGGAATGTAAAGTGGAAGAAGCGACTGACGCAGAGAGTATTTTAATAATTTTCTTTCCTGTATAATCGAAATCGATGAAATATGCACAGTCCGAGAAAGCGGTTATCACTCCGTTATCAGATCGAAATTGTATCATCCACTAAATGTTGTGATGGTTAGTTGGCGGCATTATCGTGGGTCTGTCGTTTTAACCTTTGTTCATGAGCCCATGTGATAAGATCGATGCCAGTGTGATAAACTGAGAGATCAACTGCCATACGAATATAACATGCGAGGAATCCAGTTTTAGTTCAATACTGGCGATAATTCCGTTCGATATGAATTATCAAATCGGTAGGAAAAAAATGAACTGAAAATTCGGTTGAAACGATATCAAAATGGTATAAAGTGAAATGCATCGTGAGGACTGTATAAAACTGAAAGAGCCGATGTCAGTGATATATAACCGTAATCGTTTTGGATTCTGAATACAATCCAATGCTACCATTAATTGGTCGGTTACCAATACAGTATTTTCTCATTCGCGTAGTCGCAAATTAATATACTATACTATATAGATATCTAATCATCAATGAAACCATCTCACCAGTTTTAAAGAAGTTTATAACTTTTATAATATTAATACCGTTTATTTATAATAATAACTATATGTGCTAGCATATTTTGATCCAACAAAACAGCAGCTCACGTTGCACTAAAAAAACTGTACCTCTTCAGTAAATTCCAGTTTAGTACGGCAACCCGGGCAGTAGGCACTCAAATGGCTTATTATAGACAACGATTACGGCATAAAACTAAGTACAGTTCTCAGGAAGCAATAAACATGCAAAACATTCATAACCTTTTTGTGATTTATTTGATCATAATATTTGCATAGATACAAAAAGGTAGGGCACATGTGCCCACTGTAACTCAGTGGCCCGGGGTGTACTCGCCTAGCGGTAAGCTGTTATTATTACTTTGAGAAAAGGAGAAAAGAAACCCTTCCGACTCGTGGGGCAGGATAGAGTCTGAAAAAAAGGGAGACCCGCATTCATCGACCCCAGTTAAGGCTTATTTATCGGTGCCCCGTATACGGCAACAGCCATCGCTTCTATCCCGAACTGAATATGAAGAAGAAAACAATTAAGGCATAGACAATTTATAGCCAACGGCACAATCGATGAGAAATGTCCATTATTAGTATAGGGAATCATGATTATCAATTACTACTTGTCATTTGCTCAATTTCAATTTAAGGTCCGACTATAGAGTAGTCATTGAGTTAATCTTAAATCTAAATATAATTTTTTCAAATTTCTTAAAATGTTGTTTAACATGTTGCTTTTCAAAGTATATTTGCCTAAAATGTTTTCCTCGAATGTCCACGACCGTCATGAATTAAACAGAATATTATCACGCAATTAATATCCATCGCAGAACGTTCAGTTTTTATAACGCAGAAGAGAATAAAGAGCAATTAGTACGCACATATATATTAAACTAGTTTGCTGCACATATCACTGAATGAAAAATTTATTCACGTCTTTCGAGTTTCTCTCCCGCACGGGAGGCTCGACTGGAGATGATGGAATCCCCCTTAATTAAATTTTCTTTTTGAACTATTTATCTATCTTTATTAACAATTTCACGTATGAACAAATTCGGATATTTATAAACGACAATGGGTCGTAAGAGTGGTCGTAATTTGAGTAGAGCCCAGCTGTCCTCAACACCCTTTCGTCCATATGACGGCGAAGATGGAGCTCATCGTTGTTCATCAAAAGGGACGCGATAGGATCGGTGAACATACGACATATAGGTCAAATTGGTTAAATCCTTATCCGATCGTTCTCCTCTCGTTGGGTTGAAAATGATTGGATTCCAATATAACACATGGCCCTATTCTAATTTTCATTCACTCTATTATCAACTGCCTTAATTATACAGCTCAAGGAACCTTTAATTTCTGTTTAGGGTTGTTGAAATTAGGATGGCTGATTAGAGCTCAGGTGGGATTATGAAAGATCTATTACTGTGGTTATTATCTCGCTTGTGGTTCCAATTTTCAAATATTTTATTAATGTAATTATCAATAAATGTATTTATTGTTACAATAGTGTTATAATTAAATATTTGAAACGGAGCAATAAATTTATCTCGCGATAGACAAATTTATTTATTAGGCTCCGTGTAGTGTACTTGATAAAAGTACGGTTCTCGAGGTAATCAAGTATTGTGGCGGACATATCGAGCCATACTTGGAAATTATAATTGTCGAAATCTGATTAAAAATCTTAAAAAGACGATAAGAGTAAGACCATACAATAACGTGGCCCTCGAAAACGGTATCGATTCCGGCAACCCTTTGCCATAAGGTTGGACGGGGAGGAGGCCGTTACGGGGACTGTTTGCGCGGGTCGTCTCGCCATGGCGACGTCAACCATCGCTGATAAACGTTTTTCGATGCGTTATCTTCCGAAAAAGGCAAACGGCCCCCTAACCGGTCGGTCTGTTAACTAATGTAAATCAAATGCTATCAATATGACGTCCGAGGCGAGATGCCGGAGTCAGATTGTATAGAAATTTGGTTTTCGCGATCGTATCGCACCGCGGCTCCCCAATAGGAGGGATTCCTCGATAAAAAAATACATTTCTTGCTCCGCTGAGCAGTGGCCGGGCCCCACTCGCAGGGACCCGCTCCGCGAAACCACACCCCCCCCCCGCACCACAATAACAACTGAGTTAGTTAATCGACATTACAACAACACACGAAAAGTTAAGAGGGAAAGACCCGTTCGATTAAATACTTTCACTATGACCCTCCTAGCCGCCCCATAATTGAACGATACCTTCTCCCGAAAAACACTACACCGATAGGAGTCGCTTATTTAGTGTAACCACGCTCCTGCGACTTACTGGCGCACAGTGTCTAACGCTTTGTATTATATTTTCTACACTATTATTAAATTAAGCGAATGAATGGGCAACTTACGCGCTAACGTTTGTAATAATTATGGACATCGTCTGTGACTATAGTTGCCGCACTTGCCAAAGTGGCATTGAACGGGAACGGTTTAGGCAGTCATAAATTAAGGAAAAAATAAACGTCGATTTAGTTTCCATGATATTTCCATCTTTGTAAAACGATGCATTATGGTTATATTGAATTTTAGACACATTTAATACATGTGTTGTTAATGTTGACTAGAAATCGTTAGCATTGTAATTTTATACTTTTTCTGAACTCCAGACTCCAACTAATTAAAGCTTTCGACAAGCCGCGACCGAGCCGGTGCGCCGTGAGTGCGGTTGAACATTTTCTTTAAAAGAACATAACGTGGAATAGTAGATAATAAAACGGGCAAAAAATACGACTCTAGGACGGCATAATAAGCGAAAGACGTTCGCGACCGGCCTTTCTTTCGAACAATGCCTGTATTGAAACAATCCTGCACCTACTCTGAACCTTTTATTGGGGGCGATAAATTTGTCAACGACTCATTTTACACCCGGTGATTATTAGCTGTAAACACCAACTGTCAGTTAGTGTCCGGACCCAACAGGCCTTGCCCTCTCAATTCTTTACATTTCTCAGTGCTGAAAACAGAATACAGGCCAACGACCGAATCGTATTGCACACAATCCCGGTTACACACAACATTAAATTAAAAATAACTAATATTGACTGTAAAATTAAACTAAAACTATACCGATAGTTTTAGATAATTAGACCCTGGTTTCTGAATGTATTTCTAGTTTAATTAGCTGGATCAAAAATTCTATGTATATTTCGAATTGGCTAATTTTCAGGTTTACGATTTGAAATCGAGGTCGTGCTAATGAACAATTTTCCTCCTCCCTTTCATGTATCTGACTCATTGGAGCCGTTGGATAACATTTATACCGGGACTAAATCACTTTAACGGTCGCTTCGAGATCCGGGCCCGAAGATATCGGTCTAAGATTTCAACCGACCTCATGTTTAATACGTATTCATTATTCAGGTAAATGCAGGAGGCAGTAATAAAAAATATATATATACACTGATAACTCTATCTTATAGCTAAATGATTCAATTCAGTCCTTGAATTATATTGAGTCAAAAATAACTCTTTTTATATAATAAGAGAATGAGTTCAAATCTGCCTCCGGAAAACATCCATAAACGACAGGGAAACCCTCATTTGTTCAAAAAACATGCGTTTATGTTTAAGTTACTTCAGAGAGAGTTAACCAAATCAGGACAAACGTATTTCTCATAGCACGCACGGCCAATACCCATAGCGTACAGTATTACCGGGCCGCAGCTCAAAGACAACTGACATGAATTAATAACAAAGTCCTGTAACAGATCGCATTTTATATAATAGTCCGGATACTATCGCGCCGGCGGTTTCATTATCAGATGTCGAATAAATAAAACATTTATAACTGCGCAATATCGCACAGTTCAAGATTTATAGATACGGACCCGACACCGATTTCAAACTGTAAGATAATATCAAACTGTCTGTCTCCTGTTACGTTTCTTTTCTATTCCCAATCCGCCTCCACGCCCAACTAAATACGAATGTGCTTTCCATTTCCTGATGACTCATCAAAGCCGATGACAAATGTTCCCGTGGCGGCGACCGCATTAATAATTCAGAAGCGTTTGTCCATTAAACACAGCCGTGTACTTTTATCTCGCATCCTTACATTAGGCAGAGGAATAAGTGCGTACATCCGTCCCCGATCAGTACCGAAGTCATGGGATAGTTCGAAATACTTCGGAACGAAGTTGTGTCCGCGATTAATTTCAGTCCAATCACTGAGCTAAGTTCTGGGACACACACGAGCGGACGCGGACCGGTTTCTGGTTAAAAAAATTGTGTCGTAACGACTGTTGGCAAATAGAAATTTTCTGTACAAAATGGCCTCCTACGCGCCGGAAATGGAATATTTTAACGGCGAATTCATTGGCGGAGTCCCTGGACGAGAGTTTTCGTAGCGGTATTCGAAGCGTATGTGAATATCTGCGTAGAAAAACAGATGTTCGATTATATTACGGGACCATTGGCGGCTTTTCTGACCGGAGATCATTAACGGCAAAAGTGAAAGTGGGCCCAAGATATCTGTAGATAGGGGCAGGTGACAGATATGAGCGCTCGAAGGACGCGGGTACCCCTGCAAGAATTTCAACCTGATCAACAAACAACAATTATTAGCGGGTTTACAATACCGCTGGCAGAATATGAAAATATTTAACAATAGGATTTAAATAGTTTATTAAGATTGAATTTTATTAAATGCTAAAAAAAGGATAATTTTATTTTTATGTTATTTAGTTTCATTTTATAGGCTACAGAAAACAATCTAAAGGTACGGTTTCACTTTGTATCTTATTATATTTTTGAGTTAATTATTAAACTGTATATATTATTAAATGAAAAGTCACCTAGTATGACCAATAGGCATTACAATATAGAGGAAAATAAAAAATATATTAAAATTTCTGTATCTACTTCAACCTAATTAATTTAAAAAAAGAACCGCCGAATTTCATCACATCACTTCGTGTTCTATTTCCATCCTTTAAACACGTATATCTACTTCACTCGCAATGAACCTGATGGAAGTTCATTTGATTATTCCGAAAATAATAAGATATTTAATACCTTCGGGGAGTGTTCCAAATTCATCATTCATTACACGGGCAGTAACTAAATGGAAAAGAACGCATTCAATTGGGTAAGTATAAATGTTAATTAATTTAAATAATAAGGCGCAAAAATAAAATACGCTAGTTTTTATAGCTGCATACAAATAATGGATTCTGTCTGCTTGAAAATACGAATTTTAAATTTCATTAATATTATAACAGTAATGATAATATATCTGGATATTTTTCTCTGCTTGCAAGGAGTTAAATTTGAAGGATAATAATTGTGCCTAACTCCAAGACAATTGCCTACCTTATTACAAAACACGACAAATCGTTTGCCAATAATCGGCCCGGTTTTCACTAATGCCTATACGGGGATTCAGACGGAGGAATAAAACTGAAAGATCGGTGAGACAGGGGGAGAGGGTCGCCTGGGGGCCGCTAATGGCCGCTGTCAACCCGGCTACCGGCACCCCTTAATTTATAAGAAAGGAAATACGCTCCTACAGATAATCTCGTCCGGAATAAATATGGCGACACGGAACCAATTTCCGTTCGTGCCCTGTTGTGTATGTTATACGGACGGGGAGCGCTCACAGAGGGACACCGACCCTCTCTCTTCCAGAGGTTTGTATTTCTTTATTGTTTTAATACTGAGCCCTGAAAAAAAGAAAGAATTAAACCGGTACGCGATAAAACTTATTTACAACTGTACGCTTCCGAATCATTTTGCGCCTTCGAATACCAACGCTCAACTAAGCCGGTAATAGCAAGTTTAACAGGCTCCATAAAACTAACTTTGTCAAAGAAATATCACGGTGTAAAACAATAAGATTTGTCGGAGCCGCGTAGAGAAATAGGAACATATCAAATAGATATTGTTCGATGACTTTTCCTTAATCAGGATTTCATAGGAACTATTGATGGGGATTACCTACCACAGTTTCGTATATTAGCCCATTTCATCATCCATCGTGAGTTTTAATTGAAATACTCATTGAATAACTCTGTAGAACTTTTATTTAAAATTTTGGTAAAAAGTCTCATTAGAATAAAATTGCAGTACTAGAATATTGAAGGAGATTGTAGAACTGTTATTTAAAAATTTCGGTAATCTCCTTCAATATTCTAGCACTGAAATTTTATTCTAATGAGACTTTAAGCTAATGAAAAGAGCTTAGTAGATTAATTAATAGATTCCTTTGTTTCTCCGGTAGAATGATGTTATCTTGTTCTGAAGCAGAGGAATAAAATATTATTTTTGCCGCTTCTTTTTTTAAACAAAACCATCATTACAAACAACATTACACAAATTATAATTTTACAGATTTCAACGTCATGCCAAACCCTGATAGAGTCAGAGATCATTTTTTAAGGCATGAGTGTCGCGGTCTGTTATACGGTTATTTACTTAATTTTTACATATATACACTTACGTAATTTTTCGTGAATAGTACACACTATATCTGTCCCTACTTGGACGAAAACTATCCTAGAATACTATTGTAGTATGGCGGATATGCTTTAATGTAGTGGGGTAAAGAAAGGGACCGCGCGAGGGCCTAGATCTTAATAGAGACATACACGCCCCGTAAGCCTTCGTAGGGCCTACACGGCTGTTCACGTTTCTTCACGTATACCCATTAATGGGCAAACGCTTTAATGACCCCCTCTATAATTAGGGCGGGAACAGATGGATAGACATTGATGGGCCCTGCAATAATTTTGGGCTCTTTAAAAGTCATTTAGTGGATGAACATATGACGGGTATTAACTTTAGAAAAATAGAGGATCTGAAACCATTCCTTCCGTAAGATAAGACTGTAAATTCACAGGCCCGATAACCTATTATAATTTACAATCACACCACTCAACAATATGATGAATGTCGCGAAACAATATAAGGGAAATGTATAGGGAAAATAACTGGGAATAAGTTCTGAAGATTATCATAATAAATATCGGATCCGAAAATCAGTAGCCCCTAAAATGTCAAACCGCTTGCGGTGTTTCGACCTTGTTAAATGAAGAGACTCGATGTTGACTAAAAGAACGGACAAATGGAAACAATTACAAACCGGTCATCCCATTCGTTAAGGAATTAAACTCGTTAGCTCGAGTTTAAGCCTCTAGAACTTCGTTATGCGTACAGTAGCTGACATCGTAATTATATTCTGGCAACAGGTGCTCTACAGATAGCTGGGAGGGGGGCTCACGACGCTATTACAACAGGAAATACATTTTAAGCCCCGATAATATCAAAAATTAAGCATACAACATCGCAACGGCCATTAATAAATAGGGGCTATGCTTTTTTAGGAATGACAACTCTAATTTAATTTATCCTAGGAGTATGTCCGTTCCTCTAATGATTAGCACTCTAACAATGTAGCATCTCTTTCCGATAAGGGAACAACGTTTATTGTTTAATTTAAGCTTATCTTTTCGGGATCAAAAAGAAACCGCGGTGAAGTGAAAAACACGGACTGGAAAAACCGCATTGTATAAAAGGAATTCAAGACATAATCCCGAATCAACAGTCCTGGAATTTTGCCCAAATTAAAATAATGACGACGGGTTATACTATATTTTCCTAATAATTGTACAGCAATTTAGTGAGATTCAATGGACCCTACAATACGATAAGTGAGAGCCTTCAGTGAATTAGATATTGGGAAATGGCGGTGGGTGATGAACCTCCCAAGATCGGTTTGGCGCGTTGACGGAATGGAGTCGTGAAAGCCCGTCTTATTTTCGGGGCCTCCAACGGTACGTTACCGTTGGCGCGGGGTGAAAGTTAAGCCAATGGTATTGGGAGCCGCGGGCCTCCGTCTTCGTCTTCATGAGTCATCTGATATAAAAAAAGCAACGACCCTATAATCAGAGCGGGCCCGGCTTTGCGGCCGGCCCCCGGCTCTATATCACGACGAAGGTCAGTTTTAAATACGGGGCCCCCGATATGGGCCATCTATAGTATCTTTATATCCATTTCCGATGATTAATGCGGCTCAAGATACAAATCTCTGCATTCTCTCCCACCGGACAAATACTCCCTTGTTTTTACCCCTTTACGAACAATTTACGACTTCTGCACTGTAAGTCTAATCTAAAACAATAATAATAACTAATATCGATAATTTCTTTTTTTAAATAAACGGATACGCCCCCCTCGACACTGGCCTACTCTACTCGGTTAGATTGTTTTCAAACTACGACACTTATCGGCCGCCACTATCGCCTCTGCGACACAACACACTTTATCAATTAACATGTTCAATACACGAAAAATGCGATATCGTAATTTTGACAAAAGTTATTGCATAGCGTGCTACGTTTAACATTTAAAAATATTAAGTTCCACATAACCAACACTTCCTGGAATGGAGGAGACGAAGCGAGTTAAACGTGTAGCTTAAATAAACGACTTCATATTGTTTTCGGGTTTGTCTTTGAACGCTATATTATTAATAATTCGGTAGCATACACTCACACGCTACGGGGATTAACCGAAATTATTTCAAGTATCGAACGCTCCATCTCGTTCAGAAATGAACCTTGGGACTTGTAATTCCAGATGTCTTTATCTTGATGTCGCATTCCGCAAAAGGTAAGCCCAACTATTGCCGACTATGGTCAGAATGTCATGGAATAAACGTTTCTTTATAGCGCGGCTTTCTCGTAACTGTTTTTCTCGTTTTTTGCCGAGATTTGAGGACCGCGCATCGGCTTGTCAATAAAATTAACCGCACTGGCTCGGCCCAACGTGAATATAAGGCTGGAACGCCGCCGGACATATTGTAGACGTGGAATGAACGCACACGAAGACACAGTCGGGCAGGCAGTGTCCTGTGTCAGAAGGCAGATAACAGAGATAACCATAATGTACAGGCTGGCCTGATAAGGAATCTACTGATACCAAGGGTCACCTTGACAGAGCCCAGATAAGCCATGGCTCTCTGTTCCGATAGCGCTGCTGCTTTCATGACAGTTGACTTGATACTATCCATACCAACTACGTACCTTTACTTCCAACTTAAACTTCTAACATTTTCTCACTACACTTTCTTACAATTTATTTTTATAACATATAGTCTACAATAATTCGAATTACACACTCGTCAGCTTAAATAGTATGTAAACAGCGCTTTTGTATTCAGAAGTAAATTCTGAATTAGCGAAAGAGAAAGTACATATATTTCCTACACTTGTACAAACGCGCAAATATTATTTCCAAGGAGTGTGTAACTCTATTAAGGATAATACATTTCTTGAATTTAAGGCTGTTACCAATGGGTTTCCAGGTAATAATCACTGACCGACATGAAATTCACGAAATATTATGGCCGCATTAACAATTTATACTATAATTAACAACGTATCGAATTCGCGTCGTATGATTACCCGCCCGATTATACCGCCTCGGGTTATATTATTATCTATGAAGAAATTTCAGGCATAACGTTGAAACGAGAACGATTATTTTGTAAAGGTGGCAACTGTTATTTCTTCCAGAAATAAAACAATTTTTAGAATGCTGTAACACTTTCATTTCTTTATATATATATATATATATATATATATATATATATATATATATATATATTAGGCACAAAATGAAAGAGCCGACACACATATATGTGTGCGTTGCCCGGACTGAGTGCACGATAGGGAAGCCACCTCGGCGCTAAGTGGTGCGGCCACTTATCTGGCTCTTATCACCGCATCCCTCCCAATTCCTACCCCCGCGGCACAGAACGGCTCTTAGGGGAAGCACCGCTATCTCCTGAGGTTGGTGGCTTGAAACGGGAGGGTGAGCCGCTCGCCCCATCTTGTATATGTGCCGCCCCCAACCACTCCGCCCCAGGTCCACTCCGGCCAGTCGCCAAGTAAACAGCCTCAACACACATTTTACCAAAGTCACGTTAATTCAATAGTCATATTGCAATTATTGTCAGATCCGTGGCCTATATTTTAGAGAAATTACGAGTACTCTACTGCTAAACGCAAGGACAAAAAGATTAATACACTTAAATTATCCTCTTAATGTTTGGTAAATTTTATTTTAATTTTCGAGCGCCACTAATGCTGTTTCGATTGCAGGAAATATTCTAATAGACTTTATTTCGCTATCGGGATATAAGCTACAGACTATCAAGGTAAAACGAGTAAAATAAAAGATTAAATTATTATTTAATTTTTTGAAATTATAAAGATGGCCGTGGCGGAAATACTTTTAGACACCAATATCGATAGCAATTAATTTTCTTCAATAAAACTGGGAAACGGCAGAGTAGAATATAAACTGGAGCCGGGATAAGTATAAGTGGGACTAGGATGTGGGCCACCTCTGGGCTAAGTGGTGGGGCCCCCGCTATCTGTAACCCCTTATCAAGGCAACCCCAACACATAGCGAGCGGGGGCGGGGGCGGAGGCGGAGCGTTATCTCAGGAGGCGGCAGACTGCCCATTCTTGTTTATCTCGTCCCCCTTCCACCACCCCGGCCCCACCGCCCCCGCCCGTGCCCCCGGAACGCCACTTTATTCGGCAGAAATCCATTCCTCGGCCCCGAAGGCCCAGAGCCCACACCCACTCCCTCCAAATTCGCATTGGCGTCACGTACGACCCGATAGTTGTTCTATGAGGTAGGCGGGGAGGCGGGGTGAGTCCTCCCGGTTATCCAGTGGAATGCGCGGATGTCCCTTAATAAGGGCACACCTCTCTCTGTTCTTCCTCGTATTTATACTTTTATTACTCTAGATAGGAAGATTAATGTACCGAGAGAATCGATGACCAATCTTAATGAGTGGAAATATAGAGTGTACAAACGCGTCTTCTTGTATAGTGTATTGTAATGTTAGTATCTATAAAGGAATAATAATCCAATATTTTAACAACACATTCACTTTTAACATAAAGTTGTACTAACATATTACTTTCTATATTTACTGTGTATTCTAGGGTTATAGTTCTCACTATTCATATTAAGCATTCCAAACACAACTTACATTTGACAAGATCTTGTGTCAGGTTTTTATTAAACAATATATATCCCACTAGTATTTTTAGAACTGAAAATTTGATTTAGAAATACTAAATCTTAAGAAAACCTATCAAATGATGAACCAGAGAAAAAAAGAGGAAAAGCGAGGTGGCTAGAAAACGAAGGTTCCAGGGCTAAGCCACTCTAGTAAAAATCAATTTTTAACTAAATTGATCTCCTGGAATAAATTTCAAGTAGACGAATTATACCGAGTTCAGGAGCTTTTCGGTATTTAAATCTCACGATACTTACGATGTTAGGTGAATTTCGAAGAACCATATGTATTGAAACTATGTAGCAATCCCCTCCACGTACCTAAAATTAATTAACAGAGTTAGTGACGGATGCCCACAAACCAGTTCGTTAAAAACATGTAATTATTTTTATCGCATAGAGATATGTACAAGATTGTGCAAAGATGAAAAGGAGGCATTTAATAACAATTCCACAGAGTTCCTCATTTACAATTCTATTTGTATAATTTATAATAAATCTTCAACTTAAGGACTTTATGGCCTCGTCTAAACCACATGTTGACCTTCTAGTGAATGAACACACCATGGAGGCATACAAACACTCTAAGCAAATGTGGAAAATGTGTACTGTATGTGGAAAATAACTATTTGAATTTTCAAAACCTGCGAATATGGCCAACAATATTCCGTAGAGATAATTGAAATCTATCTCTTGCATCTTATCAACTCTAACTCTGTGAATCATATTGGGAAACGTTTCGATTTTCCGTTTGGACCAGGAATTTATTGGACTGCAGGAAATATAGCGACAGCCCAGTAGTGATTATCAGGCGCTCGAAGCGTATCATGAGGGGGATGCATAAGAGCAAACAGAAAATATCGGCAGCATCAAATTGGGGCGGGCGGGCGGGCGGGCCGGCGGAAAAATAAAACTAAAGTTTCTACAGCACGCGGAATACCCACGGCCCAGATAAAACGCTGGCAAGCCCGTGGTTACAAAGGCGGTAACTCTCGCGGCAATTTTTACTTGCGGCCAGATAGCGGCCCGAGTGTGCCCGCTAAGCCGAGATAGATAGGACCGCCGAAGTAAACGATGGACGGCCTCCAATTACTAGATTTAGATAATAAATGCGGGTATCGGTTTGACCGCTTCGGAGACCGACCGATCCGACTTATGCGATGGGGCGGTGTAAACAGCCCCGGGCGAATGGGACGCCCAGGTGGTCACCTTACCGGCCGGCAGACTACATACATAACCAGGACAACACATCACTCTCTCTCTCCGAACATATGTCGCCAGTAGATGAAAAAAAGTTTTTAGATATGTAGAAATGACCCCGTAGGTTTCCGCTACAGTCTCGATGGAACAACCTACTTCACTTCTTGGGAAAAAACTCTGATTTACATCTATAAGATTACAGAAACGAATTTATAATTGTGGGTTACCGAGTAATATGATAAGGGACATTTTAAAGATATCTACATTTCATTAATTTCCAGAAATAAAAGTGGGATAGTAATTGGGGATTGAGCTTTGGATTACCCTCCCATTACCAAATTTTTCAACATATGCTAATTTCATCAATATACACTATGCTTTTTGGGTATATTCATCATTTTTCTAGCCCGACAGAGCTCTAATACAGGGTATTCGAGTAAATTTCTAGTATCCTTGCAACTCTCAAGAAGCCGGTCTCGAATCGAGTCTGAGATCGTTTCAAATTGGAGCAGGCCGAAGATAGCTGGATTAGATGCCCGGGATCGTATCTTGGAGACTCGTCGATCGACGGCCCAAGAGAGTATGGGGAGCAGGGGAGCACGTACGGGGACGGGACGCTCCGATAGCGGGCTTTTATCTGGAGCTCTCACGCATGAGTTGGTAATAAAGTGGGACAGTGCACCCTCCGCGGGGAGACACGCACTTTTCACTGGTCCCCCCCATTATCGACGGCGGACGGCACTATCGGGCTTCGTCATCATCCGCCTCCGACAGATAACCGAAGATCCCGGATGCTGGCGCCCTCTACGAATCGTAGAGAAAAACTCTCGAAGAATCGCTACCACTCGGTCATTCCTAGTTAAACTAGGAATACACAAATACTATTATGGAAATAGTTGTGTAAATTCTATGACGGCGGTTGTAGCTTTGTTCCCAGCCTAGGTCAACGAATTTGGTAGTATAAATCCGACGGTAATGAGTCAGTTTACTGATTTACGACTGGGCTGTTCTAAATTCCGGACTTAATATCGGCGTGAGCCGTGATCGTTATTCGAGTGTGCGGTTCGCCTAATGGGGCAAATAGTGTTTCTCCGGACCCGTTCACCTGTTCGGACACTATCGGAAGCGGAGATCCGACTGTGGGTCGACCGACCGGGCCTATCGCTCACTTCTGCGACTGAGATAGCCGCCGGAGAACGCCCCCGGGGAGCCGGGCCGCCTCCCAGATAAACTATACCCCATACACTGGAACACCTCTCCCGGACGTCCACTCCCCCGATTATGCGTTATGGTAACAATTTGCGAACGTCGATAGGTTTAAATATAGGGAAGGAATAAGATCCGTACCCTTCCTCCCCTCCTCATCGACCCGACAATAAAAGGGAAAACCGTTAAAGCGAAAAAATTCCGGTGAAGAGAATCTGATACGGATATTGCTGTAGCGCTACAAATTATATCTTCGGCTTGGCCGTGTTATATACATGTCCAATTATGGTAAAAATAATCTTAAATTATTGCAGAATAAACAAACAGGATCCTTAACAGGTAAAGGTTTAGCAAACTCTATTCACGTCTGCAGAGCATTAAATATAGTATAGATAAGTATATCGGAATGGAACAATACGGAACTACTATGAGTAGAACAAAAGAAAAAGAACTATTTACTTATAGACCAATTAATAAAAGACAAATTTCCACTGAAAGGTCACCTTTTAGCACCGGTTAAAGCATAAATTACATTACTTTAGCGGTAGGAGTGTTTTGAAACGTCATAAACAAAATATGGAAATTGATTAAATGGATGGGTCACATCACGCACATACTGATACCAGTATTGTAGCAATTGGCACAGTATTCATACAGGTCATGCGACTTTGTTTAGATCGATTAATAAACTAATGAAATAGGCATACCTCTACTACTTGGAATATTTGAAATATTCCAAAATGTTCATTATCCAAAATCATTGCAGGCTTATCAATAGTAATATCTGACGTGCATTTTCGACAAATTGAATTTCCATAACGTAACCCAAGGAATTTTACAATACTACACATAGTATATATTCATGTGCTGAAAATACTTACTGCTAACATGAAATGTGTAATAATTTTTATTCTTCTCTATTCATACTCAGGTTATTCTTGACGGTAATTAATAATAAGCATCATATCGTATTATTTGGTAAGCCAAAGTTAGCACTATGAAATTGTGCAAGCTGTTTATTACAAATATGACAGAATAAAGTGACGAAAAAGATAAGTGAATGTTGTACACTGAGTTAATAAAACGCCCTAACAATTATACGTAACGGAATGAAAATCTACTCCTGAACCAACCAACACGAACATCCAGTCAGGATCGGAAGATCAGTTAAGAGGCTCCCATATAAAACGCTTAAAATACGATTCGAATTAAAATTTTAAAAACGAATCTAATTAAACACACGAGCGTATATTAATTGCTGCGCGCTGGCCAACGTAAGGAAGCCGCGTTGAGGAATTCGCCCGGGTAAAAACACTCTCTTCTTTAACCTCTAGAACAGAAAACATTATCTTCTAGTTGCGTATAAGTAGTAAACTAAAAGGTAAATTCTTGCGAATGGTAAACGAAGGAATGCGATAATAATAAGTTGGAGTTAAATTTCACTCAATGAATAAGATTTATTGCTGGAAGTGAAATTTTCCATAAAGAAAGGAGCGTTATCTGGTGAAGGTATAATTTATAACGTTATAAGACATCTGTCGATAAACGGAGGGAGTCTGAATTGAACTGATATAAGATCGCTTCCATTACGCCGAAACTGCCCTATTCCATTAAAGAAAATGAATAGCAATGCTTAGATTACTGGGCTCGGAATTCGCGGACCTTGCATTATACGCTTATGAATGATCCTGACTGTTAATGGCCCGTACTCGTTAATCAATAAAATATCTGCTGCAAAATTGGTTTCGATGCGCAATCCATTGACGCATGCGATTTTCTCACGTTGGCGCCAAACAGCAGGAATCATATCTTAGCACTGTTTAATTGGCTTTTTAATACTTTTGGATGAAACACTCCCAGGAGAATATGATTATTACACTTGAGGCGAATAGGCGTTTTCAGTTGGAGACGTGTTGTAGCGGATAGACGGGTATTGGAGCAGTATTGTTGAACAAGCCATGGCCCTTGAAGGGCTTTAGTTATGGGAAGGGGAAGAAGAAGGAGTAACGTAAATTATGAAGTATGTACTTTACTTTGGTGTAGTTCTCACGAGATAAAGAAAGGTAAAAGGACATTTCAATTATGACGATTCCGTTGGCTAATGAAAAAAACGCTCGCTTCCCGTTTCCTTTCCATGTATTTTATTTTTATTTGTCTGTTAAAATAACGTCATTTCTCAAGTTTAAAGAGAAGAACATAATAAGGGTATATTTAGTACTTTTCCTCGCAATAATATTGACAACATTTATGTCCTGACTAATATGGTGATATTTCATAGTGCAAAAATGAATCACGAAAATTGCTTTCACCAAAAAATGGATCTAGACGAACTAAAATTCCATTAATCGTAAATCTAAAATTACCGGTCTCCAGAAATGCAAAATTATACGGACAATTTTCAAAACATCCATCCTTTTATTGACAGATAATATGGCCGGGAGAAGGATTTCTATTAGTGCATCGTTAAATTCTGTAATATCAGCTGCCCTTAAGCGGATAAAATATAAAATGTGAACCGGATGGAGGTCCTCCGGCATCCGTTGACGGTAAGAACAACCGGGGACCCCAATTTGAAAATAGTTTTAGGCCCAGTCTCCAAGTCGGAACAAACATTAGGACCTCTATCCCATTTTTTTTTCCCCGTTTAGACTCGGGGTCGAACTCCGGCGCCGTCATATATGGTCAGCCATGTGTGCCGCGCGGTACCAAGTTCTGGAACCACGCGAACACCGGATAGCCGGCTGAACCGCTCGTGCAACGGAGGAAATCGGATATTCGATTACAAAATTATAAGTGTTTCCTTAGATATTCCAGCAAATTGTCAAAAGGGCCTTTGGAGAGGCCTTTGGACTCAATACTGACCGCTGTATATATTTGAAAATGCGAAATTTCGAATCATTGGACAAAATACTGCATAATTTCTGAAATATATTTGCGCGAGTTTGGAATTATATGACACTTCTGATTTTCCGCCAAATTTTGATACTGTCTTCTTTAGTATTTAATCACTAACTCCGGTTATTGTCTCCGGAAAATCTCCACTGCCAACCAAATCCTCAAGAAAACTATTGTTGCTTAAGACCCATGTAAATACCTTAAACTATCATAAGTATACAATGGCTTCAGTAGTTGGCTAACCGTTTTAATTCCCGAGGATATCTGTTCAGATTTCCTGCTGGAAGGCCTACCAAAACGACTGAAAGATGAAGAGAATAGTGAGACAATGAACGTGACATTTTTAATGGACGACTTCCTAGGAAATCATACGGAGGGGCGTAAAAGGGACAAATGGGAAACAATCAGGATAATGCACGCGGCCTCTGGTCCCTGCCGTGAGCCGAGGCGTCTTTTTCGTACGGGGTAAATATTTTTTTCTAAAGTGCGGAGACAAATGGAGAAAAGTATAGCGGCGCAATCCTGTAAATGGAGCACCGGGGAAATATTATGTTGAGGCGTTGCGAGGGGCACGTGCCTACAGAGAGAGAGGAATGGTACTGGAATGGAAGATCAAGAGTTTGAAAGGGAGCTAAGGGATTACCTTGACTGTTGTAAAACCGAATTTTATAAACCTTACTATTTTGAAATGTCCATTTCCTTAAACAAAACTTGAAACCAGCTGCTTTAATGTGAAGCTTTCACCATTCACAGATGACAAATTAAAGTACAATTGCAATTCAAATATAACCACTTAGGGTCTAAAATCTTTGTCAAAAATAGTTTAGTGTGTACGGGCTAAACCGCTTTCTGTTTTCGCTTTTGTCAATAGTACTCGCTTCATATCATTTTGGAGATATGTGCTATCGCAGTGCCGGTTACCGATGAAGCATCCTGTTATTGATGGGGAGAGATAGTGCTATTATCACTACACTGCTAATGGAGTCGAATGGAGCCCGTCTGTTCCTTGTTTTCATAATCCATGTATGTAAAAAAGTTTGATTCCTAGTATACCCTTAGTTTGTGGACTGTATGATTTAAATAGAAATCTGTTTTTTATGTACACTTTCAATTAAAAAAATGTGACCGGCAATTATACTGTATCTCCTTGTGGCATCGTCACATTATAGAGAAAAGAGCTCGGCACCGATTCCCGCAGGTGAAAGCCAAATAATATGGAATATAATATAAGGAAATATTGAACAAGTCCGAGCAACAGGTGCACCTCGGGCCTTCACTATCAACGCTCCTCACCGTCCAGCCGACATCTAAATATATTCTACTATAAAATCATCCTACAATTTATAACGCTTAGCCACGAGTTAATAAAATACAATATAAATCTATTAATACTAATTCGACGCTTCAGTGTTGACTAATCACCCCGCATTCTGTTCACCGCACAAACTGCTTTATTCCATTGTAAACTGACCCATCGATGTCAAATAAAATTTAACGACTTCTTAAAGGGAAGAAGTCAATTTTAATTCCTGATTTCTGAAGCTGCCGGAAATTTCATTGAGCGTGTTCAGCGTTTATAATGCAATACATGACCGAATAATAATAAATCTGAAATCAGAAAATCGTGACCAATTCTCACATGTAAAACAGTCGACAACCGACGAATAAGCAAACACCTGATCAAACCTGCGACCAGACTGGTTTCTGGAAATAAAGTATTAATAAATGATGGGCAATAGGCCCAAAACTCAATAGGACATTTTCAACAACCCAATATTTATAGGCGGCAGATACACCGACGATATGAACCACTGATTGGACGTGATTGAACCAACCTAGGACAACCCGACCGAACTGGAGCTTGTCGCTTTTACACGCCGTTCGTAGATAACGAAAACTTGGGAGATGCCTAAATTGACCCCCGCCCTGGCCCCGGCCGACGTTTCTTTCAGATTAGAGCCAGAAGATCATATCGCCCCCTACAATGTTGATCTCTCACACGATCGCATTTCGCAATACATCCAAAAATAATTGCACCACATCAAGTACACTCCAATAACGCGCGAGGTGATAAAGTGATCCCCAGGTTTTTTGTCTGGGTCAACGGTTTCTTATGTTAGGTTCATTTATTAATGGGACATTAATATTTGACGGAAGACAGAAGAGTTCCATTACGGAAATATCCTTATTAATCGAGTAGTCAAATTTTCAATTACATCAATTACACACGAAATCTCTATTACTCAGACAAATGACATTAAATGAGAAAAAGATAAAATCTGAGACTAGTTTAAAATTTATGAAGTACCGCGTTGGCCGTGGAGGATATGAAGGATACGTGAGCGGAGTGATAAGCATAAAATTGGTTTGATTCAATTAAAAATAAAATACAAATTTAATAAAGGGACACATAACGGGATAAGGCCATGTTAATGTTAACGTCGTTAACGTAATGAAGTCGTGGCGTGTCCTTGTAGGCCGGGCACCTGTCTACCCCACCCCCCCCTCCGATATTTAACGGTACGTAACATAAAACATTTCACCAGCCGGCTTTGTCCAAAGCAAGGCCCCGCCTTTTTATTCAGATCCATTTTGAAGAATGTATGTCCGCCAAACAATTTAACTTGACAGATCAATTTGAAAATTGGTTTTGGAAATCCCCCCTTTACTGTCGGTCAGGAACGTTTTCAGGAGATTGAGAGAAAAGGATGAAGAAGATTGAGAGGAACTGAGATCAAGAATATGTAGAACCGTGTTTTTCAACCCAGATCAATTCTAGGTTTGGAATTAATGTTTAGCCACTCCCGAAACCACACAGAGCGCCCGAATCACCTTTATTCGTTGGTCATGATATTGAGTCAATAAATAGATAATTAAATTATACAGAAACTAGCCCCTAATCTAATGCTATTAAGAAGGACGGTTTTTTCAAAGTAACCAGAAACGAGTTCGTTGACTTTGTACTGTGGCTTCGTTCCATAACCAAACACCGCGTACAGTGTAAATGTAAAAAAATTCTCTTTCAATTAAGCGGGTTCCTTTGCTTCTCGCCACCTTCTGTGAGACACGTAAGAATGTTGGTTCGCTGCGGGACACATCCTGTCAAGAAGGAGGACAGAAAATCGACTTTCAAACTCGAGGTTTCCTGAAAATATCCCTCAGGTCTTTTGCCCAATTGCGAATTATCTGAAATTCCGTACTCTGAAAATTATTCACGCGTATCATCTTCCGTTTCTCTTGTGGTACCAGCAACAATCCAATTTATTCCGGGACGTTTCAAGTATGGTATCTAGTAATTTCAGTGCAATAAATTCTACGCTTTATATTCTAAAGTGTTGGTAAATTATATTTATCTTCTTTCCCTTCTTGGCGAGCGGGGGTTCATTGAAGTTCTGCGAAAGGCGAGAACGCATTTTGCATGTCTAATGCGGTTTGCTGGTCGGGCCCGAGTGGCGGAGAAGGAAACAATGCCCGGCCCCGGAAACTCGAGCGGCTCGGTCCCTTCTACCTTCTTAGACTTCATTACGACATTCAACCTCTCCCCACTTATTTCACAGCGCGGTGTGAAATTTGTTTCATTTCGTGGAGAGCTGGCAACAATCTTGAAATTCCAGAAACAATTCCGACCAACATCCAAATTAAAAAATAAAATTAGTATCAGTGAAATAGAAAAACACATCAAATCTCATGTCTGCTCGAAATATTAACACCGGTGTAGTAAATAATAGAGATATTTTGTATGGAATAATTCCGGGTTTCTTGTTACGAAGTATAACAAGACGGTACGGCATTTTCTTCTAATGCTGTGCCTTCTGACTTAACTAACGGGTGCTAATTTCCCCTTTGACGAAGCTGAGTCTAAATTGAGCGCTACAGAATTAATAAGGCCGATTGCAGATATATATTTATTTTTGTCAATGCAACTCAGTTTTATGAGTTCGGGACATATATTAGCATACTCTTTCCCCATTTGGGGTGCTGTGGCATAATAAAAGTGGTCCAAATATGTATGTGCCCTCGCTCAAATAAAACTGAAACTTTGTTATGGGTGGGGGGATGAGGAGGGAGACTATGTTGTGGCCTCGGATCGCAATATTTTAATAGGACGTCGGGGAGGATTCTCGAGAAGTCCGATAGGCATCGCGACATCGCGTACCCCCTAATAGGGCTATTAAGGATGGGCTTTATTTAAGTTGTTTATTCGCTTACATGAGAAACCGACCTGCAGGAACGGAACCGGTGCATTTCTGAGTGACGGCGCAAATATTTCTTTGAAGACTTGAAACCCGCAGAACACGATTATGTATGGGAACCGACGGTAGACCAGAGGGAACCGACAATTAATTCTTTTCTTTACGTTTATAGTTTAATATAAATTATGATTTAGTGTCATAACAATTAGGACTTATATATTGTTTAGTATCGTTCATTAAATTGTAATTTATGTAATAGTTCCACGAAAAGAACTACGGAATGGTTCATCCCATTTACGCTGTACGTTATCTGACTAAATTGTGCAATGTGTTTTAACTCGATAAGCTTTTGCAATTTATTAGAATTTAATTTTAATTATAAGCTTTTGTCCGGGTGGACAACAAGAATATTATTGCAAAAATTGTTTGGGGTAGATTCACTGCACAATTACTCTCGGTTTAGAGGAGAGTCTCTAGAATGACAGGCTTCGTACGTATAACAGTGTATTGAAGTTGAGAGTTGTGAAGGACTGACCGAACGGTATCACACTCCGAAACTTTCAGGTGGAACAATACGATAACCCGTTGCTCGTACGATAAGAGCCGAGGAGCGGTCATGAGATACGGACATCCGGGCGGATTAAGAATGACACGGTAGTTCCATTTGCACCCACTGCCGGGTCGGTCAACCGTCACATCGGCCTTTAGCAAGCCAACGGCATTAAATATGTCGAAATAATCATAGCGTTGTAGCAGGAAGTGGTTGGGCGGCGGTTGAAGAGAGGTTGAGGAGGATGTGCGGGCCAGGAGTAGGAGCGGCCGAGTGGATGTGCCGGCCGGCGGGGCCTCCCTACAAGATAGCGCCTCCGAAGACAGTCACGCCGAATGAGCGTTTCCGCGAGATTAACCGCTCCGGCTACATAAACTACTCCCGGCGACACGCTCCACTCCCAGAACTACACTACTAAAGAAAAAAAAATCTAGAAAACAAAAAAAAGAACGGACTCGGCCATCACCGCTCCCGAGATTTCTACTTTCACCGCGGAATTTATTCTTGGCGGCCTCAACGCAAACACCGATGCCGTCCAGTTTCAAGATACCGATCTTGCGGAAAATCGTTAACGCCGGTGAAACGTTCGCCTCCCTCGTAAAACCTCCAATTATATTTTTATAACTTTTAATCGCGCAATTCGTCGTTGCATATTTATGCCCCGGCGAGAGTTACAGTAAAACGTCGGAAAGATGACTCCGGAAAAATAAAAATTAAAAAAGCCGCGCATACTCGGATGAATTTCTCGAGTTCCTCTATTACGAATGATGACCTTTGCGACCGGGAGTTCATGACTGCCTAGGGTGATCATATTTTACTGGCCGAGGAAAAATGCGTGCGTGGAAATAATTATATCTTTTATTATCGCCGGGGAGGGAACATTTTCAAATATTTGTTCTGCGCGGATACGGGTTCCGGATATTAGACACCGTAGATTCCCCGGAGCCCTCGGTGGTGGTCTGCCATTCGAATGATTGTGATCTGTGATGTGTGAATGATAGACCGCTCTATTCCAGGCCACTTTAATTTAGCAATACGGGGACACTTTTAGACCTGGCTAATCTATTCAAAAATCGGGAATGTAAATAATTGATCCACGCGATACAATAAATTCAACAGAAAAATGTTCGATTGTGGGGGATCGAGGGGTTCACTATTATAAATAATAAAGCACAAAAAAGAGCGGTCGGGCAGAAAGACAAGTAAGGTCGTGTAAGTCTCAAATACCATTAGATATTTCAAGATAATAGTCGGGTGCCGACAATTGAGCCACATTCGTATGACTGTGACGCCCACAAAGAGGCGCAGTTAAACCCAACCAGTCGACTTCTGTCCGCATAATAAGGAGGCAGGTCCGACCCCCGCCACCCCGGCCACGGGGACTGGCTCCTTGCCTAAACGCCTTTTTAAAAGCTCGCCCTTACTTTTATTATTGCTCCACATCGCTTCAAATTACACCCTAAAAACCGCCGCGGAGCCTGTGCCGACAAACAGGATTCCGTGCGAAGGAATAGCGTCGAAATAATACCGTCAATAATAACAAGTCGGGCGCTTACTATCAATGAAAAGTTTACAGTCAGCCGTAAAACGGTGTATATTCAGTAAAGGAAATATAGCGAATTAATAACGCAACACGTGCGACATTCAGCTCATGTACCAGTTTAAGTTAAGGTAGGTTTCACCAATAACGATATTCGCACCACTAACTGACCCTACTCACCCTCCACTATCAACACAAATACTTTAAAACACAAAGTAATTACAGTTTAGCGACCTTAGATGAACACGCTATAATTTGTTCAAAACAAATCTGATAATATTAGAAAATTCTAGAACGAGCCGGCAATAATTATACAATCCGCAGTTCACCAGTAAAGCGGACACTATCGTCCGGTCGCATCGAAACCCGAATGGCTCCATTCGTCATCCACATAATTTTTATGTGCGGATCGTTCATGATTCACAAGACAGGCATTTTTACAACCTTTGAGCGTAGAAAATATCTCGGACAATAAATCAATAAGATTTATTCGCGCTTCGATTCACATTTCATAATAGAACTAAATACAAACTGTGACATAAAGAAATCGCGCCGGGTTATCGGAGGGTGACATATTCGAATCGTATTCGTATCAGATTCGCAATTTGTACTGCAAGAAACAGATAATACGTTTATGGAATAATTCGAGATAATTATAATTGGGCAGACTTGAATATGAACAATATCTACGATAAGATGTCAGATGCGTACTACACTCCATTTAATTCGTTGTTGGCAAATTTTTTAAATTCGAATTTCCTCTTGTGCAAATATTAAATGATAAGATTAAATATTTTATCGAATCAAATATGAAAATAGATAAAGAGGTGTGCACAAGCGTACAAATACCCAAATAATCGAGACAACTGAAACTCTTATGGATAAGCCGGGAAACATAATTCATATGTAAGAAATAAAATGAATTCATTATTTAATGTATGCTACCACACGGATATTTTTTTGGAGGGGAAGAGAAAATAACAGCAGTTGTACACCACATAAAGTTTTTATTTTGCTACTCAAACGCGTTTCTGTCATTTAAGCAGGATTTCAGAAGTTAGAATGCAATATGTTGTGTAGTAATAACAAGATAAGAGAAACTACAATATTTATAACACTAATTTTAATTTCGGACAGATACCACATCATTAGGAAACCTTAGTTGGACGAAAACCCCACACACGGTGATTATCCCACGTTACTGTGTGGTTAACTGTAATTCAAATTCTGATGCTGAACAATCGGCTTATAGTTGCGGATGCGGCCACATACCGGGGTTTCTTTTTTTTCCTATTTCCCGTATCCTTCTCGCTATCAACAAATAGCGCTGCCCGCCCAATTAACCTACTATGGACGATCGTAAATTCAATTTGAAAACTCGTGAGCAAAAGCCTCGCTCCTTCATCGGCTTTCTAAACGTGTCCCGACGGCGATACCAAGTAATAATAATAACAGTATTAGATTCAGCGCTAAATGTGTAATTGGCTTTGAGGCATAATTCACCTACGCTCCCCTTACAGAGCGGTCGGTACCTTTCACATTCACCAGATTGGCAAAGTTAAATATTGAATTTTAAACATTAAAGTTTCATTATTTCGCAATTTATCAACTTCGCTGCGTCCATTATTCTATCACTACAAGTATCCACAACATTTCATACTCGTAAACCCTTATTTTTGTTAGCTATCATTATTTAAAATCAGCTAAATCTAGCTTGAGAAACTACAAAAGTCTGTCCCTTGCGACAAATAATAATAATATACAATACAATATTAATATAAAATTATGATAAGTGTTTGTCCACAAAGGTTTGTAGTACCATAAATCATGCGATATTCTACCTCCCCTTCCTAATTCGACCTAATGTTAGACGATATCAGTGGTGTTTAAGCATGTTTGTTGCCGGCATCCTGTCTACACTATCCCAGCATTGTTACTGTAATAAATGCCCCACCAATCTGCTGACGAAACGGTGCTAAAGATGACAAGAAATTCTCAAGAATTATGTTACTTTCAAGTAAATGTTATATTTCAAACAAAAAAATAATCAGGCAATACAAAACAGAAGAGGGAATTTGAAAATAAATTTCAGAATGCAGTCTCACAAATAATGGGCCATTCGTGTCATTATAGAAAAGGTATATATATATATATATATATATATATATATATATATATATATATATGCTTTGATATTCTCATTAAATCGGATCAAACAAAAGCGAGGAACAAAAGGTAACTGTTTAAATCGCAATTAATTAATAATCCGCCCGTTATATTCATGATATTCTAAAAAACGACCGCAATAACGTTAACAAAGCGGAGAGAGAGAAAAGCGTAATTATAATTGCTGTTTCATTAGACCAATTATATGTGCAATTTACTTATCAATTCAGCAACCCCTCTGGCAATGAGTTAATGCCTAATGTATAACATTCCTTTCATAATATTATACGGAGTGTGTAAAAATAATTAAATAACCGTAAGAGCCTTCTTACAGTTTTTCTCGGTAAGAAGAATGTTCTCAGAATAACGCGGAGTGGTTTTCAATTATAATTTATTTTAAATTATTTTTCCCATCGGTCTGTATTTTTTGTAGTGGAAATCCTTCTATTAGAACCAATATACATTTTATATTATAAAACACTTGAACAGTGTGTGTACAACGAGAGGTAAGTGAAGATTTTTAATTTGTCATGAGTTTTATAGTAAATTCCAGTATGATAATTTCACCGATAACATTGTAGCCCATATTTTATACTACGGTCATACCAATATTAATTAATCTCTGAGACCGGCGCAGATTAAAACAAAGCCCCAGTTATTCATTATAGCCAATTTGTTACGTAGCGTTATCTTAAGAACGCAAACCCAATCTTGGGAACTATGGATAATTCACACATTAATAATTCCACGAGCCTTAGGAATTGTCACAGCGAAGATGAAGCGAAGCTCCCTTTTTTGCTAGATCCTCATTCAATATTTCCTGCAATAGTTATATGTACCTTTTCAATATTTTAAGCAACTGTTTACATATTGTCGAGTAAATTAAATAGCATAAAAAATATATTCAAGTTACGATAATCAATATGAAAAGTGTTCACAAATGTTTTCGAAAGCGTAAGATAAATTTACATCTATGTGTTTTTATCATTTCTTTAGTGTTCAGAACATCCGATGGCAAACTATACAGGAATAAAATAATTGATCGCAATGCCCATTAAAGGTTAAAGTATTTGTATATTTTCGAGTATACATCGCCGATAGATAACACGTGTGTATCCAGTTGAGGAAACTCAAGTACAGGGGTAGGACTACGAAACACACACGAAGAATGCCTCGATATTTCGACTAGAGAAAGGAAACAAAAAATAATGCCCGACCGGCCGCTAAATATATAATTGAGTTGCAAGGGATCACGAACGAGGCGGTATTGCCGAGATAAAATAAATATCGGTTGTACAGTATAATGCGATGAGTTTTGTAAGTTGGTTTTCTCACGTAGTGAGGTGTATCGCCGGGGCGCGCTATCCGGGGGACCATCTCGGCCCCTCGGGTCATGAGAGGCCATAATTCACACCTCAGTCCCGGACCAGATGACCAGTCAACGTTCACGGGGGGAGAGAAACGACTCGCGGAGGAAGCGGCCACGATAAAGGAATAGAAACACTGGACGGATAACGGAGAAAACATACTCCTAAATTCTCGGCCGCCTCTATCTCACGAATCGTATAATATATATCATACACCTGTATCGCTCCCATCGGAGAATTAAGCGTACTCCGGGTAAAAACGAAAAAAAATTAACACAATCTAGGCATACCCGGAGACTTTATTGTCTCGCACGGCTACGAGGTATTAATACCTTACTCGTGGTCGATTACTCAGCAGGATTTGTCCAAAACGTTAGTACGAGGACATTTATCGGTTTCATTTCCGTGCTTTCAGTGTAAAGTTCCCCGGTGACACGAATCGTACATCTCAGTTTCATCCATATCAAAAACAAGCCAGGAGAGAGTAGCATACGTAGTTACTACGTATTTCCTTCGGCGTGGCTCCGCGTTTCATGAGGGCGCGTGTTGATCGTCCGGGAGAATCGGGCCCGGTAGCAGTGGCGGTGTAGAAACAATAAAAGAGGGAACAAGTGTGGAGCGGGGCCCTGTTGGCCTATTGTTGGACCGCCAACGGCAGGAACTGTGGCTGTGGCCGCCATCACCAGACGCCGGCCAACGTCGCCCGAGGAACCCTTTTATTTATCAACCGTGAAAAGCGGCGGGCGGTTGCCCCGACTTGGAAGAAATCATAAAAGAGGGTAGCGAGGAGGTGTTGATTCCGGTGTAATTGCTCCATGGGGGTGTGGAGATAGGGTGAGCGAGAGGAGCCCACATGTAGGTGGGGGATGCGGGCGCCCCTCTTATCGCCCTCTTCCCCCCTCACCCCGCCAACCAACAAACTTTCACCTCCCTGATAACAATATATGTACACCCAATTACGAGCTTTGCCATCGCGCGGTCCAAAAGCCGCCTACCCAAGAGCGCATCCGAGAGTAATAATCTTAAAATGAATCTAGAAATATGGCGGTCGAGGATAGCGATCGTTTAATCGGCTTAAGTCACTACTGGAAAGCAATATCCGTTGCACGGGGCGAGTGCCCCCGATTACGACCTTCCCCGAACCTCCTTCCGAAATCTATCAAGATCAGTAACCACTATTTCGCATAATTTTGTGAAGTAATTACTAAATTCTAGGAGCCTATTGTGAAATAGGCTGTAATGGGTAGGAAAAAAAGAGTAAGATAAAATTATTTCCAACACGTATCACCGCTCCGAATTAGTATACTATTTCATAATACATTCATAGATTGCTATATCCTAGAATTTGCTGCATATTCTGGTTTGAATTGCTCTATTATCGTTACCTCAACCGGCATGGTTTAGAATAACTTGGCTTGTATTCCGAGTAATGATTCAGATTAAATGAGTGGATCAACAGTGCAAGCAGGGTACTACTGCATTGGCCCGAAAGTACTCGAGAGTACGACTGTATTGCAAATAACAGATGAAGGATGGTGCGGAATCGTACTGTGACTCTTAGCAGGATAATGGACTAAAAATGAATCCTCATATGTAGAAATAACGGCGGTCAAATAGCCGTCGGGAAAGGGAGCCGGGAGAGATGTACGGGGAGAGATCTACCCAATGGCGGGCATCTAATGAGAATAACCGAGATTGTAGCTCGGGAGCCCTTTCTAGTGGGAAGCCGGGACCCGGGAGAGCCACCCTCCTCGGGGGCCGAGGTCGCCTTATACAACCAAGTCGTTAATGGTTCACGTCCGAAATCCTGAGGGAGATATGATCAGGTCGGGGGAGGGTTGTTGTTGTGTGTTGCCGGGGCGGGAGTTCGCCTCGCGCTAATGAGAGTGATCCGGCCACGAAGAAACAGTCTTTATTTTACCTGGAGATCGGTTTCCACGAGAACTCGAGAGAGTCCGTTGCGTCATCGGGACGGCCAACACCTGGTGGCCTCCCTCACTCCCTACCCCTGACGTTTTTTTGTGTTTCTATAAACGGAATCGGATCCCGGCTAGCCAATGGAACGGATACAGGCCATAATGTGTAAGGGGAGAACAGCGAGCTTTTCGGTTGTTTACGGCGTACCCGATACAAGGAACATGGGTTCACCCAAATTGGATATAAGAGACTCCGATTGTACGATTTGGTTAAGTTAAAATAATAATACGATAGTAATAGTGTACAAATGAACATAACTGCAATGGAAGTTGTACAAATTTTAAAATGATCTACATCAATAAACACTACAGTGTAAACAATTTAAATCGGTCCAATTTATTTATGGACTCGTGTATTGTTATTATGTATGTGGTAATGGGAGGGGCTATGGCACGGGCCATCTTCCACTTTCGCCTGTCCAAACGATGACGATAAATAAATCTATAATAATATTAACTCGAACCTCCTTATACTTTCCTAACCCATACCACTCAACATTCCGATGTAACCAAACAGCAGGGAGAATTATGATTCATTGCCATTTTCCTCTTAATAATATTGTAGGCAGAATGCAAGGAACCGTGAAAAATCAAATTTACCGTAGTTTGTAATAAACGATGGACTAAATGAAGCAAAATGAAGAACATTAAATTATAATGGCGGTTGTAGGGTGTAGAAAATATGTTATTCCAACCGAAGAGTATAAATCTCTAGTATATCATGAGAAATATTCAACTGCGTCGATTGGACAGAGTTTCTTATTTATAGTTCAGTGATTTTCATTAAAGTACAATACAAAATACATACCTTAATAATAACGATGGATTCTGTAACTCTCGGTATAATTCAAAGTAATAATCGTACCGGGTATTCAATTTTCCGTTAAATGAGGTATAGTACATATTGATTTTACCCTATATTATTTATATTTAAATTTCACCGGAGGGTTATTTCTTGTTGAGTATTCAATATCTTTGGTATTGTGGTATAAATGGGCCTTTTTGAACCTATCTTCGTTGAGTACACCGCAGGCAGCGATAGTCCATAAATTAATGCGAAGGAAGGATGAACCGCTTTTCAATAGCGTGTGGGAACCGGAGGCACACAAGGCGTTTCCTTAGTGGGTCCTTCTTTAAGGAGTATATTCTCTCCTTTTCCCGGCCGTGGCTCTTCCGTGTCGGGCCCCGTTATCAGTATTATCAGCCGGGGTAGCTCTCGCTCCGCTAATTGCCGCCCCCCCCCGCCCCCGCCCCTTCCCGGTTCACTATCTGCTCGCCCCTATGGGGTGCTCCTTCCTCCTCCTGCTCTTTCGCTCCGTCTATCTCTCTCTGCATGTGCCGTTATCAGGGCCCTTACGCTTCTACGTCTGTGCACATAAAAATAATACGAAAGCCCCGGCCCGCCCGGCATTCTGTCTTCCCCCGGCCGCCGTCCTTTAACCGGGAGATTTCAAAACTCCCACAAAGACACATTGTTGTTCCCCGTTTTTATGTGTCATCTCCCCGCGGGCGCAATTGTCTCCCGGCTGCTCCGCCTTATGACCCACCAACGATCAAAACTTTCACGGGTTTTTCTAACTAGTTCAGTAGTTTGGCAAATAAGACGGCGTCAGTTTTAATATCCCCGGGTTAACGGCAACCTGCGAATAAACTAAAACTTAGGAGCCGGCCGAAAATATGGCAGTATATTTTCCGCGACACCCTATTCCTAAGAAATATAAAAACGGATCTTCTCTGATTGCGAGATTGGACGTAATGTCACTTGGATAGTATTGTAACAATTGTAAATTTTAGGACCACAATTAGAACGAAAATTATTTGTCTACGACATTATCCGGTCACATTATCGAGACACAGACGGATTATATCTACAATAGCACTACAGTTTTGCTAGGATTTGATACTTTTCTAATTTCGTCATCGTAAAGTATCCAGTTGGACTATTAATACACTGGGCGACGAGTAAGCTGTAATTTCGGACTCAGAACGGCGCGAGTAAATAAAAAGTTGTCGCCCGAAAATATCAAGTCGAATATCTTGCGTTTTGGAGAGTTCTATTTGTATTGTGGAGAGTGATGGCACTCAAATACGCTCTAAATGACAAATGCAAATATGAGAGTACGAAAATAAACAGGAGACTTATCCCCGGGGCCGGGTCTGACAACAAACGTGAGCAGAATGGGTTGGGGAGAGCGGTAGAGTGGGGAATTATCAAATATTTACAATTACAGTTACAATGTTTGCTCCGCGGACTAGTAGGCCGGTCGAGCGCAAACAGTTCGACACTTTAGATAAAAACGAGGGCCCATTTATGGGGTGGGAGGATGGCGGTGGCAATGGGAGGGGGGTATGGCACGGGCCATCTTCCCCTTTCGCCTGTCCAAACGATGACACTTCGAGTGCCCGCCCTGTTTTCAATTCGTTAAAGCTACCCTGTCCAGAGCGGTGAATTGCGCGCAAAAAAACGAATGGACTGCAGCAGGTCTCTTAAATTAGAAAATCGAAAATAAACAGGGGTATTCTGCCCCTGACGCGGTTAGGTATTTGTTTTTGTGACCGCTTGGCCCTGCAGTAATAGTAATAATAATAGTAGATAGATCAAAACATTTTCGGAAACGATGATGGTAATATTTGCATTGGTTAACCACGGTGACCGCCAGCGAATAGACCGAAGAAGACACGAATTAATAAATAGCGCCTTTGACAGGCAATCAATAGTGTGTACTAAAAAAATTTAAATCTGTCGCTGGTACAAGAAATAAGAAACATATGGCTATATCGGGTCCTTCAGTCGTACCGCCGTTGAACGATCTGAGTCAGTATAACTGGATGCTGATGGATACTTGCCACATCCCTCGAAGGCGTAATATCCGAAAGCCTACAGTCATTTAATTTAATAACCCCGGGTAGGTTGGGTAATTTGAAGCAATGAAAAATAAAAAGTGTAATGCAAACGGATATGTAGATATAATTATTCACAAATCTACAATTTGCAATGAGCAAACTTAAGCGATTGGACTAAAGGGTTTTCTTTAAATCGATTCGCAACTATTTCCTCCTTTCGCGCATCTTGGTCGAGAAATCTGGAAAGTAAATACTAAAATATATTACCACTTACTACAAAAATTAAATTATAAACAATATTCATTTATACGAGGGTCAAATATAAATGGGAATTTATTTACACCAATAAATATTACTGAAATGCATCATAAATCAAATTAAGGCTCTAAAAGCTAAACTGTTTTCACATATAATACTCCATTCAGGATATCTTGGGCATTAGCGCAGTCCGTTTTATAAGCTAAAGGTCTCCGAGCTTAAGCAGCGAACAGACAGAATCTAATTTTTTATTCACACCTGAATCAGTAGTTGACCTTGTTCGGTTGAGTACTGCGTGGATAATGAGTATTAGAGACAGGTGGCTGGCTGCTCCCGCACCGCGTCCGTCCTCCGCGCACGCACCTCCGACTAACAACCTAGGCGGCCTCCTGACCAGGTTATTTATCGTGACAAATTATATTCGGAATATGATATCCCTACCGATTGAAATAATGTACGTAAACATTTTTATTTTGACAGTGTTACCTTATTGAACGAGGAAAGGAGTCGAAGAACTGTGTGGTGAACTGAGATATACTGATCATTAATCGGAACGATGCCATTTTTATATCCGAATAAAAATATTACGAGGCCACATCTAGACAAAATTGTCCGCCCTATCCATAACCTGAACATTGTGTTTCACAGGGGACGGGTAATTACCACGCGTTCAGAACCTGCAATAAACAAATGTCGGGCACAAATCGGTCGGACGGAGGTCGAATAAATGAGCGAGCGAATTAAGAGAGGTAAAAAAGACTAGGAATCGATGGAATATAAATAAAACAAGGGAAGTGATTGATGTGTGACGTATAGCAGAGAGATGTTAGATAGGGGGCATATGGAATCTGCAGAGCGGGGCTGGTGGCTATCTGCAGACAAGGAGCATGTGTTCAGTATTACCGACCGACTATCTCTTCTATCTCTCTGACCCGGGACAGAATTAGACTCAAAACTGTGTATGCCTCCACTACTTGGATGCTTCAATCTCTCGTCCTCCCCAAGAAGAAACCCAGCTCATTTTTATCGGCCCAACACTATACACAGCATCCGGCCATTGGTGTGATCGCCAATTTATTGTAACGAAAAAACAACCGGCCGCTGCGAAAACCAGAGCTCCGCGTTACTGCGTCCCGACACAGCCGTGACTCCATCGTGGGAAAGCGAAATTAGTTAAATTTGATTATCAAAATATGTTTCACAACAAAAGGCCACCCTGATATAACACGCGTTAGACGTAGATTCTCATGCCAATTATTACTTCGAGATACAACATTTCTGTGAGATTAATTACTTCCGCATAATACTGATAACTAGAAAAACACCATGAAATTCTCGGCCTCGATGAATCATATATGCTCCCTGGCCTACTCAATTATAAAGAATCAGTGTCACGTATTGCCCCAGTCCGGTAGAATAATCTCAACATAATTTGAAATCCATAGTTTCAAACAAATAGCGATAAATTTGTGGGAAGCCAGGGAAGATTTGGAATACTATCGTTCCTCTATTCGCGCCAGAATACCAGTCCATAGGAGTTACAAATATAATAAAACTGGCTTAGATTTTAGCCAAGAAAAAGCGAGGGAAGACAGAAAATCGCTCGAACCATTAATCCACTTAGACAAAGTGGAATAACTGTTCATTACTGGGAACATTTCTCGGACGACAGTTCCAGGTTAGAGAATGACTTTTGAATACTTGAAAGGACCACTATCAGCCGTGCGACTGTCTGCAAATAAGTTGATGCAAACATGATTAATAGCCAACGTTGCACAGGGGCGGCTCCCACCACAAACAGCGCTTCGACTGACGATATCTCGCCCGTCGCTGGTCCCTATAAAACTATAAACCTTCGCATAGCCTGAATTTAAGAGAAGTAGGCAAGGTTTTACTGCCCCGTCAATAAATGTTTCGAGAATGAATTATAGTACATGTTTTTTTATTTGCTTATTTTTTTTTATCAAAAAATTAATGAAAAGGACAAATTTCCCTTCTAATCCAATCTATGATTTTACTAGTGACGTTATATAGCGTTAGTGCTCAGGACAACTGAATCCAGTCTGGTCCGACGGTATAGGAAATATTTTCGCGTTTCAGAATTCTCAGGATCTGGAAACATTTTCGCCAAGCCGCCAGAACATTTTCCGCAGCACTTAATAACACGCGTTTAATTGACGGTGTAGTATGCAAATGCTCCCATTAAATGTTTGAATATTGATAGAGTTATACAGGAAACACGTGACGCTGGCGTGTAGCGGCTGTAAAACGTTTCAGAAGACAGTATACACGGGAAGCTCAAGAGCCTGAGAAGTAAAATGTGTCGCTAAACGTAGAACGATAAATTTTTTCACTGCAACATAAATATAAATTTACGGTAATTCGATTAAATTCCAGAAATAATATCTATCATTAATATCGTGTTTACGGAAAACGTTCGAAGGACAGTGCTAGATAGTTCCGCGTATTTCCTCGGTCATTTCAAATTACTTCATTGGAAATGATTTCACTGGTCTCCGATCAATCAGGCAGCTATTACGGCCTCTGTATAATGAAAACAACAGATATGGTCGATAAATAAATTGATTCGTACATTTTTTTAGACCAACAGATGTTCCTTGCACATTGCCAGAAATGATGGACCTGTCAAACGAAGAGACTATCACGAACTGGGCGATAGTATTGGTCGGTTCAGAAACAGACGCCAACGACAGAGCGAAATCGAAAAATAATGCCGTGTTTGTTATTAAGATTTTCTTCAATACATTGCTATACACCTTAAAGGCAATCCGTATTGACAACTGTAACATGAATATTGACATCTATATGCTTTATGCAGGATATGTTAATATAAATTAAGTGTTAAATGAGGGAAGGTTGAATTTGAATTATTACTAAATAACTTCCTGTAGGATAGCATAATGATGTGGGGAGAACCTCGGTTGGTAGGGTTTAACCCCCCTCTATTCCGGGATTTTTCCTGTTTGGAAACCGCCTGAGCGTGCTCCATTGGAAGGGACGTTGCATTTTCCTTCTGGGACTCCCTCGGGTGTTATCTGGTTCCGACTTTTCGGAACTCTTACTGGTTCCATCATTAGGGCCCGGCCCAAGTCCCAAATGGAGCCAGCGCAGATGAATAGTGCTTCCAGAAACACAGGAAAAAACCGAGTTTGGGTTTAGATTGGTTAAGACTCTCTTTTCATTTAAACCAATCGCCTCGTCTTTGCTCAGTATCAGCGGCAAATGAATTAAAATAAAAATTCCGTAAACGGCTAGTAGTGAAAACAATGAATGTACCTGTGAGTGTTAAATAGAGCGGGGACGAATCCAATAGTAAAGGTCGGGAAAACAAGAGCCGGTACGTGTGGCTGTGGCCCTCGCTAAGCCCCCGAATGCCACGGCTATAATAAACACAGTTTCGATAAAACACTACGATAAGTGGACCGGAGGGGAGGGGCGATACTACTTTAACTATCTCGGTTTCTCTCTTAATACCCCTCCGATACAAATCTTTATTGGAGCCGAACAACTCGGGGCGGGGGAATTATCCGAGCGATGGGCATCGATTAAAATCGCCTACCGGATGACGGGGGAGGGGCGGGTCGAAAAAAATTATTTAAATATTTAATTAAGGCGGACGTTTTTCGATCGTAAAACGGAATCCGGACCAAGGAGATAAGTGAATGAGGGAACGCTGCCTGTGTGCCCAAATCGGGATTGGAGTCCGGTCCCACGTAATGACATAATGCCCAGCGCCAACCGACATCAACATTACGATGCATAATTCCGTAAACTCTATATAGCGAGACCGAAAATTTAGTTCAGTTCGGTTTTTGTTAGTTCGATAAGATATTTTTTCAGAGCCAATCCATACACAGGCGCAATCGGAAATATGCGTACGAATACATTCATACTTAAATGCTTATATGTATATATAAATATGTAGTAATACAAATGTAGCGGTTTTATGACGTATTAAAAAATACGTTTCTGAAATTATAACAATCTCCTTGTTTGCTTTTCTCAGATGTTTTGCATAAATGATTGGGTAACGTACAATTGTAATACCCTTTTGAAAATTTGATTCGAAAGTGTGATAAGCTCAACGCGATCGACGCACGGTTTTTCTGTGATCGGCGGAAAATCGGAAAGCGCCGGTTTGGTAAATGTTAAGATAAAGTCATCGCTAGAATATTTCACACGAGTCTGGCCTCATTTTCGAACCTATTTTTTTTTATTGTGTAACGGTACTACCTCTGAGCAATGGCCGATAGAGAGAGATCGCGAGAGATTTATGAAGGATATCAAAAACGTCGTCTGCGGCTCGACGAAATAACTCGTTAATAATCCCGTACCTCAATTATTAAAGTAAATCTACAGAGTTACAGGCGGTAAGGCGAGGGAAAAATAGGTGGCTATCTATTGTCGACAATTTATTTGAAAAACGGGAAATACATTTATATGTCATACACACATTATATAACTCAGATATTATGGAACAGGACAAATCGTATTCAGTAATAGAATTTAATATTCGCTTTTCCCCTTTACATTACCAATTTATTTTATTTGATAAGTTTTTCAGAAGTAGTTACATTACTGAAATTACACTACGTTTACTTTTTATGAAATTAATAACTTTCCAAAATATTATTTCAGACGAATTACATATGTTAAATATATCTCAAGATTTCCGCATAAAGAATTAATCGCTTCAAATATTCCATTCTCCTTTCAGATCAGATGTTTCATAATTTAACAATGTTCAATAATTAACGATGGAAATCAAATATTCTAGAAACAATTACACTTGAAAATTTATTTTATTTAATTATAATAAATATCAGTATTACTAAAGCGTTTTGAATACAAGTTATTTCTTAGTTCACTTGAGTTTATTCAATTATTTACAAAATAATTTCTCCAGTGCACGGTTCTCAAATCAGGGCAGATAATCTGAAGCAAATAACTAAAGTTGACGTCAAACGGGCAAAATCGCGGGCAAACTCCTTATTGAATAGGATATATTCCCCGATAGGGGGAAGTCATGCGACTCGAGAACATTATATCGTCCCTCGAGATTCATATATTATATCTGTCATCGTGTTCCAAGAATAGACAGCCGCACCGAGATAGTCCAATAATAAAGATGACGGCGTCCCCTATCTGGAGACGTATCGGATGCGAAATTGTCTTCCCTACCAAGTCGGAATATAAACGGAATATGTGTCCAAACTCAAGACATGTTCGGATTAAAATTCGAAAGCGTCTAATTTAGACCTATTTAACACTTTCAGAATCGGACGAATTCTCGTTAGTCAACAAAAAATCGAAAGGCGATCAAAAATTCACAATTCAGTAATAGACCGATAAAGCATACCATCCTGGAGAGAATATCGTCTAGGATCACTCCATGATGACATGCTCACCTGAAAGAAGAAGAAAAGAGGTTAGTACAGTAAAATTCAGGTAAAATGTTATTCAAATTTAGATAAAAGAATAAATGAATGATGAAAGGAGGAGCAAAAATAGTATTTTTAATTTCAATATAGAGTTATTTAAAATCATAAATATTATTTAATACGGTTTGGTGATATAACAAGCCTGTTTGGTAATATTTTAGGAAGCCGAAATGGGATAAAATATAAATGAATGTGTCATTCATATCGTTATAATAATAGGAAAAATTGGGCAATATGACGTCACATCGGGAACACATAATAAAGGGAGATGTATTGCAAAAAATATAAATAAATACTGGGTTTTATAAAAATATTCATTCGACGAGAGAGATATCAGACGTTCCCCGGGTCGTTAAGTATTCATATTCCTCAACACTGATGTTTAATGCTATACTTTTATGGGTTCCGACATAAAATCAAGACCGTAAAAAGGTTTTAGAACCGAATCAACGCAGTTGCGATGCCGGTTCAATGTTTGATAATACCTAAATAGCTCACTTGAACTCTTCGAAACGGACTTTCTTATTTGATAAAAAAAGCTAAAAAATAGTACGTTTAATGGAGAGTTTATACCTGAATTAAATGAGCATCGATTTTATACTCTTCCGAACGATTCCAGTAACACAAATGAAGTCACTATTGATCTTTAACCTTACAACTTCATCTTCAAATACAAGCGATGTCTACTTTTAAGTACAATAAAAATACCATAAAATATCATATAAATAATATTGCTTATCGGAATATTTTATAAACATTACAAAGATTATAATAAATCCATTATAATCATTACAAGCGTAATACTTCCGTAGAGGTACTCGGGTACTTCTTTCGCCTATTATATTACAATATTTCAAATGAACGCACAGGTCTTTCCACTAATGGCACATAGACCTACGACTGCAAATAAATAAATAATATTTCCACTGTACTATTGTATTTTAATAGCCTATTCACAGAAACAAACGAATCATTTACACGGCGAAATATTTCACTCGGTAAAGTCCGCTTTATAAAGTCCCTTTACAGCCATAATACACCCGAGATACAACCATTTAGTGCCGTTCACACTGAATTAAAATAGGGCCGATGAATGGAAACAATACATAAATAGCGTCAGTGTCAGGAAGTAGATTGAGAAATCGGACTACAATGAAGCGGGTTTTCATCACCGAACAATCCCCGGGAGTGCCATTCAAATTCGAAAACGATTTTCCTTTCTTCGCCCATTTAATTTTTCAATCCCAAACCACAAACGGCTGTTTATTAAAGCTGATGAAATATTTGTTCATATATTTTATTATTGAGAGTAGTATGTTAGCGCCCACCGAGGTGACTTTTTGGACAGTTAAATATGTTGGCGATATGAATCGGCCCAATTATCGACTAAATACATCAAAAAAGGAACCTATAATCCTGATAACATTTGGACATTTATTCCCTGTATTTAAGTACGGATTTGTTAGTGCGTTCCGATGCAATGTAAAATTATTTTTCAACGTTTTTAAACACACATTCTAATACTATTGCCGTTAAGTGACTCATGCTATCGTGAATTGGACTAGTATCGCCTAACGCACCTAGCGGATAGAGTACTGGAGGACGGTGGGAATGAGAAAAAGCGGCGATAAATGAGGGAATACGGGGATCGTGTGTGTATGTGTGTGCGCGCTGAGGAGATGATAGATAGGAAGGGAGCACGACCGCGCCTCCGTCCTGCCACCACCCATCTTTCCCGCTTAACGCCCAATGGAATCAGAGTACAGGGGACGCAATTAGCAGGCCAACCGGGCGACACCACGTTCTCGAAACTGCAACCGGACCAATACCGTCCTTCTCACACCGTCAGTGAGATGACACCAACCCTTCGACTAGATTTTCATTCATTTTTCGACCGCCGAATTGAGTTCAAATTTATTACTCCAGTCTATTTGTTCTCCATCGACGACTCGCCCCACTAATAGGTTCGTTACACCCGTACAGTTCGGTTGCGTGCTAACACAACTAGCACAAAGCCCAAAGACAAAAACGTAGCCCCACTTCGGTCACTAGTGTGCGATTAAAGTTTCCGAGACACACGGAGTGTCATGCACATACGCAAGCTGTTTACACAATGAAAAACCGTAAATGTGTTAAAACCTTACATTTTCTTATCTCAACCCAGAATACTCGGTAACTACACTTCATCATTTTATTCGGCGTCCTACCACTGCCTGATTAAACTGTTCTGCGCCCGTCAAATATTATCCTCACTACTGAACGGATGTATTAGAAGTAAATTCAATACTAAAAAAAAATATTACTTTCAAATTATTGAAGTAACTTAATATTAATTAGTGTCAATAGCTTACAGAAAGAGGGTAACCCGTTCTTCGGGTAATGGTATAATTGTTCTTTACAGCTATACTGACAGATATATATATATATATATATATATATATATATATATATATATGCGCGTAAGGATATATTATTTATAATGGGCATAGAAGGTCAAGTAAGCTTGCAGTATGCAGGAAACTGGTATCAGATTTTCAAACGTCAGAAAGGCGGTAGAGGGCCGCGGCTGAAGCTCTGAACTTGACCGGTGTGCGCTATTAATGGTTTTCACGAGAGGTAGGACTCTCCTAATGCCTGCATGAGGAGGGGGGGTGGGGCGAGGAGTGCGTGGGGTGGGGTCGGGGTCGGGGGGAGAGACAGAGAGCCAGATAGGAGGAGACCGACCATAATGGAATCTATAGATAGGAGTATCTGTCTCTCTGCGGCTCTCTCACTTTCCCAAGCCTTTTATATCGAGGTGGGCCTCCCCTGCCCGGGCCTTATCCCGGATATAAATTAGGGCCGGGAATTTATTAGGATTTAATTAGTTTCCGACCCGAGTAAATAAATTCCCCGCGGTACCGTTCAAAACATAACCCGGGCGTTATCTTATGACTCTCCGAGGCCCGCTCCAAGCCGCATTATTTCTTACTTTTAACGAAGTCCTAAAACTGAGGCATTAAGGGAAGAGCCCCGTCATCGGGGCTCCGGTCACTAACTCCTCAAATAAATATATATGGTTCTTATGTAGCGGGACAATTTCCTTTCTTTTAGTTCTCACGATTTTCGCAATAATCCTCGCGGTTTCTCCGATCTGGCGGGTAACAGAGATCCATTAGGAAAAATTGGGATAAGAAGCAGACGCTGAAGAAGAGGAGGAAGAAGTAAAAGAAGAGGAGATGGCGGGGGTTAGGAGGCGTACACAAAGAGGGAGATTTGGCAGGCGAGGGCTGATAACGGAATAATGACGCAATAAATAAAGGTGTAGTTATCAGGTGGAGACAGGACGCTAAGAAAGGGGGTGCCCGGGCCGAGATGGATTGGGAAGAGTGATAAGGGGGTAGGAGGGGGTGGGTGGGCGTGTGTGCGAGGGGGTCCTGATAAGGTGTTCCAACCCCTCCCTCCGCCGCCCCGTACTCCCCGATAGCATCTTCCAACCCCCAACCCCCAACCCCCGCTAGGCTGATTGTTCACAACTTCGCCTAAGGTTTTTCAATGTTCCATCGAGGCCACAATACAGCCGGAGTCGGCAACACCGAGCCCCCGAACAGGAAACAAGACTTCAACCGGGCTCAACCACAAAAACGAGACTTTCTCCTTGAATTCGGCCGTCGCCCATATCAATCGATTCTTCTTCAGATGATGTTCGTCTGTTTACCATACATCGGGTTACAAAACATAGGTCATACCTCTACAGAGTTATGGGTGCTTATAGAAAGATAATTATACCGATCATATTATTCATAAATAAATAAATAATGTTCATATATCTTAAGGTAGTAGTTAAACCATAAATTAAACTTGATACACTTGAGCATCCAAGGGAATTCAACTGGAGAGTAATGAAATCTGAAGGAAAAGGGATCCTTCGAACATCTCTTCTACCCTTAGTAGTGATGCACAATTTAGGTGTCTTCTAATGGGCGGAATTATAAACAGTATTCCTATTAATATCGAGCATTAGACGTTCGAAATTAGGACCTGTAGGCCGTTCATACTAATAAATACGTGACATCAATATTATACAGGAGATTCCCCCCCCCTCCCGCGTTACGTCCACGCTATCTGTATTCATTATCAATTAATTATACATCTGTTTGGATTTATTTCGATTCGATGATACAAGCCGGTGGTATTTGATGCCGGCGGCCTCCCTGCCTTTTTCGTCCCCGCCGCTTGATTTTGAAATCATTTAAATAAATTAAAACCGTTTAATTGTCTAATGCACTAAATATAGTCCGGGAATAGAATCTAATAGATTAGAAAAAGGTCGGCTAATTACATGGTAAGTCTAATTGAATCATAAGAACGTTGTGGCTTGTCATATATCTGGTTGGTCAAACCTCGGATAGCGGAATAATGTTTGAGCTTTCTAAACTTGTGGATAATTCAATGTTGAATAATTCCTGGATTATGTTCATTCTGAAAATAAGAATTTTATAACCACCTTGGTCATTTATAATTCCATGAAATAGCAATACATTATACTGTATGCTTTCCATTTGAATCAAGTATTGCAAGCTGACATGGTCATATCCAAGGCTTCACACAGGCGGCGCACGCCTCTCCTGAGATTATTACTGCGCGTTCATGTATACTTACTTAAGGTATGAGGCCTTTGGAAATGTATCAAAAACATCTGATTGATAGCTACAATCGATAGGGATGTAAGTATGTTGTTTGGAAGGTATTCAGTAATGAAATTAATAAGTACAAATCAGAACGCTGCCCACAGGGAATGTAATACTTTTCTCAATCGTTTCGATGGTTGAAACCAAACGCTTCCCAGACGTCCTCATTGTACACATACATTCCTCTACGCTAAATATCAAAGGGGAAATGGACAAAGTCAATTTCTTGGGCCAGCCGCAATCGGATATTTCACTGGTTTCTTCCTTCGGAGATAGCACGAGTTACATTTATCTTTTGAATTAAAATCTCGTTGTTCTTTCTTTTAAAGTGTGCTGGTCAAACAGAAGGCCGTCGTAAGACGTTCCATCTCTCTCGGTCCCGGTCTCCCATCAGTCTCTCCCTCTCCCGCTCTCTCTCTCTCCTCTCTCACAACTCACAGATCCTTTGCCCAGATACCCGGTTCCCCCATATCCCTCAGTGGGGAGCATACAAACGGTCTCCTTCATATCTGGAAACTAATCTTCAACTTCTGTCTATCTCACAATCTCGGCATAAACCTTTCGTTTCCTGTGCACTTTGGCTTCACTCCGCGGCCGGCGGACTCCCCCGGCTCGGGTTATCGGACGGTTTCCATTTTAGAAAGCGGCGAAAACGGAAAACGAGCCAAACGTGAAACTAGTGTGTTTTTCGACAGAATCAGTACACTCTAATAATTCACAGCTAAGACTGAGAAGAGAGCCGCATTATGGCGTCATTTCTTTCCGTTGTTGTAATTCATATTCAGTATAACAAAAACGAAATTAATAAATTAAAGTAATATCCCGATTACACATGATGATATTGAGATCTCTCTTGTGCCAAAGTGACTGACACTCCTACTGAAAATGGCGACCAGCTGAAACCGGTCTAGCTAAAGACCAAACCAGCGAGAGGAGACCCGATAACACGGAATCTACGGTAAAACGTTTTCTGTTACTCTGCATTGTCCTATATCCGTACATACATTACCCTTATCTCTATCACAACTTAACAGGGCATCACACACCGGCAGGAAACAGGTGCATGCCCATATACAGTTGAATTTTTAAGCATAATATTGAATTCACCACCGTTACTTACCGCGTTATCTGTGTGCGGATCAATATAGCCCCTGATATCAGTTTCCGGGACCATCAAATGGCGTTCCACAAACCGAAAGCTGTTGCATCCCGACAGTGCGAATAAATTAAAACCACGGCCTTTTTTTTCTCTCATTTTTCATTAATTTCATTTTTTCATTACACCCGAGTTTCAAAACTTGCTTGAAATAATGCTATTTGAATTTCTGTATAATCTAAAGAAGACCAATCCTAACATAATGTTAATGCGTCTGAGGATGCACAATCGAACTCTATCGGGCTGTCAAAAAATGTTCACGCCCCCATTAATATCCACCATTTAGTGTCCGGCCAAAACTCCGATTCGTTCTATCATCGTGTAGGAATTTTTGATTGCGTCAACATAATTAGGGGCCTCATTTAAATGCCGAGAGATCATTCAAGGAGATTATTCATAAAGTCGATCTCGTTTAGATTCGAACTGAAACAGATTTTTACGTTCATTTTGTTGTTATCTGCCCATTTTAATTACGCCAAATTTCGCTCAAACCAACAATTAGAGAGAGTTCCAACAGACACATGTCAATCGAGGTAATTGGAACACGGAGTGTAGGGAATGTACATTGGCATAAATATTGGTACATTTAATAAATTTATACATAATTATTGGAAGTGGAATACATTCTTTATATCTACGGTATCACGGTAAACAGGTCTGCCGCTGAACGGGACCGAATGATACGTGGAGAATTGGGTTTATGTACCGTTAGTTTCGGTCAGGCGAACGAGGTTCCCAAGCATTTTACGACATTATTTTTACGACTTCGCGGAAGCAACAACGGACGTAAAACACCGGAGAGATACAAAAGGGAAGAAAGTAAGTATTGACTTTGTGGTAATTTTTATTGCGGGCGAATCAATCTTATTGTGTTGGTAGCATAACTTCTAAGAATGCTATACTTGCTACCAATTTAAATTACCAAATGTGGAAGGGTATTCCGCATTTATTTTCTTATTTTATTGTTTACCTAAGGAAAAATACTTAGGAAAGAATTTAATTCATTAAAACGATTAATGCATTCCAAACGTGTGTATGTCCACTGCATAGAAATCCAATAGATTATTAAATAAATAAATACATAATAAATTTTAATAATCACAAATCTGTGTTGATTTTTCGATCCATACTTGAATGTTGTAATATCTTTTCACTTTTTATGAAAAATCTCTTTTCCCACATTTCTTCGGTACCTTTCAGGCGAGTGACTCCACCGATGAAACGTAAAACATCGTATCCTTAATTACCTATTATATAATATAGTTTTTAATACAAATTATACTAGTGATATTTTATAATTTTGCTGTATTTGGGGTAACACCCTAAGGCAGTAAAAACTAATTCTGTAGGACTATAAAAAAGAAATTCACGGGTCTGTATAATTACAGAATGAGCCCAATTACTCGATTATTAACGAGACGATCCAACAGGGCTGACTTTCCACACTCCATTAAATTGTTATAATTATGTCCATTCATGCATTTAACATTTGCTGAATAGTAATTATTAACTGCATTGTTCCGTCGGCGGTGCAATTAACACCGTTATTGTGTAATCGGCCAATCCATGGTTGAGATATCCTCGCAGTATCAAATATTCGGCGGCTTTCTAATCTTTAAATTGCCGGCTGGAACATAATTAAATTCTTATTCTTTACCTCTATAAGACTATGAAAAACCGATACTATGCTCGCATGTTGGAATCAAATGTTGCAAATAAAATCTGGCACAATATCACCGGTGCCTATTTATTGCTCGTTTACGTCTGAATTCCGGCGTTGATAGAACGCCCTGTCCTGCATCGGGTTTCACTTTCTCGTTTGGAAGATTGGAATTGACTAGAACAATTTCTGTTGGGAAGGGCTTTTTTTCTCTAAAACCAATGTAATGATGGCATGCAATAACATCTTAAATTCATTCATATACAAGTATGAAGAGAAAAGTCAACAGACTTATGATCAATAACATTTATTATAATTAAACTTCCATAGGAATAGCTTTATAAGTTGTACATGTAAACACACATAATCAGGTTTGAGATTCATTAATAATTTGAATTAAGAGACGCAATAATCTGATTCCAGCCAATAATATTTTTCAATTAGAATATGTATTTTTTCATCAAAATCATTATAAGGTGTCAGGCATTTCAGTCCCATGTTATTTGGTAATTCAATTTATCGCCCAATTCCATCCAAGGCCTTAAGACATGCACTGAAAAAGTAAGTGAACCCGATATTCATCCGATTTTTGTTTGTAAATAATACTTCCTAATTGTAAGTATACTTATTTTATTGTTTCTAATTGAAGGTATTCTGATAACGTAATGTAGCTAGAAAATTACAATCCAATAGCAAGACATTCTGTCCGGACACATAAACTTTGTATATACTGTCATTCGAGAAACAGGATGAAACTGAATTCCATTTTGAAAATGAGAAGGGAGAATAATGCACGTAGAACAAATCAGTTCACGGCCTGAAGAGGAGACTGTATCAAGTTTCTTCGAACTAAAAACGAAAAAAATATTCAGTCTCCCAAGTCCTTGAAAAATATCAGATAAGTCTGCATTTTCGGTTGACCGGGTCTCCACCCATGTTGTGTAGGGGGAGCTCCTCCGAAGCCATTGTCTCCTCTAACACGGACAAATAACCTCACTCCCCTCAACCACGACGTATTCTCATGTGTGACCGCGTATGTTGAACAACGTTACTTTCTCTATAAAATAAGTAGGTAATAGTTAAATATTTAAATCGTATTAGCGGTAGTGGTAATGTATTAATTGTATTATTGGCAGTAAGTGGATATTGAGTGCGAGCATTGAGAAAGGCGTTAGTTAGTCCGTCGATAAATAGCGTAAAAATAATTTCCCCAAAATAAAATGGACATAACGCTCGACAAATATGCCAATGCGACTCCTGATTCAATATGATGAGTTTTCAGCAGTAGCCGCAAAACCTTTTCAGAGCTAAACGAGATTCATGAATACAGAGTTAAGTGTAATTCAGTCACTAGCACTTTTGAAAACATATTTAATAAACGAAAAATAACATACGAAATAAACGAGGACAGCAATATGTAAGAGTATGTAGCGCCTAACCAGAAGCGCGGTCGATAGTCCAGTGGATATGAAATAAGACCGGTTCGAATAAAGTCAGTCATGAGCGTCGGCCATTTTTCCATGACATCCATCAGTGAGATAGCGGTCGAAACGCGAACGCTAAACCTTATATGTAAACCATTATATGACACACATTAACGGCCCAAGGATTCTTGCCGGCGAAGCACACTTTTCATTTGAATAACTCCGTTCGCCATGAAAACCGATACTGTGCCCGATATCCTGGCCTTCGACGTTAACACTCCCAGATAGGATTGCCTGTATAAGTCAACTGACGGCCTGTCCAGATTGCGCAATAGAATGCGTAAAATAACTTATCGGAGTCGGCTCTCATATTTGAAAGAAAATAAATTCAGCGCAAAAAGGACAAATAATTATCAATTCCTTCGATCGATTTCAAAACGGTTGAAGCCAAAAACGCAATTTGAACAAAACAATTTGGACAACGGATTATGTAGAGAGAAGATGATTTTCATAATAGGGAATACCGTTCTATCATCGATGTCTTGGACATCGACGAAGTAGACGTTAATGTTCATTTTTGGAGTTTAGTTGATCACTTGTCACTTATATTTCTAATGTGAGTCGAGAATGAGGTGTTTAATTATTGTCTCATGTCCAGTGTAATACAGTATGTAATACGTAGCTGGGACATGAATAAAGTTCATTATTATGCCAAATAATTAAAAAAATAAATGGAAGATGTACGCAATGTGGCGTATAGTGCAAGAATTCTGGTACAACTACAAATTAACGCAAACGATTCATATTGGGTACCCAAAGTGATTCTTCGGTCAAAAATAATTGAGTGTATTTATAAATGAATTAGAATTAAAACAATGCTACTAAAAGAGACACGGAAAATAGTGTTAATGATAGCAAAGAGGAAAGAAACATTCTGGAGATATAATTATAAAATATAAGCCAAGAATTGAATTACCGCGAATAGTGATGAATTTATAATGGAATATATAAGACTATGAAGGAAATATGCTCAGTGACAAGAGAATGGTGTGACAATAGAATTATTTTTTATCTTCAGTTATTTTCCTAGTCCGAAAAAACAGCGTTTAAGTATATATATATATATATATATATATATATATATATATATATATATATAATTTTGTGCTCTGCAAATGTAATTTATTCCCTGAGCAATTGCTATAATTTGACTAACTAAAGCCACTATTAATTGCAAATTAGTACATTCGGTCATTAATTTAATATAATAATAAAGTAAATTTAACCATTTGATCGAAAACCCATACAAATAACATCGCTACTGTCATATTTTGTACCCTGGTACACTCTATGACTAGTAACAGCGGTAACAGGTAACTCCGTTAATTTACGATAAGTATAATAATTATTCACGATAACGTAAGATGCCAAGAAACCTAAACTGGTCTAGAATCAGACGAAATTTGAGATTGGAGAATAAAAAATTCAAGAATGGTAGCGTATTACTGAGGTTGGTTGTACGCGCTGGGCTAGCGCGGAACGAAAAAGGGGGATAGAAGAAAGGCATCGTACGACCTGTAAATCCCTTGAGTGTTACTCCGTTGTATTATTGCGTCCGATTGGCCGCATACTTATCGACTGCGCACTGAATATTGATAAAGATAAAGTTTTATAAGAAAAAAAAACCTGGACTTTTGTAAAGTGTAACTCAACAATCCGGAGCGCGAGCGCGAATTCCACCGTTTCGTTCTGCATAACCTATTACGTGATTGAAACAGAATAATCGGAATAAAAATCTGTCTAAATACCAGTAGGCCGGGTTAATTTCTCAAGTCCCCTTTACGGTAGAAACGGGCGATTACATGGAATTCAGTCAACTGTCGTGATAATTTTAATTGCTGGACGATTCGTCTCGACCGATAACCGGCCTCGAGTCCGATAATTTTCGCAGGGATCTAATACAGTTTGAAACCGTACTGACGGTATCGGACAATACAGTCGCTAATTACACGGTTCTTTCACAACGCTCGTATTGCTTTAGCGCGTCTCGCAATAATCAGCTTTTGCGGCGCCGTCATGAGTCTACAGTTCTCCTTAAACGTTATACTATAACTGTTGACTATAAATCAAAGAACTATAGCGAAAACTAACCAGGTATTAGCCGTATCCGGCGCGACAACAGTGTGAGACGATGTTCACGTAATTAATTAATATATTTCATTGTTTATATATATATATATATATATATATATATATATATATATAAAACTATGTGATAAACTTCATTCGGAATTGTTTGAGCACGATGAACATCCGTCGCTAACAAGGAAAATGCACACAAGCGACACTATGAATGAGTCCCGACCCTAAAAATTATATCGTGGGTATATAAACAATTCCAGATTTGGTCACCACAATGATATATTATAATTGAAAAAGTAGCTAAATAAAATATAATATGTACTATAATACTATAATACTACTAGTATACTATAATATATAATATACACTTACATTCTTAGATGACCCTTCCCTGTTTCAAAACATTGTAAACTAAATTGACACATTGGGTGTTTGTAGGGGGGTACGCGAGAGTTTGGAATATCGCCACCGCTGCGATTTCCCTGTTTAATGTTAGGTTGAGGTAACTGAACAATTGAAACGCGTCTATTTCGCAATTCTTCGCTTATTTATTGAACAGGTGTTTGAAACTTTTCGACGCCGTAATTCATCGCAACAACGCGAAAGTGGGAGAAGGAAAGAAACGAGAACGCTTCCTTTCGGAAAACGTCGCGGCCCTATCTCAGAAATCGAACCGCAAACCGAAGCGAAAACAAAGAATGCGGTAAATTTTTACCCCGAATTTCAACTCGGTCCGATGAATAATTCATAATGTATATGAACTCAATTTTTTGTTCACCTCCCCTTCCCTTTTGCGACAGACTGATCGTTATCTGTTAATTCGGAATATAAATATATAAGAAACGGGTTTTGCTGCTCGATGTAACAATTCTGGGCACTACTAATTCGCGTTGGGTGAAAATAGCTGGGGCAGTGGGTATAGAATATGAAGTAACTTCAGGTTAGCTAACAGATTTTTAATTTTTAAAACTGCAATACATTAAACAATATCGCGGTTGTGAACTGTGGTATTTTCGAGTTCTATACGTAGTATTTTTACCTCAATCTTGGGATAGCTAGTGATCCGACGGAATGTGAATGAAGCATAAGCAGCGGTGGGACGACATCGGTCCTTATGAGTGCTCGGTGTTCACACAAGGAGAGTTAACGGTACAAATCGGGCCGCGGAACCCGGTCAAATGGCGGCCAACCAACCTGTTATTTTAATTACTCGCTCCTATTATACATTTCAATGAGCCCCGTTTCGTATACCTCGGGTCCTTTTCGCGTTACAAATTGGCGGTTTCCGCAGTTGGGAAATTCTGGCTTCGACCGATTCTGTGACGAGGTCAAGATGGATTATTAAACAGAGCAATTTCGGTCCTGCTTCAGGCAAGGCAAGTAATTTATATGATATTATCGACAGTTGGCAAAGATAGAAAACAAGAACAAAACACTAGGATTCTTATGTATGTACAAGAGGGCCGATACAGCTGAAAGCTCACATGTCATATATTGGCGTTTTCAAACGGATTGAAATTCAGAAGTTTATGTCAAGTTAAAAACGGTAAATTTAGTACCCTTTCCCAACTAGCTATGATATATAGTTTGTCTTAGATCAGAAACTTCCGTACTTTTGTTCAGAAATAATAGTTTTAAAGACTATACCCTTTACACAAAAATTAGGTATTAAAACTCTCGCCAAGAGATATTCTAGGCTCCACGTCCCCCTCAGCGGGTTAACGCGCAGCGTTTAATCTATTCAACTACCGACCCTTTCCTCCGCTTATCTGGCTCCGATCTTCCGCCGATTGTTTAATTTAATCGAAGCCATAAATCATCGAGGAAAGCGAACGCGCGGGGGCGACTCGAACGGGGAGGCCAACCCGCAAGACGTTCTGGCCCCCACCAACTGGACCCGCACACCCGAATCGCTCTCAATCATCCCGCCTAGTTCAGCTCAACACCGCTTAGTAGAGACTCCGGCCACCAAACAGCAGCGACACCACAGCTAGCAGCTCTCTTGCCCAACAGAAAGTGTATTTTATTTTACAACACCTAAGCTTTCACAACTCCGTTGCTCGAAATGGAATAAATTAAAACCTTTTTTTAAACTGCAGCCATAAAACCGAGTGATTTCCATTCGACCCATCTCCCTCACTTTCACCGACGAATGACCGTCGACCAAAAAAAGTTGAATTATATTCTCTTCCGAGGTCTCGAGGCGTCAAGAATAAAGTGCAAAAACCTCCGGATATTTGGGAAATAACGCCCAGGCGTTATTTTGTCACACAAAATTACATAGTCCGCGCCAGTAGTAAGGAGAACGGAAACGTTAACATCACCTCTGTGGGGCTCACGTTTCAAATGCGTCATTTACGAACACCGGTTAAAGCGCGAAACGCGCCTGGAAAACTTGCGTTCATATTTCAGGCAATAAGTAACTGTTTCACCGCAAATATACTAACGAAAGATACTACGGAAACAACATTTTCTTTAAATGTTTAATTTAAATAAAATGGCCTGAGAAGAAAGCATAGGCGGTTATGTACCCAGAAAAGAAATAATTGCCGATGTTTAACCCCCCCCGATTCTGCTTTAACCGCACACCGCCGCATTACAAAACGGCGAGGAAACACTATACTTACCGTTCTGACGCTATCGCCAAATGGAAATCTCGTAACGCTTATTATATAGAATTCTCCGATTATGTATCGCCGGCTGGCCCGTAAATATTTTTTGATTAGAAAGAAAACCCGAGCCAACGACAATTTCGACAATTGTCGTATATAATTAGTCGAAACTGTTCAGGATTTTCCGCGCGAAACACTGAGGAGGGCAAAACAGTAATGGAGGGGCGGGTGTGAGGGGGGGGTTTCACAATTTAAATATTGTATTTTTTGACGGGGCCTGAATTGCCGGGCGGATAAGATCTCGGGGCGCCGCCGCCCTCAGTGTCCCTTCTTATCGGGTTTCTCATTGCCCAAATCTTCCGTAAAAAGAAATTCGTGATTAACGAGAACCGGGATATAATTTTCATGGGGTGGGGGCGGAGGCCGGGCTCTGCCCGATCGGCTACCATGACTAATAACACTACACAGAAATGCGGTGTAATATTACGGACCGAATAAAAGCGGCCGTACCCGCGGGCGACCCCGTCCCATTGCCATTTCAAATTGTGATCACCGGCGAGCCGAAGAAAATATACTCCACGAGGCGGACCAATCTTACATTATGTAATAATCAAAATTTCGAACCACTCAAGAACTTAAACATGTACAATATTGTAAACAATTTAGGTATTACGAATAATATTTCAGTGAACGCCATACATACACGTGTTCCTTTTCATCAATGAATATAAATCGTATTTCAGTTCGTTTAAAGAGCAGTCAATTTGCTTTAAACGATGGGGAAAATGAATGGTGGAGTTCATTGTATTAACTATTAATTTCATTGCTGCGACATAGTTTGGGTAAATCGTTATGGGCGGAACCTTTCGTGATATTTTCATAAAAATACTATTTGTTATAGAGTGAAATATTCCTATTTCGTACAGTTTACTGAAGTTGTGACTGCTCCGCTTTAGCTCTTTTAAACGGTGTCATCCCTCCAGTCACCCGGTCGGTAGTTGTTGGGGTCCGTGTGAGGGCGGAGAACCCAGGTGGGCCACACCCTCCTTCCGCGTACCACCGCCTCCTCCTCCTCCTCCTCCTCGTTTTACGCCTCATTTAACTAAATTCATTGCCCGCCCCCGCCACCGCCACCGCATGACACCCAGGACAAAAGGTTGATTGATGCCACCCCCTCCTACCCCACACCCGTCTCCCCCCGGTTACCACCCAACAGCAGCCGGCCAATATGGCGTCTCGCCTAAAGACGATCCGAGTAGGGGGCAGTGCGCTCTTAACCGAGCCCGTTCCGCTATATCAATTTCCCATGATTACCCAAGTAGAAGCCGCAATGGTTATTCCTACGCTGGGTATTAAACGGGAAATGTTCTAACATAATTTCTATCGAATATAATTCCTCGGATATAATAATGGTCGGAACATATGGAGGGGAGGTCTTCGTTCTTCTTCTGCCAGGAGTGGAGTGGCGTATGGGTCCACCAAATTGCACCCTACACGCACTTCAATTATAAACGAACATATAACTCAAAATTCTCGCGAGTACTAATAAATTAAGAGTATATACTTCCCTGAGAAGGGACCCACCCGGAACGCCGCTGCCGCACTGAATTTCCGTCCTCTTTAGAAGTACGGCCTTGAGACGCTTAGATATAAGAATTAATGACCGGCGAACGGAATGGAATGGATCGAAAAAACAAATCTCCGGCGTATTGTTTAATTTAAATGCAAGCCCCGGGTGGAAGAGGGACAATTTGTCGAGGGCAGTAGAGGATAGGTTTTATTAGACGGCTGCAAGTCTCAAGAGCTGGAATAACGGGTCTCCGCCGGGAGGGGGACGGCCAATACTTTCTGATGATGAGCCCGTTAAAAATATACCGTTCGGAAAACGTAAATGCGGCGTGAACTTGAATTAAGTCTAATGATAGCCGGTGAGCGTTTTCAATTTGTACCAGTTTCTAGTCTATTTCCTAATGGTCGATCTCGCCGAGGCCGGCAACAACATCTGCCAAGCGCCCCGCACCTGAACCCGATTTGAGACACTCAACAAACCTTCGAATACACTGACAAGCCGTCGTCTAATTCAATTCTAGTTGTTATAGTTTTGTCCGATATATATATATATATATATATATATATATATATATATATACTGTGTCAATTTACAGTACAACTTCGTCCGAATTCAGATATTGACCGCATTAAGCGGTTTTGAGGAAGTTCTTGGTGTTAGATTTGCATACGCCGTTTGATAGGGCTCGAACACGCCTATGCCAACGACCCTCTGTCCGAAAATATGAAAGTACGTTGGTTCAGTGCTTTTATCAGAAATATAGTTTACAAAAAGAGCGGATGTCCCGTTAAGTCCATAAATTATACGCTTGAAATTTATTATATTTGCCTAATTAATTCTGATGAGGCAACAACATGTAATATCTGCCTAATTTTTTCCATTACCAGCAAATAAGAAAATAGTTTACTAATAGATTTTTTTAGGGACACTATCATTGTATCATCACTGTAACCGTATGCAACGAATTGTATTTATAATTATGAATATTATTAATTAATTTTATATTAATTAATCTTATAGTAGTTATAATCTGGGAAACGTCATATAGGCAAATTTATCGCAATGACCAAATATTTACAGACCCCTGAGCGGATATTCACCCAGTTTCAGAAATTTACATTTCTGGGGTGAGAAATTATCATAATTGATGCAACGAACAAAGGCCCGTTTCCTCGAATTATATTTAAAATGTAGAAAGGACCATTTATCAACGTAATTCGATCGCGGTAGAAAGAAATGAAAAAAGAAGTGAGTCGCAAATTATTCGAATTCCTATCCGGAGAAAAAGCTCGAAAATGTACAAACCAAACTTTAAAGTAACTCCTATTTCTTTTTCTTTAAAATTTGCTGAGTTAATTTTTTTCCTCAACTTGCCTTATCCTTGGATACAATATCAGAGATGAATTCCAGTTTAACTTGCCAGAAAATATGAATTTCCAGACCTAGATTTTCCCCCTTCCAGTTTCCTTGAAGACAACTTTCCTCCAATCTTTCCTGGTCAAATTACCGCTGCAGGACAAGGAATAATGCGTGCTGGCTATCAGAATCCTGTTATCGCAATATTCTTCAGATATTCCCTCAGGGGGGTTCTATACTAATACAGAATTGGCTTTATTATTTTGCTTAATTTAGGTTGACTGTTAGTTGTTATTGTTTGTTTGTTGTTTAATTATGCAGTAATGATAATGTTGAAAACGAATTTAACATTTAAAATAAAGAAAGGTATGTAACCGGGCGCTAGTCGGGCCATAATCCATCCTTCAAATAATTTATCAATAAATCAAATTAACGCATCCTTTAATAATTATAAAAAACCTTATCAGTTCGTCACGAAAGGAACCGGGCTTTTCCACACCACAAATAATGAAAAAAGGCAGCTTTACAGTCGGCATAATTATATCTGGTTTTTTTACCTTTTTTTGTCTTCGAGTCCCGAATCCGGGCGAAAGCTATCGCTAAAAGCTCAAGGAGACTCGAAAAACTGTTAAGCGCATAAATTGCTTCGAAAACTTATCGCGGTGAACAACGTTAAACTAACATTATCAAACTTCAAATTACATACGTCAGTTACCAATATAGAACCCGTCAGTTACCATAGAACACACCGAATTTCTGAGCACAATTCAATTTTCCGATCCGTATCTAGGATTTCACTATAAGAAACTTCGAAATAAATAAATTATAATAATTTCTAACTTTATAACTAAGTTTATAAACTTGGTAACAAATAATTATTACCATATAGTAATATGGCCAGATATAAATTTATTCTGTATTGTGATATTCTATAAATACTCTTTAAAGATGAGTTAATTTCGTACATCATAAAATATACATAAACTGGACAAAATATAGTAGAAGTACACATTAAATTCGAATTTAATTAAAAATTAAAGTGCTTTGAACTCTTATATATGAAATTTATACCAAAATAAATTAACGATTTTGAGTTGATGAAGATATTAGAATCTTTTAAGTTTAATTCTCAATTATAATTTAGATTATAATTCGTTTGAATCTAAATTTATATATATATATATATATATATATATATATATACACATAATATTATATTAAATATAAATTATCTCAGATATCCACATCTATCACAAATTTAAGCGCATAACCAGACATTTATTCCTATTGTAACTGCACAGTTACAACTAAGGTATAACTGTTTAAGACATAAACAAAAAAAAGGAATTCATATTTTCATGTTCCTTAGAAATTTCAATTGAGGTTCTATACTATATATATATATATATATATATATATATATATATATATAGTAGTTAGCCACTAGCCCGTTTCTAAACTGAGTAATTAAACAACTTTACCCCACTGGTAATAAAATATCCGTTCAAAAAACAAATATTGATTAATTTTTCTTTATTAGTTCACCCAATGTGGGCACAGGCCTAAGGGGAACTGAAAGTGTAATCTGAGAGACCTTCCATGCAACTTGTAAGGCCAATTTTTGAAGCAACAGAAAAGAAAATAATATGATTTTATGGGCCTTTTAATTTCGTATGTTAATTAAATCAATCGGCCCACTTTGATCTCCCTTATTCGGCTGTTGGCCGTTTATATTGTACATATCGGCGGGACAAATCTAGAAATTATTTTCTTATAACCCGAATTTCCGAAAGTTACATTAGACCGGTTCAGATTAAATACGAGGTATAAATCAATTCAATAAATCCGTCCCGAGGGGCTAAGATTATATATATATATATATATATATATATATATATATATATATATATATATATATATATATATTTAAATTCTGAAGTGGTTATATAATGGACCGTAAAAACCGAAAAGATATGTACTTAAAAAACAAAATGAAATACTCGAAATTTTCATTAATTATTAATTTAATGTATTCGTTTGTGGTGCCGCTAAGGAATACCATCGCGCTTAATATTTTCTGTCGCCGCTCGTCTATTTAATCTTGGAGTACCGTAAATTTAAATAAAACTGCCAAACAATATTTAATTATTCTTGGTCTTTAAAGGGAAGCCTCGTACTCATAAAATTCTTCAAAATCGTAGAATAATTTTTATTATTAGCATCGAATATTTCAATTGAATCGTACAAATAGGTCATACGAATTTAGTATTATTACCACTCCTGTGATTCGCAACGTTCTAGCACCGCCCAATGCTTATCCTGAACTAACTCGGGTATTATGTAAAGATAAGAATTTATTCCGAAGAATATAATATAATGTTCTTAAAATGTTCATCGCGTTATTCGAACCCGTCGTTTTATGAAATTAAAGAGAGAAAAAAACGGTGCAAACTGTTGAAAATGGTACAGCGTCAGATTGCTACCGTTCGGTGGTTGGACCGCCGCTGGCCTTCCCCCTTTTTAAGGAAATGAAATGGTTGTCTCTTAAATATTCGAACCGGGTCCGGGCAATCAAAAGCGATTAGTCCTAATTCGGAGGAGACTGACCGACTGTAAATTGTTGGCTAATGACCGCCGGGGTATACAAGATTCGGGGAGGTCCGCCGCATTGGGTTTTTACCATCGGAGCCAGCAAAGAATACATTTCATCGCACCCTTACACCATCCCAAGCTTACAATCGCGTACACTTACAATATTAGATTTATAACTACAACACACATTAACGGTGAACGCCGGATTGGTCATAATCCGGGCTTACTATAAATCATTCCAAACTGATGTCCGCCTATTACAGTTAAATGCCTTTTCCGAATTTCCAAAATTTGGGTAATCAAATTTATAACCAACTTTTACGACTGTGCCTTACTTACACCTAATGTACATTTTCTTCTGTCAAAACAGATTCGCTGTAACGGATAGATAAAACCTATCATATCATACTGTTGCCGCTTCCTGAGTACCGAACATAAAATACTGAGTTCCGAACCTGGACACATGACTAAAGTAAAGAGGGCCACGAAATTTAGTTACAAAATAATTAAAATGGCAACAATAATTGCTGTGTTGTACATTAGATTAACGGAAATATGGAAATACACATAGAGAAAATGCAGAGGACAAAAAAACGATGTTAAACTGCAGGCGGCCGAACGTATTTCTTGTACATTGTTTTCTCAATAATTAGCTATATTGACTGTTTTGATTTAAGCCACAACTTTCAATCGTTATTTACATTTAATTTATAGATATTTTGATGATCCGGTTAGTTCGTGAATATTTAAGAATCTAGTCCTAGTATTTCTTCGTGGTTGAGAAAATCTTTTGAAATATACGCCTTAGTGTATGATAAGCAAAGTTTTACTTAAAATTTCGTCAATTCACTAATCATTTCCAGAATGTCCTGCACTCAATTGGTTTGGTAGGATCCTGTCTCTCAGTCAGGATTTTCTTCCTGTGGCACTGTAACTGTATTTAAATTATTTAAGTGAGATTGCTGTGTAAAAAATGAAGTTATAACAGCATTAACCGTTCTGTCTAGATTTGGAAGGAGATCCTGAGGGACAGAACAGCATGAAAACTGTTACTGCTCCCGGACGAATGAATTGCGAATCTATGCGTTAATAGTTTTAATATCGGCAACCGAGTGTGGAATATTTGCGGGGCTGTTTGTGTGCGTAGTGGGTGACTTGGGCTATCTATCGCCTCGTGGTGTGTCCTTTGTTTCACTAGCGGCGGCGATAACGCACGAGCGACTCGCGACTTCGCCTACCTGATAACAGTATCCTTGTCATTACTGTGCAGATACCGGCGCTGTTATTTCTTTTTTCACCTCCGAGGGACGACGGAATGCGCGTCACGGGTCTAAAGGAAATATGCAGAAAATCTGTTTCCAAGCTCAAGAAGAACACATTTCAAGATTTAAGAATTCGGCAAGTATTCAGGTTTCACTTAATAATTAATACTATAATGAAGTGCGGTTAGATTTCTTGCTGTACTCCGTTAACAATATGTATTTTTTTAAATTTAGTGTAGTTAAGAATTTTTTAACGTTAGAACGGGAACAAACTGTACATTAGAATGTACAGTTTGTTCTCTTGACATAAATACAAATCAACAGCTTTATGGAATAAAGATTTCTAAAATCTATTCCTTTATTTTCATTAATAATTTTAAAATATTGACTCTGTCGATAACTAATAATACAGAAATTGTGTACTCGTGGATTGTGTTATCAATGGATAGTTGTATCACGGAAGAGGTACAGTTTGACCTGCTGGTAAGTTCGTGCAAATATTCGTGCAATAAGGCATACAATGATTGAAATAAAACCCTACAATTATGATTCATAATTAGTAACGTTTTTTGAATTTTTCTTATAAATCACCCTGCAAGAGCGACCGCCATACTGCAGTAAATATGCTATCAATGAACAGGTAAATTGAATGTTGTAAAATGATAGAATATATTATTTAAAACGGATTCCGTTCAATATATTAGTGAACAATTCATATTTATTGTTTTTGACCATTTGAATATATTTGGGAATAGATGAAAGTGAAGTAAACGGCGAAAATCCATTAATTTACAGGAAAGTGTAACTAATGTTCTGGAATAAATTCTGCCAGTTTTTTATTTATTTACATTATTCATTTTATATTTTTTCCCGTCATTATTTATTTCGTTATTATCATTTTAAAATAGTCTGGCGGACCTTGAATCAATGACTCTGTTATAATTTCCTAGATCTAATTTAAAAATGACTTCTTCACGTCAACCATAAATATTCTGAACTCAATTTAGTTCTAAAATAATTTTTCACAATTTAAGATAAAATTTTCACATAAATTGCCTTAGAAAATATTCATCCTTAATAATCTTTCATAACATGTAATATAAAACTATACTGTTATACTATAAATCTAGTTAACATATAGTCCTTAATATGAAAATTATCCTACTAACTAAATTATTATTTTTCATCGACCTTAAAATACTATTACCTTCTACTTAATATAAATATGCATACATTTTATTACTTACTTTATATTTTGAATTATATACGTAAATTTCACTAAACCCGGTGTAATTTCTTTTCGTACCTCAATTTAGATTGTGACAACAAACTATAGTGTATCTTAGAAACACCACCAGTATTCAATCTTTTCATGTCAAAATTTTATGTGATTTTTGGAAGGACGTTTATGGGAAGGCAATTTCAGCATTCAAACAGATAGAACCGCAAGTCACACAACCAATATTTAAGGAACAGCAAGAGGGAATTGTACCGGCAACATCACGGATAGAATCAAGGCCGAAACAGATTAGATTCAGATCTGATCGACCTCCGGTTGAAATCTGAAGAATGTAAATAGGAGGCAAATGATCTGATGCAAATTTCTTACGCTAACTCCACAAAAGAACACGAAAGCAATCAAACCCTCTTCATATACACCTGTTCTGTGTTGAAAGCCGCTTAATAAACAAAACATGGGTTTAAAATAGTGCGGGACATGTGGGAAACAGAATCCATTGCACAGGATTTAAACGACGGCGTTGAGAAGGATTCAAATTAAAAAACAACCTCATATCCGGAAGTCATTATGCTCATAGAATGCAAATAAGTAAGCTGGAAACGGTAAGACAGGGAAATTACCCCACAATTACGTTAGGTTCAGTGTCTCCGTTAACGCCCATCACCCTGACAACCTCGGCTGTCAGTCAGGGTGATTAAAACCTCCCGATTTAATGTTGGCTATAGGTTATATACACATAGTACCTGCTCGCCCCCCTCCGACACGGGTGTCCATTAATGGGGCCCACGATTCAAAATAACGGTAAAACGTCTTTATAATTTTACTGGGACAACTCGCTATCAAATTTCAATAGGCGGTTTAATTATAAAAATAGGTAACTATTGTCAATTTTATGACGAATGCATTTCTGGTTATTATCAATCGTAATAATGATAATAATAAATGCCGAATGAGGCCATGTAAATTTCAGTTTCGCTTTCAGTAGTTACGACCTAATATCGTACAATTTTAAAAAGTTTGCCACTCGTGTCTTTTATCTAGTCCGGCAGAAGCGTGCACGTCAGAGGGAGGGACGCCGGGCCGGCCGGTGGTGTAATTCTACTAGTTACGCCATTGACAACTGACTAAACATTAAAGTAACAAGAAGAAAACGTGAAACGTGCACTTTTACCTTTTAGCGGTTTCGGATTGCTCTGTTTTCTCCGTGACATGTCGGCTGGGGACGCAAGTAACGCAGACCTCTTCTTCAATCCTGAGTGGCGGTCGTCATATCTGGTTGATTCTCCGAATGGTCACTCCTCGGGGCGTGTTTTCACCCCCTACGGGTTCCAGATTCCGTCCGGTCACTCGGAAAATAATTGTTCCGTCGTCGGAAAAGAGCGGACTGGAGGGGGCGACGACGGGGGGACAGAAGGGGGACAACTGTCGGGCGGCACTGTCACACGTTTGTTCCCAACTGCGGGGGCACTTTAATCCCGGTCTGGAATACGCGGCGGTTGGTAGCCGGCGGAGTGATTTGGGCTTGAAATGCGTCTAGCTCGGGGCCACAAGCGGCTGCCGCCAGAGCCGGCCAACAACTGAGTGGTTCCCGCCGGTCCCCCACCAGGCCCCCAGGCCTGCCAATATAACACCTTACACTCCCGCCTACCGCCCCGTACCCGCCCCCGCCCAACATCACACCCGGCCGCCTTAATTGTTAAACCCACCCCCACCGATGTCCCCGGCCGTTTACAAACCCCGGACAATACGCAGATGAGATATTTTAAAACGAACCACCGCGCCCGACCGATTGGACCCAAAAAATTGGAAAGCGGGAAATTTTCTGTTTTAACGATATACCCAACCTTTGACGTGGGAAATCCGCCAAACGAATGTTTATTCATTCTATTATTCGGGTTTAAATTTATTCGTACGCTCCGGTCCATCGTACCAGAGAAAAGACTAACCGGCATACTGACTGTGCATATTTTACGTATATATAAAAGTAATTAAACATTAATTAAACGTAAATTACTTACTTACTGAAGTCGTCTTATCTTCAATAGTTTTGACATAAATCTCAGATATGTAAAGGTATAATACATTTTTCAAATATTTTGAAATATTAGTACTGCCCTTTCATGGTCTGTACACTGGATTTTTACCCTCTACTAACCCCTACATAAGAAAGGGGTTATTATATTCAGCATTTGAACTCGGACTCTTACCGACGTGTTTCTGTTATTACTACATTTACTCATTACTTGAATGTATTTATTTCAAATGGATATGAGGTGCAACTTAAAGAGCCGGTTGGTGCCGGCCACCAACCGCCGACGCGTTGACGTTTTATGGTCCGGAATCCTAATTTTACACCGGCCCTAAATCGTATACGTGACCGGGACACAGTTTATGCGCTCCGATGTCAGTTTAACTTGAATAGAAATTGCCACAAGCACTGAAATTTGCTTAACAGCGGCGGACGCAAAGTGCAGTGTGCATTTGGCGCGGTTGTTGGAAGGCGATTGGCATCTAGATGTCGGTCGGCTGAACCCCCCTTCATCCCCTTCAGCCCAACAACCGGACTGTGAATAATGTGACCGAAGGGGAGGGGGGGCGTACGATAGCGATCGCTTTATCTCGGCCCTCCATCGCCTTCTTTAGTGTCTCTCCCTTGTTCTATTTCAGATCAGAGCAATTTTCGCTCCTGCCTAAAGAAAAATGAATCGTTACTATTCTATGGCTGCTACAACTTTGCAATATCACTTGTTTGCTGGACAAAATTACTATAAGCCAATCCATAAAATTACTCAATATATTTAGTAACGCTCCTAGAATGCTTCAATGTATGCAAAATATTTTATTTTAGACTTTACTTTATTAAAAATTTATCACAGTAATTGTATACATTTACTTGTTACATTATGATCCTCCTGTTATCGTGCCCTCATGTTATTCGCAAGATAAACTTCTTCAGTCATACTGCATCATATCCTTATATATAACATCTTCCATTATAAATAATTAATTTTAAAAGGGACCAGAACTTTTGAGCAATTCAATTCACTGGTTCAATTCTCGCTGTGGACGAAAAATGTCCGTGCTTAGTCTATGTTAGGTTATGAATTATATTATGTCTGGTTATGATTGACCTCAGTGTGACAAGGACTTCGTATGCTCGAAGAAACGTATGGATAAAAATAAATATATAGACAGTGGTATAATCACTATAACAACATGATTAAATTTCTGCTAACCAAATAAAGTATAGTTACTCGAAAATGATACCCCAAAACATAAACTCTGTCTTCAGTATAATATCCCGGACCATTATTTATCACGTAGAGTCTGGGGTCGCATCTAAGAAATACGGCTTACGAGCCCCAATAAAACTCGGACTAATTCTATAACAGTTAATGGCCCCTTCTCGTCCGTCGGGCATTTAATTGACCGACGATATCTGATTTACGAGCGGTTAAACAATGGCAGTAAACGTTTTGCAGTTCGAAACTTGTACAATTTTTTTTCGAAAGGCGCCCTTTTTCTAATGATGCTAAACACTTCTCAGAAATTTAAAACATTCGCTTTAAGTACATTTGCGTGTTGCAAAATACGTTTCATAAGAACAGAAGTCAGGCGAGTTTTATTGCGCAACGGGTCGGAAGTTGTTTTTGTGTGCCGCGCATATGAATTACAAATTTAAAAGTGGACTCCCGCTCAAATAAGTATTTTTTCATTAATTATTTAATACTAATTTAATTAGCCTAAGGCGCCAACGTTAATTGCATTCAATATATTCAATGTAATGGAGAAAATTATGTGAAAACTATAACAAATTACATCAATGTTTGATTTTCTAAATATTCGGAAAAAATAAATTCTTAAATTTCTACATTTTTAATTCACTTGAATAGCTAGAAGGCCATCTACGACAAGTAAGTAAAAATTAATAAATGGTTCACTGCTCGAATTACGCTAGTAATAATATAATTTTCCTTCGGTTTTCTACGATGTAACTATCATGAAAATAAAATGTAATTTTTTTAGGACTGAAACTTATTGTCGATTGTTACGATAAATAACAAAATCCATAAACAAACAATATAAAAACGATGATTTTCTTATTATTAGGGTATGGTTTTTATTAAGGCCCATTTATTAAAAAACTGGTTTTGTTTCTAGTTTGAAATGTTTACATATCATTTATACATGTATTGTTATACACACGATTTATGTGTTTTCACGTGCATCATACGTTCCGAAAGCCATGTGGCCAAAAAATAGATTAGGAGACTCATAACAACCGGTTGTTCTTACATGTACAGTTCGGCATACTCTCTACTGAATTGTACAGAATTCGCGTCGAAATATCGAGCGAATGAGTACAGTTCCTTAATGAAGGGCGCTCAGTTACGTCCCAAAGATAATCGAGATTTACATGCTGTTGTACGGTGCATTCTATGCCGTATCATATCTGCAGGTGGATTTTTCACCTTGCTGTCAAGTCGCGAGTCTTAACGCGGAGTTAAAGTCATATAAACTTCTGTCGGGCACCTGATTATCGGAAATATTTATGGTGTTTCCGGGGTAGAGCGCTTTCTTCTTTCCCCCGAAGTTCTATACTGCCCGCTGATAATTCCGAAGCGTTATCCCATTTAGTCATTAGTTCTATTTGGAAATTAGGAATTCAAACTGAGCGTACCTGAAACGGCACAATTGGGGACGCTACATCCCCAGTCTGAAAGATTCCGAAATATTATTATTTTTTTAATCAAATTGAATTTACTCCACTCAACTATTTATAAAACCAAAAGAATTGGTAATTATAGAGTTATTATGGTTGTCCAGTGTTCAACAACTGTTGCTACGAGAACAAATAATGCTCGCACGGCTGAATTTTATAATAAGTCTTCCGATATTCTATTCTTGTATTTTACGTTTCAGGAAGAATACCTTTGGATGATTGCGGGGTCACCGAATCAACCGATGGGAAGATTACTTTACGTCATCGCTAACAACCGTAACCGACCAGTAAATATCAGCCGGTTTTGAGCCCAATCTTGTGGAGATTCTCGATCGGCGGGCTATCTGGCGAGGGTAATAACAGTGTACAGGGCGGTGTACCCTCCGTTATCGGCTGGATCTGTACCGCCGGCCCGTACCGAATATGTCGGCGAGAACGGAGCCGCGTTTTTCGGGCCGAAACCCCGGCATTAGGAAGGCGGCCCTGGGACACACCCCGTCCGCGAGCCCGCATTTCGCCGTCCCTCATTTTCCGCCGAATTTGGCGACCGGGCCGTGATCTTTCCCGAGGCACCGGCACCTCCAAATTGCCGACCCCTACCCCCGCCATCCCCTTCTACCCAACCCCGGGCCAATTATATACCGGCTCTGGCCGGCACGACCACCTATTAACGCGTGCAGCCCGGTGAAAGTGTTGTTTCCATGAAAAAAAAGGTGTCCAATTATCCGAAACTGAAAGTTTCGACTCGGCGTTAAAATCTGACGGTTTCCCTTAACTGTCAGCGAGTCGTGGAACGACCTTCTCTTCTACAACGATTCGTTCACGGATAGTGAAAATAGTTGCAAACATTTTTGGAACGTGGAAAACAACGATTTCGATGGATTTTAAATTTTGACATTTTTACACAGGAAATAATCTTCTCAGAACCGTCTTAGAAACATTGGTCTCATCCCTTTCGGTATCTTGCCATGGCCGACTCTACTATAACGAAACATTATTATAATTCAACGAAGTTTATTACAAGGAAGGGATTATGATTGGAATCCTCAATTATCACACTACGAATGGATCGAATCATTCCAACCCCTTTTCAGAAAAGTATAATCCGATACTAATAAATTATTATATTTCAGCTCTTGCGATATAATTTAGTAATAGAAGAAGGATACCGGAATCAATCGACAAATATTAGAGCCCGCCGTCTTCGCTCAATTATTTCTCTTTTCGTAGGGGAATCGGAATCCATAATTCACGGTGGTCTCTGACTGGCTAATATCCCGTCTGACGTCGGCTGGTCTGACGGGGAAGCTGCGGGTAGCTTCCACTGGCATATATAATAAATCGGATGACGGGGGCTGTATCTGCCACTGGTGGCCGGGTTAACCGGCCCAACGAGAGCCTGAAATATTGAAGCGGCGGTCTCGGCAGCCCGCCACCGCTGAATATTTGATAAGGACGGGCCCCGCGCCATTTCAGACCGCAAGAAAGAATTTATTAATCAGACCCGACGTCGAAGGAGTAACGGAGGAATACATGTACCCGAGGGCAATTTTCTTCCTCCTCGCCCAATGATGAGACCAAGTATCATCAAATATCAAAATGATTACTGATGTATAGAATTGTCTTATCGTGCAGTAAAGAATTCAATTTTTAAGTTAGTCCGATCTAGATATAACCCAACCTAATTTCGTTTCGGCACAAACTGAAATTAATCTCGAAACATAGTGTCCAATCGTCGGTCCTAACATGAGGGACAAAAAAAAAAGGGGTTAGTGACATCTTGTACTTAACTAATTGTGAATACGGTCAATAAGCTCCTGACAAAATCCATGAAATAGGAGCTTTGTGGAAGATGCCTGAGTTGTGAAGGAAGATAATGCAAAATGAAATATTTTTCAAACCTCATGTAATCTAATCGTGTGTAATTTACTATTTAAATATACAACAAAAGAATATCAAGAAATTCGAAAAACCAACAGCAATGAACGCGGATTATAAAGTGGAATATCGAGAAATTGTAAAAGTAATAAAACCCTATTAATATAGCAATAAAAATCATAAAGTTCAACCTTTTTTTTCAAACAAAACAATCTAATATGTGAGTATTCTAAGTTGCCAATATTAGAATGGCACTGATACAGAGGGAGAAGATAATTTTAGTTTTAGTTCAGGTTTTCAAAAAAGCGTGCAATTTCTCGTTGATCCGAAGTTATGAGGTTTTTTTACAATTTATCCTGGTTTTTTGACTGGACGGTAGCAGCAATCATATAGGAATTTCTATGCCTAGTGCTAGAAACAAGGACTGACTCTCAGTTGTAATACTTGTCTTTTTTCTCTATATAAGCGTTCTCCACGCGTTTTATGATTTACCTCAAAGGCGTCCTTCGAACTGGAAAGTTCGTGATTGGTTAATTCCTGGGCATACAACGGGCAGTAAAACAGGCAGTACTCGAGCCAAGGTTAGCACAATTGTCTCAATTGTTTAATCCATCAACTATAGTAATATTGTAGTAGCATTGACCAGGTGCGAATAAAACCCGAGTGGGGGAGAATATAATTATTCTTATCTCAAATATAATACAATTTGCTCCAGTTATTATTTTCCTTGCACGTTGAAGAACTCGAATACAATTTGATGGTACATGAGAAAATGTACAATCCTACGTGCACATATTATTTTCTTCCGATGAAAAAAATATGAAGGCAAAGTATTAAAACATACCTTCACACAAAACAGATACAGTCGAACGGAATTAATTAAAACCGTTCATATTGTTCTACTGTCGACTTTAGTTTGTCATGACAAAGGAAATCTCAATTTATACACAAAATATAACATAGCCAAGATATTAAAAATATCGTGGTCATATAGAAATTATTAATATTATTCCTCATGTCCGACTTCCACGTGATAACCGCTTCACCAAAGTTGAATATCTCGATTTGACTCAAATAAAATTGAGAAAAATTCTACGGGGATTTGCTACCTTCAACTAATTAAGTGAGCCGTCTTTCAACACGGTATGTAGCCCTTCCTGAAGAAGTGGCGATAATTTTGTGCCCCCAAAAAAAGTGATCGCTTTCTCCGTCCCAAAATGTCCTTAGCGCGGTTTATTCCAAGGTTTAGGAGTAAGTTGAGGGTTTGTGGGTGGGGGGGGGGTGTCGGAGGCGGTTTAGAGGGAAAGAGTTGTGATAAATGGTTAGCCTATTTTTCGACATTAATTCAACGGCTTTGAAAAGGGCTGTATCTGCCCGGGTGGGGTGAGCGAGCCACCCGCCCCGCCCCCCCCCGGGCCGATAGAACAGAGAAGGCGGAGTTCCTTCCCACAGATATTCGACTCGGATAATGCGGTTGACGTGACCCGACTCTTCGCCTACGAGATTTATAAGGAAAACAAGATTGGATCTCAGGCAGTCTCCTATTTAGATCATGTCGCCTATTTTTAGCCCGCCATCAAGTCCCCCCGGTGTAAACTTTCCGCGAGCCGCGGGCTTTTTAAATGTTCCCCGTGAGTCAGAAGATGGGGGGAGTTTCTATTGTGGGGCAACGACTCAACCGGATTGTCATTATTTTTCCAAATACCCGATGTAGGATTCGTTTTATTCCAAGGATTATAGTTTATGAAGCGAATTTTTAATGTATATCCCATAGAAACTTGTATTTACTTTCACACGTGTCGTTCGATGAGAACAATATAAATAACGTGGTTTTGATAGCAACGGCTACAATCAATCTCTTAAATTTCTATCCCCACATTGCCATGATTTTTTTAATGAATTTTTCTAACTTAAAAATGCTTACAGTATGCCCTGTAATATTCTGTCTCCCCTCGAGTCTGCGCTGGACCGGTTTCTTCTTCAGGGCATCAATAGCATTGTCGAACATAAAATGTAACGATAATCGATGAAACTAAATATCGGTTTTGAGATTTTTCCAGTACGATTGCAGCAAGTCAACCGTCTGGACGTAGTTGGCTGGGGCGGCTGGGAGAAAATTATTTTGAAATTGTAAACCGTACATCATAATATCCGTGGGGCTAGTATCGATACCGTCTGTAAATCAATTGAACCGCTATCGAGTGAAGTAGATTGGCACTGTTGATCGGCAATTATTTATTGCTACACTGTGTTGACGTCCTTGACGTTGGTGCCCGGCTTACTACGGCTGCCACAGTCCTGCAACAACAAGTGCACAAAACAGAGATATACATCAATTTCTCTTTGTACCCAATTAATTATTCATTATGTTAATGCAACTATTAACATGTTCAAATAGTCAGAGATACGTATACGTGGCGTACACGATATTTCAGTTGAAATCGTGCCGCCGGAAGTTGAACCTTTGTTAGTGAACAGAAGGTGGAATAGAATGCATAGAAATAACACAGTTTAAAAACCGGAGATAGTGTTAAAGTCCCTTTATTAATGAATAAAATATAAATTGCGTTCACTTTACAAAAGAATAAATTAAATCTTTTCTTCTCGATTTTTCTTGCCTGAACCTCTACAAAAAACCCTATTTATTATCCAACCGTAATAAAGTTTAACCCCGACCGTTCAGACTGTTGGTACAGAATGGCATTGTTTTTAAATTAAACAAAATGCTTATAGCGTAACGTTATTAGAGAATAACAATATATTCAATTCTACCGAGCTTACAAGAATTTATGATCTCCTCTCGTTTTCACGGGAGACTCAATTCAAATAGCGTTTCGCAAGATTTAGTGTAAAAAGAGGACATTTGGCGGTTGTTTAAATAAGGAACTTTCGCTGAAGAATTTTAGTGAGTACTGTAGATACATTGTCATTTCGACGGATACTCGCCGCCCAAGGTTTCCGCAGAAGGAATCGAAAGATCGAATTGAAAATTGCAAAATCAAAATTTCAACTAGAGACTATAGCGCGCTGGTGGCGGGATTCGGAACTTGCTAAGAGTGGCAGGTTTTTGAAATCTACAGTTGTTCAGCCGTTCAAATTGTTAATCGAAATGTTGTTATGAAAACTGCAATATTTCAATGAAATGCATTATGCAGGGTTACTAGAGCATTGAAATGAGAATCAGTCACAATCACATCAAACAAGTAAGTATTATAATTGTTATACTAATACTCCCTGTTGTATTGTAGTCATAATTTTTTGTTAAACAGATCTCACTCAAATACGTCTGATCACCGAATCTTTGCGCCAATGTTCCCGCATGAATGAAATTACGCAAAGACTTCGGCTTAGGGAGACCCTGTGGATTGATCTAGTCTCACAGTTTTATTGTTTGACCCTGGAGCCAAATTAAGACTTAAATTGGTATATTGCAACCCCCTCTGCCACTGTGGGGGAGGGGTCGGTTTTGCTCTGGCGGGGCCTCAGAGCGTTGTCAAATATTAACACGGTGTAAAAAAAGTGGGCGGCGGGCCGGCCAGGGACCGCAGTGTGGGCGTGCAGATAGCGCCCTTATCAGCGGCCCCCCCTTATCACGATCGCTCCCGTCACCGCTGATAAGGATCTCAGCCGCCGGCACCCCCCCTCAGCCCCTTCCCCTCCCGCCCACCACGGACCACTCTCACGACACAATGTATTGATTATACAATGCCACCGTTGTTCGCAACGCCGCGATGTCGAGTCTACCTTAAGTCTAAAAAGATATTTCAACCCCCTGGATATGTTTAATCTATCATTAATAACTATCATCTTATTAATTTCCCCTAAAACCCTCTTTGCAATAAAAAATAATTCTAGAGAAGCCTGGTTGAAGGTAGGATCTTCAGAATACTTCGTCAGTTCCATAATGTACATTAATTTTCAGCGAGAGTTTGGAATATCGCTGTCTCTACTCACAGACAGTGGTCCTATCCTAGACCCCTTTCCGGCCTCTGGTCATTCAGTCCAGCAACAGCGACGCCCCTGATGTTACACATCCTGCAACTCTACTGTTACCACATTATTGTACTAACCTCGTTCGACCCGTCGACAATCGACATAATTTAGTCCTCACTAATTTAAAGACTGTTTATTCATAAATATTCCTTGTTCGAGTCATCAGCACAATCAATATTAGGTAACCACCGTGCTAGAGAACCGAAATCTTATGTAGAATTTAAACGATTTGTTTTCATTTAAACGTTTTATTACTAGAAGATTAAAAACAATTAAAGGAATCGTATGGTGTACTGACGAATGATCCTGAATTATGTCAAATATTCAATTCTATGAGCCAGCCAACCTATTTACTACTTTTGAATATTATTTTCTGCCCACAATATCATTAAAATTAACTTCTTCTTGCGAGATCGATATCTTGTTGATAACTTATCGGTCGTTATCTAATTTGGTTTCGACCAACCGTTTGTTTTATTATTTCGAAAAATCGCTCGGTGTATTTACACATCTCCTTGAATATGTACTATTATTTTTCTCCCACTCCATCTAAACTATCTAATTCTATGTCCACATAAGATGGTTGTCAATTTTCACTCTGGACAAGATCTGCATCAATGAATCTTACAGGCCTCGCTGACTAAATATACGAATTTCAAGCAAATAATTTATTTTCTTAATTTTATCTTACTATAATTTTTTTATCCATTCATGTTCAAACCATCCTCTTGAAATAATTATTTCGAGTCTCCTTCCCGTCATAACGATGTGTCATAAAATGGAGCACATATAGCTAATACAAAACAGTAGACACGCATTCGCCTGTTTGATTGTTATTTAATTCGTACAGAAAGTGTCAACTATTCATCATTGAAATTTTTTGTTTTTTCACTTATGGCTCTGCCTGCACTCTAGCGATTTTGTTTTTAACTTCTTATTACAAATTACGAATACTAGATAGCGCTGTCAGTCACTCTTGCTCCAAATAGTCACAAGATACATGCATTTATAAAATCTAAATATTGAGCCATAATTAAGGATATAAATAAATATATACATAAAGTACATTAATCTATATATATAAATATATATATATGAATTCAATATATAATAATATTTTAAATATATCATGAATATTTTATTAGAAACATGATTTAAATTCTTCTTAGTATGGTAAGTGATATATCTTAGCTTATATATTTCTTGAATTCAACAAGGAATATATTCTATTTTCAGAATTCACTATATTATTCCCTAAATATCTGAATAATATTGCTTTGTAAAAATCAGTTACAAATATCAGTGAAAAGCAAGACATATATCTCCCAATTAAAATTTTATTGTATGAAAACAATTGTGAGAAAACATTGCAAATTACATAATTCATGAGAATTCACAATAGAAATGAATAATTTGTTGTGATTTTTAAATCTGACCATTTGGGGCCTGACCCATAATATTGGTCCAAAGACATTTAACCCACAACATTACCTTGACACTTGGCAAATAACTAGAACAGCCCCAGTTCTATGTAACCAATTCAGAATGAGTAGGAGAAATGCAGCCCACTCAGTGCACAATACCCCGACCTGGATTTCTGCCGGATTTTGCAATAACAAATACGCATTCCAGATATATTAAAAGAAATGGCAGGATATCAATTTTTTATAGAAATCATCATTATAAACTCAATCAAGCAAATTTCTTCATTAAAAATGATTTAAGTATATGTATAGCAAAGTAAATATTATTATCATAGTCATCACATTATCTAGGCGGCTGCTGCAATTAAAAATATAGTTTACAGTAAGTATAATAATATAGAATGAATCAAAGCTGTTGGGGACGTTATTAAAAATTTCGTAATTTTGGTTATATAATATTTTCATAACTCTAAACTATAATAACTCATCAAATAATAACTCATTATTCATAATAACTCATCAAATATTCACTTAATGTTTGAAAACATTTGATAGAACCAACACTACCCCGCTGTACCGCCAAGTGGTTTTTGGTTACAAGTATATAAATGTTTCATTTATTTTGTTAGATATATGTAGATATATAAATAAAGGTAAATGATGGTTTTGAATTGCTGAGTCCCCAAAGACCTTCAGATGAGTCAATGAATGGTTCTTACGCGTGCTGGCGGGCTCATCGGCCCCTCGACACAGACGTCCTTGGCGTTCCTCAAACCGACTTTATTACTACAGTTACAAAATAAGTTGGACAACAAAAACTGTTTTGAACTTCCCGGATGTTAAGATTTGATCTCGTCCCCCGTAACCGAATTTTCAAGCAAGAACCAGCAGCAACTTTTTGGCCGATTGGGCCGAGCCCCTTTGAGGGCCCTCTCGAGTACCATACCTAAAATAATACTTACTTTTCTCTCGTATTTAATTATTAACTATATTAATTCGTATTGTACAGAATAAAATGTAAATCACGGAAGACGGCATATATTCTCTTGTGTTTAGCGTATGACAACTGCGCTTCCCTTGAGTTCTAATATCTACCGTGTTTCATAATACTTGACCACGTCATTTGTCCCTAACCTGAATACGTTCTGAGATTTCATTTATATCATCGGTTCAATTCAGTTCTACAGTTTTCCGAAACATATCCACAACCGCATACAGGGTTTTCTGACAAAACGGAATAAGTGAAAATGATTTCTTTCACGTTGTAATCTGCCTTAGTTCCATGCAACAACCTCAACTTTATTTCAGGTTTACAAAGGATTCCCTAAATCCTGGGAATTTGTGAAAGAGTAGAAACCCGTTAATCCGGGACCAAGCTCGGTCCTTGTCTGGGGAAACCCAGATTAGTCGCTATAGACTGTCTGTAAATATCTATAGATTTCTGTTAATTACTGAAAAACAATTTTGGGAGTTCTTCCATATAAATTTGCTAAGGTACCAGGAGGCAGAATAACAATCACACTTTTAAAATAAGATTGGAAATATGATTTATTAGACTACGTTCAGCCAGTAGCTGTCACATGTTCACTATCGTAACCTACACTTCTTTTTAAGCTTTTAAAAAAGTTCACAATCGCTACTGCGTTGGACGATGACTCATTGCCTACGCACTTCAAGATACGACCGTGCTCTGTCTGGTTTCCGACTCTGTTATTTAAAAAATAGAAACTCTCAAACGGAACAGGAAATGGAATTTTATAACCAATACCGCGTTTCCCAGTTTTTATCATGAGCTCCTTTATCGTGGCTCGGCGTTGTGACGCGTTTCCCAAATCGATCACCTATTCGCACCGCGAGAGTTTTTATTGACTAACAGTCAATAATAATTGATTCACAGTCACAATAATAATACTCGAAAGAAGTTAAATAAAAATATCGAAATGTATTAAGACTGGCATTATTTGTAGCTTAATTATCAGGTGATATATTAATGTATGGGGAATTCACATTCATATTTTTCTCTTTACTGTTCGTGTTTCCTTAAACTGACAATTTGGTTCATCTGGAATGAATCCACATAACTTGACGCACTTTTCTTCCTTCCTAGTTGGGGAGAACCCAGTTTTAGCCGAGACCCGATGTGCGAGATGTGAGTAGTCCAACAGAGGGAATTATTCACTGGGGTGTTATTATAATCCTTGTTGTGCGATTAAGGAAAGTTCTGCCTTTTCTTCTGCTTCCAGATTCATCTGGGTTTTTCCTCATGCCGGAATCTGAGCACTCACCTCCCCCTCTCTTTCATCCATTTAACTATATCCTTCCTTGGCGAAAAAGGTAGAGTTTGAAATTACAGTAATGTTATACACTATATGTACATATATAGACCAGCTCGGATTTTGATTCGGAAGTCAAAAAATCAGTTATTAGAACCAATTATTAAAAGTCATACTTAACTAATCGTTTTGCCACCACGATAGATACTACTATTACTAATGCAGAAGGAAAGGAACAACAGAATCGATACCGGATAGATGATTCACCTAGTGCTATGTATTATTTTAAAAAGTACCGAATCAACATCGTATATTTGGCTTGTTCTCTGTTCCCCATCAGCTTTTAATTCCTTTTCTCTTAAATAGCTCTCCGGGTATAGACTGGTGAATAAGAAACCAGCCAATCCGGTTGGGCCAATTGGACGCCATTTCCTCGTGATGTCACCGCTATCTCTCACAGAATGGTGTATCCCGCGCACACCTCCCAAGGGCCCCTCTTCAACACGATACAATATTAAACCAAGTTTCGGTTTATTTTTCATTACCCGTTTTCAGGTCAACACTTGAACCAAGACTTATGTCTTACGTATCAGCAGATATGCGTTCCGGTATTTAAAATGATCCTATACTCAATTCTCGTCCCAAGCTAGAAGCACCTGGGAATTCAGAAGATTGCCTCCTCATAACACTAAAGTATATTATATTTATACTTCTTATATGATAAAAATTACGACAGATTTTTAAATTATTTCAAACGTTCTAACAAAAAATGATTGTTACAGTTCTGTAGGTTGACTGTAAATTGGGGTTGCTCTTTTGAAGGGAATGTTACTAGATCAGCTTATCAAGTAACACTTCCTACTGCAGTTCCACGGAGATCACATTCCATAAGAACTTAAATATACGTTTCAGGTACGTCCCTTTTCTCTGTTCGAGCAGGCATTCCTCTGTCATCTTAACTCCAGGATTTGAATCAAAACAAAAATAGACAAACAAATATAAAATACAAATATATAATCAATTTTCAAAATTGATTTTGAATACTACTATTGTATCCGATCAGAGTTCATGTAATGGGCTAAATCTTCGGTTGGCTTTGGGATGACCAACTAAGTTTGATATTTTAATTTCTTATATTAATTACGGCGCCCGCATTCGCCCTAAAACCATTGCAATAAATAGGTATATTGTGCAAATATCAGGACGAACGTTCTTATAATCAAACGCCATGTGCATAATTTGCAACGAAGTCTTGATCATTGATTGTCACAGCCTTTGTAAGGTGAACATTGGTTAGAGGACAGCCATTTTTTTGCGACCGGAAGGTTCAGGGTCTTGAAACGGCCAATTTGAAAAGACGGCGCTATCGAAAGGTGTCGAAGGTTTTCCTCGACGAACAAATTATCAATATGAGCCACCTCCGGAAACGAAATTCGACATTGGAGACAATGAGGTATTGTCCACAATTGTCATTGACTGCAGCATAGGAAACCGGCGTTTCACCTTCTCCCGAACCTCTCATTATCCGGACAAAAAACACTGGCGGCATAGTCCTCTCGGAAGAGGGAAAATACCAAGGAGTAAATTGTGTCTTATTAGAGTTTTTAGTAGAATCTAGTACTGATTAATTTGCCCAGTCGAAACTTGCCCAGTGGTATTGCATCAGGCGGCCCTGACTGACGTAGCTGTTGGATTCAATTCAATTTGAATACAATTGTAAATCTTAAGGCAGAACAATTAATTGTTCAAGAATGACTGTGAGGCAACGGCGTAGCTGCTGCACAAAAAACCGGGTAACCAACTACTATCTTATTGAAAATTTAAAAATGTACCGTAACGCATTTTGTTGTACTATAAGTCGGTTGAACAACCTTTACATTAATGTAGATATATTTCTTCAGGAACAGTATGCAACTATTTCATATTGGGGCGGTTCATTCGATATAAAACTTACGACTTTGAGTTTTTAGTGAGTCAAAGCAAAGTTTTTCCTTTAGTTAGAACGAATTCCAACCTCCGTGACTCATTTGTGCCGCAGGCCACACCTTCGCCCTGGGTATGGGCCGCTCTACTGGGTTTCCCGCCGCCAGACTGGTTTTTTGAGAATTCCAATACGTCACTGACCCGAAAAGATTTCGAACGCGTTGGACCGATTTCGTCTCTATTCGAAGATCGGAAATACATAATGTGAAATATTAGAGTCAGTATAAGAGGGTTTCGGAATGTCGGGATGCTCAATGGGATGATCAGACGCATAGACTAAGACGTATCCTGTATGTTTAATTGGAAAATAGGCAAGCATATTTCTTGCCAAGTACCAACATTATTCATCCTTCTGTTAAGTGTTATAAATATGTTAAATTATCTTGATTTTTTTAACTATATCATATTAATCGACAAAATAGTAACACTTAAAGAGGTTTAAATTATTTTTTAATTTATCATTAATATTGAACTCTGCTGGTACTGGTGGATTCTAAAAATTATTACCTCTTCCAAAATCCCTTCATTATTCTTCTACCCCGGTTATCTGTAAGGATCCGAAGAGTCGAACTTTGTATTACCTATGGTATTCTTCGAGGCCAACATTTCCATTTTACATACACTATTTAAATAATTCATACCCATCGGCCATCATACCTTTCCGGCAGGCGGATATAGAGTGGTGTGATGTCGGTCGGTGAAATCGAGAGGCGAAAGGTCGGGTTACGGTCACCGGTGGCCCACAAACAGGAAGTGGGCGGCCGTCGCAGAAGGAAACCCGGTCACACCGAAACTAGAGGCAAGGCCTCGCACACAAAGGGCGGATTTATTGCGCTTTACTTCAGATCCCTCTTTCTGGAGCAGACTAGTCAGGAAATCAACTGAAAGTTTTAAACTAAAAATAACCTACTGCTAAGAAACAAAGTTTCTCAGCAGTCATATTTAAACAATGAAAGTTATGTGAACCCCAAACCGCAAACCGAAGAAATCTCGCCATTGCCCGCAGCATCCGTTAGAAAGTCGAACCTTTCTGGCACAGGATCAAATTAGCGTCAGGAGCCAAATAGAATAGTGGAATTATATTCGAATGAAATGGGGGAATCCTGCAATTTAAAGTTTATCCCATCCTCTCGCCCTAATCTGGGGTAGGGCTATGCTGGTCTGAGCCCCCTTAGAAATTGTCTGGAATTCCACCGGTGGTCCAACACTCCGGAAACAGAGTTCTAACAGCTGGGCATTTGTGTGCAGCGGGATTATAAAGGGACCGGTAAGATCCAAATATCTTTAAGTCCCTACAGACGAGGAATGCCAGATGAGGGACGTTCAGCTCTCCCTGGCGGGATTGAGGTTTCAAGAAATAATAATCAATAATAACGAGAATTGTTACATATTGACGTCGTTGGAGAGAAGAGTTGTTCGCTGTGCGGTGGAAGTTGTTAGGGAGGGACACTTTTTAGGCACAATTAAGGTTAGGATAGGCCCAGAGAGTCACCAGCCTGCCGGAGCTGAGTACGTGACTGCGCGCCAGTTCTTATATTACATAAAATATATCAATCACTGAACCGAGGTCAATTCTTCTTGCATCAAATGATCAAACATTCATACTCGCCTGAAGTAAGTAAGGGTCCTCGTTTTCAGGATATCGAAGCGGGGCTTCAGCCATCTATATGAAGCAATAAACCAAAAAAAATACAAAAAACTAATAGTTCCTTTTATTCATCTATTGATGGTTCGCATGTTAAGTCAGACACTCGAAGAATAAACTGTATAATTCCCATTCCAATTCAAAATGTACCGAGTTTATGCCCCGAATGATATTTATATTCATTGACTAACGATTATTGAACCGACACCCAAGAAAAAAAAACATCGTAAGGCCGAATATCTGCTGACGCACAACTTCTTCTCCAAAGTCATTAAATCGGCTACTGCTAACAGGATACCGTAGACCTCAAAAGGAAAAGGAGATAATTTTTAATAAAGGAAACGGAAAAAACATGTCTACCTCATCTGCAGGAACGAAACGCAATCTGTGTGACTAACACCAGGAATCATTGTTCCTGTAATGAACAATCTATGTACCGTGCCTACTACTAGTGGTAGTTAATATAAATAAATAATATTTAAATAACTGGAAGTCACTAGATGGATAATTGAAGCATATTTATAAGAACTTAGATGGGCATAAATTAAATCATTCCAAATTTTTCCGAATACTACACGCCCTCCATAGAATCGTAGGGTAAAAATGCCAGGTATAAGTACGAGCATTGTTAGGAGTTTAAGTCTGAGTCTCGGGACACACCTCGGCCGCCGACTGACCACCGCCGGCCATGACCCTGTTACGTCACTATATTACGTCTTACAGAAAGCCAAACGCGCATTAGAGCGGTTTCGATAGCTTTTCACAAGGTGAATTCCCACCAGTTCTCCCGAAGGAACGATTTCGGTCTCGGTCTCAGTTTATTCCCGGTATCCGTTTGTGTTAAAATTAGCGCAATCGGAGACCGCTCATCGGGCGCGCAGAAATTCTGCGACACCTGAGCGCAAAATTAGACTCGCCAATAGCTTATGTCATAGGAATCTGGAATACAAATTCGAAACCTCGCCAACCAGTAAACAAGACTTTCGAAATTCAGTGTTACTTTTTGAAGTACCAGATTCCTGACCTATCCATTAAATCTCCGATTATTGGGGGACACTGCGAACGACCTTGTACAAGCCGCAAAAAAGAAAGTGGAATGTCGCATCGAAAAATAAACGATCGAATTCGATCTTTATTTTATTATTGGTTTGTATAACTCACAGCACGCAATTATCTAAACTCGAAACCGAAAATTTTATTATCTTAATTTAAACAACAATTGTTTGGTTTTTGTACATGGTAGTTCTTCGTTATCTAAAATGTTTCAAATAGTGAGCCGCAGTTCTGTACGAATTATCTGTTATCCCCTGAAATGTTTGTTTCTTCGTTACAATATATATTTCGAGGGCAAATTACAAAACCCCGGTTGAGTACAGGTTTATGTTCAGGCTTAATTTCATCCGAGAGGTAAAGTCAATGGCCAAATGGTGGAACTGTTTTAGTTTTCTGCGCGCCTCTCAACGATGAGGAAACCGTAGTCCTGGGGAAGACGGGAATGCGACGGTGGCGCTAGTTGAGCCCACCGGTCCTCGAGGTAGGAGGGGGCCTACCACACCTCCACCACGATGAGATCACCGCCTCCATTCCAGCCATCGCATACTAACTAGCTCAGCGACGATGCGCCTTCGATTTTCCACCTGCCAGCCTCTCCTCCAACTAGCATTCACTGCCAGCATATAGTTCCTCAGCCATTTCGTAAATAACTTATATAAGCATTTAATCGAAATGTATTCTATTACATATTGCTACTTTCCTTAAAGGATCATGTTTTATTGTTAAATGAAATATCGTATTGACTGAAATGTATATACCTTCTACAACCTCCTTTTCTTTTGCCCATAGATTAATTGTACCAAATAATTGTTACAAATCCCAGTCTCCCTCCACTCCTTCCCTGATGTCACCTTTGAATTCAGTTCTTTTCTGTTCCTTCCAATAGATGGCCACCTACTCAATCTCTTCACTGACCTCATCGTTTTTTATTCACTGTTCCGGTTGGCACGTGTTAATGTTCTGCTCCTCAAGATTGTCTGGTGACTGGTTCGTTAACCTTTCATTCTGGATCGATTCATTCCTCATCATCGTGTGGGCCCGGCCCCCCGACCGTCCTCCCTTCATCAATCAGCCCCTACTATCTACTGTATATTGGCTTAACGGATATTCGCCTACAGACGCTCACGCACTGGAGGAAGACATGATACATAAGGTTTGAGAAATATTGTTCGTATATTGTTTCGATAGTACATTGTTTCAGCCCTGTAAGATTCACTATAGCGAGGCTGTGAGATTTGCTCGGCACCGAACTTCCATCTTAACTTCAATCGGGCTTACATTAACGCAGCTGTATGGATATGTTATATAGTACCTCAGACCGGACACGTAGACCTACATTATCGAGTCCGTGTTCCCCTTTCACCAAAATGTATCACTTTTGAGGAAATGACCTTCATAGTCAATGACGAATACGATCGCATATTCCCAAGTAAAGTTTAACAAGAATTATATGTTGGACGAGCATAACTTTTCATTGAATAAGTTCCAAATCATAAGTCTGTCTAATACCCGAAGCATAACCGTTTATGTGGGCTGTGTAGTATATGTTACCGGGGCCCTTAGCGATAATCGTCAGCAAGTCTCTGTACAAACAGAATGCCTGATCGGAAGCAACAAGCTTAAATATAATAGTTAAGAAATCAAATTTAAAATTCCGTTTCGTTCAGCTGTCTTGGTTAGGACCTAGAAACACGAATTACACAAAGGAAAAAGGGAAAGTTTATATACCGTGTGTATTAGTGCAATATTTTATCCTACGACAATCCTCACTCGGGTCGTAGACATTTCCTTGACGGTTATTTTTACCTAGTGGTGTTACCCCCCGGGGGGAGGGGACATTCCCCTCCTTCAGGGTAAACATTGCGGGACAGGGAGCTCGGGTGAGGTACCCAATGGGGAAAAACAAAAATCCCCCCCCCCTAACACCATAAAGCCTATCCTTACCTACTCCATTCAATGCCTTTTAACGGATTGTGCGGGTGATTGTATATGGGAGAAACCGTTTACTATTGCCGGACTCCGGCGCCGTTATTATATCGCTTACCTGAACCCTCCCTGTACCTGACAGTCTAGACTTCCCAGGATTCCCGTATTAAAGGCAGCTGTCTAGAACCAGCCTGGCATTATCTCCTTACTCACAATAATACACAATGCGACAGCCGTCCTTTAAGGGCGCGTCGTACGAACCCAATCCTGGCACCTTTGATTTGTCGCCAACTTTGCCCATTTAAAATTCTCAGTACCTTATGAAAAACAAAACCTGCGACGATTTCCATCTATCAGTTTAACCGACGACAGTTGAGAAGCTATCAATGAGTTCATGTCATCTAAGGTTTAATTATTGATTCTACTTAATTACTTAAATACAAATACATAAAGCGTAAATTAGGATTCAAAATGTACAAATTATGCATAGTGCATAATCTAACTTCAACATTTGATGATAAACTGAGAAATTGGTTACATTTTGATTATATTTTTTATGACTGTTGTCATGAGACTGAATTACATTCTCGGAACGGTTAATTGAGGACAGTTGAACTTTGTGTAGCCACTTCCTTGCCAATTTGAGATATCCACATTCTCTAGTCCATTTTCGGGGGGAGTTGGGGCAGGTTAATGGACATGGCCATTAGTATTGATAGAATATTTCTCCACAAAAAGTGCGTAATTGCTAGGAACACGTGGAAGGTAGTTCGCTTACGATCGAGTCAACGCACGGAAAGGTAACATACCAGTTGAACAGCCCTGGCCGACCTACCTCGCAGCGGTTCGGAGGACGTACTTATTGTTCCTTGAAACAGGGCCCGGATCGCGCGAGTCTTTGTCTGTCGAACCACTTGGATCGGGGGAAGAGGAAGAACGTTATCACGTGCTGCGGGACTGACCGCCCGATCTGGGACGGAGCCGGGACAGACGTCACGATAAGTGTAGGCGTCGGAATCCTCTTTGAGCACGGGACGCTCCTACGTCAGTAATTTCCGACGGTCTGACTACCGGGGGAACCGACGGCAAGACAAAGTCCACAATGAAGAAGAAATGTATTAGTTCAGGCTGTATGAGGGCAAAGGTTTCACTCACACCAACAGGATGTCTGAATAAACCGCGAAATATTTTTATCGTTTTATTTGTTTTACAGCTTGAGGTCGCCAAACGATTTGAGAACACTGTTGTTGCCTAGACTGTGTCAATGCGATAGTAATATTATCATTAGGAGTACAATTAATCGAAAACATATTGTGGCACCCTATTGTCATCAGTACGTGAAAATACCTGCGGACATTGCACTGATCTAAACGTTTCTCATAATACCAGATCTAACTTCTCAAAATACGTATATGGGATTTGTGTAGAAAACTACAAACAGAGAGCCGGTTCGCCGAGGCATTCTCCCGGGTAAATGTTTACCGGGGCCGTCGTGGATGGGAGGCTCGGCAGTGGGGCAGGCCGCTCGATAGTGACGCCCCCTCCCCCCTAAATGACGTCACTGGTTGGAGTCCCGGCTGACGTCACCCTTGAGTCAGCCCCTGTTCACGTGATCAGCTGGTGGACGATCACGCTGGGGTCGCGTGCTCCGTCTGGCTTCCGATTGGCCGGTCTGGCGGCGAGCCTCCCTCGAGTCCCCCCTACACACCCGCCTCAGTAGCATCCCCGCACTCTATACTATTAGTGTTCCACTGGAAAGCACATCCTCAACATTACTTTCAAGACAGAAAAACAATTATTTCCTGACAGACCGCCAACCGAATAAACAAGTAAGTAAGAAATATTATTAAAAATACTCGCAATTATCTATATAATATAAATTTATTTCAAAATAGGGTATAATGTTTATGCGCGTTTATTTCCTATAATTAAACTAACTTGACGATTTCATTAATTGAAACTGTGATTCCATCAAATTCCCGTCAATACACACATACATTTAACGCATAATAATGTGGATTATCCTAAATTTAACGCATAATCCTAAATTTTGAATGTTCTATATGCAAGATGTTTGATGTAATTTTACGCGAAAGTGATTCGTATATCCTGTATAAGTATCATTATTAGATCGTGTATAGGGCCAACCTAAAAAATAAATATTGTTTAATTTTTATCCTTCGAGTTTGTGTCATTTTGTGAAGCAGAATGTGTCATGTGTTAAAACGGGACGGCATTACATCTATGTTAAATTTAAATCTCGGCCAACAAAAAAAAGCGTAAATTATGTCGGACTGATAACAAGCTAACAACAGAACGTACGGTAGAAGAAATATTTTCCCGCGAATATTAATGTTTTTCAATGCCCGACTTTGAATAGGATATCGCATTTATAAACAAAAGAAACATCGGTGAGGAAGTGCTCTGTTTTTTCTGTCGATAAAAAAAGATACGTCTTTAACATTTCGTTGATAAATTATCATATCGGTGTCAGAAATATTTGATTTTTTAATGCTCACTTTCCGTCAAATGTAAATCTTGCATTAGGAACTAAAAATATAGTAGAGAATCGTTGTATCATTGGGCTGGGTTGTGTTGGTCCTAGCGCGGTGTAAATTTAAAAGTGGTTCCCCTCCCGTTCACGACTCTTACACGTGATACTCGTGTGATGCCCTATTTATGTTACTTTTTCCTTCTCTCTCTCTCTCTCTCTCTCTCTCCCTCTCCCTCTCTCACGGCCGAATTGACATATTGGGTCGTCTGTCCTATTTTTTGTTGCCCCTCAGAGTCCCTCCGTAGGAGAATAGTAGGACAGGCAGTACCTGTTTTTGACCTTCAGGTTCGGGTAGGACTTCCCTGAAGGGTTCATACCTGGGCAGTCGTAAAAAGGGGGGACAATTGTGCAGTTATTGAATTTTTTTCGCGCTCATAAATATATCCAGGCGGATAGTTGGGAAGTCAGTATTACGGGAATTCGACATTGCGCCATAAAAGCGAAAGGGATTTATCAATTGTTGAAGGTATACTCGGATATGGGAATCGATGATATTAGAGGGAGGAATGTTTTAAAGCGACGATGACGCCGGGTTTCGGGAGCTTTTTATAATTGTGTATATCCGAATGATTGCGCAGTTCCACTACGGGATGGGTTTCCATAACGGGGAGTAGTGGTGTGGCGCAACCGACGGAGAAAACTGACAATTGGCGGTGCGTACGGAGTGGCTGGGTGGGGAGTTGTTTTGATGTCGGTTGGAGGGGGCCACGGTGGGTCGGCGTGCTGTTCACGTGATAGGGGTGAGGCTCCAGGCGTGATAGACAAACGGCCGCCGCTCCTCTTTCTATACTTGTATCTTGTTTACATCTCCCACCACGTCGCATTCCCCGAGACCCACCTCCTCCCCCATTCCGGCGCCTCCTATTTGTTTGCGATACCGGACTGGAGGCCGCCTCTCTGCCCCAGCCGGCGATCCCCGCTTTATCCTTTTTAATTATTCCAATGCGCTTTATTGGCGGGATCGATGACCCGAGACATTATCCTCCCGTTTTATGGATTCGAAATTCCACGCTAAATATTAATTTACACCAAAATTCTGAGTAACATCGTATTTATATGAACAATGGCCAGCTAGACCTCCCCCACCCATAGATGGGATGCTTTCACGTTGAAATTTGTTATCCTCCGTCTGCTCTTTGTCTATATCTTCTATAGATATTTATTATATTATTAAATGTGGTCTGTCTTTCTGCAGATGCACAAAAGCAAAGAAGAGGAGATGGAAGCAGTCCGGTTAGCGCTGACCCAGGCCACCAAAAGGCCCTACAGCAGTACTTTGGGCAATGGCTTCAACTTGCCTGCCACTCCTCAGCATTCGGATTCAGAGTGTGAAGAATTAGAAATCCCCCAGAAACGTCAATTCCAGGAAGAGGATTTGGCAAGAGTAAGTTTCATTCCCATGCCATAAATAGACTCCTATTAATGACCGAATTATATAATTTATTTCTTTTGACTGTGGGATGCTAATTTGCAATTTTATTTTTGCAGCTTCTACAGAACAGCACACCTCCCAGGACACCCAGTCCGGTCGAGAAAGTTACATCTGTTCCTGTGTCTGTAATAATGAAAGTGGACAAGGATGGGGTCTGTTCATCGGGAACGTTTATGAACAGCATATTGAGGCAAACGTCACAGCTGGTTCCCAAGGTTCCTGAAGTAGAGACTACAGCAGCACCGGCCCCAGAGAAAGTCCAGGAGACCCAGCCACGGTTCTTTCCATCACAGAATATCCTGAAAACATTGAAATACAAAATGAGCAGAAAGAAGGAAGAAATTGTGATGAACATCAAGGACACATTCAGGGAACAAATTGAAGAGAAAAAGGAAAACACTCCCAAGAGCAGTGTAGCGGCTCTACCAACACCTGCTAAATCTAAAGAAGTAGCCATAGCGCCAAAACCCATGTTCCCTGTGGTCTCTGTACCGGAAACTGTGATCCTGACCAGAGCTAGACTGATACCTGTTCAGACCTCAAACTGCCCTCTGGTGTTGTTCACCGCTCCTCCCACTGAGCCTGTCGACCCTAGAAGGAGAATATTTCAATGTGAACATGAGGGCTGTGGAAAGAACTACTTCAAGTCATCCCACCTCAAGGCTCATAAAAGATCTCATACAGGTAAATATTTTCACCATCTTCTATGAGCCTTATAAATTCAATCAAATATTTCAGTACTTATGGAAGTAATTTTTACATTTCCATAATTTAAAATATTAGATGCAAAATCCAACCATTTCAACCCTTTATGATATTGCTTCTCTTTGGTACAAATAGTGGCATCAACTAACGTTATTACTAATTTTTCAGGTGAAAAACCTTTCGTCTGCCCCTGGTCAAACTGCGGCCGCAAGTTCTCCAGATCTGATGAACTTTCGAGGCATAAAAGGACTCATACTGGTGAGAAGAAGTTCGCCTGCAATGTGTGTGGGAGAGCTTTCATGAGGTCAGATCATTTGGCGAAACACACTAAAACACACACCAAAGATTTGAACTCAACACCAGTGAGTCCCCAGCCAATTAAATTCAGCTTGCTGAGTTTGGCCCCCGGCACCGTCCAAACAGTGACAGCTATCTAAACAAACTGGAACCTTGCAGCCTTGTATATTTTTAAAAATAGGACTATCAGTTATTTTAATCTATGTTGGACTTTGTTTCTTTTTATTGAACTTCATATTCCTTGAATATTTAATTTTATAATAAATAGACTTTCTATTTTGTAAAGTATGATGTCTTATTTCAAGTCAATTCAGTTTTTTATTTGTTCTTTTCATTAAAGCTGCAATGTCATTAGGGATTGTGAAGAGTGCCTTATTCATAGTAATTAACACTCAAAAGCGTGATATTAGTCTTTTATTGTACCTGATTTGATTACATATGATAATTCAGATTTTTGAAGCAATTATTATTATTGTGATATGTAAATGTGTAAAAAATGTCCTGCGAGAACTGTGGAAATGTGTAGTAATAACACATTCTAATTTATAATAAAAAATTGTAAATATTTCTTGAGAAAAAATGCATATCAATGCAATCTTTTAGAAATGTACACTTAGTCTTTGGCAAGTGAAATTACCACAAATGAGTGATAACATTTCCATATATTTTACCATTTAGTTATTAGTAAATTCAAAACCAAAGTTTAAAATTTTTTTGATAGCATTCCAATTTTTTAAGGTGTATATTTCCTGTTGTGTTCATTGTCTAGTGACTTAAGTTGTAAAAAATGTGTACTACTTAATTTCATTTATGTATATAGAAATGTGGTTATTTATTGATATGTTTGTATAAATGGAGGTTATTTGAATACGAGAACAATAAGAAGGTTGTTTAAATAAAAATTAATAATTCAAGAACGTTGTTTTTATTGAAATCGTATTTCCCTCATTCTGAATAATAATGAAATTGAATGAGGGAATACCAATTCCTATGTTACTATCTACATATAATCAAATTGATTATATAATTGAGATAATTTTGCCTGAGATGGACAGGGACTATCAGCGCGTCGAAGATTGAGTCCGACTCGTAGATTGGGTCTAATGCGAGAGAGGTTTCGGCTTCTCACCAACTTCAGTGGCGCTCTGTTAACAGATTAGTGAGCCACTTTACTTTTCTACACAATTAAAATGCACACAGTATATTCCAAAGGCAAAACCTGCTCAAGTGTCTTAATAATCTAAGACACTACGGAGCTACTGAAGACGGCGGCGGACAGAAGAGGACCCAATCAGAGAGTGGCGGCAGAAAAAGATCGCAGTGCAATTAAAATGGCAATTTTTTTTTAATTATATATTCGCTCTCATTTCATAAACGAACCACCAAATAGGTTTCACAGGAAATAATAAATCTAGGTGGAATTGAGACAATGATTTATGAAACATTCACAGTCACTGTAGGCCTGTTTCTAGCTCAAAGAAATGGGATTACTTATACAGGACCAGGTTTTCTGGGCGTAAATCCATGGCACGGTAGGGCACTAACTCCTTACAAATCAATCAGTAGCCACCAAATAATGAGCAATCTCGGAAATAAATTGTTAGAATAAATGACGAGAAAATGAGAAAAAACAGGCCCAGTGCTGTACATGCCTAATTTTTGGCGGCACGACCACATCAGAAAAAAGGAAGCAAAAACTGTTTCTTTGAAATGTTATTAGAAAGTAGTATTGCGCAATATGATGTTATGCAGGAGTGGAAGTTGAGGTCACCGACCCGTTCTAAATGGGTTTTTCTCGGGTGTGTTGGTCGCGGCCCCACCACTTCCGACTTCCTATTGTTGTTGGGCGGGCACCCTGGCCCGGGGGGGGGCCTGCGTTACGCAACTGCAACACCCTCTCAAGGCCGACGCCCCCACCACGGCCCCTGGCTACGTTAATTATAAACGGGTGTCTGTGTGCTAACGACCTGGGCCCGTCTTCATCTCTAGTGAGTGACTAGATTAGAAGAAGTTCCTTAGGTAGGGCCCAGTTGGGGGTCTTTCAAAGCCCTGAATGGCCATGGAATAACTGTTCGACAAGAAACGGCCCGTACTAACACCCGTTGAGTACCTGTACGCTGTTCTAACGGGACATTTTTGTTAATTCTAACAATATTTGCCGTGTTTCCTCCACTATTTGATACCTAGATGTCATCCTAGTTTATTACACGGTACTACAAATATTTTGTACTAGCTCCAATGCGTCGGAATAAAAAAAAATATTGTTCCAAGAGTTATCTTCAAAATGCGGAAACGATGACGGAAACAAGTTAAAATGTAATCGTTATACAATTATACATTCTAACAACACAGCATTACGTAACAGGGCATTGCTCTGTTTCCTTCGGAAGGTCGAACGCCGTCATTGATTAGTGACGTTAAGTATAATATTTGATAGGCAAATAAAGGAAAGGATAACAGATATATTTCTTGAAATTTATACTTATACTGTACTCTAGTACAGAAAGCGAAGTTTCTGTTTGAATGTCAATGTATATATTAAACTTCCATCTTTTGTAAAGATGACTATATGGTTATTTTTATTGCGTACTGTGTGTTTAATTATTTACATTTTTTCTTCAATTTATATGGTGTCATTGATAGAAAATTTGTGCTCGTAGGACGCAAATATTTCAAATTTTATTTCATCGTATTATTTATATATATATATATATATATATATATATATATATATATATATATATATATATATATATATAATAGGCCAGCCCCCTGTTTCCCGCTAGGTTATTATGACCCTTCTCACACAAACATAAACCTGCAGATCGAATAACCCCTTTCTCCCCTTTTTTAAACCTAAACATTCAGGCATGACCGGCCTGGGACTCGGCAGTCGAGTATAATACACCACAGTGCGTGGTGTAACCTTTTATTGTCTGCTCGCTTTTATTGTAAAGAAGAAAAGTTGAATAAAGTCATTTCTTTCCTTTTTTAAAAACGTTTCTTATTGGCTACCACGAAAAACCTAAGTTATATATACAAACGCGCAGACACACATAACATATATTTAGACTAATATCAATTTAGTGACGAAGCACGTCGGTGTTTCTCGCAACCACTCCCACTGAATGATAACGGTTTATCGCTGACCTCCCACAAAGATAAACTGAGGACTGGTATACGCTGTGGGAACTGTTGCTGGTACAGAATAATTGACCTAATTGATTGTGTAAGTATTATTTCTTTCAGAAGTGTTGTCCTGACTAGTTTGTTTTATATTGGTTAAAGACACTAATGGTTCTGCGCATCAGAAACAGTTATCCAAATCAACTAAGGTCCGCCTCAACGTTTGAACAGGAAGCGGCGTGGTTCAGCCTTAGAGTTAATGTATGGGCGGATCCAGAATTCTCAAGTTTCCGTTAGGCCGTCGTTTCCTGCAGGAAGATTGACAAATTAGTACTACCGCTAAGGCTGCACTCTAAACCGGTTTTTCGAAATGCCAGATACCAAACTTTGACCTCTTTATGATACCTTGTAAGCGCATGTGAAGGAGATAGAGAGAGAGAGAGAGAGAGAGAGGGAGGACATGAAATGAAGTATGCGTATTTTATTCAATATTAATTAATTCATGTTTCAATTGAATGTTTCAATTTAAAACGAATGCATTACCTTCGATTGTAAATAAAAATATAAATTAATAAACATTAATAATAAAGGCAATACTAGTTCGACTTTTGTTTCTGTAGAAATACTGCAAAGAAATATCCTAAATTTATCCAGTGTTACTGAAATAAAAGGAGATTAATTCATATTACTTATAAATTCTTATTTTTTGTGATATTTAGGGAAAGAATCTATCCTCTGCATTACATTATACCCTCATATTTCGAGACTGCGTAGATATCGAAATTTTTTTGCTGGTTCGTGAGACAAACGTTTCTTCACTGTTATCAGATACTTGCTTATCGGGCGATTTTTCGGGCGAGAAAAGCCTTAAAATGACCCTTTGTCATTGAACTTATCCATATCTCTTGGCTATTTTGCGTCAAAAAGAATATTGGTCAGAGGGTCAGCTGTATCGAGTTCGTTGCACTGTTTGCATTCCCGCTAGTGCGTATTTCGCGATCATATCCATATTTCTTTATCGGATTTTCCCTCAAGAGGTACAAATCATATCTGGCCAATTATTGAGTCATGGAATGAAGATGTTGGGGAGGCATGAGAGACTAAAAAATGAGGACATATCTAGGACATTAGGGGGGAGTGTGTCGACCGGGTAAAAAGCCGAACGGGTACTGGAAAGCGCCGGTATCATCCCGCGCAGTTCGTAAATTATCAGAGACATTCAACAGTGTTTTGATAATCCTTGTTTCCTCTTTTTTTGGCCCATTCGACACTCCAATTCGAGTCTCTGACATATGGTTCAAGAAGTTAACGAAAACTCTACGAGAAAAGGTTTGAGTTAATATAGAAAACATTGCTGGTTTGGTCTTTTTTATTTGGTTTTTTATTTTTAGTAATCTAGTTAATCGGTGCAAGTGCACTCAACGAATATTAGTCACCACCCTCAAGGGGCGCTAGTCAGGGTGCACTTGCACCGATTAACTAAATTCTCAAAATAAACTTAGAGTTTGCTGTCATATATTTGGAAGTCAGATCGAATAGTTGTGACCAGTTGTGTGATCAAATATATATTTGACCGATATTCCGACAAAAACAAGCCGATTGACGAAATCCCTCCCAAATCAAATAAGGCCTCCAAAATTTTTTTTTTTTACTAATAGTTCAGTTCCCAATAAACAAATCAGAGTGAAGGAAACTCTAGTTATAACTGAGATATACTACTTTATTTGAATTTACGATCATTTAACAGTATTCCGAATTGCGAAGTCGAAGGACGAATAAAAGGAGTGGGGTGGAAGCAGACTCGGTTAGTAATATATCACGGCAAACATCAGCCGGATCATTCCAATCTAATATATGTTTAGCCCAATGGGTATAGGGCGTTGTTTGCGCCGTTTCTGCAAACACCCGGCAATAGGGCTGCTTGTAAATGGATTTGGCCAGAGATTAACTTATCTTGAAGCGACAAATAGTCTAATTTGACTGAAACACACGTGTGCTAATTACACATGTCTTTGGGTGGTACGAAATTTACTAATCGACGGAAAATTTACAGCCTCTGACATTTGGTTCAAGAAGTTAACGGAAACTCTACGAGAAAACGTTTGAGTTAATATAGAAAACATTGCTGCTTTGGTCTTTTTTATTTGGTTTTTTATTTTTAGTAATCTAGTTAATCGGTGCAAGAGCACTCAACGAACATTAGTTAAGTACATTTAAGCACCAACCTCAAGTGGCGCTAGTTTAACTGTGCAAGTGGGCCAAACGAACTTTAGTTAAGTACATTTCCACTGTAGACAGTTTCAAGAAAGCTTCATTCTTACATAAATACAGTATGGTTATCTCGAGAATCGTAGGCGGGTATTTTCTATTTCGGTCGGCCTGTATTTAGGCCTTAAAATGTATTCGAGTTCAAAGCAATTATTTAAGTGACCGCGCCCTCGGTGCCGGCCAACCCAGACCAGCGACGACCTGTCTGATGCAAAGTTTGTTCCCATTAACAAAGACGCTGTGGTTTCGAAAATGTCAACAAGTTCAAGTTGCAACAATTTGGACTGCTCGCCGGGCGTGTAGCAAGATCTGGAATATTTATTATTTTTTTTATTTCAATATATGGACGGCGTTCGATTGTGTTGTAACACATTAAACCGGGCATGGAACATGGACAGGAAGGGTCTACTAAATGAACGACATATATTATCAACGTCTCAAAAATTAAATTAGACAAAGGAAAAAAATAGAAATTACTTAAAATTATTATTGAATATAATATCGACTTAAATTATACATATATTGTGTAACACCAAGTTGGAATTGGTGCACAGCTACTATATTGTTATTTTGGTGAACACCGTATCTTTTGTACCAGAAAGGATGCTTCGTCAGCTAATATGCGTAAGTACCTCACTTTGTTTCTAATGGAATACTCTAGATGATGGCGAGAAGTAGAAACTGCCGTTGCCTAGGGCGATGTTAGCCAGTGGTGACAACTGTCTGCCATTCCAAACCCCGCTCCATCAGACAAGAAATTTAAGAAATCTACTTGAATACAGATGTTATTATTATTAATATTCATTCCATTCTAAAATATTACCGACAACCGTTGTACTATCGTGTCGATTCCATTTTGTTTTATTTAATTTTACGCAGACAGATATTAAAAATTAATTCTGAGACTGGGAAATGTTGAATAATATCCGAGTATAATGTTCGGTATATTTCCTACAATATTGCAGAAATAAAGCTGATGTGTAATTTCTATGTTATTGCTGGCAGTTCTCAGAGGTACACATGCGCCACAACATTGATGACGCACTTAAGGTACCGAAATGGCTACTGCCAGATTTATCGTTTAACTTTTTTGAGCAATCCGTACCAGCTAAATATAAATGTTCTCAGTTTCTCATCACATTCTTCGCCCATTGAATTTCCCATTTCACAAGATGTTTATGTCCAGTGTTATGAAAAATAGTTTTATATAATTTAGTTTGCTCTATATGAAAAAGCCCTTCTCAAAGGAGGAGTTCGAGCTAATCTCCAATCAACGTGTCATAACACATCCAACCGTAATCGTCTTCATCTTAACCCGTTCCTTTTATTTAAAGAATGCCCATTTGGAATAAGTGTGCAAGGAATGAATTACAGGAAAAGCTGTAATTGATTTTTCCATCCCTATTAAGTGTTCTCGTGAAAGGTATAATATACAGGTGGATTTTCGGTGGTAGAAATCGACTTCGAAGGGCAGACAGTAACAGTAGGTCGTTCCTGATTTTGCAGCCATGTTTCGAAACCGCGAGCCTTCAAAATTAAGGACGTCCAGATATTAGTCTTAAGTGTTGTAGAATCAGCCAACTGTAATTTACTTATAATGTATTCAGAAAATGTTTTAATATACAACAACTAACAATTTATGTCCGTTCTTGTGCCAATTTAAAATTAATTCGAACAGCTACTTTCTCCATTTTAACAGATATCTTATCATTAATTATTTCTAGTATAAGAGGTAATGGAATGGTACCCTAAGGTGATCGGGAGAGACATGAGCATAAAATCCAAGTTGAAGAAACAACATCAAGGATTAAATACAGTTCGGAGCGTAACAAATTACTTAAAAATGAATTATCCAAGATTAATCTTCAAGTACAAACTTAATGGCCTGTTTTTCCCTATTATCTCATTTTTCCGATATGAAAAGAAGCAATTTCATTAATTTATCAAGTATTTATATCATATTAAAATAGAATTGCCAATAACAATATCCGTAAGCAATCACAATAACCACACCTACATGATTATTTTCCTGTAATTGTTACTGCGTCCTCTTTGAGTCGTTGAGTCACAGTTGTGAAACAAGTGCATGCAGGTGTATCTGCTGAAATAGTGGTTTGTACATGAAATTTTCAGTAATCGAAGGCTATACGTACAATTCGCGTTTTTCAAATTGAGTTTTTCCATCCTATATTCTTTAAATTTGATCGTCGAGTTTCAAATTAATCGGCTGACTACGGAGTTTAAAATCAGTATAATGTGGAACGCCCATCATTTACCTCACCACACTGGTGTGACGTGGTTGAATGTTGCGTCATGGAAAACGTGTATCGACAAGAGAACATGACAATTCCCCCAGAAGTACAGCAGGTATAAACATTTACTTTATATATTTACATAAATACTTTGTAAATTCGGGAAATTTAATTTATATTTTCCTCTTCCAGAACTAATGAGTTCTGTTCAAACAGAATAGAATGGATAACAAGTCTCTCCTTTGCTTCATCGCACGAGAGACGAGTTTCGGGTTCTCGTCGTAGTCGGTAGCTGCCCAGGAGGCTTCCGGGACATAGCGTCCCGTTTGTTTATGTCCAATTTGATCGTACCGGCACCGTGTTCCAGTATTATTCCAACGAATCTGCGGCTTGATAATGGAGAAAGAATTTTCTTTCAACGAGTACATATCGGCGACATGGCGACTATTGGAGTTTAAAAAAAATGTAAATCTTCAATATCTGGAAGAGGTGGAAAATGTTGGAGTGTTTACTTGCCGTCTGACGTTATCTGAGCGTGTGTAAAGAGGGCTCGTGAGCAACAATGGGTCGGCGCGTGAGCGGGCTCACGTCCCCATCCGGCGACCAACCCAATATCTGTTGACCTCCGGACGGAACAAGGCGGATCGCAACTATTTTTTCAGTCGCAAGAGACCTCAACAGCCCGTCCCTCCAACGGAGATCACTTCCACCACACTATTCGGTCCTCTTTCCACCACATGAATATCCACCGTCCTTCGGTGCGATTTCTGCTGCGAGACGAAGGGGTACGGGGAAAGCGGGTCAAATTAGAGGCCAATTCTTATCTTATCCCCGTCATCCCTGAAAATTTCACTCGAAAATTGCTCTCCGATATCCTCCCAACAATTAAATTTTGAAGGGCGGCAACCGACCAAGGCGAGTTGGAACTCCCGAGATAGGAATTTTTTCTTTTATTTCCTTTCGGGGCGGGCCCAATTTCTTCACAAATATCAAATCCATCAATGCCCTAGCTATCGCAAATTTGAACAGAGTGCGAGGGAATTGTACTGTCATTTAGACCCGCGGGTCCAATGATCGGCTCTTCACATGATGTATTGCCGACTCTCAACATTTTAACCGTAACAGCGGCATTACGAGTTTCTAATAAATATTTCTATATTTTACTTATAGAAGCCTCTTTCGGCCGAACAACAAACTATCATAAACGTTAAAATTGAAATTACTATCGCTTATTTTCACCGTGTGCAAAAAATTGACAATTGAATTAAAAAAAATGAAAATTTAATTGGATTATGCACAAGCAGTATCAGAAATAAATAAATGAAAATGTTTTTTTTATTTTAACAATAATAAAGGTTTATTAAACCTCGCATTATTCTCTTGATACCCATGATACCCTTATCGAAGATTTTTATTTAACGTCCAATCCGTGTGGGAATATAAATTTTCCTGGAAAAAAGACTCGAGCGTCGGAGACGGTGGAGACAGCCCGGTCTTGAAGTCGGTTAATTTCGGTCGGTTTATCTCGAGTGTTATGTGTCCGATATCGTCACTCGTCAGGCGGTGTTCACGTGTCGGTCCCCGCTCGCGGGGCGCCTAGCTCGCCCCCTGCTCTCAGAGCCCAGCCAAACACTAAAACAGTGTGACTAATTATATAATTTGTTTCGAACAGCTGCCTACTTATGTAAATCCCCCCTCTTTCCGATACGAGCCCGGGCTCCGAAAGGAATGGTGTTAAAGGTTGTTTTTCAGAAGGCCGTAATCGCTGTCCTTAATGCACTCTGTAACTTTCCTCGATGAATCTGTCGATATCATTGTTTTATTTTGGCAGTATTCCCACAAGTACATATGTATCCTTTGCAGGGAACAAAATCGTTTAAATAAATAAAATCAGTTTGACGATACAGGACATCAATCATCGGTGCATATTATAAACAGAATGTACATAACGCGTAACGCCCTATTTGGATATTGCCTTTCTACGCACAGTGAAGTTATCGCATTGACGTCGTTCTCGAGTGACGGCACTCGACAATATAATATTACCCGATGTTCTCAACATTCGTCCTTAAAAGGTTGAAGAGATAATGACACAAAGCTGAGCGGAGAAAGCTCTTGAGACGACGCGAAGGTAACTGCCTGTACACCTTGGTTTTCCGCATTACTTTATTCATTATTGACGACACTTTATCCATAAATTTAGATTTGTGCTTAATTATTATTGTATTGTTACTTCTCAGGCTAAATATGTAATAGTTCTTTGGTACTTCTAGCATTATTGAAAGGTCCGATGGTTTTAATATAATACTAATTTGCATATTACTAGGGATCTGATATTGTTCCGACTATTTCTGGGACCAGTTTTTTAAAAATTTTATATCACTTTCATAAAATTCCATTAAACGGTCTCCGAAACTGCTTTATTCAGAAACTCAGATATCGACAAAAAAAACCTTCCGATGAGGACATATGTACATACTGCAACTCATTCCCGATTTAATAAAGCCGGGACGAGTGCCCGGTCAATGTTCAATTATTGTTGGCATTGTTTATTACCACGGTGATTAGGATAAGTAAACATTCTCTCGAAAGAATTTGATTGAACTACCCGAATTGCGTCGGCTCGGGCGATTTTAGAGTATCCGAATTTGAATCGGGAACGGTACTATAATAACCGGGTTTTAGACGCCCGCCCTTGAATGGGACCTGACTCAGGACACGTAGTCTGAGTACGAACCGACGAATGTGGAACGTTTCAAGGGAAACGTACAGCCTACATTCTAATTTTATTTTACTCGACACTATCCGGTACGAAACTATTAAATGTACAAATTAAAAATTGGAAAAGAGAAATGTCAGCGGTCAGAATTTGTACGTTTATCCTGTAATAGGAGAGAACTTCACAATTGATGGTGATCATATCTCTTTACATCAATGAATATAAACATTTTATAATTCTTTTTTATTTTATGTTCAAATCCTCATGTACGTAAAAAATGAAACACTTCCAAGTCGCATTGTGTACCATACCCCACTCACATGTCATGTAAATTAAAAATAACAGTTATTTTGGGCGAACTATACGCCTTTTAATTGCATAGAACGAATCGTAAAATAAATCACGAAATGGGTAATATCGAGGTGCGATCCTCACTGCCGTAACACTTTTCCCCCTATTGCAGTCCGCAATCTGAGTCCTAAATTACAAACGACCACTTCAATAGGTGGCTTGTTAAATTCGTATTCAATAAAAACGGCGGTTTGACATTATGAGCTTTATGCGCAATTTAAAAATTACAATATAATATTTAATTACTCAACGTTTTTATTTAGTTATACGGCGTTTCATAAAAAATAGATATGGAACGTCTTTGAAACATGTTTTGAAGTCGTTTAAACATTCGCAACGTTTCGATGGCGAAATCGTTCGGATCCTGCCCTTGGCTTCTGGCTTGTCCTGTTGTTGGAATTAGAGATGACGCCTCTTAAATATCACGCCTCTGTCTCGTGTATATATCTCCTATCTGTTTATCCGTTGGTCTGACCCGCGCCCATACGGCCCATGCTATCTCCACAAAACACCGCTCCCAATTTACTTCGTCGCATTTTCAAAAGTCTATTTAGAAATGAGGTGTTGAATGTATGCTAAGTAAATATTAATGTTTATAGTTGTTGAGGATTATAAGAATTATGTCTCTCTTTTCGGTATATTTTTGCGCGTTTTAAAGAATACTGTAATATAAACGGTAACATTATTATAGAGTTTATGTTTTGACTCGTCCTATTCTCTTCTCTAGTTGCTAAGCTCTCACTTATATCAGTCTGTCAGTGACTCCACCATTTGGGGTGATGATGAACAGATATTAAGTAAAACTCCCCGCGGACGCGGCGTTCAATCGAACGTGATTGAACTCTTCATCTTCCCCGCATGCGCACTTTTGGGCCGTTGGACTCACTCTGGGCACAAAATGGGAGGCTCGTACCCTCCCATCTGACGAGCCTCTCCACTGTTCTCCTTTGTCTGAATCCCTTCATACGTCCTTTTACAAGCCAGATCAGAAAAACAAGTTATTTTTCTCGAAAGGTAGACGTTGTCAATGGAAAATAAATACATATCAGTTAGTCTGACGGGTAGAATTACTTGTAAGAAAGTATTTCTAGGTCGAAAGTGACCCAATAATTGGATGGTGTGAGCGATATAGTGAAAACTTTTAAGGCCGGGGGAATCGACTAATCCAGGGATTGCGATATGTTGGCGTTTCCTTTTTCAGCGTTCGGACGTTATCAAATGGAAACACTTATCCGACGATACGCCAGTGCTGTTATTGGTTTTGCAATTCTACTACTATTACTTCAACCGGCGTACGCTGGGCGTTGTCCTTCCTGTTGATTGGGGCGACAAAAAAATACTAAAAAACATCCTTCCGATAATGTATCAATCGGTGACCGTTGACACTGCGTTTGAGATTATTAGTTTCGCGGCTCTGATAGCACCAAGGAACCTTTTATGACTATAAATATGTCCAAATCACTTTTACCAAACATAAATTAACTTAGAAAATTATCGCCCTCCCCCGTTTGATTCAATGTGTAGAATATTCTTCGTTTTATGTTTCTTTTAATGGAAACTGACTTTTGAATTGTAATGTAATCTGGTCCAGAATCGGATATTTTTCAGTTATACAGGTATCAATATAGGTTCTGAAGGATTGGCAATATTATGATTCTAGGAACTCTGGTAACAATGTAATTTATATTCGTAATGTAACTTATTATGATCACTTTATCTTAAGCCTTGGACTGATTAATGTAATCACACTTTGAAAATTCTTGTTGGCAACTATTGGCTGATATGGAAAAAATACCTAGAATTCGAACACACTTACTGTTTAAGAGCAGGGCGATATCTCCTTTCTTGTTTTCACCTAAAACCTTAAGGTAAGGAATCATTGTTTGCAACGCAATATCTGTGAAATACGGACGACAATAAATGGCTCTGTAAATAAAACGGCGTCAAAAAATTGACAGAGGTGTAATTTCGTAACATTCACTTCCATGCTCACATTGTTTTTTAAAGTACCAGACAATGATAAGGAACTTATCAGATAAATTAAATTCGCGCTGTCGGGCCTTTATTTGCGAGTATTATTAACCGCAACCAAATGTCGCGACCCTGGTGTCTAGTGGCGCTCGTTACACTCTGTTGTAACTCGACTTATTCGTATTTTAAATATAATTATATTGTGTATTGAATCGAGAACAAATAACTCGATCACTGGCGCCAGATCATCGTATAAACAAACAGATTTCGGGATATGTTGAATGATTAATGATTCGAGTGAGAAAATATAATATAATAATATAATACATAATATTTTATATTTTGGTAATTTAATTATATTGCTCTATATAATTGTCTGAAATAAAATATAACATACAGTTCTTTAGTGAGGCATATTATGTTTTCTCCAGTGTGTCGACTAGTTAAAATTATGACTTTATAAATGTCCTTATTCAAATCCAAGTTTATAATTACGTAGATTTCGGGTTTCTGTCTCATCTCGCTGGTTTGGTCTTTTGCTAGACCGGTTTCGGCTGCTCGCCATCTTCAGACCAAATCTACGGTATTCCAACCCCTCGCTGACCAAAAACAGGTCGCCAGCCAGTATTGAGAGCAGAACTCTCGCAAATGCCGACCAGAATGGAGAATCGAATGAAATGACCAAAAACAGGCATTTTAAACTTTATAATAACGGTAACACTCTTAAATCAAATTCCAATTCTAGAACCAATGGTTCATTATACAAGAAAGTACCGCAGATAATTATACTCGTTTCAGTTCAATGTATATCTGATAATAACCGAGACTGCATCAATTCGAATCCTCCTGAATTGTACCGGGCATGAATCGCATTGTAGAGTCCTTGACAGTAACCCCAAGATAACCTAACCTTTCTGACCTAGACCTTTTCAGTCCAAAATTACCGCTCAAACTATCAAATTGAACAGAGGCTGTTAAGCAATACTCGGGCCTAAGATAAAAAACTGTAACATCGATCGGCCCGTCAGTAGAACATTATCTAGCCCACATTTCGGACCTACTAACCGAATAATTAGCATGTATGTCAAATTCGTTCTTGAATGGCGAATATAACATGATCGGTTAACCGGCTACCACGAAAGTGGGACCCGCGAGATACTCATCCTTATTGAGAATCGAAAATAATAGAATGAAGTAATTCTTATCATGAACACGGTCTAACGCATTTGTCAAAGTTACTCTGCGAGCAAGTCACAGTTGCTCCGTCGCGGGGAGTCAAATGAGCAACAGAAACTAGTAAAATGGCAAATTGTACCCACGAACAGTTGTTCCCTGCAGGAAAAACTGCAATATAAATACAGTCTCGTATTTAATGTTATGTTCGGAGGTTCGTGGAGCGATTTCGTAGACTTTAATTGGCCACTGTTTGGCCTTGGTAGGGACCAGTTTTCCACCCGTCCTATGTTTAATACATTACTTTCCAAGAAATTCGAATCTAAAGAGAATCGATGCATAAGATTGTGCAATTATCGAAATTGGAATTATTATTTCAATATTTTAAGGCTGTTTACCAGAATCGTTGACTCGAGCGCTCTCGATGTATGCACTGACGTTGACTTCAAAAGCACTGCTTATTCGACAAATCGTTCAATTAATTTTTATTTTTGTGTTTAACAATTCTCGGTATTCCGCCATCGAGTGTATTTTCAGATATGTTTATCTGTTCAACGCGCAGATTCTTATATTGGGTGATGACCTGAAGTTATTATTAGAACTGAAGAAATAAGTAATGTGGTGGTATCGGTGACCTTCTTTTTCACGATGTATCTAAATTATACATATTTTTAAATACAGTTATAAAAACCAATTACTGCTAACCGACAATTCGAGGTTACGTTATGTGTTAATAATTGAAGGGTGATAAACAAAATTTAGCCTGGTGTTACACTGTAAAAAAGTGTTAAGGGTTGAGTCAATGTCCATAAAGGGCATGGTGTAATTTATATGATTCTCATCAACAACGGTTCTTTACATCGTGGCATTTAAACGTTACGAAAGTAGCTCTCCTACCTACTTACTATCTGGCGGCATTCGGGTCAGAAAAGACAATAATTAATCGGAACAGGTGGCTATCGGGGCGGGTCCAGACGGAGGGCAAATGCCATCCACCGACATTTCCCTTTTCGAGCCTAATATAGGCGATGGGGAGATTGTTAATTTGGAGCGAGACAGAGACGCACCGAAAGTGAAGAAAATGTTTTTATTCGTTCTTTTCAGGTTCTACTTTATCTAGGTTCGGTCTGTTTCGAGTATTTCAACCCTGCCTTATTTTAAATTATCAACGCGTTAAATATGATATAATTAAAACTAGTAATGCATAATACAAAGTGTTATGAGGGAGAGGGAGGGAGAGAAAGAGAGAGACCGGTCACCGCGCCCACTCACACGCTCTAAGTTAAAGATCGGCGACCTTTTCTGAGGATTGAAGCGACTTTCTCCTATCTCGCACCGGCAACCCAATTACAGAGGCATCGATCGATAACTATTTCGAAAATTGAGTGTGACCCACCAGCAATGTTGAGGGACGGGTTTCAGCTTAAGACCGAGGAGATAAAAGAGCAATTACAACAGAGCGACTCTCAGCTTCCAAACTGACTCTGAGCGAAAAGCTCAAAAATTGCAGCTATGCGCTTAAAACCAGCGTCCTCAAACTCCAGTTGGGGAGATAAATTACGTTGTGTCTAAATTATAGTGTCGCACCATAATATACATTGGTATAGTAACTAAGGAACTATACCAAGTATTGACTTGGGATGGCCCGAGCCGTTAAGAGGCTTAGAAGCATGAAAAAATAAAAAAAACAACAGCAGAAGCATAAAAAAGTGTTTGGTATAAGGTGGTGCGGGGGGGGTATATCCATATAAACGTCTATATTTTAAAATGCCCCAATTTAATGACGATGTTTTCCAGTATACTTTGGTAAATATTTTGCAAAGTGCTTAAGAGTGCTTCATGTTATAATAATGCGCGCTGTATGAAATAAAAATGTATCAGAACAATTTAGGCCCCATAGCGCCCAAAACTCCTCTTATTCAACGAACTAAACAAACAATAATACTAAAAATTGAAATACCCGCTTCTTCAGAATCATCTGAAGAAATGCACGGTGGTAAATCGAGGATAATATCGTGAAACTCTTTTTTGAAGAACACGACAGGTTCTGGAGAGAACATGGAGGAATTTGAACATTTCTCTGACGGTGTTCTGAAAAAAAATATTGAAAGTATAAGTGTACATCGCAGTTCACACGCTATTTAAACAAAATTTGTTAATAGAAATTATCATTATGCTGAGTCAATAATAATTGAGAAATCATCATACATTCATCAATAACGTAATATGTCAAAAAATAACATTTAATTCATTTGTATATTTTAAATTGTTTTTAAATGTTTAGAATGTTTTTAAATTGTTTTATTGTTCGGCAATTTTTCAAGGCATCTTATTGGAATTATTTTCAATTTTAAGTGGTAAATATGTATGGAAAAAATTTACTGGGTAAGCTTCGAAATTACCGAATGAAACGAAAAAAACTGTCTGAAATTACCATAAATATATAAAAGAAATAAACAGGAGTTGGACAAAAATTTCCTTTTTACCGTTGCTTATAAATTGCATATAATGCTTAAAAATTTTCGTCTACAAACACGAAAGTTATAAAATTTGGACAATATAAAATCTCCGGGTACTATTTAATCGGCGTTTAATAAATCAATTTTGAGATATTGTAATACAACAATATGTTTGCAAAATATTTAATTTACGCACTGCATGTATGTGAGAAGAAGATAAGAAAAATTTGCATGGCTATCAAAACGCAAGGAAGGTCACAGACTGTCCCGTCTTATCTAGAGGCCGAGATAGACCAACAACTGTAAGATGGCTAACAGTCACAGTCCGAGAAGAAATTATAAAATGCGTACGGAAGCGAAAAATTTCAAAAACTCATCCACTCGCATCCTTCATACATTATCCTTCCTGTTTATACCGTCTGGTACCCGACACGGCATCACGCCCTGCCATCAACGCCGGCCTTCAACGCAGTTCCGAGAAATCCAATACAGCCAATGCGCATCCAACAGTATAAATAACCGCATTGTCCATACAGAGGCGCAGCAACAGGATCCTGATAACTCTTGCCTATAAATTAGACAAGACAAGCTACCATAAAATTGTTTTAACGACCCGTTGGCTAAAAGACAATTTTATAAATCGTGTAAATAGTAATAAAATCCGTAGAATTAGAGATGTAACGAAAACTATCATTCGAACATAAAAACCTTTGTTGTATGTAATAATGAAATAGTTCTGTTAGAGAAAGATTCATTTCAAGTGTTATAAACTAGTTAACATTTTATGTAGCTATATCGTATCTAAATAATCGTATAACTCTATTATTAGGTGTAGAAAGTACTAAAACTGAACACCGTGCAGTATCGTAGCAAGCCCATGAGTATGCTGGTTTGATTTATCAATGTTCCACTTTCCGCAACGCTGAAATTAGTTATTGGCAAACAGAAATATCCGAACCGGCATTAGTTTAATGATTTATTTATAGTCGGCATTGCGTTTTCTCATTCAAGAAATACTCTGCTCATTCCAATCCGGGTTATTATCTCCGAAATGGCCGTATTTACACTTGGTACTATTCACTTCACACTTCAGTTCATTCAGCGTCAGTATGTGTTTACTTGAGGCAATTAATTTCCTGCACTCGAAACCTAAAGATCTCCGTTAATCCACTTTTTCCATTCGAATGATTCATTCCCCTTTATATAATCTACTGTCCGGTCAATGATATCGATACTATGAATCAATCACTTATGTATTTCCCAATGTCAAGTGTTTCGACACGTGTTGCATCCCCTCCTGGCGCTAATTTCCTATTTCTCAATAAAGACGAGCAAGCTGGAATTTTGATGCAGCGATTGGAAGTAAATAATGTTCAGGGAAAATCTAAAGGAGAATGAACCGTCCAATAATAGTTACTCCGCATACTACTCTTTGGCCGCCAAAATCGTTTGGCGCCTATTGAACGTGAAACCCTGTAGAAAATTTTCTCAGATAGAGTCAGAATTCGGAAACACTTCAACGACAATTTTTTTTTTCAAATCGGCTAAAAGCTCACACACACTGGAGGAGTATAGGAATTTGAAACGAAAATGAAATACGAATAGAAATTCAATCTAGAAAGCTTACAATACGCCCCAGCTGGGAGAAAGCGTACGGACTCGAAAAGCTAGGTGTCGGTCGGTCTATGCGGGTTTACAGTACAGTAATTGTCATTAAGGCAAAAGCAGACAAACTTTCCCCACGTTTCAATATTCTACAATGCTCTATTTATGGAATTAAAAAGTCACTGTAGGACGGTAAAAAATGAGTATATATTTTATATCACTTTGTGCAGTATATAACGTGTACAATAACACTGCTTAGCACATGGTGTTATATACACAATAGCATGGATCGAATGATCTTAGTATTCTCCACTGATTTCAATATGTTCAAGTATCAAAGAGCCACGTTTAAGTATATGCATTGTGTTATTAGGTAATGCAAATTTACTAAATAAGAACATCAGTGTTATTACAATGTGCTGCAATAATACGGAAATCACAGAAACGCGTACAACATTATGAACCTATTAAATTATCAAAGCAGATTGCTATTATCGTATTTCTGATTGTTGCCAATTAGTGGCGACCCACAGATAATGATGTACACATATCAAACGGACCTCACAATTATTGAATTGCGTCTATTGTACAATAAAACCGGCTCGGAGGGCTGGTAATTCAGTCGCGGAGAGATAACCCCAATAAAAAGCAAGGTCTTTGATGTAACCGGGACGGATTATCACCTATGAGTGTACAGGCGTCTGCAGACGGGAAAACACGACAGGTCAAAGGTTCATTAGGAACCCCTCCATTCGATTCCCCTTAGATAAAGATTCCTCGGAGCATGACCTAAAAAACACAAGCCCAGAGGACCTATTCGGTAGAGAACAGGCAATAATTACGATATTATTTATTAGATAATATTAATCGGAACATTCGTCACCCTGTCAGACTCCCTGTCTCCTCTCTATTTTAACGATGGGTCGGGTTCGGAGTTTCTTCCGGAGTTTCGTCCTCGTGACCTACACAAGTCAGCTGCATAGGTTTGTTTCAGTACTGTAATTTGAATGTTCCTTATATTTACCGTACGAGGTAACAATTTATAGACAATTTACCTATACCCTAGTATTTGATTCTCCATTCTGGTCGGCATTTGCGAGAGTTTTGCTCACAATACTGGCTGGCGACTGGTTCGTCAACCTCTCGCTCAGAATCGTTGGCCCATTCCGCCGTCGGCTTCCTCTCTCGAATCTCCTAGAGGCGGAGTGTCATTCGAACTTCGCAGAGGAAAAACCCCCACCCACCCGTCCGGCGATATCGGACCGCCGGGAAAAAACCCTTCCCGCAAATAATCTCAATTGATCGAAGCGATCTCTCGAGTGGGCGATCCCGCATCCCACACCTCTTCCTCTCCGCGAGCACACTCCGGAATTGTCCTCTAGCCTGTCTAGACGAGCATTGAGCGAACCGTGTCCCGCTACCGGGAACGAGCTCATGCTCCACTCCGCTGGTGCGCTGAGTTTCTCCATCTCCCTTCCCATATCTTCATTATATCCGCGTCAATCCTTTTATAGCCGCCCCCAATCAGGAACTGGCGAAGATCACCCACGACGGGCGGGTCTATATCTCCGTTGCTGTGACGCTCGTTCCCCCTATTTCTGCACTATTTCTGGTCTTGTTGTTGGGCCCATTGCTTACACAGCCCTCCTGAGCGCTCTCCGTCCCAGTTCTAGATCGAGGGGCAAGCATACGGTCACCCACCTGTAGCGCGTCAGAGCCACGTAACATGCATGATAATACCTTCACTAGTCCGATATTTTGTCATAGGTTTCTGGTTCTTTGCCCAGACCGGTTTATGTTGGCCTGGTTCCAGTAAAAATTCCGGTGATTTATTATCCTGCCAACACTGATAACACTGATAGTATTGTGGTTTAGGTTGGTTTTCTCGGCTCCATCCACTGTTTCCAGGTTTTTATCTTGTTATTGTTACTGCGAGGGATTCGGCTGTGTTTTTTTATTAAAAAGACGAGAGACAAATACCGACCGGCGGGGAAGGAGAACAAACATTATTAACAGTGATAAAGATAAACAAGAAATGTGACAAAGAGATGTTTAGAAGGTCATTCTAATGTTTAACAAAAGTTTAATTCCTCCAAATGAATATATTTAATTAAGAGAAATGTAATCTTATTATAATGGAGTACCGATTGTTGGGCTGTTTTCTTTTTTCACGCTTTTCACGTACCGTCTGCACGTTCTAGATATAATAGTGGCTCGTAGTGGATTCGTTTGGTAGTCACTCGGCGTTATTTTATTCTAAAATAAATAAATTCTTTGTTCGAAGGCTTTGGCACCGGTCCATGATTAGTCTAGTAAACAAGGTCGCGAGGGTTTCCCCTGGCCGTTCATTGCCTGTACGGATTTGTGCCGATAGGATGTTTTTCTTTTCCTCCGTAGTAGAATATACTAGAGGATATACCCTATATTTCAGAAGAATTTATTACGCAGGATAGTACCGAATTAAAGTTAATTTCGTTTTAATTTGTTTTCATTTTAAGGTATTCGATTAGTCAGACAAATATTACATACATTATTCAAGGTTGTGTGACTAAAACAGAACTTTCTCATCTAACAACTGGATATGGGCGGTAACAGAGGGTTAACCTTAAACGGACGATAATGCTGATATATATCGCATTATCGAAGTTAAATGACCGGCAGATTCTTCTATCGTTAATGTATTTAAACGTCCCTGTATTTTATTGCCACTATACCAATTACTAATAGCTTCGCAAAGAAGGAATACATTTTTGGGCCAATACATCAGGAAATGTTGTTACCACTCAAAAATTATTCGTGTATTATACATATTAACAAACATACACTCTGATTAACAGGGTTTACTAAACGTGTGGCTATTTGGAGTAGGTATAATTTACATACGAAAGACTGAATTATTTAATCCGGCAAATAGCCAACTTAGCGTACTTTTCCACTCGAAACATTCAAATTGCTTATGGTTCTCAGGAATCATATCACTTCTCTTTGAACCGGAAGTTGACATCGGTATACTGTTTTACTTGGGACCTCGTAGAATATAGCCCGACTGCACCAATTGTACTACAACGTTCCATATTGTCGGCAGTTAGGTAGAGTTGTAGCCGCGGCGAACGCAAACTGAGGCGACTATTTGTGAATTAGAACGGGTCGTTTCTTAAGCCTGACGCCTTTCGGTGGCGCCTTTTTTGCCGGCCTCTGCCGACACTGACCCAGTTACTGACGGCCAGACGACAATGTCACCACGGCCTACGCCCCGCCATAAAAAAAACACAGAATTATTATATAAAATTTACTTAATTGAAATACGGCAACATAATACTTCAGTGTAAATAAAAAACGATGTCTCGTCAAGAGTGCCGCAGCGGCATTGCTTAGATGATGCACCGTTGGCAGTGCCTGCCTAAATTACTGGCTACCGCGAGAAGCCAACCTAATATAGCGTAACCATGTGAGCGAATGGAGGCGGAAATTCCCCAGAACCTCTATGACTTACTATAATAATCGGTACATAATACTTTCCACGCCCTCTATCCGCCTTTTCAGATGACTCTGCAACACAGCGTTATCTATATCAAAGGAGTTTTCTACATTAACCCTGCCCACGCCATTCAATCCGTTGTTAATGTTAAATTCATCGAATGAAATCGGACCAGTCTGTTTGCACGAAACGCTAGACGGAACGTTCCAGATCACGGCTACATCGTACAGAAATAGCTGTGCCGGTCTCAGCGGGGGGTGTAAATAACGCTTGTAACAGGGACAGTGCCCCCCTCCGACATAAAGAACGGCCCACTGCTCTCTGTTATAAAGTATGACACGTTCGGAGCGGACTCGACCTCCGACCGGGCTCAGAGGCTGAATCCCAGCTCTAAGGACGTCCGGCGCCATTTAAAAAAACCGGCCGAGCGATCCCCAACACATTGCAATTTTCCTTCGACGACCATTTTCGGACTTCCTCGTATTCCGTCGGTAGATAAAATCGTAGGCACTGGAGGGCAACCGCCTGTACAGGAAATAATTTGCTTGTTAGAAAGCCGGGGATATACACGTTCATTTTGTAGACACGATCTGAAATAAAAACTGTACGGATATATATATAAATGGAGAACAAAATTAGCCGGCGTCCAGAATGAAATAATACCATAGCACCGTTCACGTCAGTAGTACATCGAGATACATGTCTTTTAATCATGAAGTATCGTATGTTTTTACGCATTTTCAAGTGTATATCCGATAATTTTCCCCTCGGGTGATTTTGTAAATTCCGAAATACTTCGTCTGTCGTCCACCAAAACTTAAATTTATAGAGGAATTTGGATAAATTAATCGTTATATTAATAAAATCTAATAGGGCGTAATTTAATCGAATAAAAACGAGAGGAGACGCGAGCAGAAATAGACATTTAGGTCTGTTGAGGCGAGCCCCTCGCGGCCTCTCTTCCTCCGAATAAATGACCTCCGGGCCGGCGAGGCCAAATATAAAGCCCAAATGCAAATAATGGGCGCCAGGAGCCAGGAGCCAGGCACCGCTAATACAGGCCCGACACTCAATGACGACATCACCTCGCACAAATCCCTGTAAAACGGACTGGAGATAAAAGTGACCAAGGCGATTCGGTTATATTTAAACGTGCTTAGATTACCGATGAAGGGCCCGTTTATTTCCGATAACGGTTTAACGCTGTTGATAATGTCATTGACGGCGTAACGACCACCTTGCCCGATAAGCCTCAATTAGATATTTTTTTATCCTCTTAGTGTATTATTATTCCTGACAGTATTTGATATTTCTTAAAGATTTTTCTAAATACTAACTTTAATCTACACTTCCAAGCTAAAGATATTTGAATTTAAAAAACATAACATTCGCTGGGCGAATACATTCCCTTAGTCTCATTATACTTATTTTATAATAAATGTCTATATAAAATATATTATATCGACTATATAATTTATATATATATATATATATATATATATATATATCGATCTAATATATTATGGACTCTTGTAATTGTCTATACCGTCTTGCTATAGTAGGACAACTTCGACTTTTAAGCAAAGTTGGTGGAATTTTGATTTCTCCAGTCCCTGGGTAATCGGACACCCAAGAATAAAAAATTCAGTATCTATTAGAGGCCGACGGAATTATTCATCCTCGATTTAAGTGCAGATAGTATAAAAGTATAGAAAACCTGACAATTCTTTCCTCCTTTCTCTGTTTAAGTTCGTGCTGTAAAAAGGGGAAAAATTACATCAGACACACCGATGCGATTGTGTCATTGAGCCAGTTTGAAAACATTATATGAAAAAGTTGTCCAATAAAACCGATCTATACCATACCCATATTTACAAAATAAAAATAAAATCAACGATTTAAATCTCAAAGGGAAAGTTTATTTTTAAACCAATGCTGCAGAAGATTCTGTATACTTATAAGTGCCGTTGTGATTAATTTGAATATAATACTCATACCTTATTTCATTATTTAGATAAAGTCGTAATAATTTTAATTTCGTTACAGGCACAACGCTTCCAATACGCTGAATAGTGCTGAACGAAATTGCTCTACAGCATCGCAAAGAAATATTTTCATCTACTTGCCAATGTATCCCTATCTTGCTTCCCTCGATGTCCAAACTTGAATTTTGCAATAAAAAACAATGAACAAAAAATGATTTATGTTTGCGATTCTAGAATACGTACATCTTAACAGCCTAATAACTGAAGTACATAAAATAAATTTTATTGAAACTATCTTGTCCTGTTTTATAATCCACGAAATAATCCGCCGGCGACTAGTATTTCTAGTGTTAATGTCTAGAGCTACCAATGAAAAGGAAAACTTTTAAAATTATTTATCTAAACAAAGGATAGATAGGACCCATCGCACGTTCTTTCTTCGAGAGCATCAAAAGGACACAAAAAGGGTTATTGCTGTCGAAGATAAATCAATCAATGCCGCGGGCGTGGGCCACAATCATACGCCAATACAGAAGGCCGGTTTACCTTGAACCAATTCAGGTGACTATATATTAATTTCGCGAACCAATATTTGGACGGTGGCGGCTGTTAAAAATTATCACATTAATGAATAATTTAAGAGCCGAAGGAGGAAGACCGCTTTTTGGGAGACCCTTATGATTGTCAAGGCCTCCTACCTATAACTGGACATTATTTGTCATTATTCAAAAGCCGGTGACCGGCAGGCGAAACCGCGGAATAACTGGCGACGATGTACATCTTGAATTTAAATAACGTCCCTAAGAAGATTCACCTGTAATTGCAAACATGTGATAGGAATAGCGTACACCCCCAAGGCGTTGAGATATCGGCTAAATACACTATTCGCTCGAATGGACAATTGCTCCGCTTACAGGAGAACATTTATACCAGTTCATTGTCCAAAGCAGGGAAAAATTGGCGGCCGCCGCTATGTTGATGCTGGCGTCACAGCGGACGGGGTGTGGCGTGATTGTTGAGGTTTGAATAGCGGTGGCAGGGCGGGGGGGGGCAAAAAATAATTGCTCTTCGCCAAATAGACTAAACTATAAATAGATTCGCCCTATTTATAAATGAACGTCAGGTTCGGAAATTGAAAAAGTCATCCTATTTTAAAACCTCCCCGCAGTGCCCGCGGCGGGGCGAACACGCTCTGGTATCGTGATATCTGGGACCCAGTGTTTATGCACCGCTCGCCCACGCCTCCTCAACCGATAATTATGCAACGTTGTTATTGACGCAAACGCGTTCGATTGTGTTGATCTCAATCGGCGGTTATACATAACTGGAAATACAGTTCGGAAATACTATTCCGTAAAGGTGTACCCGAAGCGAACGATGCTACCGGGAGAAGCGAATAGAGACGAAGTTCGGGAAAATATGATAGTCGTTTTAGTGTCGACTTTTTTTCTGTATCTTAACCTGTTAACCGGGGAATTCCCTTTTTAATTACGCAGCATATAACGAGCGCGAGCCTCTTCACTAGGACGTGTCAGTACGTCACGCCCGGAGAACGTAATTTCGTATCATTATTTTTTTTTATTTATGCTTAAAATAAATGAAAAGACTATGAAATATATATGTTTTCGTTTATATATATATATATATATATATATATATATCACAAAGGAAAATACAAAATTACAAACAAATAGAAAAGAATACCAACAAAAATATGGAAATATCGAATTAAGAAATTAGTTTACAAACAATTGTAAAGAGTACAAAAAATATATATTTTTTATTTAGATACACAATAAAAAATATAAAAAAGTTAACAATTACAGAACAATAAACAAAAGCGCACAAATAAAATAGAAATATTGAGTTTAAAAAATTAAAATATGTGAAAATTCAAAACTCAATTTCCGTGTGATATATTTTAAAACAATTGTTGATACATAGTGCTACCTTACAATCCGTGCTACCTTTCACGTCGAAACACGTATCGATGACTAATATCTCTGTTGTACAAAACTATACGTCCCACCCGTTCCAGGGCGCAACATATATTTCAAGGACGTATTCATACGTCCAACCCGTACACGCTATTGTTTACGTTTGACGTATTTATACGTCCCGCCCGGTTAACAGGTTAATATTTCCAGATACCGTAGATTTCGCGTTTCTGTCTCCTCTCGCCGGTTTGGTCTTTTAAAAGACCGACGGTATATACGGTATTCCAACCCATCACAGACCGCAAAACAGGTATTCTAAACTATTTATATTGGGTTGACAATGAATTCATATTTTTAAGTACGTCAACATCTTTGCACAGATAAGATTCTTTGATACGTTATTATTTGGTCCTTTCTGAAACATTCGGTATCAAAATTACATCGACCAATAGAATTGTATGTATAAAAAGCTAAAACACGGTCAACCGAAGTGAGCTTTTCCGTCACATTTCGCTTTTTTATTTTCGCAAAGGTGTTAACGCCTCGCAGGCTCATTAAAGGTTGTGTACGCCGTGTACGGTGATGAAGCCATAAAAGAACGGCACTGTCAGTTATGGTTCGCGAAAATCCGGTCGGGGGATTTTTCATTAAAAGACGAGGAGCGCTCTGGACGTCCAGTGGAGGTCGATGATGACCAAATAAAGGCCACTATTGCTTCAACAAGGGACATTGCAGAGAAGCCGAATGTATCTTATACGTGAATTCAAAACCATCTACGGCTTATCTGAGCAAAGGTGTTGACGTACTTAAAAATATATACAACGCTACTTGTTGGTGAATTCCGCAATTACTTAGTTGTCAACCCAATAGATACCTCCAGATTTGCGATTACTAGCACGAATTCTGGACCGAAATACGGAAAAAGTATGTACTCGATAAAAAATTGTCTATTTCTGTTATTAGGTTTCATATCGGTTATTTATTTTTCAAACAACGGCCGAAGTATTGTTCTAGTGAAAATACGTATATACGTCTCTATAAAGTAGTCGAACGTCCTGAATATTCAAAGAGTTAGCGGTGTGTGGCCGTTGACTGTAGGGTGGGACGTCTGTATTTTAAGAAGGCCGAAAGGGTCCGGCCGAGGGAGGAAGGTGCGTCTGACGCAAGCCCTGTTTTCTTTTACATCATTGGGCGACCCCACCTCGGCCCAGGTTCCAGGAGCACGCGTCCAGCTCCGGACTAGTCAACAGCCGACAGTTGCGTCACTACCCGCTCAAGGACTCCGTCGCCCACGCGACAATCCGTTCCCCATTGATGATGACCGCCCCGCCCCCGCCCCCTCATTCCGCAACTAACCCACTCTCGTTACTTTAATTTACTCGGTAATTATCGTCAGTCGTAATAATTTACGTACAACCCCGGTACAAGACAAGCGGTAGATGCTTCTACCCGGACCGGCTTTGATCTTTCGACCTTCTTCTGTAGACGCTAACGGCGACTGTGCGAGGAAAGAAGATCTGGGCCGTTTTTACCCTGCAAGGCTGTTCATAAAATCGTTTCGGTGCCACGTTTCGCGACGGCGTTGTCACGCGTACTCGTCGAGTAAATGACTTGAAGACATTATCCGAAAGGAAATAAAAAATTGACAAAGTTCCGAACGAAGGTCTGGAATACTCCAAGATACCTCCCGTTTTGCCGTAGTTTTCGTGTGTTTCTGTCTCCTCACGCTGGTTTGGTCTTTTGCTAGACCGGTTTCGGCTGCTAGCCATCTTCAGTAGCGGTGTTAGTCACTGCCACTTTGGATGTTTTTTCGGCATTCTCAATGCACTGTCACTGTCACTTGTACTGTGGTGGTTTATATTACAATATTAAGTTTTTACTTAATCTATGAAAGTTTTGCTTCCTCTTTAGATAAATATTATTAGCTATAGATAGGGGTGCTGAAATGTACTTAACTAAAGTTCGTTGGGTGCACTTGCACCAGTATTGTTGGGTTATAATAAATATGCATTTATGTAGTTATACTGGTCTTTTATTATTTTAATATCTAAGCCCGGTTTTAGAATGCTTTCAAATAAGTATTATGTACTAGTTAATAAGTAGAACTTTTGTTCAAATTTTTGGTTCTGATATTTGAGTGGGTGATCCTCCAGTAATGTTTTGTTGTTGGGTTATTGTGGATTAGCTCTCGAATGGCTCTCTTGATATTTAAATGGAGTCCACAAAGGCTCCTATCTCGCGCCCTTATTGACGGGGCAGAAGTTGTACTACGCGACGTTACTATACCGGCTGCAGGGTGGAGTATGGCTCTCCGGTCTTTATACAATGGTACGTGTTGAAGCTCAGGGTGGTGCGCCCTTTTTTTATTGCTGTTTTCGTTGGTTATGAAAGAATAAGCGGCATTGATGAGCATGCAAAAATGAAATAAACAGTAGGTTTATGTTTATCTACATTCGTGAATTTTAGGATTTTTTTTCGTTCATTCCATTCTGTTAGACCCACCCTAGGCTTTCGCCTATGGTCTCTCATCAAGTCTCGTCTTCTTAGTGTCATCCGACCAATGTTAAGCGCTTAATTTCTCAGTGAGTTACCACCTTCTTGGCAAGACCCAACGAAGACGGTAGCCTCGTCTTCCTTGGAACGACGAATTCGGAATATTGTTTGTAGTAAAATTTATTACATGCGCTTTCCACAGAATAATTTCTGGGCGTTTGACACCCATGTCTGTTGGTAGCCCCCTGAAAACACGAAATCTACGTTCCTCTGGGTTGGAATATCTTTCAAGGTCTGATTAACACGCATCAATATCCCGATAAGCAGTTATTTGCATGGATATTCCACAATTATAGACCGGTAAATATTTACACTGAGGTACTCTGATTTATTAAATATGTACACTGCGAGGAAACGAGCGTTCGATTAGCATTCTAAAAATACGGAGTTTAGAGTATTATCGATTGAGTGTTGACAGTTTGAGTTTCCAACATTTAATTAAGAAATTATAAACATCGTAAAACAATAAGTGTTTGTTATTTCATGTTTGACTAAATAAATAGATACTGTAAAGGAAGTTATTTACTTGTTAAATGTTACACACTTCATTAACAAATAAAATTGATTTTACAACGTTATCTCTTAATAAACTGCCTTGAGACATTTACTTTTATTTATAAACTACAATTAAATTTACTCTTTCTAAGCCTAGTTTACTAGATGAAATTGTAAATTAGGTATATTATGTCACTAACTCCAGTACTTTAGTGTAAAAAATTAAAATTTTTTGGGTTATAAATGCAAATCATTAAAATTCATTCAAAAGGCCATCATTTATCAAAGAAGGCCTAGATTACTAACACCACCCCTCACAGCAGGCTCAAGTAATTTAGATAACATGATTAGTTCTTCAGAACTTGTGCATTATGTTTAGAAAGTTAAAATTTTAAGCTTTAAATTATAGCACTACAAATGCAAAAAGGAGAGGAATTTCTCACAAGGAGGGGTGAGTGAAAATGATAAAAATTTACTATTCAAATAAACAGGAAATTTTTTTACCTTTCTTATATAGTGAAATTGGCAGCTTAAGGCCAGTTACTTAATTAGCTTAATAGAATTATTTAAATAACTCACTACCAATGCCACATTTTCAGTTATGAAAAAAAATTTTTTTAATTGAAACTTTCATTCGAAAAAATCATCATATTATAGGTCAGGAACATACTATTAAATTGAGGACAGCAAGGATAGAAGTTTTAGTTAAAAAAAATTTCTTTCCTTCCTTTCCTTAAATATACTATGAAGATTTCAGTTTTAACGTCATATAATGAATTAATTTAAATGTATTCACAACTCATCACTTACAACTCACATAGATTGTAGACCAAAATAATTTTTTATAATATTAAAATTTATATTTTTCAACTTGTTTAAACACAGTAGAACATAAAGTACAACATATTTCAGTACATCAGCAGAAGTATATACATCATAATTACTAGTAAGAAAAGTGAAACCAAACAAAACTGTAATCATAAGTTGTTATGTAAAGGAAATATAATTATAATAAATTATTTACATTATAAATGTGGTGGCCAGTCACCACAGGCCACTGGGAACTATCAAAATATACTTGTCTTTTAAATATATTCCACTGAAATAAATTACAGAAAAAATAATTAATTTTGAAGAGTACAGAGCAGAAAAAATCAAATTCCTAATATATGGGTTGCATTAATATATACCTAATACAGTAATATAATAGCAAATAATTTATTTGTGAATCCAATTAATATTTAACTTTATGATGTAAATATTATTCACTTATTTGTACATAATAAGTAAAAAAAACCAAAATATGTATAAAATATTTCTCATATCATAAATATAACAATTAAATGCTACCCAGTAAATTTACAATGTCAATGATATTCTGATGTTATAAAACATACAGCATTAGTAGTTTTACATAGTTCAGAGTAAATACAGAAAAATGCACCTAAAAAGTTAAATAATAGTTTACTGTACACAAAATTGTTTATTGTACATAAAGAAATGTAGCTATTCACATAGTAAACCTGTTCTAGAAGATCATACATTAAGTCAGTGATTATATAATTTTATTACATAAATTGCACAGGATTACAATAAATAAAAAAGTGAAAATGAACAAATAAGACAATTTTAATTATAAAGAACTAAATAAATTTAAATAATACTTTTTTCTGAACTGAATGTTAATGACATTAATATTAACACTATTACAAAAAATAAAAATGCAATTTGAACAATGTAGTTAAAATACTTTAAAAATAAAATGCACAGTTAAAATTATAATATACCGTCTGACCCCCCCTGACTGGGATTTTGTTGCCTAAATAATACTTAGTCCAGTTGGGGGTAGGATAAACTTGATTTTCATTTATTCTTCTGAGCATCACTCACTCTGATCTACTGTTGTAGGGACTTCATAGTCCAGCCTATATATAGCCTAGATTAAATTACTATGTTTTTCCTCCCTTGTTTACAAAGAAATGAATTTTAGGCTTCATAGAAAGACACTGCTGTCCAAGTTGATTCCAAAAATTAGAGCTATCACAGTGGGTCAAACACACTGAAGCAGTAGTCCTGCCTATGTGTTTATCTCTGTCCTGTTGAAGCTTAAATTTACCAAATAATGGATGATAATATAGAGAGACACACTGATATTTAAACATAATAATTTGCATGGAACAATGAGAATGGAATAAAATAATTTAACTCCCTCGAGCTCCCAGTTTCTTTAATACACCAACTCCCATCTCTTGGTACTCCTGGTTAGTCATCCAAAATGTGTCTCTGTTTTTCATCACTTCAGCCAGCACGGCACCACCAATAAATACCATATCCTTACGATGGGGTGGATCTTCAATCCTGATTTTGAATTTCTGAAATATTAAATTCCCTTCAGTCATAGCATATTTTAACAAATTTCTGCCGCTCTATAAGTGTGGCAATATTTTTATCATGTCTAAATAAGTAATTAAAGTATTCAGAAAAAATATAAACATTCAAAAAGTAATTTAAACAAATATTTAAATTCAAATTTCAAACTTTGGAAATTAATTTTTGATTAAATGTAGCAGTTAAATTCATACACTTTTTCTGTTATTTATTTTTCTGTTCTGATATCTAAAAATTATCCAATTTCTCTTATAGTAAGTCATCATAATTACTGCAAAACAGGAGTAATAAATAAATAGATTATCCTAATGCAGCGGCTCAGATGAAATCATACATAACAATTTAGTGGATGCAAACTTAAAACTGAATAATTGTAATATTGTTCAGACAGAGCTAGAAATAATACATAGTTAGGTATTTCAAGTGAAATTGCTATGATTAACATTTTACTTTTTAAAAAATGTTAATAATGTTTAAGTTATCATTGAATTAATAATTCTTAAAATGTGAACAACTCACCGAAAGTTTGTCTATATCATTTTTAAGTACTCTCTCTAAATAGAGCTGTTTAATTTCTCGCTCTAATCTGCTTGGAAGTCCTGGGTACATTGTAGATCCACCAGATAGAACAATGTGCTTGTACAGTTCCGTTCTCATATCAATATCAGCAGCTTGAATTGTATTAAACACCAATTCGGCAATGCCTGTAAAAATAGTATGACAAAATAAAAACAAATCTAATTTCCAAAGAGAAGAAACAACAATTCAAAAGGATTTTTGTCATTTATTATAAATAAAATGTATAGAAATTGTACCTTGCCCTTCAACATTTATTAAATGTGGTTGAAATAGAGCTTCTGGGGCTTCAAATCTCTCACCACTAACTTTAATAACTCTTCCATCAGGTAACTGCAAAATATAATACTCAATTATATTAAAAGAGCCATTACATTAAGAACTTGCATAACATAAGCCATGTTGTATTCTTGTAGGTCAAATATTATACAATATTAGATAGTTCAGGGGTATTAGTTTATATTATTATAAAGTACTTCATTGTCATTATGAGTGATAGATTTCTTTTCGTGAAATTAAAATATAAATTAAAAATAGAATAATGTATTTCATAGAATTTCGAACTCAAAATGATCAACAAAACTACACTTCAATGTAATACCTCTTGGATTTATCTTCATACTCCATTATTGGTTTATGATAACATTAATCATTTATCATAAATCTCAAGGAGCTTTCAAAGCAGAAACAGTATGATTTTACATGTTTTCCTGGATTGAGAGGAGAAAATATACTTGTATAAAAATATAATTCTACGCAATTAAATCTTTCATATTAAAATTTAAAAGATATGCTGGATTTCTCACCGTATAAGGCTCCACAAGAACAGTAGTTTCTAGAGCTAACTTTTGTTCAGTCTCAATATCATAGCCTATATAGCAAAGTTTTTCTTTCATAATTCTTACTGTTTCAAAATCTGCTGAATGGTTGAAAGCATAACCTCTCAACAATAGCAACTGAAAAAAAAACAAATATTAACATATTAATATTCATTATCATTTTTATTAGTATCAGGAACATTTAAAAATTCAAATGAATAAAAGTATGCACACAGATGACAGTATGATAAATATTTGGTAATGCATGAGTCTGATGAATAGATAATTTAGCTGAAGTATTAATACTTTTCTAAATCTCCTTTCAAAACAGAACAACCACTATCAAATATTAAAAAATGAAGAGGCAGTTCCAATGAAACTGGTTGGGCCATATTATGGTTTTGATTGAGAAGATACCTTGATGAGGTAGCGAGTAATGTCCCGCCCAGCAATGTCAAGCCTTCTGGTAAGGTGGGGAAGTGCAAACTCTTCATAGACCGGGCAAATGTGAGTCACCCCATCACCAGAATCAACGACCACACCGCTCAGAAGTCCCTGGGCATACAGTGTCAAAACTGCCTGTATTGCTATGTACGCTCCACTGAACCCATACTTTTCAAACATCACCTACAAAAATAATTAAACATAGTAATTCTTCTAAACAAATTATTACCTAAATGATTTCCAAATTGCAGATTCATGTTCAATGCCGGTGAAATTTCATTACCCTAATGGTTGAAAAAAAAACCCACCTGCACAAAACTGAGAGGTATCAATATTAAATTAATTCATGTGGTTAACAATTTGTAATGGAAAAATAATACTGAAAAACAAAGTCATTTGCATATTAAGTGGAATATGTCAACCAGCAATATTAGAATTATTTAAAACATTCTAGCAAAATATAAACTATTACCTCTATCATTTTTTCACGGTTTTTGGTTGGGTTCATTGGAGGTTCAGTGAGAAGAATTTTGCAGTCGTGTGGATCAATATTCATTTTTTCAGGTCCGAAAGTGTAATCCCATACATGGCACATATCTTCCCAGTTCCTATTATAAAAAAATAAAACCCTCCATTTAATTTATCGATTTATTATCATTTATTTATCATTCAATTTATCCTTTAATATTTATGCAGAAATCATAAACATCACAAAAATGAATAAAACATGCATGTTTCCTAATTATACTACAAGGTAAAATACAATTAAGTACAAGCATATGAGAAACGCTTTTTTGCATTTATGAATATATTACCTGACAATACCATTTTCCATTGGATAGTTGACTTCAAGCATAGACCTAAGTTTACTTGCTTCATCACCCACCATCAAATCCTACAACAATACAAGGAAAAAATTAAATGGAGCAAAACCAATTAAACAAATAAATATGTGAAATCACATTCAATTGCCATTTCAATTCAAAATGTTGCTAAACTTTTTTTGCTCACTTTTGGATAAAAGTGACACAAGATTAATGCTAAAACCATACTGGTGGCTAAAAATTAAACTACCTTAAAAAGCCACTGCTGAATGTAAATAATAATATAAATCATTTCACATACTTTTATATCAGGTCCATGCCAATTAAATGAAGTGAAAATAAGCTGAACCTTATGAATCATACCTGATAGTTATGACTCATTACTGATACATCACAGACATAAATTCTACAAAATGTAAAATAATGATGGAAAAAATATCAAATTTGATACAGTATCTAGTAAGACCTAATACTATGGTAAAGCCAGCTAAAATAAATATAATAGCAGAAATAAATATGTATTTTCAAGTTGTACAATGTAGCTTACCTGAGAAACTTTTTACATTAATCATTCCAAAAAAATGTGCCACACAACAAAAACATTATAAATATGTTATGACAAAATTACATGCAGGATATACTAATTTTTAAAAAATGAGTTTGAATTGACACACAGACACACGATTTAAATTAACTAAAATTTTCTATTAAAAAAAAACTTCAAACGATAATGAACATTCCCTATTCAAATAAAACTTGTTTGGCACCAATACAAACCATTCTGACAAATTTCAAATGCAGGAAAGAGAGTCATGCGAAAGAGAGTGAGTGCACCGTGACTTACTGGGAGCTCCTATGTACAGGACCAGCGAGTGATGTAAAAAAAGCATGTGTCAATGAAACATGTAATTGATTTTGAATAAAAATAAAATTTATGTAAAAAAATTCATGTTATAAAACTAAAACAGTGATATCAAACGGTAGTATTAATGGTTTTATTTAAATGTTTTTTCACATTAAAGCACTGGTTTTAACAAAGATGGACTGATATATGTTTGAATGGTGCATGCAATATTCGTCAAAGTTATACATATCAGTAAGAGCAGGAAATCAACTGTAATTATTCTCTTACGATAAAATGGATTGCTTACTCTCACAGTTAAACCCTGCAATACAAAATATATGTCAAAAGAGGCAAAAGACTAAATATTCGACAAAGTTGGATATGGTATCAACAAACATGTTGGATATGGTGACCAAAAAATACAATTCAAATTACAAGAACAATAATATACTCACATATGAATGTTTCTGAAAATATTGGCAATCCTTAAATAAAAATGATGATCTGTTTGAAACAAGCAAGTGTCTCAAAATGTATATAATGACAGTACTACACATAGTTTTATACAGTAATATAATATTACTAGTATTATAATATTTAACAGTACTACTACTTTAACAGACAGTAATATAATATTTTTATAATAATCGTAATATTAACAAACTCATGTCAGGCATAAAATTATATACAAAATTATACCAATAAACAGAAGTCACCGAATCCATCTAAGAAAACAAATCTATTTAACAAATGTAAGGAATACACTATACAAGTCGATGAATCCTACATAAATAATTACCGTAAATAAATTAAACAAAAACAAAACTGAAAAATCTTACCTTAACTTCTATATCTCCTATTTTATTGACAGCCCTTATAATAGGTCTACCGACCATCGAAGGGAAGATATGCTCAGGAAAATTGGAACCAGCATAACCACATTTGACAAACTGGAACGACGATCAAGATATAATATTACAATTACTGCAAAGGTAAGATAGTAAATACGAAGATTTTTACAAAACATTCAAAGATATATGAATATGATCCGCCCTCACAATACACTTATAGGTTAGGTTATGAGTCATGAAAATATGAATCTTATTTAATCTCCAATAAGTAAAATTGACGGAAGTAACTCACTCCAGTGCCGTTGTCACAAACGATGACCTTCTTGCCCTCGCTGTCCATCCTAGATACTTCCCAATACTAGATACACAACTGAAACCGGTAAAGTAGTTAGACCCACCCCATGGAACAACACCAGCTGATAACGAAACGTTTCCGATTCAGTCGGCAGTGTTCGACTGGCCACGCATTTTTTTGAGTGACATGTTAGTTAATAAACTGGTAATTCTCGGGCTACTCTCGATTTTGTCTTCACTGGCTCGCTGACCGTTCCAATTTCTCGAAACTACCCACGGAAAAAGTTCAGAATTCGGTTCGATTCCGTTCCGAGGTTAGCCGGGGTCCCGTACCTGTATGCAGTACGAGTCCAAAGATGGTGCACTTGTGTAAAACATGACATTTGGAGGAGTTCTTTGGCTACCATTCATCGGTAAAATTGTTGGATGTACGCTCTAGTTATTAGGTAGCAGACTGCGGGCGAAGAAAGATTTCAGAACGTTAGCGGACTTGCATCTATTCATTTCACCGCATATAGACATGACGTGAACCGTTTTAACCTTTTATTTGTCAAAGTTGTGTGCACGGATTCGTGAAAATATTAGACTAGTCTAAATACAATCCAGGTTTGTACTAAATGCATCTTCCCTCCAAGTGTTGCTCCTACAAATCAGGACAATGTATTAATGCTTATTTCTGACTTATTTTTCAGTTTCAACTATGAAGTCTGCACTAATTCTCTTCATATGTTTATGGCACAGGCTGTGCCATGGATTCTATGTGCCGGGTGTAGCTCCAGTAGAGTTCAAGAAAGGTTCACCCATAGAAGTGAAAGCTGTTAAAATGACGAGCACCCATACTCAGTTACCTTACGAGTACTACTCATTACCATTTTGTCCTCCTAAGACTTCAATACATTACAAATCTGAAAATTTGGGTGAGTTTTATGACTATAAATTTTAATATATTCATTCTTTTGCATTCTGTTATAATTTTTGATTTCATATAACCAGTTGTAATGTACTGTGAACAATAGTATTATATTTAATAACAGATGCATTTACCCATGTCTCTTGTTAAAATGACTTCCTACTTACTGACATCAAGTTGAAGTTTATACATTTATGGGTGACATTTTTATTTGGGTGACATTTAAAATTAACTTAAATAATTATACATTTGATTTATAAAAGAAGTGGGCTCAAATATAAAATCGTGTCATTGGTAATGTGAATTGAATATTAATATGTTCCATTGAAATGAACTGAAACTGAAGAATGGATCTGAAGTCAATTTATGTGTTATTTATGATATTTTTATATTGTGGTGGACATTATTTTGTTTTTAAGATAAATTCTACTAAATGGATTTTTAAGTTATCATTTTTATGAACCTATGCTTTCCCAATTTGATGATTAATTTTTTGTTTATAATGTTTTATGATATATTTAAAATTAATATGTGTGTATGTAATTAATATGTTATTGGACATTATATTACAACTGTATTCATACATGTAATGAATCTGGATAACAAGGGGATCAATAAATAAGTTATAACTGATATAGCAACCCATATGACATATTTTTACCAGCCTATTTTATTTGTAATACATTTCATATTGCTTGTATTTTGGTACGTATTTTTATATTTTGGAGTTTGAGAGAAGTAGTTTAGGTTGCTAGGGTGACAGGCTGGCAACCATTGAATATTCATAACAGCTTAATGAATCATGTGAAATTTCAGCAATGAACAAGTATTACTGCTTGTATATTTGTCTAATGTAATGTAGAAATATTCTTAGCTGAGGATAAAATAATATTCATTCATTTTTTTTAGTTATAGCCTCATTGAACTAAATCAAATTTTAATGAATTATTACAATTTAGTTGATTGTTAAATTAAATTTTTTGGTTATTTTGTTTTAATTTTTTTTATTTATTTGCAGGTGAAGTTCTTCGTGGGGATAGAATAGTAAATACTCCGTATGAAGTTAAAATGGCAGAAGATATCAAGTGTAAGTTATCCTGCCACTCTGCTGGAAGTCCACTTAACTGGAAGGGGGAAGATGAAAGCCGAGTGATTAGTAGAATAAAGCATGCCTATTTTGTACATCTGTGGGTAACACATCTGTTGCTGTATTTATTTTGAAAAAAAACATGAAATAAATTACTGTCATGTAGCATTGTGATAATTTTTTTATTGTTTATAGGCTTGTTGATAATTTGCCCTGTGCCACAAAGATCGTGAACCCAGAGACTAATGAGGTTCAGTATGAACATGGATATAAATTGGGTTTTGTTATGGATGATAAGGTTTACATTAACAATCATCTTAAGCTTATTCTTCATTATCATACAGTGAATGAGTAAGTAATGGAATCTAAGATATGTGATTTCCTTTCCTTCTTTCTCCACTGTCTTTTCTGTAGTTATGTAGATTATACAATCATTATGATCAGAATTATTATATTATGAGAGTGAATTATACAAGAGACATTATTTCAGAGAAACTTATCGAGTGGTAGGTTTTGAAGTTGAAGCCCAGAGCATTGATCGTGCAGAACTAACAATTGATTCAAATGGAGATTGTAGTTTTTCGTCAGACGGAAACTTTAAAAGGCTGCAGCAAGTTGGAGGTTCCCCAACTACATTGTACTTCACTTATTCAGTACAATGGGTTGCATCAGATGTGAGTTGGGCTTCGAGGTGGGATATATACCTGGGAATGACTGATGTTCAGATACATTGGTTTTCCATCGTTAACTCACTTGTAGTTGTGCTATTCTTGTCTGGTGAGTTCTTATTGTCTAGTTTTTGCAATAAGCTTGCTTTGTACTCCGATAGATCACTGGTTTTAGACTCATATTTAATATTATGTGTGAATTAAATAATGTACCGTATGAACTTTATTAGTTTGTTATTCTTCAGATAGTTTTTGATATTTCCACAGCATAAATAACATGTCAAATAGTATGTAAACAACACTTTTATGTCTGTAGGCATTCTAACAATGATTATGGTTAGAACACTTCGAAGAGATATTGCTCGTTATAACTCAGATGAAGGGATAGAAGAGGCACTTGAAGAATCAGGTTGGAAGTTGGTACATGGTGATGTGTTCAGACCACCTAGAAACACTAGGTTGTTTGCAGCTGTTATAGGCTCTGGAGTACAAATTTTCCTCATGGCTCTTATTACGATCTGTGAGCAATTTCATTTATTTTTTTAAATTTATATAACACAGTAAATATATATATATATATATATATATATATATATATATATATATATATATATATATATATAAAACACAGTAATTGTCCCTTCTATGTTTCAGTTTTTGCAATGTTAGGTATGCTTTCTCCTGCATCAAGAGGAGCTTTAATGACTGTTGCCATTTTTCTGTATGTCTTTTCGGGTCTTTTTGCTGGTTATATATCAGCAAGGCTTTATAAAACAATGAAAGGCCGTGAATGGAAACGATCTGCATTTTTGGTTAGTTTCATACAGTATATGTTGAAAACAATTAATTCAGTATTTATTTTTCAGATATACTTTATCAGAATTCATATATCTCAGGTGTTTTAAAAACATTTTGACTTATCTTATTTTTTACTTCATAGACTGCCACATTTTATCCTGCCATTGTTTTTGGGACTTGTTTCTTCCTGAATTTCTTCATATGGGGAAAAAGATCGAGTGGTGCAGTCCCATTTTCAACAATGGTGTCTTTGTTACTCATGTGGTTTGGAATTTCACTACCATTGGTCCATTTGGGATACTATTTTGGCTATAGAAAACATCCTTTTCCTCATCCTGTTCGGACCAATCAGATTCCTAGACAAGTTCCAGATCAGCTGTGGTATATGAACCCTGTTCTGTGGTCAGTAATTAATTTTTTTATTCGTTTAGTAATTACTCCATACAATTTTTTTTTGTTTGATTTTTTCCTTTTTTTGAGAAATACATATATTTTTTAAATAATTTATAATATCAGTTACAAGACACTGTTTGCTGAAATGTTTATTTTTTTATTGTTTTCAGTACTCTCATGGCAGGAGTCTTGCCTTTTGGAGCAGTGTTCATTGAATTATTCTTTATTTTCACGGCAATATGGCAAAATCAATTCTATTATATGTTTGGTTTCTTGTTCCTGGTCTTCATAATTCTCATCATATCATGCTCACAAATATCAATAGTTATGGTTTATTTTCAGCTTTGTGGAGAGGTGGGTGTCTTCTCTTTCATACATGAAAATGCATGTGTACATGACAAATAAATATAAATACTATTAGATGTGTATGTATTATTAGATAAATGTTTGGTTTTAATAATTAATAATTTGAGTTTTTAATAATATATTTTTTTGGTCAGATTTTCATGAAATTGGAATTTTCTCATTCTTTTAGGATTATAATTGGTGGTGGAGGTCACTGATTGTTTCTGGAGGGTCTGCTGTGTACGTTTTCGCATATGCTATATTTTATTTTTTCACAAAACTACAAATCACAGAGTTTATTCCAACACTCCTATACTTCAGTTATACTGCAATTATGGTTTTAACATTCTGGATACTCACCGGTACAATTGGTTTCTTTGCTGCTTATGGTTTCATTATTAAGATATATGGAGCAGTAAAAATTGATTAAAATAAAATTTTAACTGACTGCTCATAAATAAGTTTTTTAGATCCAAACATTGTTTGGGTTGATTGGTGGAATAAATGATAGTTATTTCCATGGACATTTAATAACTTGTAATTTAATAATTTTTCCTAATGGTATGTAATGTTTAATGTGTTGATGTAAGTTATATATTATTGTAATAGAGAATATTAGGGTTACTATATAAATTGTATGAATGATTGCATTGATGGATCATATAGAAATATTTTATTTTCATTAAAGCTACATGTAAATTAAATTTAAATAATTTTATTTTAATTACATATTTGTATTGGTTTATTTTTTGTTTGCACAGTTTAATATTCAGTGTAATGTACTAACAAGAGTTCACCAAAGTATGTTGTGATATAATTCTGAATCATTCTGGTAATCATATTTATCAGTTTAATTTTGTGCTTTGTAATAATATGGAACTTATTTTCTCCTTGAATTATAAAAGTTTTAACTTTTTGAGGAAATATTATATTTTAGATATCATGAATCCTTTTAAGTGAAATGTCTATCTGCCACGATGTCTGAAGTTGGAAAGAAACATTTCTCATAGAGAAATTTAGGTTTTGTATTGATTATTTATTTACAGTTTTTGGTTTATAGTAAATACATCTATTGGAAAATGTATACATTTACATTTGATTAAAATATCAAATCTGGTAATGTACCTTTACTGTAATTTGTACACTTCCTAAATAAAAGAAAATCACTAATGTGTACATAAATAAAATTATAATGTTAATTTTACACTGCATCTAGCATAGTTACACTATATGAAAGTATTTTGTCTTTCCATAGTCTATATTTCCTTTGTAGTGCAGTTTATGTTTTTTATATGTTTATAAATAAACTTTAGGGATTTGTAGACACTATTTAATGTGTTGTACTCTAAAAATATGCTTTATTTTAAAGCAGAATGTTCTTAGAATAGATGAGTTACATTATTTATTTGTACATTAAGATAATGCACTTTAAAAATAGGAATAAACTGATGGAGGTTTTCGCTTTATTTTATTTTCATCGTAGCTTATTTATGAATAAGAAAATATGAGATTTAAGGTGTACATATCGAAACAGATTTAGTTTATTGTAACATGTGAGGAGTTATTTTTGTCATATTGCTGCATGATTGATCTTTGTAAATATAAAATGAGAAAACATTTTTCTCCACTGTTTATTGGCCTTTTTTAAATATAGTAATTATATAATTATTTAATATTAATTATAAATACATTGTACAGTAGAAGGATTGACTATTTCCTATTTCCTATCTTATCATTTAACTTATAAGCACTGTATTCACATGATTTTATATATGAAGTATATAATATATGACAATAGAAGTGGGATCAGTTGTAAGAATTGTTAATAGTGCGTTTGCTTCTAATCTATACTGAAGGATGAGTGAAAATTAGCACTATGACGGTTACCCGTTTTCTAATCATGCGCCAATGACGCACAAAATTATCTATAGCACAAATCTTTATCTATAGCTACACCCAATAGGAAGCACAGTATCAGCATTTCTGAGTTGAACATTATAAAGCGTCAGAATATATATTGTTACGCCCTCCCCCACCCTCTAGGTCGAGAGAGAAAGCAAGAGAACAATTTTAAATTCGTTTCGGTCTTTTTTATTGCAATTAAGTTTTGATAAAGTACATGTTACATTGACATTCTTATGTATGAAAACCTATATTTTGGCTGTAGGTACAGTAGACGTAATAAAAAATTTAACTACTACATAGAAGATAAACAAAATTGAAATAAAAAAATGAAAATTGTTTTAGTAATTTAATTTAATTAGAGCACACAGATCATAAAGTCCAAGTTTGTCCGAGACCTTGTCATACAAAGATACAGCAATTTTCAACCACCACTCCAATCCACTAGTCCAAACCATACTATCTCCCGACATCCCAAACCAAATATGAGTATAAGAAATAAATACTCTTTAAAATTAAGAAATAGAAATTGTTTGTCGTACTTTGCTTCCATTGTTAATGGTGTAAAAGTTCAGGGAATCAGTCGTGATTAGGATGTAGATTAAAACACTCGTAACACGTTTTCCTTTTATTTGAAACACCAAAAGAAAATAGATCTCTTAAGTTCAAGGGATGCAATATACACAGAACTGGAGGTAACACGAGATAATTGTGGGTAATTTGTTATTAACTATTTTTATATATATATATATATATACACGTACATATAAGTAAATATGTATATCATATATGTCATACAACCAACATCATATTTGTTTATGTATAAACAGTTATTTACACAGCTAATGTCCATTACTTCAATAATAATAAGCGAATAGGATATACGTATACACCATACTGTTTATTAGTTTATACCGCGTTGATAGAAAGAAGAGGTTACAGTTAGTTATACACTGAAGACATATTGTAGGGTGAGAGAGATTGGGCAGACAAGGGGCTCAGTGCTGGATCCAACCCCTCACTACCCCCCAGATTTATGTACAGAATATCGAGTAATAGGGCACAGCCACCCGAGTAAATTCTAATACACTTAGCCATCTATTTATTATTGGTAGATACATAATAGTTATGTTATTTTAATAAAATATTGTTAACGAACTCGTTAATCTATCAACAGCCATCCGACGGCGATGGTCGCTCGCCCAACACTCAAAATGTAAGCCTAAACATTCATCTTTGGTTGAGATAAACGATTTTTCTTTATAATATTGTATATGTACGTACTAAGCTAGAATATTACACGTATATATATATATATATATATATATATATATATATATATATATATATATATGAACTCTATGCACTAAATACTGAGCAGTTCTTTAGTATATAATTTTAATAATAGTGAGGTTTTAATTTTACGATATAAATAAAGCGGAAGACTCCGCCTGCGGGAGTTTCGGTTCGGAAGTTTTCGACCGAAAATGTTCGGCCCGACACCGGTTCCCCGCTTTGCAGTAGCGTCTCACCATAGCCACCGTAGCCACCACGCCATCATATGGTGCTCGGCTTCCCCCGTCGCCCTCATTCTTCCCACCTTCACAGGCCAATACTTGCGCCACCTCCGGCTCCCTCTCGTACAGTCCGAACCTGAAACAACGGCACAGTTCTTAGAATATTCACGGCGATAGAGCTCTCCGTTGGCAATCGGTGGGAATTACGGTCAGTCGCGATTTCAATTTAATACTGACATGACCGACTAGAAACCGAAGATGGAAAGAAAATGGATAGAAAGAAGGGCGGGGTAGAGGGATACTCAGTTCTTAATTATATATTTAAATGTACGTATATTTTACTGTCTCTCAACAATTATAATGCCTATTGTGTGTTGGAGTACAGTAATGGGACTGAAGTCTATCCAGCTATCGTTTTTGACCGCTGTTGCGTACTTTACTGAAACATTGCTTCCGACCACATGTGATCTCCTGAGATGTTTATAATATTTATACGGGCTTTGTAGTTTCGAGTATCCACGTTGGAAGAATTGCGGGCAGAGGGGTTAAATGAAAGAGGCCGGGGGCCTAGCCAAACCCGGTTATATCAGATGCAGGCGGGGGTTTCACGGCTCGTCATATATACGATAGGAAGGGTTGGAGTAGCGGCGGCTCATCCCCTAATAAATTCAGCAGCACTCTCAAACCCGCTTAGCTGGCTTAATCCCTCGGTTCTCCCTCGGTTTCATTTTCGCCGTTTCCAGGCGGCTATTAATCTGCGCCCTTGTCTCTCTCCTCTTCTCCCCCGTTCCCGGTCTTACTCGGGCCCTTCTTCCGCCGCGGCCACACCGCTCGTTAAAATTAACGAGCCCCGACTCCGAGCTCAAAAAACAATCTAATTTCCTAAACTCCCCGGCCGCCGGATTACATCTGTAACTGCCTTCCGGAATTAGCCGAAATTAAGGCCCACTAACGACGCCGACGACAGGGCCGGAAAGTAGAAATGAATTTAAAATTTCATTCGCTTATTGTCAACGCGAAATACCGATATTTCCGATCTGTGTTAATACACAAACATTAAGATGAAATATATATAATATAACAATAAATACATTTTTATTTCAAATGTGGCATTTAGCATCAGGTGTGTTACTAATTAATACAGTCTAGTACTGAAAACATACAGCACAATCATGTGGGAAAAATATGAATGAACAGACGATGCTTCGTTAAGGCTACTGAATGTGAATTTTTTTGTAAAGTCATTTGTGTGGCCCGATTCTGGGTTTGTTGAAATTGGTACCGAGAGTAAATCAAAGAAATATCCATTAACTAACCGCGCCGTCGGTTCTGTAAACGCAATGAACCTCCCCACTTGTTAAAACGAAATTGAAGAATGGCAAAAGTAAATAAGATAGGAAAATACCGTGCAATCGCAATCGAAGGATATGACCGAAATCGCGTTAGATGTAAGGAGATGGTGACCTGGATTCTGCGGCGAGTGTTGCGGTGCCTTGAGGGGCGGCGGGGGCGGGGGGCAGTGGGGGCGGTAACTTGATCCCAATCAGTGTCAACATAATGAGCCCGTTCGAGTACCCGCTCTTCGACCCCCGCCAATCAAATTTCACATCTATTTAACCCGGGACATCCCCCCCTTCCCGCTACACACACACACACACACACACACACACACACACACACACACACACACACACACACACACACACACACACACACACAGCAATCCTTCCGTTTGCTTCTAATCATCATTTTTTATTCGGCCTCTCAGTCAAGGAAAATTCGAACCGATGAGTTTCGCCTCGGGAGCGATGTTTTAGCGACAAAATTATACGGGAACAAACCGATTCCTTCAGACCTGTTTTAGTATCCCTGACATCCCGCAATTTTAGGTTCAATTCACTCGCAATAAAAACTAATTTTATCACCCGTTTACGCCCCGTCCGGGGAGGGTTCGGAAATTGACGGGAGAGTACCCGGGTTTGAAATAAAGTTAATAAAAAAAAAACAGCCTACAGAAAGTCTACAAACGCACCTACGGAACAAGATTTTCCAGTTGATAGATTCTAGAATCTGTTCAATAATTAAACATCGCTTAATCCGTACAGATCGAATACATTTATTTATATAATAGTGTACAAATTTATCGTACCGCCGTTCGATGTCTCGAAATATACTATCAAACGAAGAGTTTCCGGTTCATCGGGAAAAGTAAAATAGATTTTGCAATTGCTATTCGGTTTTGTGTTGCTAACCCTTGCCGGTGCTCATCAGCCAGCTTCCCTTCGACGAGCGGGTGCAACTGGAAACCGACAATTAAGCCCCTCGACTAATTCCGAGAAACCGGTTCCGCCCTAGATGACTTTGATTCCAGCCCAGCTGTCCCGAGAGTGAATTTAACCCAAGCCCCCCCCCAACTTGACTAAATATCAATCTCGACTTTATTTACAAAGGACCGACAGTAAACGAAATTAAAAACTCATCAATCACCGCATTGAATTCCTCCAAATATGTGCCGCCCGCTTCACTTGAAAATAATCCATTTAAGCTGAGCTTAATTACTTCGTAACTATAATTAATTGCTAGGATATCTTTTAATTAACTTCTTATGAACGTTATTTCATTACGTTTCTAAATACTGCAAAATTACGAATATAATTTTTTAAGTGGATCTAATTTTTCTATTAAAACCTTATCAATGTTTTTTTATTTCAAGTTTGCAAATAAATAGCAGGTGTATTTTTCATGACGTCGAAGGAATTCTTGTAATTTGTGAAGGAAAAGAGGAAAAAATGATTTTAAGTGGTATCCAGAAATGTCTGCAACCGACTTATATATCTGGATGGCGGCTCTATAATATTATTTTTGGCCATCTGCTCATTTCCCGAGGGCCTCCCTCATTCTATGAATGTTGGCCACACTGGGGACATAAAGGGGATTGCCGTGATTCAAGGAGACGGTCGATTTTCCCGGGCGTTGCTTAAAACGGAACGAGAATTTAATCGTCCACGTCCAACGAGGTCGGACAAGGGGAGAGGTAAAGGACCGCTGGACTGCGTTAGTTTTTAAGGGCTATTACCAGTTCTGGCCACGTAGGGACCGTTTGTTAGAGCCGAGGCAGGTCAATTTGGATTCAGGTAGGCTTCCACCCCTACACCGTCCTCAACCTCCCTCTAACGGCGTCCCCTATCTTAGTCAACTGATGTGTCTGTCGGCCTATCGCCTGCTTTTCGCTCAATCATTCTTATAGATTTGGTGAGGTGAAATCCCCGATTTAGATAGATCTAACCCGAATTAAACTTGTTCTTTACTCTTTGGGCCACCTATTTTGCAAAGGGAAATTACAAACGGTCAATTTCAGTTCAATATCAATAGAAAGTCTAAAAAATTTAGAAGCTGTTCTAGGTGTTAAGTATGCCTTCTTATGCTGGGCGTATTGATTCAAGGGATTTGTCTTTATATTCGGGCACAGGATAAAAGACATTTTCAGAAGATTTAACATATTGTAGGTTCGTGATGTTTCTGTCTCCTCTCGCTTGTTTGGTCTTTCGCTAGACCGGTTTCGGCTGCTCGCCATCTTCAGTAGCGGTGTTAGTCACTGTTAGCACTTTGGATGTTTTTGGGCATCTTCACTGCACTGTTACTTTCACTTGTACTGTGGTGGTACTGTGACAGTACAAGTCACACAGCGCTAACAGTGACTAACACCGCTACTGAAGATGGCGAGCAGCCGAAACCGGTCTAGCAAAAGACCAAACCAGCGAGAGGAGACAGAAACATCACGAACCTACAGTATTCCAATCCCTCGCAGACCACAAAACAGGTATATTAAACTATTTAACATACTCTAATATTTACTAGATCGTCTTTGGGGGTAATTGTCGTCCTTTATTCTGGACAATTTTGCCCGGTAGTGATAGATCGGCTAAATGTAGGAAAGAGTTTATTTTATGTCCATAGCGCTCCGGAAGAACTTCGAGATTCTGCAGTCCGACTTCCTCGCTGGCCGTATTATTTTAAATAAGTGCGGGATATGGCGCAGGGCACAAGTGGAGCGGGCAACGGGCCAGGGGAACGTTCCAGATAAGGGACGGAGCCACCGAAATGATTTCAGAGCCCATAGCAAAGAGGATTGGGTCCTATTTAGGGCAAAACAAGAGCCCATTACAGACGAGGGGGAACGGCCACTGGGAAATTTCCGTTTATTCAAATGATTGAGTTTTTTGCCAAACGGTTTTTCAGTCTCCTGTCTAGGAGATGAAAAAACTCAAAATATATTCTGTTAACTATTTTTAATTGTCGAATGAAAATAGGAAACCAACTGCGCTTTTTCAATTGCAGTAAAACCAACCGAATTCTCTGTCAAAAAACGAATTGATATTTGTAGTTTTGTATATTTTTATTGAGGATATGATAAAGAAAAGTTATAGAAGTAGGTAGGAGGTAATAATTAAAGGTTGCGTGGATAAGGAGAGTTGTCAGCGGGAATGGGCCCATGAAGAAGAACACGCGCCTCTGCTTTCATTCGTTTACCTCGCTCGGGCTGCAATTTTATAATGATTTCCGCGAATTGCCACAATATTATTTTCGGAAGAATATCCCACGCGTCTCATTCCGAGTCGCGGACAGAAGAGAATTCGCGAAGGAGGGTTTCGGTCGTTAATCACAGACGCCACCGTTACCGCTGTCTGCCAACAAAGAGAACTTTGTATATTAAAGGCTTGTCACGGCGGAGCGCCATCTTTATCATCCGATTTACCGCTTCGGTGTCCCCAGCGTTAACTTGGCAAAAAGGAAGTTGTCGGCCTACCCGCATCCCCCAACTCGGTTTATCTATCAACCAAAACGGCAGTTTGCAAACCACATTTTATTTTTCGAGATATCCACAACCACGAGAAACTTTTCATTATTATTAATGTTATCGATGCCTCTCTTCGTCGCCCACATACCGCCTCAATCGGTTGGAGGTATTGAGAGCCGTTCGGTATTCGGCGATCGAACACCGAAGAAGACGCTTTCAAAGCTTTCGGTCAATAATTTTTGGAAGAGGATTTGGAGGTCCTTCCGCGCCGAAACAAGACCCGAGAAGGAAGGCAATTTCCGTTTATTTAAATGATTGAGTTTTGAAGCGGGCCAAGACGACCGATGATTGCCGCACCGTTTTTATTTCCACTCCTTCTGTGAAAACAATTCTCCCAGGATTTCGCCCCCCTTTCTTTTCTCCGGGCCGAGCTCCTTTTTCTCAAGGCTCCCATCAAGCCGCCAGATCTCTATCTTTTTCTTGTTCCCATTTAGACTCAATCAATAGCCCCCTCTAACCGCTAATGGACCCTTATTTACATAGTCGCTCCTTCCCCACCTGCCTCTGTTTCCACGACTCAAAATCTGTTCGATGATATAATTCCGTTACATTTAAATTGATTTATAAGACGAGTTAAAGGTTCTGTTTCCTGTCGTACCGATTCTACTGACGATGAATAAATGATTCTAGTAAATGAAAGTGTAGAAACAATTTCTTAATCATTTATATATTTATTACTAACAACTACAACTTAAACTATAGTTATTGTTATATTCAGGATACCACTATGTTATACCGGCTCCGTTCCAAGTGACACCCATGTATTTCGTAATTTCTCGTGGCGGACTTGATAGACAAGAAGCAATTCCCAGAGGTAAACGAGCCTTTGTCGGCGGCTTTGGGAAGGGCGGCAGGGGTCGGGGTCGTACCAATCTGCCGGCAGCAATTAATCTTCCCCTTTCAAAGGTCGAAAGTTAAAGTTTGTGCACGTTAACAATTAGGCGTCGAACTGTTAGCGTACCAATAACTCTCCCCGACCGTATAATCGCCCCTTCAACTCATCATCATCCCCTTCGTGAGTAAAGCGAGCAAAAAACCCAACCGCCCAAAATATTTAACGCGTGGAATACTCCGGGTACGAAATGATTCCGAAAGTTGTTCAAATGGCTTTGTCTCGTCAACATCGGGCTTAGTGTAACGCAAAAGTAATTTTTTGGGAATTTTCATATATTTTTTATCGTCACTCTTGTTCCGTTTAATTCCAGGCCGATTTCGGTTGCCATCCGTTATTAATACATATAAATGTAGTGTATACCCGTACTATAACAGTTGAGTAATGGGAGATTCTGAAAACTTAAATTAAAACATACCGCGCTTAGTTGCTAAGGTCGGATAACCAATGCCGAGTCCCGAAGGGGAAAGAAAACTGAAAGAAACTACACGCACGAGAAGAACCTGTAAGAAGGACTCTCGAAGGATGGAAACGTCATAGACGGAATAAGGAACGCCGGGAGTCGCGGCTTCTTCTAAATGAAGAAATGTTAAAAGGGGCTCGAGTGGAATGGACCGTTCTCGAGAGGAATATGGTTCGAAACTCTAGTTTTGAATAGGAACGCAAAGAAAATGCGAGACCTGAGGTTAACATTTCATTCCCTCAGAGGTATTTCATTTGCCCTGGGGTACAATGTGGAAGTGGGAACTGGGTCCCCAGACCCATATCTATATAGCATGGGAACTGTCATGAGAATTAAGGGAACGAAATTAGTTTTCATTGTATTCAATTTTATTTTCGTTGTAATTATAATTATCGGATAGTTGCAATCATTCAAATAGATAACACGAAAATATCATTTTCCCAAAATTACAGAGAAATCTCCGAATATATTTCTGGAATAATAATTTTTTTCTTTAATTTCTTCCTATTTTACACCAGCAGGTATGTTTGGAGCCTAATGAAATATTTTCAGTTCTGCTAGTGCATATTTCTCCTGATGTACTATATTAATCACATCCTCTCTTATTGGGGACTGTAGAGAGGAGTAATTAAACAGAATAAACTCTTCAGTGCTAACGTAGTCCATCAAACATAGTAATATAATTACTAATGTAATTATTGGGTATTTAATATAATTTTATGACAACCAAGGCTTTTCCTAATTATGATATTCTTCAAATATCCATTTAAGAACTTAGGTAGGAATTCATTGTGAATTTTCTGTTTACGCTGTATTCATTAAATTTGTATAAATTAAATATCTTCGTGAAAATATTACATAACTAAGCTCATCAATCCCCGATTGTCACGAAATGTCGGACTTAATGTAAGTATTTTTATGATGACGGTAACCGTGCACGTTTCAATAGGAACCCCCACAGGTTAGTTCTATGATTCAAATCAAGTCTTCAGCTTCAAGTCAAGTTCCGGCGTCTGTTCGACAGACAAAGAGTAGATAAGAATCGTCTGGAGGAGAGGTTTTCCATCTTAATTGGTTGTTCTTTGCTGAAGAGTTTCCACCCGTAGGTAATAAATCTGGGCCGGGGTCAAATAGGGTCAGCCGGCTGAATTATTGAGGACGACGCACGCACACTCACACACATATATATACACACACACATACAATATTTCTATTCGGGTCGCCTCCTTTCCTAATTAACCAATTTAGAATAAAGAGCCCAGAAATTTACCACGCTTAAGCAAAAGCTTGATTTACACAGTTAAAGTGCTGCTGCAACGCTTATCTTTACGGCGGTCCCTGGGGCCTTAAAACGTTTCATTTCTTCTTCATTCTTCAAATTAGTCTTCACGGTAGATTACCTGAATTCATTCCGAAGAATGCAGATTTATTAGTTTAAAGTATCAATGGCCAACCCATTATGGGCAGTTATTTAATTGCCCGTATCATGTGATTTACAGTACCTGTTAGTGAAAATGTGAATTCGAATTCATTTGTATCAGAGGAATACATTCCGGAAGTTCGGATCATTAATTCCTGGACTCTGTCTATAGTTCACATACAAATAAAACAGCTGCAAGAGTTTTCTTCAATAATTACGTCGGGAGTAATAGCATTTTCATAATGAGAATGATAACTCTCGACTATCTGTACGCTTTTTATCTGTTAAATAAAATTTTTCTCTCAATGATCCTTGAATCGAGACAAGTGTTAATATATTCGTTAGAGCCCCGGCACTATGTTTTCGTGCCAGAAAAAAGGAGGAGTTGACCTGTGGATACCAATTCCCGTTAACAGCACAAAAGGCTGTACCCTCCCTTCTGCTCGAAATCCCCAGCTCTAATTAGGAGTGTCCCTTTTTGGGAGACTGTTCTTATTCTCTTATTGTACCTGTTCCACTTTCAAAGGACACCAACGGTCAGGGTGGCGAAGGTTAAAAAGCGGTGATTCGAAAAGAAGTGTTCATCAAAGGGGGATTAAGGAATGATAGTCAGGGACGCAGTATCCTCCCACTGACTCACTCCTCACAAAGATAATGTGATTTGTGCTTTTTTTGTTTTCCTTCAAATGTGTACAGGAGAACACCTCTATTTTTTCCGACTCGAAAGAATATTCAGCTAATATTTACATATTCTCTCTGCAACAACCGTTCTGCGGCGAAAGGGCAAAATGCTCTGTATAAATATTTTATTTCATTCGGCCTCAGTCCTCCAGCAGGCATGTTAAAATAACGATCCTCATTAACCAGTCATAAATGAAGGAATTTATTGGGTGGCCAATTCTATTGGCATTTTGGTTGTGGTTCGATTCCTCCATGTTAAAATATACACAAACAAGCCATTTTCGTTTTAATCGAATAATATATTCAATCGCAATTATATATTTATATATTTTTGTATTGTATATATTGAATATATTTTGTCATGGTTTGACAAAAAAGTTAGGCCGCTTTCGATGAAAATGGTCGATCGAAACCGTGAGATATCTCAAGCGCCGTTGGGAAAAACTACAGTACTGATACTAAACCCGCAATACAGAACCTTGATGCGTGTGTAGTATTAGCCCCGTGTTAGCGAAACAGGATTTCCGAGCTCTTCCCGAAAAGTGTATTAAAAAATAAATTTGTAAATTAAATTCATTTCGCAATGATAATATTATAATAAACAATAGGTCCAATTAATTCAATCATAAAATTAAATAATATTTTCTTGTTATTAGTAAACAATTCAGGATGGCATTCAATTCCTGGCCAAAATCAAGAGCCATTTAATCGGAATACTACTGTCCAAACTTGGAAGGCTAAGACCAACAGTTTTCAGTAGCTAGGAGATGAAGGAGAAACCTAGTCGGAGGAGGGTTATCCTTCTCCTATTACCATTAAGGACGGGGGAAGGCGGACGGCGATTAATTAATTTACCAGTTGAATTACAACAGCGGGGGGATAATTGAAGAACAACACCCCCTTCTGTTTGCCTTACTTCTAGACCAACTAGACAATTAGCCAGCGCCCCGCCCCCACCACCACCCAGCGGCCCCCGCACCACTTAATACAACAATCTCTCATTCCTACTGCTCTTGGGGAAGTGTGGCTACGGGTGTGGGTAATACGTGTACTAACCGGGCGGTATTAAACCGTTTAGTTAGAGAAATAACACGCTGGAGGAAACAGCAAAGTGGATTAACAGGACCTAATAATTATGTCCTAAGGAATTCGTAGCATCGTAGACCACCTCTTTAGATTTATATTTAATACCGTATATTTCGTGTATTTCCTCTCGCTGGCTTGGTCTTTCGCTAGACCGGTTCGCACGCCATCTTCAGTAGCGGTGATCGTCACTTTTGGCACTTTGGATGTTTTTTGGGCATCCTCACTGCACTGTCACTGTCACTTGTATTGTGGTGGTTGTCTGTTTGTCGTTTGTATTTACATGTGTCTTGTTAGTGACAGTGCAGTGAGGATACCCGAAAAACATCCAAAGTGCCAAAAGTGACTAACACCGCTACTGAAGATGGCGAGCAGTCGAAACCGGTCTAACAAAAGACGAAACCAGTGAGAGGAGATAGAAACACACGTAATACACGGTATTCCAACCCCTCACTGACCACAAAACAGGTATGTTAAACTATTTATATTTAAGCTATATATATATATATATATATATATATATATATATACGAGAAGGCAATTTTCTCTCAAATTCTCTGCGAAGTTTAATCGAATCAGGGTTGAATTCCTCATTTGAAACAATTTAAAAGTCGAGAAAATAAACCGCGCCAATGGTTGAGATTGAACCCCATCGTGGTGCGTATTACTTGAGTTCTGCGCGAGTTGTAAATTTGAGAGGATGATAACATAGTTATTTATCGTGGGGGAGTTATGGCCACACACTGTCTTGGCGGGACTAAAACCACTGGGGTAGAACCACGGGTTGTGGGCCTCGTGGTTATATTAAAGGAAGGCGGGGGATGTTATACGGGCAGTGGCAGATGTTTATGGAGACTTATGGGACCGCGATATTGGGAACCCGGAGCTCCAGACCCCCAGCTCCTATATATCTATCTTCCGCGCTCTCAGGTGGCTCTCCACCGCAGATACCCCTCTGAGCCTACTTTACCTTTAGAATATATATGTACATATATAAACATGTACGCATATATAAACGGAAATATAACTTTCTACAAATGTTAAAGTTCCTTAATTTATTCTCTTATTTACCAAAGAATAACCGTGCTGAATTATTTGAAAAAATGTATTACTTCGGCCAAGGTTCACCAGGGTTGATTCGTTAAACGTACAAAGTTTCATTACCCGCGTAATTGGGTTACTTCTACCCTTATTACATTTGGTCACCTAGCCGCATTTAATGAAACCGGCGACATTATTTCTCAAGGAATATGAGGTTCAAAAGGTTTCTGGGCTTATATGAACTCCGATGCGATCGATTCTAATTTGACGAATACTCAACTGCTTGGATTATATTTTCAATATTCAATAAACTCCACATTTCGAGTTTTTCTTAATTTTAATTACATTTCTGTAGTTTTTAGAAACGGTCACCAGTTAATGTCACCATGTTAATGGCAACTGGTTGGGTCGGTCGGCGGTCGCTTCAACTAATAACATAGCTTTGGCAGAGGCTTCAACTTTTCAATCTTCCCCTCTTTACTGGGGCTCTTTTCAGAGGCGGGGGCGGACGCCTGTTGCGGGGCCCGCCCCCAGCTATTGGAGACGCCCCTCTCCCCCACCTTCCGTCCGCTCCCCGGGGGGCAGAGAAAAAAGTCCAGAACAAACAGCGCTCCTTGATTAAAAACCCGTCTCCCGTTAAATGCAGAAGGGCATTTCGATACTCGACAGAGCGAAAATAAAAAGGGCGAGGGCGAGGAGGAGCGGGGAATAATACCGCCGACCGCGCAAAATTACCGAATCCTTCTCCGAATGGCAACCGGAAGGGAAGTGTGTTGATTTAATACCGGGACTGCAAAAGGACGACTCAAAGTTTGAAAAGTTGATCTGACTTCTTTATCGCTTTTTAATTCATTATTTCGTCATCCCACTAACGAAGCATTTATGAACGGATAGCTATTAACTAATACAAGTAGTATTCAAGTGTTCTGTAAAATTGTAGATACCAAACTCATGGTAGTATAATGACTAGATCATGAGTAGACCGCGATAAGGAACGTTTGTTTTATACATTAGCTACGATACATTTTTTAATTAAATTAGATGTAATTTCAGTAAGAGTAATAAGAAATAAACAAACCGTGAAAACTCCAATCATCTGAATTCTGTAGAGTCATGTTAATAAAGTGTCATGTTCATATAAAATACCAGAACTCTGTGGTGTATTTATGTTTTAAAATCCCCGAACGCACTGATAATTTAACATATTAGTATATCGTAACGAGGGCATATAAGGTGGAATAAATATGCTTCTTTAAGGTTCTGTTTCCGTAAGGAGAAGATTTAATCCGGAAATATAATACTTCAGACTTTTGCCAGGAGAAAGGAAGGGTATATAAAGCATGGAATCGCAAAGGAGGGGGGAGAAAAAAAAGAAATGTTTTGAGTTAAATCATAATGGAATTGGATTAGTCCAGAGTTATTACCCGATATCGGCGTAATATCGGCTGTAGAAATCCATCCAAGTCGAAGGGCCGGAATAAATCAAGCCCGCTTAGTCGCACACTCAATTGGAGCCGTCGCTTTTTATCTGTTATTCCAACTGTTCCAATATTCTTGTAAGGTCAGAGTTCTATCTTTCCCAACGGATATTTGAAAACGGAGAGGCGGGTAGACATTTCACCGGCAGAAAGAACTTCATCAATATTGTTTTGTCTCGTCGAATATGTACTAAAAACGCAATATGTTCATCGCTAATACAATTTTATCAGTCCTATGAAATTCATTTCGAATACATTTTATTTAATCAAGTTATAATAATGTTATTTACGGTGAAATACAATAGCAATAATTGTCACTTTAGCAACAATCCTTGTGTGGCTATATCTGATGGCGGTGTAAGGGAATTGAACTAGGAAGGTGTAGTAGAATCTAAATAATTAAAGAAAACTTCCCCTCTCAATGCTTATTATTAACTGCGGCATGTGATGAATCCATCGAGAATTTGTATATTCGGTATGACTCATCTTCTGCCGTTTAAAATTTTTAAGTCAATTTTATATTTCGAATTATTATTTTACCTTATAACCCACACCAACATTCACCAACATTCGAAAATTTCGCCATGTCCTGACCGCAGTTAAATTCCTTTTATTTCGCCCAAAATGGTTTAGCACCGCACCCCCTTTAACGAAGTGCGTCCGCTCTCCTATTCATAAGGAAACACAGAAGCGCGCTTAGTTTTATCTAAAGCCCCAGGAGGCGAACGGTCTTTCGGTGTTTTGCAATTCTGACTCGGCCGCGGAACTCCGGATCGCACAAAGGACACACTCGAAGGAATAAACGGATTAAACCTGTATTAAAATTTATATGAAAAGACGCAGAACAACGCCCGGGTCGCCGAATAATTGCACGGGAAATTGCTCCCGAAGGATTAACACAAATAAAAAAATTGGGGCGGCCGAAATTATTAATAAAAATTATCCTTTAATCTTCTTAGCCTTTATCAGTGTGTACTGGACCGCGAAACAGGACATTTTGCCCAAAAGGAAGCTTAACCCCTATTTTCTATTTTTTGCCTAATTACTTACAAATGGATTTGGGAAAGTTGTTATAAGGAATTAAAAAAGTATCGCATTAAATAAAATATGTAATAAATAATAAAAGCATAAATATTCGTATTGGATATTAACTTTTTTAACGACAAGATTATGTTTACTTCGACGAATGATCAAATTTTAATAAAATATTTTCTATTTTTAGTGTGATAATTAAATTTCATTGGTGTTGTAATGGGGAAGTTCAGGAAGCGGTCTTTAGATGTCCCTTATTTTGAGACACAAAAATAGATTGTTACACCAAGTAGTAAAACCGCTCATCCAAATGTAGGTTATCATTGTGCATAGTGTTTTCTTCCTCAGAAGCAAGAGTTAGAAGAAAGAGCCGTACACCGTTCAGAAGTTGCAGAAGGGCAGTTATACATTTACACTGCAATCGAGTCAATTACACGGGCAATTACTAGGAACGACATAAAAGTGACAAATGTTATCCCTAAGGGAAGAACCAAAGCAGACAAGAGTATTCGAGGAAATCGCTTCCGCTTTATAATAATCGAGAATTGCACAGCGAACGGCAGCTATTATTTTTTTCATATTCTGGCTCATTAATTTATGACTGTTTCAAATTTGTTTCGTCTATGTAGTTAAGTTTAAATTTGTATCGCAACCGGAAGGCAGATTATATAAATTGGGATTATCGGACGGTTTGCGAAGGAAGTTCAGGACTCTAGTTCAGTCGTGTAAAGGGCCCACTTTTTCTTCTTCCTCTTCTTCATTGCTTGTACGCACTCGTCTTCAAACGGAGTCTGAAATGAATGCACTTCATCTGCCACTTTAACTGTTAATCTACGAGCCGAGTTTCTTAATTCGAAGGAGCGCCTCACCTCTGTCCGTCAAATAATTATCCCCGCTTCGATTTACCGAGAAATTGATGCGTTCAAGAGGGGATTACACATTTCTGTGCAATCGTTCATATTCCCACCGACACTTTGAATAATAATGTTCGAGGGGCTAATCTGTATAGGGGGTAATCCAACGAGAGTGACATCAAAGTGGAATGAAATGCGATTAAATACTTCCATCGATATACTGTAGGATTTCTAAACCGCGTATATTAAACCTGTTTATTTATTTTACCTGTAAATTTATTCAACAATTGTTTATATTCAGGTATTCACGAAATAATTAAGTAATTAATTCATTATAATAAGTAATTAATACTAGTAATCGTTTTGCAAATGTTCCATTTAATTTCTTCAGTAAAACCAATTATGATTATAATAATTACGAAGAAAATAATAATAATGATGGTTACTTTAACAATAATAATATTGAGTAAGGGGACAAATTCCTACAAATGATGGCCTATATGTCAGCCCTATATATAATATTTCATTTTACATAGAGTTAATTAATTCTACATTTGTATACATATATATATATATATATATATATATATATATATATATATATATATATAGCAATTCGTATGTATGCTACACTACTGTATATAGTCAAAATTGGTAAATCCAATTCAACCACTAAACACCGTTTCAACTAATCTGAATCGGAATTAGGTATAAGGTACAAATGGACAATGAAAGGAAATTGGCTGCAGCATTTAATGCAACCGAAGTTTTAGCTTAGCGTGGATTCCACGGGTAAATGTTCTTTGGGAATACAATGGATTTCAGTGAGGTGGAATTTCGCGTACGATACATACAAAGCTATTGCTTTGAAAATATATTCCCACCACTCTTTTCCGTCAATTCACTCATAGCCTGTGAGACACATTCCAAAATTCATGTAAGGTTTATGGAGGTAATATTTTAAATAAATGTTCCTCGAACACCGTAGATCCATCGAATTCAATCAGATGGAAAAAAAACCACAATGTAAGAAGAGGTTTAGTCATAGTTAGGCGAATAAAGAATGCGTTCTTATCACCTGTGCTGAATTCTGGCCTATAATTGAAACTTCCTCCTGTAAATCTTCTGTGTGTGCGTGATGTGGGGAATGACATGGCGGTACTCCTGTTTAGATTAGCCGTGAAGCGTTTTCGGGATCAAGGAGGGGCTCAGACCCATAAACAAACACCGGAGGGAGGTGGTAGTGGGGCGGGTGATTATGTCGCCGTTCAGACGCACCATGGATGGCTCCGTTCAAACGCTAATGTAAATACCCGTTTAGATTTACACTCCCCTTACCTGAGTGTAAACGGCTAAATATATTATTTCAATGAACATAGTAATCCGCGCTCTCGCTCCTACTACGAAAGCACCGGCGCTTAACTGTAGCTGTTCCCCCCGCCCCGCCGGTACGGTAAACACTGTCCACTATTAAACCGGTCCTCGTATTTTTATAAACTCGATGAATTTTAACATTTCCAAGAAGAATTAAAATTCGTCAATAAGTAAATTTTTTTAGTACCAATTAAATGTCTCTAAAATCAAAATCAAGATTGGACGCATATTTGTCGTTATATAATACGCGGATGGTATCCTATACTCTCAACGGCCCCCTTTCTATAGATGTTTTGTTAAAATTAAGAATATCCTGAGTATCACTTCACCGCCCCACCCAGTGTATAGTGCCCGGATCATTAAACAATGATAAATTATCCCTATATATATTTGGGGACGAGGCGGCGGTCATTTCGATGGGTTTACAATGTGCAGAAATTTCCTCGGTAGCCACGATTTTCATCGAGAATAAAAAGAAAGGAAACATTATAAATACATTTTTTACAGTTCGAATGAGCGGAACATTTCTCTTTGATTTTTTTTCGGGACCAAATCGAGTTTAAAGGACTGAATTTTGGGCCGCAATTTGCAAAGCCGGCAGAGAAAAACGTCGTTTATTGTAGATCTAATATTTATAGCAGTCAAACGCTCCTTTGAGCTTCGAAGAAGGCCTCGAAGATTAAACGGAATATCTTATGCTCCACTTTGAGCGAAGAATCACGATATGCTCGGCTTTAAACAATCTCCCAGACCCAGGGAATTGCGTCAATACCAATAACAAATTTTCATTTTTGCGTCGAAACTATATACGACGGTAGATAAATACCGGGGACCTGCGTTGCTTGTCACAATTATGTATGCTCAGCAACTTTTTTTCCCTATTTCTAAACCAAATCAACGACAATATTAGACATTGCTGAGAGTATGACCATATTATGGCGTAAAGATTCCTATCACCGGAATTGGAAACAGTGGCGTTAATATTTCCATCTCCAGAAAATTACTGGTGGGATTGTCGGATGGTTTACAGTTGGCCAGGTTTTATCGGCTATTTTTTCCGCCGGTGTCGACTTCCTTGTTCTCGGTTTGTAAACATTCTCTGACGGTGGTGGAAGAAGGGGAAGGAATTTATTCTCTCGCTTAGGGCAATTCAATCTTGCGGAATGTCTGAAGCAATGCTTCCCCCCAGGCCCCCGGCAGGAGACATTTCTCCTCTTAACGGCCCGTTTCTTAATACGGACGCGGTTCAAATAATCTGATGCGAGCGCATGATGGATGTGTTTGTTCGCCGCCAACTCCGCCAAGAGGGAACGGACTCCTTTTAATATATTGCCCGATGACAACCCCTTCAACAAACTGGAAAACTACCGACCGGTTTAAATACAACACTGTAACAACCTACCTCGCATACAAGAATTATTCTATACTGTATAATGAATTTTACATACGTTGTTACTATTTCATTTTGTCGATATACCGACATCTAAGACCGCGAAAGATATCGCTCATTTTTGATTAGGGCATTATCTGCAGATAATGGTGAAATATTGACAATTTAGAAACCATTCCTTCGTGTTTTTCATTAAGTAATTTTAATTCGCCTTACTTATTCACTTCCGAGACCGCCTACTCGCATTCTGTGGTATGTTTGGAAGAACAATTTCAATAATGTTTCAGCAATTACGTTCAAGATTAATCGGCCCGCCAGGCCTTCATGGCCCCTACACTGCCTCAAAATTCTGTACAAATGCATTCTCCGAATTCAATTAAATTTACCCTCGGCCCTTACCCTCGGATTGAAGGCGAGCCCGATATTAGAAAATATGCTGTGTATGTAATCGGAAAGCGTTTTAATTTCGCGACGCTGGCATTGTTTCTAGTCGAAAGATGAATTGAAAATTTTTTGGTTTCGAGAAAATAACTCAACAATTCGTTAAAAGTCACTATTATCTATGAAGACGTTTTGGAATACAACGGGATTCCGGCTTAATGATGATTATTACGTTTCCCATGTTCTAATATTCTGAATGTTGATTTATAATGGCACGAGACTTATTTCGGGTATAAAATAAAATACTTTTAAAATCAAGCTTTGTTATTCATATTTATTGTAGTGGAGAAATATAATGGGTGCGGTAGAAAATCAATCGGAGAAACTGTCTCAACGAGCTCCGAATTTAGATTAATCTCGTTTTTGAACGAAATAACATTTGTGTAAATGTTTGACTCCTTGTCTGTTTCAATGAAAGATAGTTTTTGGTTTCTTAGGCGATCCCTTAGTAATACAATGAGGAGTGTAGTAGTATCGGGTCTCAACCAAATTTCTTACTACTTTTAGCCTTTTTAGGTGTTATAGCGTTCGGACACCGGAATGGTCGAGTATTACTGTTACAAACCTTTGCTTCGACCACCCCCATCTGAAACCCCCGTTTCAAAACATTCGTATAAATATATTAAACTCCTTAGACAAAGAGATATTAAGATCGTGAAAATTTAATATATTTTTTAAAAAGAGGATATATAATTTTCGAATTAAAAAAGTATTTAATAAAAGGGAAGAAAAGAATTTGGGGTGTTCCTACCGGGAAGGCTTAGGGAATATTTCACTGACGAAGGAATAAAAGGAGGGGCCGCCCTGGCTCACCGGAGAATAAATCTCCATCTGGTAGGCGGCCGGCTGACGGGTCTCGGGAGGTTTCTGAAATAAAGTTGGTGAAAATAAGTTGCAGACTTCGTCCCGAGAGAGCCCCAGAGGCGACCGATTTTATGCCTGACCGCGGCGACTTGGACTCCGGTGAGTTCCGCCCACCTACCGATAACCCTTTATGGGCATTCATTTCAACATCGGCACGATTTCAAAATTTTCAATTTGATTCCGTAACATATTAAAAAAAGTACATTTTCGGTACATTTCGGTCGTAAAAAAGTACACTATAAAGAATATAGGATACAATTTAAAAATTAAAATATAGCTAATATAAATAAATAATAAATTTAAATAGATATATAACCAGATAATCGTATACGTTATCAATATGTCTATTGTTTATCATAAACATTTTCCTGTTGATACAAAATTTATTGAAAAAAGGATATTTTTAGTAATCTAGTTAATCAGTGCAACTGCACCAGACGAACTTTAGTTCAGTACAGGGGGCGCTAGTTTATCTGTGTCCCCAGAGGGTGGTGCGGAAATGTACTTAACTAAGTTCGTTGGGTGCACTAGTACCGATTAACTAGCGCCCCCTGAGGGTGGTGCGGAAATCTTTTCCAATAAATTCTGGATGAAGAGGAAAACTTTTATGATCGTAAATACACAATAATCTAGGCAATTTATAAACTATACTGTTAGTTACCGGGAGGGTGTTGGCCTACAGGACGGTCTCGTTGGTGCATGTCCTCGGTCCGTTGACCAGCGAGTAGCGGGACGAGCCGCCCCCGTTCCTCCTTCCGACCTGCACGGCGCCCCTGATGAACAGCTCCTTGAAAGTCTCCCTGAACTGCCTCGACATCCCGCAGTAGATAGCAAAATTGATCGGGTAACTCACGATGATGAAGAAGTTCGTGAACAGGACAAGTACGTTGGCCACCGAGTAGTCGAGGATCTCGGTGATACTGCTCGAGATTATGTGCAACACCTATTACAAACCGAATCCGTGTGAAAAATATAAATAAAAAATATAAATTACAAATATTAGCCTAGCGGTATTAACGGTAGTGCCAGCCGAAATCAAGGGGTGAAGGGGGATTCACAGATGTTGCTCGGATATATTTTATGGTCTACCTAACGTCGTCCATTAAGCCGGAGGAACGGGCGCAAACGGCCTTTAACGTTTTCGCCACCGGATTTATAGAGGTCCCGGAACCTGGTTATAGCAGTTGTCCGGGGAGTTGATTTTCTCCCTCTGCGATTAAATCGTTTGTAACTGATGCTAATGTCCCGTCCATTAACTCAATCCCTTTAATTGTTCCCTCTTAATTGTTGTAGGCCAACCCCTTTTGGCGAACTAAAGTTGAACTTATCTCGGCCAACACCCGGACCAAAAATTATTTTCCACTCGTACGCAGGAATGATTATTGCGAATTTCAATTACGCCAAGTGCTATCGTTTCCTTCGAGAAAAAGGAATCCGGATAATGCCAGATTTGGCATCAGGATAGTAGATGAGAAGTGGCACTCACTGCTACTAGGTAATACTAGTATTTTATAGGAAGTAGTTGTATTTCACAACTACCGGGTAAAGGTTTAGGAAGGGCTATGTATGTATGCAATATTTTACGTACATGTAACCTAACTATCTGCTTCAACAGTCGAATGGTGTATCGACCCACACTTCATCACGACTTAAAAGCGAGTTAAAAGCACATGAGAATGACAGATGGATTACTTAAAGAGGGCAAGCATGCATTTAAGCTATATTTTATGACATTGACATATGTTGAAATCTCACTCTAATTAATAACAAAGAAAGATTTAAGTAGTAGAATTATACAGCATCGCAAAAAAGTGCATTAGCTTAATTAATTCAGGAGAAAGAGATATTTTTTATGATCAGCCAAAAGAAGTGTTAATACACAGATTAAAATCTGAAATAAAAACCTTTTCATTAATTTAGAATTAGCATTAAGAGCTGAAACTTGAACACGTACTTAACTGCTTTGGTTATCGGTAAATAAAGTGGTCTCTAAGTAGTAACCAGTTGTGTTAATGGACTGACTTAATGAAGTATGATTTTAATATTTTTGTTCTTAAAATAAAATGCAGATTACCAGAACTCGCCCAGTTTTAGTTACATAACCTACTTATACACTCCAATGCCCTCTGTATAGAACACAAAACAATTCGGACAACAAAACTGTTTTCATATGAATTATAAGCAAATAAAATAATATGCTATCAATAGGGATCATTGCTTTATAAGAAAGTGCAATATTAAAAGTTTGCGAAGGCTCACAATCAATACTGTTGTAAGAAATGTACAGAAAGAAATTTAACAAAGAAGATTTTCTTCTAGTACCGGTGGACCTAAAAACCACCAGGTACTAAGCTTGTTGCAGTATTACGATGTACACATAACGGTACACAGAATTTGAAACATATGATCATTTGTTTACATACAAAAGCACACAATAATGTTAATAAATTTTACAGCAGTTTTAATAATCGACTCTATGTTGATATTTTCTAGGTAAACAGGAAGTAACCGATCCACCTGACCTCCCGTTTTAAGTTTAAAACCATGTCCAATAAAACTTGGAACTGGAACAATAGGGGGGGTACCTAATCCGGGTGGGATTACCGACGTGAGTAGCCCCATCTCGGCCCCTCCCGAACAGGTTAAGCCCCAAAGCTCAAACCTCCGTCAACATTAAATAGTTAATAGGGGCTCCCACAACTTTGCTGAATAATTATCATTTAAAACGGGCCCTTCAGGGCCAATGGCTGATCTATAAATTATAGACGGCGGGGGCAAGGAACCTCAATCACACCAACAAAGCACCCTCAGAATTTTATTCTTCCCATCACGACGGCACAAAAAAAGTAGGAGCAGTATTTTTTCCCCGCGCAAATGATTAAAAAAATGTAGGCATATGCGGTATATACATTTACATTATTCCGTTGCATATTTTTAAGCAGATTGCATGCAAAAGAATCTAGCAAATGAAAAAGAATTTAGTGAGCTCCATTATATTAGCAGAGGGCCAGAATTTAATATGCTATTTTCATCTGGAGAACCGTCTACAATCCTACCAAGCACGATATCATTGGTACACTCAAAAATTATTTATGTTAAAACATATAATACTTCTCCGAGTGCACTTCTTATCTCTGTATCCGACAGTAATTTTAGGCATTATACAAACTATACCGAAAATTGCATACAGCGTCTATTGTAATACTCATATGATATACTCTCTCTGTATCTGTAGACAACCTGGATTGTGTTCATAAAACTGGAGCTATTTGAAGATGTGAAATGCGGGTGATGTCATTCGCGTTCTTGGAGGAGGGTCACGCCCGCGTTACAGGAGGATAGGGTTAGAAAGCGCGAAAACGAAGATTTAAATGGTGACGGGAGGAGTGGAAACGACGGGGGAGTGGGAAGGGCCTGAACCCTTTCCAAGAAAGAGTTTTTTGTATTCCATACGAATACGGCGGTCGGGTCGGTATTGAGAATGAGGCTCGGCGGGGGGCGCTGTTTGGAAAAAAGGGATGGGAGCGCGGATTTGCGGTTGGTGCACCCGAATAACCCCTTGAAAATACCTTTTATGATATTAACCTTGGATGTGCCCTGCAAATTTAAGAGGTACATAGGGCTTTATTACATTTTCACTACACTTTGTTAGTTATCTTCCTATATTATAACATGTATACTACCTTCATCTTACAATACCACATATCATTACTGGTATTACTAATATTATTGGTAATTTGTATGCCCGTCGTGATTACCTCCAATATATCTGGAGGACGTAAGAAATGTTTAATGGCCTACTAAAAATCAGCCTAGCTCTTGTTGGGAACATTCACTATATTATGAGTACTATAATATAATAGCTACTGCAATCTATTCCTCGTTGAACTTGATTATGGATTATACAAGGGGAAATGGTCCTTAATATTTTATCGACTAGATATATTTTATGTGTACGTCGGCATTTATTATGTATTTAAAAATTTTTTATTATCTATTACAACCTGAGCATAACATTTTAAAGCGCCTGAAGAGTTCATAAAAACCAGTACTACTGGAGTAGTTGGGGAAAAACCAAAAATAATCACAACGATCTAGCTCTAATTAATTCCTATTATTGAGTTTGACTGTATTATTATAAAACGATCTAAAGAGAATTATACTCACAGTGACAACGGCTAGTGGAATTTCGGTGGCGAGGAAAACTGTGACGACGACAATAAGCATGAGTGTGGTGCAGTTGGAGTCTCTGAGTCGTTTGCACTCGCTCTTTCTGTTCTCCTTGAACAGTTTGTCCCTCTTGTTCTGGGCCTGCCTGAGGGCTCTGAACAGGAGCAGGTTGAGCGCCACCAACGAGATGCAGGGCACAGCGTGGACGAACAGCACCCGGAAGCAGAAGTACATCGTGAAGTACAGGTCGGCCGTCACCCAGTGTTCAACCCAATAGGCGAATTTCACCTGCCCGACATCGCACAACGCATTTAGCCTGATTATAATAGTGAATATTGTCAGCCGCATGCGTATTAGAAAAATCATAAAAATTATTATGTCGTGTCACCCCTATGCTCGAGATTTCGAGACCCCCATGGAGCCCCATCCACAAATCGATAACAATGTATATTTATACTGTTATACTGTTAGTATGTTTATACTAACAAACCTTCGCAGAACCCCACCCCCCGGTATTTTAGATTACTGTTCCAATGCACAGCATTGGGGACACGGGAAAATATTTTCTAGTCATATCAAAACTTATGCATCCCATTATTTTGTCAGTGTACTGTATTATTTAGGTAAAACAAAGCCGAACAGGGGACTAGAGGCCGCCAACTCGTTTCGTGATTAGATGTAATTTCCCAGCAGTAAGCGGGGCGGAAAAATCATTAGTGGGTAAATTCCATAAGGGTGTTGGGGTTGGGGTTGTATTTCCGAACCTGGTGCCACCGTTCCCTATTCTGAGGGGTAAATTGGCTGGGAGGGGTGGGCCGTCGCAGCGTCTCTCCTGCGTTTGACACTTTAAGCGCATCAACGCTCTCCACCTCCCCCCGCTCCCCTTCCGGCTCTTCTTAACGCCTAAGGTATCGACCATCCCAATACCTTTCCCCTTCTCCACACTCGCCGCCCATCCCGAATAAGAATCCCGCTACTGAATGCACGAGATCTCTAAACGAATGAATAACGCTGGATAAGCGGTGTCCCCATATTCCCCGAAAGGGCGGTGTTATATGGGTATACTTGCGATATAGAAATGTATACCCATACCCGACTCAAAAGAATCTGAACCAGAAATTAGGAATACTAAGGCCATTACTAACGTGTCCCGTTCGGCGTAATGCACCCAACACACACATTAAAAAACTACAAATCACGCAGAACAAATGCCTCCGAATTGCCCTTCACATACCCCCAAGAACACGAACAGAACACGTACACGGCTTAGCCCAGACACCTAAACTGGACGAGATAATAGACAAAATTAACGACTAAACACAGATACAAACTTCAAAACCACCCAAATCCCCTGGCATCTTCCTCCCGGCTACCCCAAAAACCCCACTGGCCACCCAAAAGACGTACCGCAAGGAGGAGGGTCCCCAAGATCCCCAATCCAAAGTGAAACTGAAACAGGGTAGTGAAAGCTGTGAATGTGCCAGTTAATGTGCCTACAGTGTATAGTGCTAACGACCGGTATACGACCGGTCGTATACTGTCACCAGCGCCCCAGTGATCAGTGCACCGACACCGAGTTTCGCGAGCAGTGTGGTGAACCCAAGTGGCAAGTGCAAAGTGCAGTGCAAAGTGCGTGAGTGAATGCGGTGAGTGTACAACAGTATTGTTAAAAATTCATGATCAATGTACTATAATATTTAAGTATATAGATGTAGTAAGGCCAATGGCCGGTATGCATGTAGGAATCACCATTCGTATTTTGTATTTTGCCATTACTAAAACGATATATACATTGACCATAGCGAGTTCGATCGAGATAGGTACGCACACGGGTATATTTAATTTTATATCGTTGTAATGTCGGCATATCCCTCGGGAAGATAATATTCCGTGGGTGGACCTCGAGGAAGGATCCCATTGGATCCGGGGCGGAAGCCGGTCCGACTGACGGCAGTCTGAAACGTCAATATGCTAATATTGTCCCGGGGCCGGGCCACGATCACGGCTGTTTACTTTGGAAACATCTTCAATACAGTCTCAACAGCGCACCTCCGAACCGAGCCACTGTCGGAGAACAGTCCATATGTTTGGCCCTTCTAAGTTCCCTTCTCTTAACTCCCTTCGTCGGTATCCCCGTTCCGAATATTAATCGGAGCTTCAATACGATTCGAATGCTTATCTTACAGCTCTGTTGCCTCTAGGTCTCCCCATTGCTCTGCATTAATCTAAATATTTTAATCTCTACATTACTCCTGATGATTTAATTTAAATTTAACTAATTTTACGTTGAAATACAGAATTATCTTTTAGGCATGCCCCTCGGTGAACTATGGACGTTTGGGTTCAATATAATTTAGTTTGCTATATATAAATGCCGTAGTATTGTTCACAGCAATAAAATATAATATAAAAATAGCGCATAAGAGTAGGATAACATATAATGATAAAACGTGTGGTCACTAAACATCGAACTCTAAACGACAATCCAAAACGGAACTGTTCCAACTGGCGGCGAAATGACGGATGAAGGTTAGTGGAGCCGAAATGGGAATCCTTAACTTGGTGACGGGGAGAAGAAAATCGCGACCGAGGTTAATCTGGTGCAAGTGAAGGTTTAGAATACAATCTTCGGGCTCAAACGATGGTTTTCGACTTGGACACAACATCAACTTGGGTTATTCATCGCTTTAGTCTCAAGCCCCAGCCCAGCGTTGACGTCGTCACTCCTTCCTTTCGTTTAATCCCTTTACCTTGAAGCCGTTACAACTTATAGTCCCAAGCCTTCAATGCATTGTTTAAATCCGCCATAGTAGGATAATAGGCAATAATTGAGGACGATCGCATAAAAACGCGGCCAGCACGCCTCCCTCATTCCAAATGTTGTTAAAACACCTATTAGAGCCATATTTACATATAGAAATCCCCAAATCCTCAAAATAAGAAAAATCTGCAACAAACTAAAACATGCGACTGGTGACAGAGAATAATAACTTTGATAAATATATTTATAATACACCGACAAAGGCTTTCAATGGCATATTTGACTCAGTTTAGTACATAAAAATAAACTGCATAAAACAAATCTTCCTATTCTCTTCCCTGCATAACTTAACGATTATCATTTTACACATCATTCATTTTATATAACGAATTTTCGAAAACGTAAAGGCAATAAATCGATATGGGTTCTAGTTGCAGGTACAGACACTTTCCGTCGGGCCCATTCAAAGTTTCAATTCACTTAGATCTTGCTTTGGAGATGTAAGCTAAGATTTAATGGAGCGAGGCTTAAAACCAAGTTTTCTCTGCGACCGGCTATAAATTTAAAAGGGGGCGAAGGGTGGACTCTTTCTCTTTTTGTTTTTGTTTCAAACTACTTATTTTAGACAACTGGGCGTGAATTTGAGAGTGTAGGAATTAAAAGTTAAATCCGGAGTTGCAAAAACACTTTCATTTCTCTTCGCAGTCACTTCGCTGGAAGCGGCCCCAAAGGGACTTACGCGTATAATAATAATATGTTGGGCGAGATGAAAAAGTTGCCAACTGGCTTGAATTTCATCACAAGTCTGAGTTTGATGAGATATCAGAACAGTTGACGGGACATCGGTCCGTTGGTATTTTATTTATAAATATGTCGCCGGTTGCATACCCCCTGGCGGCGTATGTCACGCAACACGAGATAGCTTTCAACGCGGCATTTCCGGTCATATATAATTGATATTGGAGCGATGATACACACAGCGGCTCAGAAAAAACCTATTTACGGTTGGTTTTTCAGTTTATTTATATTTTTTCCATACAAATATTTATGTCATTTTAGAACATTTCTAATAAGTGAATCAATTCTGTAGTTTCTTAATTTTATTTTTATATTTTTCAAAAAAAATTCTATGTAATATGTTACTATCGTAAGAACCGTCGTATTCAGTTTTGGCATTAAACTATTATGCGGATTAGAATTGGAAACACCCTAATATTAGTAGATAATTTCGATACATTGTTACATCAGAAGAACCGTGTAATTGATAACTAACAATGCGTGTTTGCACTAATCAATCACTAATTTATAACTACACGAGATACTGATTTTCTAAATAGTAGGTCTTCAGTTTTATGGAAAATTGCGTACTTCAATGCTGGCGCTTATATCAAATTTTAGTTCGTTCATTAGATGAACGAGAAAATAATTAATTCTCAGAAACGTTTTTTGTCGCTCCCTTAAGGTGGTTCTTCACAAAGAAAAGTTAATATTAACATAATGCGATCCATTGTTAGATGCTCGGGGCAGTTTTAGACAGCTATTAGGATGGGCGGGGGCCGGTTCAAAACTTCCAATTAAAACTTTAGAAAGTAGGCCCCTTTATTGCTGCCTCGTAAAACTAAAAGACAAGTTGATAGATTTACCTGAAGGTTTCAAATGAAAAGAAAAACAGCGAATATAGTATATTACACAAACCATGCTGGGATATATTCTGTGGTGTTCAGGTATCAGAAGAGAATTAATTAGCCAATCCAATAGCAATGCTCTTTTTCTACCTTTCTAATAATATTTAGTATCAATATAATAACAAATCTTGAATACACAATCAAATATAATACTTATTTTAAATTAATTATTTTTCTCGTACATTATTTTTTAATTAAACTCTGCCGGTTGGACTACTCATGTATTATACTATTGTAGAATCTGGAATAATATTGAATATAAGTTTCAAATTATGTGTACATATTACTTGTGTTCTCCGGTATGGAATTATTCCAGCCATATTTAAAACTTTTTTCATGTAACCAAAGTTGCATGCAAGTCCGGGGCGAACAGGTGGAATACAATAATATTCACGCATGATCAGATCATTTTAATGATATAGAACATACGAGTGCATCGTACAAGTGAGACGAAACGCAGTGTCAATCGAGTTATCCCGTTTACGGTTGTATCAATAACCAACTCAAACATGAACTCAATTCTCGTCCCTTGAGCAAATATGATTTATATTCCCCGGGCGGTACGAAGTTCAGTCCGATCGGTTATTGAATGGAGATGTAATAAGATCAGATTGCACAGGTAAATAGGTTTATAGCGAGAGCGAGTGTGGAAGTAAAAGTCGAATATCTCGAATATCCGCCGTTTTCCTCTACAGAGAGGTCTGGTTCAGAAAGGGAATATTTGATCGGAGACGGCGGAATTATGAATACCTGCGCATTATGGTAATCGTGACAACACGTGTCGCTATATTTGTACAGTTCTATCAAACGTATCTTAGAGCGCAGAAGGTTTTTTTTCGGAGCGGGCGATGTGCCGGTATTCATTCGAACACACGCCGGTATATAACAGCAGAGAATCAATTCTCAACAGCCCTCGGGTTATTAATCAATCGTGACTGTAATTACCCTGCAAACTGTGACGTCCGATTGGCCGCCCCAGGTGATAGTGATCGGCTCGTAGACTCTGTCGACGAATCGTGTCGACTGGTGTAACGTGGCAAGGATGGATATCCAGGCGACGCACTTCAGCACCCTCGGCATAGTGCACCAGGTCCTGGCCACGGGCGCGTGGCACACGTAGATGTATCTGAAACCGCAATAGGCAATCATATTACACTGAGAATTTTATTAGATCCGAAAGCCCGAAGTGAAAACAAAGATTAGTTTCGCCCCCGTTAGTATCATTCCGTCAACAAATTGGGAGGTACTTCGGCGTGATCCATGCCGGTGCAGAAGCCTACCTGCCATGCACTATTACTGTGGTGTATTGGGTTAAAATTTACTGGGGGCCCGGAGGTTATCGGGTGTATTCGATATATCGATATATACGGGTGAATCGATGTCGTCAACTTGGTCACCCATCTTCGTTTTCACATCTGACGGGTTGTGTTCTTTATTTTTACCAAATTAGGCAGTTTTTTTTTGAGTTACTCTACTAAACATTATAAAAACTAATATACTGCCAGGGACCACGATATATTCCGATTGTTGGAAGTCGTATAATTGTTTAGAAGATGAGGGGTTCGTGCACCTCACAGTGAATCATTCCCTTCATTTTAAAAATGCGGAAAATGATGTCAATACCGATGCGATTGAAGGAACCTGGTCAGCGATAAAAAGGGCTATTCCTAGTCGGACAGTCGCGGATGATTTCGATTTGCACCTCGCAGAGTATATCTGGCGACGTAGTCATGACAAAGATGATCTGATGAAAAGTTTTTTGGAAGCAGCGGCCAGGGTTTATATCCCCCGGATGAGTCAGATTCTGAATACGGTTAGTTTTGTTATATTATTTTTTATATATTTCTTTTCGTGTCATAATTACTTTCTTTTCCTTTACTAAAAAAACCCTTCGGACGTCTTAATAAAGGTACGCGATGTGAAAACAAAGATGGCTCACCAAGTTGACGACATCGATTCACCCGTATATATCGATATATCGAATACACCCGATAACCTCGGGGGCCCCAACAGTAAATTTTAACCCTGTATTGTTATAAAATTTTCAGATAATGCCTAATAAAATATCGATACAAGGTAGAAATCCCGACAATGCAAACCTGAAAATAATGGCCTCTTGACATCGAAGCAAAATTTGTTAACAAAATAACGTAAGACAGGACAACAAAAAATATTCATCCAACGGAAAACCACGAATAATGAACCACTGAGGCCTTGTAAAGTTTAAGCACGAATACATTATTATTCCTCTTATCAGCAGATAAAGCGCCATTAGTCGGATAAAAGCTTTAGGGGGACCCCCACGCCCCTTTGTAGTGCCAAACCCTCACAAAGAGCTTAAAAGAAATTAATCATTAACAAAGTTGCCCCCGCTCAAACTTAGCCCTGACTTTGCTTTGAGAATTAAGTCCCCCAACTTTAACTTTTTCCATTTTTATCTAACCTGTTCCAAACGAAAACTAGTGGCGACTGGCAGGAAACGCTAATTACGTTGAAAAATGAGGTTTACTTTTTATCAAATTTATACTGTCTTTCTGCCTCTCGGAAAATGTTTCCAACGTTGATTTATATGCTAGCTCTCCACGTGATGTAAGAAAGACAAGATCAGCCGCAGGAGACAGAAGTTCGGGACCGTGTGCCATATATTTTTTATTATTCAAATATCACACAAGTGTCACGATATTGAAATTAATTCATTAATAATTCTACTGTCGTAAGCGAGAAACTGAAAGTTTTGCTATGTATATTGATGATATGCGAAAGGCCGATAAGCTTGTATTCTGGGCAAACGAACGTCCTATCGGAAAAAACAGTGATGAAATAAATTTTCAGGATCCTAAAATATAAGATTGATGAAATAATATTATTACTGTATAATATTTATACATCCTTTATATTACATTAGTTCTTAATTATTATTATTTTTAATTTCTACATGTTTTTTTATATCGATACCTTTCACCTGTCCCCGGGTAGCTGAATTGAAGCGGTGCGTTTTATATTACGGGCAATATACAGAAAAAAGATTTACCCGGAAAACGCATTTGTATACAGTCCGTTTTATGTGTGCCGAAACAACGCGTACACGAAAAAAAAATTATTGTAAAACCGATCGATGTGATTCATTTTAAATCCGCGAAACGCATTTGGAGAATGCTTATTTGTTAATGGTTGGAAAGGTACTAATCTGGCACTTGTGGCGGAAGGGAAGCCCTTTTTTGTCCTTTAATTTTTGTACAGTACAATTGTGAGTTATGAATTGATAGACTCTATAAAAGAAGCTACCCATTGATGGCACTTTTTGATTGGAATTTTATGGCTAACAGATTTCGACTACAGTCAAAGTAGACCTCTGGGCGTTTAAGATATGTTCAACTATTATATTTTTTATTGTATAAAATTCCAGAAAAATTCAGTTCTAATGACTATCGTGGGACGTGCTCTTATTGTAGTAAATGCAAATTTGGAAAATTGTTATCGTTTCGAAGGAACATACTACAGACACTATTTAACGTGGCTTTGAGCAACCGTGTGCTCCTCTCTCAATTGGAAGCGGAAGCGACAAGGAAAAGAAAGACGTCGGCTATAGAAAGGATTGTCAATCTTTGGCTCTGTGAGGAAGTGATTAGGGTCCAGTTGCCTGGAAGGGAGGGGTCGACGGTGGGTTAGGGGTTGGGGGATTGTGAGGGTGAGGTAGGGTCTGCTGATGGTCGCCGGCGAGCTGTGGCCTCCCCAAAGGCAGAGGCGGTACGTGACTTTACCTCATGCCGCCCCTTACTTACATCCAAAGAAACAGACTACTAGACACAGGCGCACGGGCACACGGTGACAGGCGCAAACACACGGGCAGACGCGCACACACGGCCGCACCTTTTTTACGGCATCTCTGAGCGGAGATAAATCAGCGTTGGAAGCGGTTGTCTCCCCGTTGCGTCCGGTGTGTTTGAACAAGAGCCCAGAAAAACCACCCCTGGAAGCCACCGTTTCCACCCCATCGGCCCAATAATCATCCTCGAACTCCACTTTTATCCCTCTCCTTATATCCAAACATACACACTCGCTCTTTGGCCAACTTGAAAAACCTAAATTTTCCATTTTTCGTTCCTTCCTACAATTGAATTTCATTTTAATATACCTGTTTTGTGGTCTGCGAGGGGTTGGAATACCGTCGGTTCGTGGTTTGGTTTGGTCTTTTGCTAGACCGTTTTTGGCCGCTCGCCATCTTCAATAGCGGTGTTAGTCAGTGTTGGCACTTTGGATGTTTTTCGGGCATCCTCACCGCACTGTTACTTTCACTTGTACTGTGCCAAAGTGCTAACAGTGACTGACACCGCTACTGAAGATGGCGAGCGGCCGAAACCGGTCTAGCAAAAGACCAAACCTGCGAGAGAAGACAGAAACACCACGAACCCACTGAATTCATTTTTTTCTTTAATTTAGGAATCGCTGCTTACTCCGATAAGGATATATTTACATTATCCGTGTATATTTCACGAAATGAACTCTATACTAAAACTATATATTTTGAAAGTCTTATTTCAACTTTACTCTCACATTACGTTAGTTAAGTATGTATTTCTCTCAATTTTATTGGAGGTTTACGAAATTAATATATTAAAATAGCTATTTATAATTCCCCGCTGATTACATTGTAATTTTGTACTAGCTTTGGCATCTAATAAAGTTTTTGATGTTTTTGATAGTGAGCACATTTATTACTTGAAACTACTGCTTAATTCGTTCTTTGTGAGCGAATTGATTACCGGGCATTTCCACTTACTCAATGTTCTTATAAGAAGTTTTAAGTTTGGAATAATTTTTAAATTACTAAAAATTAATATTTTTCTGTTAAGCCAATTTCTGAGTTATTTATTCCCCCACCCCAAATCTTTTTACATGATATTAAAAAACTTTTTACTGTATTCAAACTTTTTCTACTATTAAAGTAGCGCAAATACATTCATAATTGTATATTTTATAAAATATAACAATAAATGTAATAATACGAATATAATATCTTGCCAATAAAAATATGAAGGAATTCTTCCGATGATTAGTTTGATTACTCGCCTGTCAAGTTTTGCAGTAGCCATTGATTTGCCTTCTCTGGCTATAGGCATAGTTTATGGTCTAGTTTATGCGTGATCAAATGAAACTGCGCACAAATTTCACAAGGAATTTTCAAAATATAGATTATCTGGTACCTTGGGTAAGTGCCGTGAACGTGGGCGTGATACAGCTACTGCCCGTTAAACACGGTTAACGGTAAACACATTTGTTATTCATCAGAACGTTAACTCGACTTTTGGGCAGATATTTGCAACTGGCGGTGCGAACAGCACGAAGAGAGTACTTTTGTTTAATTGTAACAGAAATTTAATTCAGATTCCTGACTTCATTCCACAGTCCATTTATTCGCCGATTTATAAACAGTAGACCGGCTGAATTCGATTCAGTCCGGTGCGGGCTGTGTGCGGGCATTAGGTCTGTTGAATGAGAGCGGTTAGGGAGGGAGAGAGCCTCCCTACATCGAGGTTATATTGGCCTCGGTGGCGGGGGACACTAAAGCGCGCGGCGTACGGCCGGGATGCTCCCGGTAACGGGTATTGCCGGTAGACCGTTACGCCCCTCGCACCATCAAAATACGTTACAGGCGTGCTCCTTCCTACACTGGCCACCTCCCGTAATTGTCCCGCGAAACCCCCAAGCACTGCCCCAGTGGTCGATTCAGAATAACTGCAAACGCAGCCGACACGTTATAATAATTTATAGAAAATCGCGAATAAAATATCACTATTGCGATTTTGTGTACCAAAATATCCAATACCAATTTGGTTTTCAGATTAACCGGTTTAGGTAGTAGATACGTCAGTATTCTAATTGGGTTATTACAAATGTGGGTACTTACGTATTGTGCGGAGGCCACTAATTTTAGACGTTTTTTTTATTACAGCAGACCCAAAAAAACTTATTGGTTTCTGCCTCCCAAAAGGCAGCGATGTCGGCGAGGATTGAGTTAAACGGCCACTCCCGATCGCCACATGTATTCCGAGAAGTAGGGCTATAGATAGACGAGCAATTCCTCGATGTTTTTTATTTCTCCATTTCGCAGAGCCCTCGAAATACATACGCTCGACTCGTTGAGTATTTGCCCCGGAATCTACGAAATTGAACCGCTTCTGGCGGCGACGCGTTTAACTCAATCCTCGCTGCCTTTCGGGAGGCAGAAAACAATAACAACTTGTCATAATAGCGTGTAACCTGCACAGTCAGTTAATTAAAATCTGTTCTATCTAATAACCTAGTTTTTTTGGGTCTGCGGTAATAAAAAAATCTCTAAAATTACTGGCCTCCGCATAATACGTAAGTACCCAAATGTGTTAGCTTCATATTCAGACCACTAAACCTGTATTAGAAATTAATTGGTTTCGGTTTCCGGGTATCAGAAAATTGCGGTAAAATAAAGAGCACGACCGATAGGATGCACGATCAATGGAGTGGGCATAATTAATTTAAATTCCGAGTCCAAAGATTCGCTTACATTTATTACATATTCCCGGGAACGATGAGGCTTATAATGAATACAGTTCGGGGGGTACTGGAAGTTTACAGTCTGTTCCGTGTATTAGTTATAAAGAGAGAAAGGGAGAACTGCCGAACCCGCCGTCTCGGCCTAAGATACAACTACAAAGGCCGTCCGACCTCGACTTTGTGGCTTGTATTACTAGAGAAAATTAGTGCTCTACTGATATTCTCATATTCCATTATTTCGGTGTCGCCCGTTCATTCCATTTACAAGAGACAACTCCGGAAATACAATTAACACCACAACTAAAAGATAGTGATGTTTATCTGAGAAAATGTAATTTATTACTCCGAAGGAACAATCACCGACAATTATATTTATATAATAAATTAAATCCCTACGGATAAAATCAGTAGAATTCTCGCCACACCGTAAATACTTTTACTGACTACGTCCCCAGAATACACAATCGAAAAAATACGATCGCCCCACTTCCAGTCAGTACAATATGACTCGAAAGTTCCATAATAAAAATTTCAGAACTAAACAATACTGGAAGTGGAACTCGGACGCCATAAATATGAACTTTACCAAAGTCAAATTGAACCTGTCCGAAACACAGCCTAAAATACACATGGAAAAGTAGTTCAAACTCCCCCCAGAGCCGCATATAATAAACTGGCCGTTTTATACTAACAAATTTTCTATTTCTAACAGTAGTAAATTATTTATTCAATGATAAATTCTCATCAACATTCAATCAATGTTGCGAATGCGAAATTCAAATCGATGGAAAGTGTGGCTCCGAATAGCTAACGTTCTATTAATAAATGGAAAATATATTGAGGAATCATTGGTTATTATTTGCATATAGGATAATATTACAATAACGATATGAAATAAAATTTTCTAAACCGTGTTCCGTTTCTCGACGTCTGTATTATTCCGCTGTTATAGCACATCTGACATTACTGATAGTAAGTACCTCACTAATTTCATGTAATTCTACTGTTCATTTTCAGAAGTCTAAACGGGCGTTGGGCTTAAATAGCGAATGAGGAAGGAAGAGGGTAAAAGTGAAGTAATAAGATTTTTGTTGTTCGACAGTGAAATCTGTAGTTATGATCTTCGGAAAAAAGTGATGGCCGCGTTATTTACCATCTCCCTTTTCTTTTTCAGTTTTGTATCTCGCCATTGCGAGTAGCAGCCTGTTAATGAAATAGTGGGGTCATTATGCGTGTCTGCTTCTGATTTAATAATGCGTAATCTAATAATAAAGTGACTATTGGTACAGTGAGGCGTTACCTCTGAACAGCCAGAGCCAGCGTGAGCCATATTGAGGCCGTGTGGAATAGAGCCGGTATGACTTCGTTCATGACGTTCCAGGCGTAGCAGGCGCCGACCGGCGAGAGGGGTTTGTAGTGGTTGCCGAAGGTGTACATGTAGAAGAGCCAAGGGGCGGGGAAGAGGAGCGTGAACATGTCGGAGAGGGCCATCGCCATCAGGACCGCGTTGGTCGGGGTGCGCATGTGTCTCTTGGAGAGGACGACCACGATTAGGGTGTTGGCCACTATGGTGACCAGCAGGAGGAAAGGCATTATGTAGCCGTACATCGGCTGGGCGTAGCGGATGGGCAGTTCCCGCGTTATGTTCAGATAGTCGATGGGAGCCGAGCTCAGGTTGGTCAGGGAGCCGCCGGTAGCGTTGGTAGGGCCTTCATCCTCCTCCGTACAGTTCAGGCAGTTAGAACCCACATACTCTTCCATGTCTTACACCCTCTGAAACAATGCCCATTAATTTTAATACATCCACGAGCATATAAATTCATTTTTAGTTGTGTATTTATATATAAAGCTGTAGTTTTAAGGTTGTAAATTTACCGAGTGTCTTTCAGAGATATTCTAAATCATTCTATTTCGAATATTACAACAATTTTTAGAAATTATTTTGGAGTAGTTAACGGCGAAATTCATTATCTTACTACAAGTTTGGAAATGTGCGGTTATGTGTACGACAGTCGAGGTGTTTGGATTAAACTTTTTCTATCCACTACGCGAAGGGAACAAAATGGTTTTCCGGAAAGCTAAAAAAAAATAATTTATTCCACCACTATGAGCGGAAGCAAAAAGCAGTTATCCGACTACGTTTGTGAGGGGGAAACGGTGGTGGCAATTAGGATTGGGCGTGTATTTGTTGGAGGAGGATGAGGAGGAGGAGTGTGCGCGATTTCACGTTTCTTGTCGCCGGGAGAGGCCGTCCAGAAATTAATTAACCCAAATGAAATAGGGTGTAGGTTGTAGATTTGATGAAGAGAGATGTCGGACTGGGCAGTGGTGAGGGGGCGAGGGGCGGGCCCGAGCTTTCTAAATAAGGGTCGCTCTGCGGTGCGGGGGGGTGGTCCCTACGCCCCCCCACGGAGTTAACACTACACAGTGCCTCCTCCCTCCGCTTAATTACAAATGCTAATCCATACGCGCCCTGCGTATGTCTACGGCCACCGCAGCCCCCTCCTCACACTAGTCATGTCCCTGCCCTCATACCATCGAATCAGCGATATTTCCTGTTCAAATACCGGCAATTCCCTAAAAAACATTTAACCACCAAGCGTGTTTTCACGCTAAATTATAAATGAGTATATAAACCACATTAGCATTTTAAATTATATCAGTATATAAATACGTAATAAATTTTATTTTATTTATCATTTCTAGTTACCTAGTCACCAATTAGTAATACGTATGATTCCTGTCAGCCTTCTTCTGAAATATCTGTATTTCATTAATATACTAATTTTTTAATTCTAATTATTGTTTACGATTTCGGATCACAGTCGTTTTCTTAAGATCCCGGTGGTGTCCGGGAGCGCTCTAATTTGAGCCACTTTCAGAAAACAGTACGTAAATGTGAATTTCCCATTTGCTTTTCTTTGCTAGTGGAAGAATTCCAATGAGACTTATATTCCTAACGTAGCCGAAATTCCCCTAATTCCCTAATTCACCACTCGATCCAGATTTGAATATTTTTACTAGCGGCATAAGAACCAACTCGATTTTTGAAGAAATTGTTAATAGTCTCATTAAGGTGTCGCCGTGAGCCCAATCCGCGGTGTATTCACCGACGGTTCGGTCACCATATCGTATTACCAGTCCTCCTCCTCCTCCCGACAGACTTCTCACGTCGTCCTCCCTCAAAACTGCTCTAATTGGAGCCTTTTCAGTCGGCCCGACGAATACACCCAACTATGGGCGTTGGCCACTTCGCCGGAATAATTTGATTAATTCCAAGCAGGTAAACAAACTTTCGTCGGCTGTAATTCACCGTCGATTGGAGTTGACAAACGACATATATACAGAGGGGTCAAAAAAAATGTATCCACTGTTTTACAGTCCATAACTTGCAAACTAATTGACGGAGTTGTCTTATTTGCGGTGAGAGTGTAGCTTAAAGTCCAACTTAAAGATATCACTGTAGGTGTTCGAAATGGTCACGATGCCGCCGAACTGCAGCACGAACTCCTGACTGCAATGTGTTCAGTTGGATATTGGCTCCGTTTGATACTCATTTCGCCATTGCCGTTGAACCTCATTAATGTTTTTGTACTTAAGATACCACTTTAAAACTGACTTTCTTTCATCGAATGTAAGCCTTGCGCCAGCCATGTTTACTCGAGTAACAAGGTACAACTAACAACAAAACACTAACTATCTGGCGGCTGTCATCTGACAAAACAAAACAACGCAATACAACGCTTGTATGACGATTGCCGGAAGTACAAACTATAACACTACAAAAAATGAGACAACTCCGTCAATTAGTTTGCAAATTATGAACTTTTAAACAGTGGATACATTTCTTGGACCCCTCTGTATTTCTATACTGTTCAAATAGAAAAAAAATATATTTTTGTAATCAATAACCTGTGTGCATTTAATTGAAGCAAATGCTGTGGTGCATCATGAAGCCCAACAGGGCCGTAATCTAATTAAAACAATTACCGAGAGTGTTCGTTCGAACGGACTAAATTAAAACGCTTTTTATTAAGTGAAATCTATATTATTCGGGTACCGTATCAATTTAAGGAATGATAATTTACATAAAAGTCAGTTCTTGTCTAAAACTTATAGCGGACTTATATATGTTTACTGCCACAGCATAGATTTTTAATTATTATATTAAAGTGAGAGACAGGAGAGTTAATTAGAAACTAATAGCCCATTAAATGTCTGTTTAATGCCGGGCGATATCAAACCGCGCGCCCGGTCGGCCGTATATTTTCGTTCGCCGCATGTGTCGTATCACACGATCTGTTACCGGGAAGAACGGTGGGGGTGGGGTGGGGGGTGTGTGTGTTGTGGGGGTTCAAAGTTGATAACGAACAAATAGGGCTTAAATCAAGCGTCGGGTGGGGGGGGGGGCGACGCGGAAGCCGGGGGCGCGGGGCCCTCCCCGCAGTTTTTAGCCAGTGTGGAGGGGTAGGGTATGTGTGACATGTGGGGGGCCCTACCCCGCCGCGGCCGTGTTTTATCTGGCGTCCTTCAACAGTGCCAATGCCCCGGCCGGCTACCACCTTTCGGCCCAGTTTCACCCCCTCCTCCCACCCCCGCAGTTTGTCTTTTGGCCTAGTTCGTATCGCGGCTCCACGTGCCTTATCGAGTCCTGTGCCCAGAACGCCGCTGGGTCCCGGATATTCGCCCCGATTGTCTCTGATATTCGGCGATGCTGTTTTTTTCATTGATAATATTTTGTACAGTTCAGAAAACTAAACTCGTTTAGACTCTGGACATTACACTGTAGTATTAAAAATATAAACATTTTTTAGGAACATAGATTTTATGGATGCCCTCCGGTAGCCAATTGGAAATAATCAGACCGAAAAATAAACGTGACACGAGTAATACATATAATATTGTGAGTAATAACATAATAATGTTAAATCGTGAAAATGTATTGTTAAATAGCGAAAATGTACGCACAAATTATTTAAAATGAGCTATAATACATTTTAAGAACGTATTGCTTTTATCGAGTGGCATTATTTCAAAATTAATTGGTAGTTTATTGTGACATTCTGACAAACAGAATATCAAATAATTATTCGTTCTTTTCGTATATATAACATTCATAATTATAGTTTCATAAATATTATATTTTACTTCTACTGTATTTTACCTCGCATTGTGTATATTACAGGTATTTATGATCATAAGTTTATTTGCTGCATTAAAGCTTTATCGTGATGGAAACGCTATTCGAGTTTGCCCAATTAAGATAAGAGCACGTTGAAAATTAAACTATGCATAAATATATGCAATACATTTTTTTAACTGTCCTGAAATACGTTACCGCGGTTTGTATTTAAATAAAGCGATATATTTTAAAATATATTTCAGTCTTAGCGTCGAACGTCTGGGATTGTGAAATGGTGAACTTTGAGGCTCGGCAACCTCTAATTAGTGTAATTGACGCGATTAGATTATATCTCAGTGCCAGTCTAAGTCAATACTTGTCTACACAGTCTAATAAGCTTCTGCATAAAATCTCAGTTCAGGGAAAGACTATAGACCGAAATTTGATTAAAATAGAAACTAATTACTTTTCAGTATATTTCAGAAAGCATTTAGATAAAACCGAGTTTTTTGCCTCACATCGTTCAAACACTGACTAAGTGATTATTTTTAATATATACGACGGTCGGACTATACGTTAGGCCGAAATGACTCCTTGATTTACCAGTATGTAGGCTATTCTATAATATTGTAATATTATTTCGTAATTAGTATATAATATTTATAATTTTGTTATGTATAATAATGTAATGCTTAATATAAACTCATTTCCCAATGACGTCTCTTGTTTTTATGATTTCCTGTTGATAGAGTCCGAAATTCTGACAACTCTGGTTATAACGAATTTTTCGTTTCAAACTCCTCCTTGTTCATTATAACAAGTAGGTTGGACAGATGCTATGAAGTAATTGGGGCAGGCGGGCCGCTACCATAGTTCTGGGGCCCAACGCACAATTAGCCGCCTAAATCTCCAAACTTCGACAATGATCCCTAACTCACGCGCTCCAACCACCGCCCATTCAACCCCTTCGACGGTCCGTGAATCGATAGCCCCGCCGTGTCCGACACGGTGCCTCTATTCCCTGAAATCTAAATGACCATAACTACGATATACTCCGCCACCGGCTTGGGGTATAATACGTTAATGAAATACCCCGACTACATGATCACTTGAACTCGGCTTTTTCCCCGGGACGTCAATTGCGCAATCATATTTTTACTACTTTTTAAAGCGGAAGAAACCGGTCACAACAGCACAAGACGATCACTGAGAAGAAATAATAATACACACATTTATTTCTAACCACTTAAAATCGTTCTCAGTAAACAAATTGATTTCGTAATTAATGGAGCTAAATTGGGAGTTATTATAACCGGTCGCCGTAACCAAATCCTCGATTCACTTTGCTAAACCGTAGCGTCAATTCTGTGGGATATCCTTGACGGTAGTATCCCCTAACTGGTCAATTCTACTACCGGGATTCGGCAAAGTCGATTCATCGAATGGTAACATGAAACTGACATTTGTCAATAACTCACTGACCTTTTAGGTCAACTGATGCCAAGCAGCGCGAAGAAAGAATTAAGGAAAAATACTATCTGACGTTTAGGTAATTTATTGAGTTATGGCACCGAATGCCAGGAACGGTTGAAAAACGAATTGGCGTTGAGATCATGACTCACCGCACTGCACGGTTAATTAACGGAATAATTAAAGTTTCCCGAACTGACAGATTGAGACACGAACGAGGACGAAATGTCGGAATGGGACTGGACACGACCATGAGTTATTCGAAGGGGGATCAGGGGCGGAATATGGTCTCAACGCGGACTACGCGGGCTTCGGTTTGGACTGGATTTGGGCCGAAGGGCCTAATAGGGGCCCTGCTGGGCACCCGCACTGGGGGGCACGTAAGCTCTCCTAAGGGGGTGTTAATAAAATCTGACCGATCCCCGGCTCAGCCTAATTAATCGGCGTGACTGCCCGTCCTCTTTAATCAGACCGACCCCGCCCAGCCCCCTCCGTTTGCCCCATTTGCCAGACCCGAAATTAATTAATTAATTAATTTGGAAATAATAGTGTCCAGGGCCAAGTGGCCCTCTTGCCTTTCAACGGGGTCCCTGCCGCCCCTAGGCCGAAGACTAATATCGTTAAACCGCTTAATAACTCTAATACCTACTATTAATATCTTACTAAAGTTAGGTGAGCCACCCAATTGTGTACATAAATCAAAAGGTTCTGCGACAATTCTTGAATGACCGAAACCGATAATAAACTAATTTTAAAGACCCGACATTGCACTACTAGCATTTGATGAAATCGTGAACTAGTGATACTACAAGCGAACCCGTTGGTTGTTACCGTAATTCATTCCCTAAATTAGAAACTGCCAAATCTATTCCGGTGGCTAATTTCGTCGCTCCGGCGGGCCATCTGCTTGATTGAGAGAGTGCTTAGCAAGTTGGAGGAATGTGTGATTAGACTGTAACACGGCCCGGTGCACATCCTGGCACCAATTTGAGCCACCGGGTAGCTAATATTTAATTAGTTATAAGACTCTCGTCGTAAAGGATCGCTCCTTCGACGGAACATTGTTCAACGGAGGAGGTGGCGGCGGCGGCGGCGTCGTTGGTGGTTAGTTTACAACTTAATACTTCCCTAACTTATGGCACGATTTGGTGTACTCGCTGCAGGTATAACGCGGCATCTCTCATCATGTCTCCTGTGGTCTATTCTCAATGCCTCCTCATTATACCATCAAAATAGGGCTTAAAATGCGAGGCTTCTACATATATAGAAATACTTTGAACTTTGAAACCTGAATAATAAAGGAAGAATTTTTTTTATTTAGATTTGCACGCCGTGACCGCGAGGAGTAAAGAAACTCACGTTGAATTCGGCTCGAATTCACATTGTTCGGGCTATAAAGACAAAATTAAACTTGTTAGAGACACAATATCTTAACAAAATTATACATATTACATTTGTTCATTCTAGAATTATTTGGACGAAAATGTTAAAATTTAGTTTTCAAATCCTAGCAACTGTTACTAGCAACAAAGATGGAAATTAACACAGAAAGATGAAGACCCAGCGATGAAGTATAATTTGTAAATGAATTGTCTGTTCCCGGCCTTTGCTCAGCCCCGACAATGACTTTATTTTAATCAGATTATGCAACACGAAATTATTACAAAGCCGATTTCAATATAAGGTTGGAAACTGTCTATATGATTTTACTTCGTAATAGGCTTCCCCTATTAATCTTTCGAATTCAGACGGACTAAGAACCGCCAAAACACTGTTTACAGAAGCATACTGCCTAATTGCCCAATTAAATTTTATTACAATTAAATCCTCTTGAATTAGCCAGATACTGCAGTATATGCGATTATCAGAAAATTGATTCAAAATTGTATTCCAAGTTGATATAAATATCTCGGTAAAAGATTTTATCTAAAGTTTTCATAGCAAAATCGAAACATGAATGATGAGCAGTTTTATTGATACCTAAATCACTAGGTATTTAACTCAATCTTAATTTACGTTTATTAAACCATTAGTAAAAGACGGTGGTATTACGGCGTTTGATGCTACACCAACATGACACATGAGTTGCGCAGATTAGTATTAGAATATTGAGAAGTTGTTAGGGAACCAAACATTAACACAGACTGTAATAGGTTCATTATAGCAATAGATTTTCAGTCGGTAAGAGTTATCTTTTCATTATATAATGTAAAATGAATTTTATAACAATATAAAGTCAGGACAATGTACATTGAAATATTGGTTTTATACAGGACAAGTCAGCGGTGTCACATATTCCAGATCTAAAAATATTAGGTTTTAAGAAAATATCTTTTAAGAAGATGTATCTCCAGCTGAAACACAGGAGGTTTTCCTTCGCCTATTCTTCACGACAGCTCCCGCCCCCACCCCTGGATACGGTTCTTCTCTCCTCCTCCCATCCGGACCCGAAAAAGGGAAGAAGTTGAAAGAAAAAGTTGTTCCCAAGCCTTGTAAACATCTCTTTTCAATTACCCATCGGGAAATGGATGGCGGGCGGGGGTTCCTTCGGCTGGGCCCGCTTATGATCGATGCCCTCCGACCGATCTTGATTTGTAGCCGAACTGGAATCCGGGATAACACCGTAAATCTCAGAGAACCCTAAACTAAATTAGATACATATATTCCAGCAGTCCCATTAACACTTCCTGTTTATCGAATGGGAAATACACAAAGCGGGCCGTAACTTGATCGGCTCGAAGTAAATTCGCTTAATATTTAGTGACTGATGAATAATAATGGAACTAGAATATGATGCAATGGACAGGTACAGTCTCCTCAGTAAAGAGCCCTGTGGGAGTTCTCCGTAAATGGTGCTCAGTAATGACATTAGGAGGCGTGTAATGTTATATTATATGAAGTGTTCGGTAAGTATGTGATGAATAATATACTCTATTTAAAAAACAATGAACCCGGCGCTTGAGGTTATACCTCGCCTAGCCATTATAACTCGCGTGTTGTGCGGGTTAGTATTCAGCAATGTACGGCGGACCGAATTTTCATTAACAGGTGGATAAGGTGCAATTAATAGTTATTCCTTTTAACATGAGATACAAAAAAGAAATATTTCTTGGTTGCTATGTAAACTGTATAGAGTTCAATATTTTTGGCAACAGACGAAAAAACTACAGAATAATGAAAATTTTGATTATGTAAGATGACTGGGTATTGTCTTTATTAAAATTACGGCCGGTAAAGCCGTTGTATTTATCCAAACAAATTATCGATTAGAGTTTATAACGGAGTGAGAAACTAAACTAAAAGCATAATATATAATCGGAACAGATTTGCGAAGAAGGGGGAGCGGGGTCATTTCCCTAGGAGGGTTAGGAGGGCGACTAGTTTACCTCGCACAGTTTGCCCAACTCTCGCTCTCTCTCTCTCTCTCTCTCTCTCTCTCTCTCTCTCTCTCTCTCTCTCTCTCTCTCTCTCAACAAAACGGTCCACTTACTTCGATTAACTTCAGTACCACGAGTGGCCATGATAATTCCTCCAAACTGCAATCTCGCATCCTCCTTCCACGGCCGGGTAACCACCGGCTCCATAAATCGTGAGATACGTTCCCGGAATTCCAATATTTGATATTGGAAATAGTTTAAAACTGGGAGATTATACAAATTCATAAGCATTGAAAATATTTTAATACTCTACAGCTTACAACAAAATCGCAATCTTTTGTAGGATTCATTTTCTAAAACTATCGTGTTCAAACCAAAAATTAATTACAGTTTTTAAGTTGGAGCGTAGAAGCGTACCCATTATGAGGGGCATTTATTTATTGATTTATTAGGCGATTAATTAATCATATTGGAATATGTTCATTTACAAAAATCTATTATTTCTTTCATTCTATTATGAAAATCAAGTGCGGTACCTGGGACTACTCTTAGACAGAAGACTAACATGGAACCCGCATACAAGACTGAAACGTACAGAAACGAAACGATGCTACAAATTACTACTAAGACTCCTCGACTACAGATCTAAACTACCACTCTCAAACAAATTATTAACTTACAACTGCGTACTTAAACCTATCTGGGCCTACGGAATCGAACTGTGGGGATCCACCGAGCCGTCTAATTCTTATGGACTCCAATCCTTGCAATCCATAATCCTTCGAAAAATTACCAACGCCCCACCATATGTCTCTAACAGAATAATCCACAATGACCTAAAAGTCCCATTCGTTCGAGAATTAGCAGCTTCCCGGTATAAATCCTTCCATTCCAAATTATCCCTTTATTCCAATCCCTTAATTCGACAACTTTCCTCGCTTCACCTTCCCGAAAGTCCCGTGCGTCGCCTAAAGTGGAGATGGCCACGCGATTACCTGAGTAAGGGCAGGAGCGGGAGTACCATCATTGGGTGGCTTCTCCTTCGAGAGTTCAGTGAGTGAGTGTAAAGTTAGAGCACTGTCACTAGATACAATCTAAAAAAAATTGTAGTTGTGACTATACCGATAAAATGAAAAAAAAAAAGAAAATGTATGGCGTTCAAAGTCGTCCCAGGGGATTTTCTTCAAACAGGTTGATGTACTCGAAGGCGAGGTTCAATAACTGAGGGCCATCTCTGGAAGGCATATTTTCCGAGCGATCGGCTGTAACCCGATTGGGTGGGTTATACCGGCCAGGTCCCATCACCTCGGGCGCGGCTCCCACGCCTTGGCATAAAGCGGCAAATCGGCATCGCCTCAAAAATAACTCCGCCCCCCCTCAACGACAAGTCCCGATGGCTTCAACTCATGGCCGCATACCGGATCATATCACCAGGAACTTCCCCAACATCAGACATTGATTGCGTTGTCATCAATCGCATCGCGATTTGCACAACCGAGAAGGTAACTTTTTTGGCTACCGGTTCGATACACTAATATCATACAATTCAGACAGTTAACAATTTGAAATAGAGCTGAATATTTCATCAACCACTGGAGTAATACAGTACTATACGTTTGAACAGGCAAAGTGGCGGAGGTGGACTATATTTAAATGAATTTGGCTATTTGTTTTGTTCTATTTTATTTAATTTGTTACGATATCTGTCCTCCAACGAAACAAATATATAGCTCATTATTTCATGAACTATTGTTGCAGTTAGAATAAGAAGAACAATTTTCGAAAACAAATCCTACTTGCCACAATAAACATAAATAATTTTATGTGTAAAATTCTAAATATCGTTATTCTTTAGAGAATCATTCATACTTGTACTATTCACACTTCTTTTTCTGTTGTTTCACTTTCATCATCGAAAAGTATGATAATTTCAAATGCCGAGAAACGATCAATTCTAAATGTATAGACGACATTTTAGACGGTGTGAGTCAATATTTTTTAATCTGTATTAATTATTTCTTCCAACAAAAATATAGGCCGTTCTGAATACAATGAAAAGGTTCTTTCGAGTTATTCCGAGTGAAAAATGTAATTCGGTGTAACGTTAAAATCAGGGCAAATCGGTGATGGACCAGAGGCTTTCTGGCTACATTTATAACTTGGTACAATGGGTGAGATGAATACACAGTGTCGGGGGTTGGGGGATAATCCAAGCCAACTTTGATAATGCAAGCCCGGCTGAAATTAATTGAAATTTCCCCGCAGACTTTCAACGGATCGCACTGAATTTGACAACCGCTGAAACTTGTTTCACGTTTTAATAAGTACCGCTAACCACGTTCTTTGAGTCGTACTACTATAATTAGATGTTATTCAAACGGCCGCGGAAATGGAATTATCGTTCGGTGTTCGGTATTGTTGTAAAAGGGAGGATTTCCTTCCGGGCTTTTGTTTTATAACGAAGAGAAACGAACCCACGTCCCCGTACCACGAAGGAAATATACATTTGCAAATAGTTCTCGCGTACCACAATTCCCGGAATGAATAAAGTGTTGAAGGCATATGAATAAAATGAATAAGCACCAGATACCCGTTGTATTCTGAGAACAAGAATACGTAGGGTATTCAGAAGTAATTTTATTTCGTTTGCGAATACCTTTTCCAATATTACACTAATCTATAATACTTTAATGGGAAGTCCGGCCGCTCTTACATCCATAAATTGTAATATTTTCAGTGGACCATTACACAGTATATAGCTTATATTTAATATAAATTAGGCCCTCAAAATCTTATTACTGTTGGGAATTTCGTTTCATTAGAATGGAAAGAAATAAGAATTTCGGCGGTCACATTTTCTGGCGCCTAGTTAGAAACGTTGAATTAGCCGTTGAGAGAGAAGAACCGAGCGAAATGTATTGGTTAAATCGTGGAAATGAATTGAGAGGAAGCCGTCGGGCTGTTCTGGAAGGGTTCTGTGTTGGGGGGAATGCAGTGGGCGGGCCATAACAGGAGATTGGCACGCCGCTCTAATGCAGTTTCGCTGGAGTAGCGCCACCGCCCAGACGGTTAGTCGAACAATAGGAGGAGAGGGCTATTTAGATCGGGCCCGCAGTTTAACTCAAATTGCACTCAACGGGTTGTTACTGTTCTCTTGAATATATAACGCACACAGTCTCATCAAATCCGACGGGCTGATTCCCGACCACTTAAATATTGAGAAGTATCGAAAATTTTATTTTATTAATTCGTTAACTGTCGGTGTGTCGAGGTGGTGAATTGGTGAGATTTGAAACAAACCAGGGAGCATTACATAAAACTGTTTTAATACAATAAGACTAATAACGCTATTATTATATTTAACAGCTATATTATCATTACTCATTCTTCTGTCTCCATTTTTAGATTGGGTCCTAATATAGACCACGTTACCTGTCTGCACAGCAATGTCTCACTGTTTCACTAATGACCATTGGCGAGAAGCCAACATCGGAAAGGGGACCAATTTAGGCTGCCGACTCGGATAGATTTTATAGCCGTTAGGTTACCGATTTTTGAGAGCGATAATCAGAGGGGGACTGGTAGCTGGGCGGTGTAGGCGGAGACGACCGCCGGGAACAAAGGCCGAGACCGAGGCCGGATTAGACAGGGCCGGGCAGATATCTCCGCTGAGCGGGCCTCTTAAACTAGCCGCGCTACGATTTCTGACCAACCCCCTTATTATACAGCCCCTATATAGTTAGTGCTCCCTCCAACAGGGGCTCGTAAAATGCCAGAAATAAACTGCTTCGAGCCGTTGCCCCCTTCCCCTCCATGAAATGTGTTCCCGACAACAGCATCTTAGTTTTAGTACTCTACTTGTCCCCTCCATACCGACCAGTGAAGGTATGATACGGTGCTATCTGCGCTAGATTTGGAGAGTTTGAAAACGGCGGCCAAGGGAAACTACGATATTTATTTATGCTCATCTATTACCTTACACACGACCGGAAGTGTGATCCGTTAGTTCATCTTCAAAACGTGGAATTGTACGATATCCTTCGTTCATGTCTTGGCATCTAGTTTTTCACAAAGTTAGTAGGAGAGGCCAACATGCCGAATTCAAAAAATTAAGGAAATGTAATTACGTTCTAAGTTAGCATAATTAACATTTTCGAGAGGATGTGGGTACAAACTGGGCACCAAATTAGAGAACAGTAGTCGAATTGTGTGAGTAACCGACAAATAAAGTTTTTAAACTCAAATCCAGTCCATTTGATTTAGGTATCCATTTTTATGAGGACAGTGATGCGGTGCTTAAATCGGCAAAATGAGATTCGCACCTAACGAAGATTTGCCGGGAGAAACTAACGGCAAGAATGAAGAGTAAAGAATAAGCCGATAAGCAGTATCGATTAAACTCATCATTCTCTCGGCTGTATAAACTGTGTCCAACACAATCCGCTTTGAAATATTTGATCACAACAGTTTAAGTCCTGTGTACAAAATAATCCGCCGTGTTAAACTATCAGCGGGAGATTATAGACGCTGAGGGTGTGAGCGCCAGCTATGGAGTGGGTGTAATATACAGGATGCAATAAAAATGGTTCTATCCGGCAATAAATCTTTTCATTTAACAGACGCGATTCTCGACGTTGGAACAATCGTAAACATTCGATTGAGTCGTTGGAAAGTGAATAAAGACCGTAGGAGTGCCCGATTTTATAGGCTGCCCGAGATATACGATGGTTGCATGGCTGTCCCCTTTTTCCTAATGCGAATAAAACGAATTCGAAAGTTTAAATGGATGCGCACATTAAAACTGTATCAATAAAACTGACAGGGTTATTGCTATAATGTTTCTAAATATGTAATCATAAATAGAGTAGAAATTATAATTCTACCGAAGTGTATAATTCTTATTGAATAAAACACTACCTTTTATAACCGACTATAATTTCTTCTATGGTATATATATATATATATATATATATATATATATATATATATGAATTCAAAGAAAAATTCAAATTTTGACATTAGGGAATCGTTTTTCTTTCAGAACTGTAAGATACCATTGTTAAAACTAATTCGACAAATTGAATAAGTTTCACAGAACTAATGTAGTGATGAATTGAACGTGGGAACGCCCAACAACCGATCCTTATTAATTGCTCAATCGCAGATTAGCAAGAAACTTGAGATTCGGCCTAAATTCAATTAACCTAATTTCAGGTCTAATTAACGTCAAGGAAACAACCCAAGTTTGGAGGAAGTTGGACCATGAGCCTCTCTCTCTATCTATCTATCTGCCGATCTACTGGTCTACTGGCACCGGCCACTCGCAATGACAATTTAGTTTCCATTATCGTGTCATTAATTTACCCCTAGCCGCCTGCTGATAATTCGGTGAAATACACCTAAAGGAGAGAAGTATGTGTCACCTTCCTAGGAGCAATATATCCGCATTTACATACCAAAACATGCACACTTATTATTACAAAATGTTTGTATGTTCGGAAGTATTCCGAACATATTCGTTTTCATCATGAAACTTCATTCAACTAACTTTTAGTGCGTTAATTCTAATTTAAAAATAGGCACACTATTTTAAAATCCTATTTTAGCAGCCTTGCGATCTGCTATCTGAGCTCGCAGATGGTTTGTAATGAGCCATCTGGGCCTCCAATTCAACATATTTGAAGAACACTGATGTTGATATTGATATTATTTTTAGGGCTGGCGGTTTCTTCGTTATTACCATAAAACGAAATTGGGTCCTCTTTATCCGACCATAAATAGGGTTTTCGGAGCAATTTTACACTATAACGATTATTCGTCCACCCTTTTAGCATTGAGTTTAAGCGTCCAATTTCAGAAGGGAGACACATATTTTTACGGATTTTTCTCAGCCATTGCTGGCTTTAGCAGACAATTATTTTTCTATTCTCTTTAAACCTTTACGATTCTTATTATAAGGCCGAATTAATTTTTTTATTCATGGTTCTCGGAGTATTTTATTAGGCAGTACATAAATTTAGGACTATATTTCCTTTATAACACAATTACAAATAATTCTATAAATTAACTAATTTGATAACGTTTTAAACTTAGTCCAAAATAAATACCGTTATTTATTTAAATTAAAACAAAAATTAATTTCCATTAAATAAATTCCGACAGCGGTGGGACACGCTTGATGGAGTCATTTACGCTGAATTGGTCGGAAGCAATTAGGACGATTAAAACCAATTAAGAAAATCCAAATGAAGTTTGTTAACCACCCAAAAATTTATTTCATGTAGGAAATACTAAAAAAACATTTCATTTCAACTGCGCGTATATTCATTACGCAAATATATCGATTTTATGACAATGAATAATGGCGTTACATGCGATTATGGATAAAATTTGACAAGAATAATAAAACAAATCAGTACAAAGAAAGACTAGTTGATATACGAAGTACTCGAATATGAGAAAGTTAATGGGAAAATTTATTGACGATGAGGAGAAGCAGAAACCGGACTAGAAGACATAAGAAGAATAAATAAGTATGTTGATCTATTGAAGGCATTCAGCGCCTATTTTCTAAATGTCAGTCATCTGAAATTTTCGTTCTATTTCAGGTTCATAAAATAACCCACATCACAATTGGCAGTAGGTGATTTTCAACAGTGAGTAACGACGTTCTATTTACTACAACTTATGCTCCCTAAACGCCGAACGCTCGTTCGGCAGGAAATTAGGCTAAACGTTGGGCCGGTGGTTGGTCATTACTTCAATATTTTAACGCGGCGACGGGAATAGAATTTTTGATTGGGGCCGGTGGGGGCGAGTGGGAGTGGTGATGGTGGGGGCGGTTTGGAGTTGAGGGGGTGGAAGGGGGTATTGGCGCGCGGTTTTTCGACAACGATTTGGACCACTTGGGTAAATCAATTATGCAGATTGGGGGGGGGGCATTGATAGCGAAAAGGCCGCCGCCGGTAATTGGTAGGGGGGGGGGGGGCCGCCGACCTATCGGTTAAAATAGAGGCCAGTTCCCCGGCGGTGTGCTGAATGAAATATGTATGAGGGTCACTTCTAGAACACAACGCACAGCGGCTACGGCATTCTCTTTGCCGCCGCACAACATTCGGATTTCCGAATTTACCCCTCAGTTCAGGAGGAAACGCTCCTGAACCAGTACAGGAATAGAGGATTCCCTCCTTAATTCTCAAACGAATCGGTTTCGGTTCGGTCGAGTGCGCTGAACACAGCGATAGAAAATTGTCGTGTAATGATTTTTTTCGACGTTACCGCTATAACCGGAAAGCGTGTTATTATTGAGGCGGCTAATTCCTATTCGATTTTCCTATCTCTTTTTTCTATTCTTTGGACAATAGCACAGCAATTCCGCTTATAGTGGTACATTGGCTCCAGTGTAGGACGGCTCTGTTTCAAATGCCCCCGCAATCTCTATGCATTAAGATTTTAATTTAAGGATCTGCTAAATTAAGCGGATTACCTGTTTCGGTTATAATAACAGTTTTGTGACAACTTGTTTCCGATAAACTAGCACCCTCTGAGGGTAGTGCGGAAATGTACTCAACTAGAGTTCGTTGAGTGCACTTGCACTGATAAACTAGCGCCTCCAGAGGGTGGTGCGGAAATGCACATAACTAAAGTTCGTTGGGTGCACTTTCATGGAATGTGGCATCGTATATGATATTTTTTAGTATTAAGTTTGAAGTCGGAAGTGGGCATAGTTGAGCAAGTGCTTTTCAAACCATTCAATACGAATAAAGGGAATCGTCAAAGGGTAGTACGGCCAAGCCCAATTGGATATCGAAAAATTCATAGTACACCGAAGGTGTAGGAATGCAATCGATGCCGAGCCATTTTATCAGTTTATTAAATTCCTTCGCCAACAAACGCTGTTCATAATAATGATGACGGCGACGACGACGACGATGATAATAATAATAATAATAATAAAAGACTACTGTAGGGAGTTATCTGGGCTGAGTTGGAGGAAAGTTGGTTCGGTGTGGAGAAGAAAATAAGTTGGCCGCTTATCTGAGCACTAATGGAAGCCGGCCAGATGAAGAACGGCGTGGGGACCTTTTAATTTTCTTGCCCTAACATCGCCCTGTAACGCCCTTTCTTGAATTTTATGATTCGCTTCTTCCCGGCTTTTTAGGCGGCTCGCTCTTTTCTCAAGTTATCCAGACTTAGATAATATGAAATATAATCAGAAAGAGACCCATTCTGCAAAATGTAGCCATTGTGATTGTAATTTAAAAATAAAAGCCGCATAAATAATTTTCAGGGTATATTAATAGAATACAAAAAATTTGCAATGTTTAATTATATCCGTTTCTGTTCTTAATTACTATTCTTTTTATAATGACTGCCTAATTCTCTTCTTTTTATGGAGAGGGTAATTTAATTCCCAATAAACGCGTGCACGCAATATCTACAATGTCCAGCCATATATCAACATCTGACCAAAAACACAAAAATGATTGTGATAGACCTTGGATACTTCTGGAACAAGGATGCTTTATCCTTAATTCATACACTTCTGCTCACATTCCGGAAGTATATTTTATAGGACGTAGGTATGCAACCTCCCTAGTATATAAGCAAACAAATTATATCGAAATGTTTTAATGATACTCACATTAGTACTGTCGCTTCATACGAACAAACTGGCAGTTTTTCTCCTGTACCGGGAAGCGCATAGATCGAACGAGTTCTATTCCTGAAAAATCAGAAAAGAAGCGTAAACCAAAGAAATGCGAGTATTATGATACGTCTATTGGTAAATCTGAATAAGTTTTAGTGTATTTGGCAACTGCCGAAAGGAATGATTATATTAGCGATTTCGTGTTCATAATTATGAAACAACGGATAATCATAGGATCTAGTTGCAAAGTGACATTTGGTATGTGAAATGGTGTATACATATTTGTTAGTTAATAGGAGCGGTACATTAAAATAGGCTATAGTAGGTTCCTCTGAAGTCATGAGTTTTATGATTGTTATACCCCGATAATAAATTAGAACGAGAGAATAATATAGGGGAGCGGATAATTTGCAGCCCCCGCCCCCCACCATACCGATTTCCTGCCGGACGGCGGTGTGTAGTCCTCGGTTGGGCAAATGATTTACGACCCGATGCGAGCCTGTGTGAGAGCGCCAAATAAAAGTTACCCCACCGGCAGAACACGATATATATATATATATATAGATATAGATATATAACTAGGTGCCTCCCAAGTAGCCGCCAAAATTAAAACTGTTAATCATCCTACACGGCGGCGGCCATAGAGAAAGCTTTTTGTTTGCCCAATTTTATTTGAGACATTTTAGAGCTAAAAATCTCGAAAAATGTAACCCATCACTTTTTTAATTCGTTCTATAATATTTATCTATTAATTCTTTAGCTTAGAATACGCAGACAATTCAGTCAGTATAATTGAAGAGGGCAGAACCATGGGTCAAAATCGTAAATTGGATTCTTGAGCGCTATTCTTACTACCCGTCTCCGCCATCACCTATCGGTTTATGAAGCCTTCTTCTTTCTTTTTGCTTGAATAAGCGGTTAGGAATGCATTTTTCCCGGTACAACAAGATAAATGGAAAATATCTTCTGCGAAACGAGCTTACACTCAAAGCACAAAAATCTCACTAAATCCATTCTGGATTGGAGCGTATGGCCAAGAGTCACGCGATAATAATTCGATAATCCAACCTGTTCTTCCAACTATTTTCGAACCCGTCCAGTTCAAACACTTCAAAAGCCCTCAAATTTCTCGAATTTAGTCTGAAGCCCTGCAACTGCAACCAAATCCCCAATTTGCCGTCAACCATTATACAAAGCGTAAAGCAACCCTATGTCCCGCAACTAGGAATAAAACACTGAAACTCCAATCTGGCGGCTTTACCGAATAACTACGCGTTTATGATAAATTACTTAAAAAGACCGTCCACCGACTAGATATAACGAGCTGTAAATGTAATCGAGACATTGACCGATATAACTCTTGTCAGGTACTATAATGAGTGTAGTAGGGGCCTCTATAATGATAATGGTTTCGGGCCGGAGCTCAATGGACAAATGGAGAGGCTATTAGGGTGAGCCATTTAGGAGCGGAGCCCCGTTGGGGGGCGGTGGTAGGAGACGAAAATGCCTTCGGTGAGTCAATTAACTTGCAGTGAATGACGGAGGGGACGGCCTCTGCACTCGGCAACAGTTGAGAAGACAGAGCCAAAGATACAAAGGCGAAGGGCTAATTACCGCTAAACTTTATTAATACCGTAGCGCTTTCGGCTTCATTGATAACGAACGGAAACGTTGATTGGGGCCGTGGGGTGAGAGACGGGATCGGTTAAACAAACCGATTCCGTATAGCCCGTGTGATAAGAACTATCTCAGTACCGTCTTAAGTTTTCAACTTCAATATCCTCTCGGAAATTCGAGCGCTCCAAACTGCTCCAGGTGTGGAGAAACTCCTTTCAACAGTAGTAAATCGGATTGGATGTTGAGCCTAAATAATTTTGAGCCAATCTTTCTTCTACAAACTCATCTCCCGACTCCAAAACCCCACTAAATATGAATACTATAGTATAGTATGGGTCGGAAAATAGAGTTTAGAAAAGTACTACAATTCCTTATTTCCCCTAAACTGTTTAGTTATTATTATCAGAACTAAAGAGTACCGAACTCAGATTATAACATATTGTAGGGCATAAAAGATATTTATAAGACACTAGGAATAACAAAATTATAATTTTGTATTTTTAAATAAAAATAGAAAAATATATATAATAAAAGTATAATATATTGGTATGGTATTTCGTGGTGTTAAGAGAGGTAGATGTGATATGAGCATGTCACCTATCCGATGAAGTAATCAAATGTAATGCTTCCAGTTTAGCCCTCGGGCTATGTCAAACTACAAAAAATCACAAAGGGCGAAATATTTGTCCGGAATATGGAGATGAAAAAAAAAACACTGAAAAGCGTGAGTAATTGCAAATATTTCTCCACAAGTGTTCCGTTGGCATTTTTATTTTTCCACAACGTCAAACTGTATATCTGAATGGATGTAATTACATAGCCGACAGAATTACACCGGCGATCGCATTTTGCGGTTATTATTACAATTTACATAAAACCGAGTGACTGGCCGGCCAAGGTTGGACCGTTGAGTTGAATATCGAATTCTGTTCGAAAATGACATGGAATTGACTGGTTCCAGATTGAAGTATTTCCCGCCCTGTAGTAATTCCGTTTCTTAAAATATATCTCCGCAGTTCGCTCCCTCCCACTTCCTTCTCCTCAGTTCCATTCAGAACAGGCGGAATTGTATTTTCTGAGCTTTCGGAGGCGGAATCGCCCGCCTGCCCCCTCGCTCCTCTTCTTCCGCCTCCACCGACTTGAATATTGAAGTTGGAAAGCTTTTTATTGAATCAGGAATTAATTACCTTCCGACGACGAAAATTGCTCCTCCGATATTATTGCGATGGAAATTAAATCTCGGTTAAAAAATAAAAGCCGGGTTCTGTAATTGTTCTTTCTCATTAATTGAAAAAGGTCTACGAAATGTTTCCCACCGAGAATTTCACCACCACCCTCTAAAATCTGTACTGTAGAACCCTGTACCAATAGTGAGGCGTATTTGCATTAAGGTCTTTATAGATTTCAACGTATTCAAATAATAAGCACTGATTATCTGTATTTATAACACCTATGTTGTACTGTAATTTCTGTCATCATATGTACGAAAGAATCGTTGGACGGTTTACGAAAAAAAATAAATTTGGAAACGAATTGTCAACTATTGATACTATCGTATCAATGACAATGCACCTATATGGTTTGAGATACCAGTATTCTAGTTAATCGTACTAACGAATTAATTCCAGATATAGATTTAAGGATTTAATAGTTCATTAGGAGATTCAGAGGTACTCAATAGTTTACTGTGAAAAACCTATGTATTTAAGTACATAAACTGGATTTAATTCGTTAAATGAGGACTTACTATGTTATTCAGCGGATATCCTCCTTCTTTATAGATCACACTTTTTATGTTCTACCTCGTTACTAATGCCTTGATCCGTTGATCTGCCGATTACGGCTCCCCTGGGCTGTTCTCATCCAATTGATTCACCGGTCTATCTGGTGCGTAAAAATTGTCAATCGAGGAGGGTAAATTGGGGTTAAGGTAGGCGGGGTAAGTCGGGATAAGTTCAGAGAGTGAAGCAGCCGCGGAGAAGTTGCCGCTACTGGAAAATGGTTAGAGGGGGAGTGGTAGGGGTATGGGGGCTGATCAACTCTATTGATCTCCAAGGGGAGAGGACTCAATCCACTCTCTATTTAACCGTCATAATTAAATGGCACGCCCCGACCTCTAATTGCCTAATGTCATGCCACGCTCTAATAACTTCCTTTGCACGACTCTATTACTATTACTATCCCACCGGATGCATAAGCCATAAATAACGAGGCGGGGAAATTCGTTTACGGGAAATAAATCGCCCCCGTAAGCCGAGTCAATCGTTTCACACGTGAACGCACTCAACCGATGAAGCTGCAGTTATTTAATACAATTGCGAATTGGCCACAAGACAGAATTACCCGTACGTGGGGAAAATATTCAATTGGAAAGCCGGTAGTGAAATTAATATTGGCTGAACTTCTGTTTGTTGTGTGGTAAGTTAGGAAATTGGAAACTGAAAAAACCTAGTCGATATTTTGTTAGTAACTAGTCATTATTTGATTTTGATATATTTGTTCATATAAGAATGTTAGAAAATATATTCGAGGGACTGTTTAATAACTACGTTAAAATATTCCATTAGAAATTTTGAAAATTTTCGAAAATTATAAAAGTTTAAAATGCAATGACTCAAGTTACACAATTTTTTCGTAACACTTGGACCGATTATAAAGTCGTCAATAGATATTGTTGAAAACATAAGACGAAAGCATAATTCTGATATCACATATTTATAGGTAATCTTTATATATGTAACGCAATGTATTCTTTTCAAGGATCAAGTCCCCAAAACAAGCATTCTTCTCCAAGGCTTGGAGGTTAATCACCGAATCCAGGTGGATCTCATACCGCTTTTTTTCTTTGGCAAAACACGGAGCATTTACCTTCAGCTTTAGTTTCAGGTCATATTTTCCTCGGTCATTTTAGCGTACCCGTCCAGATTTATGAATCCCCCGCCGATGGGCAGACTTTGTTTTTATGAAAAAGAGGTGTATTCTCAAGCCGTGGTCATAAAGTGAAGAATTTCATCTCGGAAAATTTTTCTTGCAACGTCGTATCTCAGAGAGAGAGAGAGAGAGAGAGACAGACTTTATTGCAAGCGCCCGGTAGCTCAACCCCAGAATAAGCTCTATGACCTAATGACCTAATGACTTTTAGGATTAATATTCGGCTGAATTTAAGCGCAACGAATATTCATAAAAAAAAGTTTAATTATGGCATAAATATCAGCAGGGAATTTCGGTTATTATAGACAAAAGGTTTCCAAAATCCTTCTTCTAGTAATATTTTTTAATTTATTCGAAAAATGTAGAAGTGATATTGAACGTAGGCGCATATATATTATTAGTGGCATACAATTTCATTTTCAACAATAAAATATCTGGATTGTATGATAAATTAGTTACAAATCTTTATCGTAAAAATCAGGACTATCTGCTGTTCAATATTTATATACTTCAATTCTGTACTAATTAAGACATTGATTAAAGAAATACATCATCCGCCTGATCCACACGACCGTCCAATTTTATTCGCGTACGTATATTTACAATGTCAATGATATATCTTATGTCATTTTTATTTCGGCAGTTTATTTAATGAGTAGCCGATTATATGGCGATAACATTGACACGCAACACTGAAATAATAAAATCAATCAACTCATGGCACGCAAGCGGGAGTGGAGGATAATGACCCTCGGGGCGATATATGTGTCAGGAAAAATATGTCCTTGAAAAACAATAAGTACTGCTATAATTAATCCGTGTATAGGTTATCGAACAAATTAACTGAACGCAGTATGTTTTAGTGAAATAAAATTCGAATTCAAATATTATTCTCGGGTCTCAAAATTATAGGGTCGGTAAAACTTTTTCCGAGGGGTGCTTGAAGGTTGGGTTTAACCGAATCCAAATTATCTTCCTGATGAGACTACTAGAATCCTACCGTAATTTTAATGTTATATTTAACAAAAACAAACGGAGGTGGGGCTATTTTGTCACCTTCGTTGTGCAGATAAGGGGCGGGCTGTGCTTTCAATGGGTCCAATAAACTGTAACTGTAGCTTGTTCGTAATAAGGATAATATTAACTGTACCGGTTAGTCGATTCCACAAGTCTGAGAAGAAAGAGTGCGAAAAACACAGTATGGAGGGACTTTTGGTAATTCCACGACCGTTCATCAGAACTGTCCGAGGTTTCAAACGCATCGAAATGCCGGTGTCGGATACGCCCAGACCTTGTTAGATTAAAGGGGGAAACTGGAGTGGCGGTGACCGTGCGATGGTTCGATTATTAACCGACTGGCTGGTGGCTATTGCTTGAAATTGGTCCCGGTCGGAGCGGGACCGTGAAACTGCGGTATGATTTCCAATTCGACCGCCGCGGTTGCGGCCAATCAACAATCGAGAATTAATTAGGTGACGCGAAGGGCGGCGGCGGGGGGTGAAGACCTGAAATTTTAATTGGGACCCGGCCTTCATAAAGACCCTAATCCACATAATGTCAATTGATACTTGCAGTGTATTTGTACTCTGCGGGATGAAACGTTTGTGTGTTCGCCGGATAATCGAATTATATCAGTTGGACAATTCGGTGTAAATAATTTTGGTCGAGCATAATTTACCTCGAGCTGAGTATTTCGATGTGGGCTGAAAACGCTTTGGCATTTCTGTAATAAACAAATCGACGTTAAGCTGGCTTATTATTGAAAACAACTAATTCTAAGGTTTCTCAACACGTTTGTGATTGCATGACTTACTTTGACTTTTATAATGTTTTAGGAGCGTAAGGTTATCTTGATGTACATCCTTACATAGCTTACTCTGAATCCAATATACTTATTAATTTTCTGAAAATATTTCGCGATCGAATATCAGTTAAGTGACATATTTGAAAACATCACCTCGTTTTCTAGAAGAGTCATATGAACTTTCCATTAAAAGTTGGTATTACCATTTTGTGCTCAGTAAATTATTGAGGAACTAAGATATAGGAGATTGGATCAAACATTGAGGAACAAAGAGGAACTGAAACAACACTAAAATAGGTGAAGTCAACTAGTGGAGACAGAAACCCCAAACTGGTTCAATAAATTAATATTCCAATTATATTATACTATTAAAGTATAAAGAATGCCGTAGCTCTATAATACAGCGGAAACATTTAATATTCCACATATTAATCATTTAGCAATAAAATCATGAACGTAGTGTTCAGGCATATGGATTATTTCAAAAACTCTGTCAAAAACTGAAACTAGATCTGCAGGACGAAGTAGGCCAACAAGATCAATATAGTCATGAACCCCGCGCCGGAAATAATGGAACAGTCTCAGTTTTAGACTCATAGTTTTCACTATTACGCTTATTAATACCACCGCAGGCCCAAAGTTGAGTTTATTAGTTCGATAATACATATAGTTTAGCCAATACTCATTTTTAAAAATGCCCAATCACGCGCGCTTGTGCGTTCTCGATAATAATACATTACTGATATAATTGACAGTAATTATATCTCTTTCAGCCTAAAGATTATGTACTCAAAAATTGAAATTCAAAATGAGTGATAAACTCGTAAACTTCACTCTACTCATTATTCCCTCCTATGAAATATCGTCTCGCTCCTGGGAGGAGCCAATCAAAGGTTTAGGTATAAATTTAAAACATTGGAATAGGGATGATCCGTTTATTCTCGGCCTCCCATGATTAACGGTTCACGGTACTAACAAATGAATGATTACATAAAAATCATTTATAAGTGAATAATATGTTTTTCTTTTAAATTCTCCTTGAATAAGTTTCTATAAAATGTAATTTTTTCGTTTTAACCCCGATCTCTTGTTGCCTTATAATTTTTTAAATTGAATATTCAACTCATAGTTTATGTAGAAGTCCACTGTAGGTTAGTAATTAATGAGGATGGCTCATTAATTTTTATAATAACGCTTCTATCAGAATTAGTAGAGTTGTAAAAAATGTATTGAAAGATCCGGATATTCTGAAATAATTACATAAAGCGTTCTGAAAAGTGGTCAATGTAATTATTGGGTAATTTCAAGAAGATTAATGTTAAATTCCTAGAGCGACCGCAGGTGGATTTTCACAAAAGCATTTTATTACACTGAAAATACCGATTTTATACAGAATACGAGAATGGAACGTTTGTTATCCGTCAAATCCGATTATGACTTAGTCGCTATTGATATGCAACCAGTTGTTATCCGCTGTTCATTCCACGGAGTTTTGCAAACGATTCACGTTAACATTCCATCGATGTTCAAAATCATCTCATAGCAATAATAGCATTAATAGAAATTACGGTTATCATTTAATTATGTTCATTATTGTTAGTTGTTTTCCTTTTATATTTCTGCGTGAAAAACGAAATTTTTTAATCCCCATAAAGCAATGGGTCGAATTTTATCTGAAATGAGGAAACAGGATTTCACATTCAGGTGACTCTCTCTTTGGGTACACACTACACGGCCGCTCACATAAACAAGGATCTTGTACAAATAATATGGTGTTTACTTTGGCCCCGACTAGCCTGGATTACGTTTACATTTTGCCCCCCGCCCGAAATCCAGAAAATTAGAAAATCACCCGATGCCCTGCAAGAAGCAGCTACAGCTCACAGAATGTTAATTGAATCCAATTAACACAGAACAGTATTCAACAAGAGGGTACAAAAAAATCAATATCGTAATATTTTGCCACAAAAAATATTAGTACTTTTTTAAATTTTAGATCCCTCTTCTGGTTGATATTTACATATCTTCTCTCAAGACTGCAAGTTGAATGGTTTATATCCTTTATAACCTTTTTTAAACCATTTTTATTTTTGTACAATCAACTACATAAAGTTATTGGTACAAATGTTGAGTATTTTCTTTTCACGTGAATGTCTCGATAAAAGAGATCACCCAATTATGGCACTTTTTTCACACGAGCAGTGGCGTTTGAGCCGACGCGGGGGAGATAATGGATGGGTAGAAGAGGAAAGGGACTGAACGAGTGGATTTGGATGTGGAGAGAGGCGGGAGTGGAATTTAAGGAGCGTGATTTTGCGACTTCGTCGACTGTCGGTATGTTGAGGTCATTATGGATTGTTAGGTTAGAAACATACCAGGGAGCATTAAGGATGGTACGAAGGACTTTTGACTGGAATCTCTGGATGCGGGCGATGTTGGATTTCTTGGCGGAACCCCATAGTTCTATTCCGTAAGTCCATGTCGGTTTTAAAATGGATTTGTATATTGTCAGTTTGTTATCTATTGAAAGTTTTGATGTCCTTTACAAAAGAGGTCTCAGCAGTCCAAATTTGCGATTGAGATTATAACCTTATATTCTGAATTAATTTATTCCTCTTTATTTAAATACTATCGTTACATACCGTAAGAGTTTAGATAGAATAATGGAAATAATATGAGATTTTTTATTTAAAATGGAGTAAGGCCTGGTGCAGTACAGTGATAGCTATCAGGGGTTAATAGTGCTGCGTTCGAAACCGGACAGGGCTCCGTGCCCCAATTTAACGTACCCAAGGAATCGGCTACCAATTAAGACGGCATCCGGAGTTGGAACAGGTTCCGCTGAGATAGGCTCATTGTGAGCCTATTACCAGGTGGGACTGTATACCTGGAGATCAACGGTTAGTTGAGGCGCATCCCCCTCTACCCCCCCCCCCAGCTCCGTCCTGGCAAACACTGTCAAGCCCCGAAGAATAATGGAACTGAAATATTCTAGAAAACTCCGAAACGTTTTCTTACACCACATTAATTACATTCTTTTTCGTAACTGAATTTATTAAAGGTTACGGTCTCCTTTGTTTGTCCTACGATATCGGGAGGTGAAAAAAAAGGTTTGGGGTTTTACAAAGCGGAATAAATAAAAGGAAAAAATTAAAGAATAATTACCATTTCAGAGAAAGAAGCGTTGGAACAATAATTCATTGTTACTGTAATTATATTATATCATTTTTAAGGGATTTGAAACACAGGTATTTTTTCCCTAATTAACATTTTTTTCTAGAATACAGTGGCGCATCTATTAAAGATTAAGAAATAAATTATGACATTTATCAGACAATGAATTCAGAGTGGTATTCATATGAGGCTGTTACTAATATTTGGGTATGAATGTTTTAGGCAAGACTGGCGCAAAATAATGTCAAAAATTTGTATTAGGTTTATTAGAATTATTATTTATATTCGATTGTAAATTTTAATTGCTGCACTTAACTTGCACAAAATTGCGCCCAATAATCACAGTTAAACAAATTAATAGGATGCTTATAATTGTTTTAAAAAGGAAGATGGTATTTACTCTCCACCACTTATCTGAACATTCTGCACGGTGTGAAAGTGATTTCAAGGTACTCCCTAAATCCGATCACACGAATTAGGTTTTCCTCAAGGGGTTAAATGTGCCCATAATTATGAAAGTGGTCTGTCATATATTTCTGGTTTCGAGATAATTAATGAATTGCTTTCGAATAAATTAACAAATATTTTTATATTATGCAACATTTTAATTTAGAATTTTATTAGTCTTGATTAATGGAAGTTTACTATGAATAGGTAATTTTTTGTGAATTTCATATGAAAATGTTGTATTTAAAATTTGAATTTACTTAGACCACTGTCATAATTATGGGCCCTAATGAAGGTTACCGCTTAACAGTCAAGGAGAGGTTTCAGCCCCAATCGCGTAACCGGCCCGTGTCGAGTAGGCGAGGGTAGACTGACCCTCGTAAAAGTCGGTCAAAGGGTTGCCAATAAGGGTCTGTGATTGTAGATCTCTACAATTCCCCTATCTAGGGGAGCGGGGAGCTGTCCCGCCGGACTTTATGGGCCCAGTTATGTCGAATAAAAGTGGGTGGTTTGGGTTTTGTTGCGCGGCAGGAGGAGGAAGAGGCGGAGGAGTTAGTTCGGGGGTCGGACTACGCGAATAATGGCCGGACCTTGGCATTTCCCGTAATGAAATAGGTGCCCCAGCACCCTCATAACGAGATAGGCCGTCCCCAGTCCCACAAAAGACCAGGTATAATTACAACGCCGCCGTGTTCGACCCCCTGATGTCGCTTCCCCCATAATACGGCCTGCCGATGGGAGAAAAATTGTTCGGTAAGTTTTATAAAATCATCCATGTTCTAAGTTTCCTGCGGATAATTAACTTGATATCAGGCCTTTAAGATTATCGACGTTTCATCAGGCACGAATCACTCCTACAGAATGTATTATTTTTTTTAATTTAACAACTAATACTAATCCCATATTAAACTCTTTAAATTCAATATTCGCGAAAATCCCAGAGAGCTTTAGACCGAGCTCAGTCACCGGGGTGGTTCATCCCGCTTCAAATCCGGATTATCCAGGATCGACTTTAAGTGCTCTAAGACATGATCTTAGTCCATCGCTAAGTGGCAACAGTTATTAGGCTAAGGCGGATCAGGGAGTTAATGACTCAAGCTATGCCCAAGGCCAGGGCTTACCTTTATCGGACGTCGATGGCGTCAGAACAGTGCAAATAAAGAACATACAAAACTTCGAATAAATTAAACTTTAAAAAGTCGATATTAATCGTCTTTTTCCCTCACAATAAATATGCCCTAGCTATTAATGCCAGTACACCAACTTGAAATATAAAAAAGTAATCAATCAGTTTTAAAACGTGAAATTCGGGGAACAACGATACAAAGAGATAAGATCGATAATAAAGGTTATTATATATGAAGTAAATTACTACCTTCGATCATACCACTGTATAATAATTTCTGTTATTTCGCCTGGATGTCCGATTAGTGAAAAAAATGTATGTACGACGAAAAATGTAGTCCATTTCTTTCTTATATCTTCCCCCCTGAAAATGCTCAATCTATTTCGGGCATTAGTTAGTCAACAGTTGGAGCGCATGGGAATGCGCGCACGGGGAAGAATTGATTTCAACCGACCAACTCGTGTCCTTCGGCTATTTGTACGCTCTGATCTGGTGTAATTGGTGCGGGCCGAAGGGACCCGCTACAATAAAGGTCGTATTGAACGATACGGCCCTCTGAAAAAAATTTTTTAGCCTACCGGTGAAAACCCTCAACGTGACTACATTCGGCCAGTTGGTGTATTAAGTATTCCAAGGTTCCAGGGAAATAACTGGTGAGGCTTGTGACTCTATATTAAACTGTCTCGAAGCGTAATTTCATTCAGTTTCATAAGCAGTATTTGCGCGAGATTGAAAATGGAAGGACCTACTTAATTCTTTCCTTCTTTGATTCTTTTCTTCTATTTGGGAAAAATTGAGGCACCGGAATATATTGAGAAATTCCGTAGGAATGTGAATAATAACACACAGTAATTTAATTCTCTATTTAGAATACATAGCAGAATAGCTGTCGGTGCACTGAACCTTTTCTATAACTTCAGATGGGCTATAAATAAGTAAGAAATTCAGTTAAAGAAGAGGACGTATTGTTTAAGAAAAATGATCAAGCGCAATACAAAATGTGTGTGCAGTACAGATGAAAAAGGACTATGATGCCGGTTTTTATTCTGGTAATTTTCGGTACACACTCCTACAATTACGCTATAGTTCCTTCATTTATACTTTACGGTATGCATGTGAATACGAGCCCTCATCAGTAATGATGTATGTTTCCCTGGCACCTTTAGCGCCGCCTACAGCTTTCTCCTAAGCTAATTCCACGGTCCCAGTTTCTCTCTATTCCGGCCATCAGGATTCCAAAACAGATTACAGGGGAAAATTATGCCGAGGATGTGAGGAGGAGTGGCGCCACCGGCGGGGGCTAACCATGCCCAGCATCGCACTCTCATTACTCCACAACATCCCGGCTCAATTTAATTTTCTTCATCCTGCTCCTCATCACTTCTCAGTCACATCGGACGCCTTCCTACATTACTTTCATTAATTCTATCTCGTATAGGGTGTGATTATTACTAACAGAAAGCTCTATAGAAATAAGTGGTTACATTTATGTTATAATTATATATTTTGTTTTAACACATTGCCATAATTTCACGATTTTCAGGCATTTTTTATGCATACATTTTTAGCGAAATAGGTAACGTGAATAAACTAGTGTTGACAGTTAAAAATTAAAAATCCAATTTTTTAATGGTCTTGATCCAGTCTCTAACAAGTAATTGTTTCGATAGCCAAAACTAATTAAATACATTTTATAACTATGTTCTTCGACAAAAATTAAATTTTTTAATCCGTCATTTTCACCTGTTTTCAATTCCAATACATTTTCAAATGTCTGTATACATAAATAAATTTCAGTGTTGAATAAGAGTGCACCCACATTTTGTCAAGAAAAGTATTCAACCATGTTTTATTTCTATCCCACATGGCACCGTTCCCGTTTACAGTGCGGCTCCTGCTATCATCTTTCATTCAAGGCTACTTGTTGACCAAAATTTGAAATTCTTAATCGTTAGTGTGGATATCTAGTAACTCCAAACCCGCGATCCGTAATTCTTACAAGTCCGTTGACTTTATCGTCAACGGAGTCTAGAAGCAACAATATTGAGATTGAGACTTTCAGGAATATAGCCTGGAGGGATGGTCTCAGTCGGCCGGTTGAGATTTGACCCGGAAACTCAAAGGCTTCGTTGTTGAAAATACTTCCAACGAAAGAGAAAGAACGATGCAGAGTGGATTCAAGAGGGGTGAGTCTCTTCGCCTTAGGGTTAATGACGAAGGTTGTGAAGGGGAAGGAGCAGTTTCGTAGGAAAGAAACATAAGGGGCTCGGGGGTGGAAAGACCTGTGGAATGTGTTTAGCTAACTGCCCAGTCAAAGAGAAACACTTTCAGTGGATGATCCCGGTCTTTCTCACTCTAACTCTCTTCTATTACACTCCAATTCTCTCTCCCTCTCCCTCTCCCTATCCTTCTCCCTCTCCTTCTCTCTCTCTCTGCCAATGCTCGTTTGCAATAGCCCCCTTTTACCTATATCCACGATTGCGTTCCGGCCCTAAACCTCACTAATTTCACCTCGAATCTTGTCCATTTGTAGCATAGAAAACCGCAACGGCCTAACCCTTCCAAAGGTTTTCCTGATTTACATCTAACATTAATCTAACAACAAACCACTTTCCGAGATTGGGCTGCAATGCTCCACGTAGTCTGTCACGTGAAATGTTTTAATCACAAATACTTGTATCATAGTCTGTATCTTGTTATTAATTTAATAAATTTGGTGAAAATATATGATTTCGAATGCTGTTATAAAGCGTGAAATTGGACATACTGTCTGGGGTTAAATACAAAACCCGCATGCCTTTCCTGTAGTGCGGGTTTAGTATTAGAACAGAAGTATTCTCACGGCGCCGGTGTAGCTTCTCTGTTTTAATTACCTTTTTTCTTTTTCGACAATTAACTAATTATTTGTTCTTTTTTCAGTCCCTCACTTGCAGAGTTCATTAATAATTAAAATTTAGGTACCGTATACTCATCGGGAACCCGTTTCTTGTACCGCCACCATGTATGGCGGGAGCGCCTTACGTTAATACAGTGAGCTTGTTACTGGTTACTTGTTTAATCGCCGGTAAGAGAACAGAGCCGAAATGGTTTGGCGGGCTCAAAGTAACAGTTAATGTGAGACGTTAGTGGTGTTTGTGCCCCTCGGGTATCGTTTAAGATCAATAGCTTGTCCCCCCACTGCCCGGACTCAATTCGTCTTTGAACTTAATAAGTCAATCGAACACAAAATCTCCCCTTTGATCGGGCAATTTCGGTTAATACGTCGGCTTTCATCTTTTACTCCGTATGACAGATTTGACTGTCTTTCAGGTGGTATCATAAGCACCTAATGGCGCTCAGCATTTACTGGAGAGACAGTTTTATTTAAAAAAAATACTAAGTGCATCGTATTTAAAAGAGTGCGAACACAGGGTTTAATATCTTATTCCTACCAGTATTAATTATATTCATTTCAAAAAAAATTGTTAAGTTTGTAACTAGACAGATGTGCGCCGAAATGTATGCAGCATAAAACATGAAAAATCAAATTTGGGATCAACTGAAACATCACTCGCTGTATGTTCACATTGAATTCAAGGTATCCACTAGTCATCACAAAAAGTTTACCTAAATTGTAAAATTGTAGGCATAAAATGAGAACGAAAGGTCAGCCACTACATTTTTCCTCCAATCGCGAGGTATTCGCATAAATCAGCTTACGCTCTTCTTTCGAGACCCAGTGATCCCTGACGCCCTTTGCAGTCTCCGATAGATTGGATTCAATTTCTATTGGCAATGTCCATTAATGCAAATCTACGGAAAGCTTTAGGGAGTTAATCTTCCCGGCGGAAGGGGATTTGGCCGAGGTTGTCCGAATCAACAGGTGGTTTCACCAATCATTACCTGCCTCTTGAACCGTCCCGGACCCTGAACGCACCCATTCAGTCATTTCGCCAGAGTTTGGAGAAAATTTCGTCCGTAATGCAAACACAGTATAATATTTCTGACTTCGTTAGAATGGAAGTTAACATGTATGAACTTGTTTGAGCATTGTCAGAGAAAGCAATAATTAGAGAACAAACATCACTTATGTCATTATAACATCATTGCGAAATATAACGAATATTCCGAAGCCATATTTTTATTGTGAGAAAAAATGGAGAAATCCAGACAATGGAATTGTGTGACGTCAAAGGAAGTATATATATATATATATATATATATATATATATATATATATATAAAACAAAAATGTATTGTGGTGCTACTGAACAAAAAAATTCAACACTGAACTAGTGCTGGAGCGTAGAAGGCTGTTTAAGCCTTATAAATGGATAATGTTACACGCTTGTATCAGAATGGCTATTGTCGAGCAGATCGGATGTTATAAAGGAATTTTCGAAATCCCCAACCTGATATGGAACACCGATTAACTGGAAGGGAACTGCAAATAATACCAATTACCCGATGCAAATTAATTAACGCGGAGACCGCTCGATTAACTGTTTCAGACACCTCTACTTTGAGCCGAGTTCGGAGAACTGATTCTCCCAATTGCATTTTCGATTTAAATTATCGAAAATGTTTCCATTCCGTCCATTACAAATTAAGGGATGATAACTATATTTAAGAAATATGGAAGAATCGCATGGAAATTGGATTGATATTCTCGGTAGTTGTGGAACTCTTTGAAAGTACAGTGAAACGCCGAAACCAGTCGACCTTAGGATCAAATATGATTGGATACGGATGTTGGTTAGAGCGTTGATATTCTGATCCTTTGAGGGCAAAAAACAATCTTAAATTAGAGTTTTCACGAATATTACCGATAATATTCACCGTGCCAGTTAACATGTGACTGGGTGAAACGACTGGGTAGAGCCAATTTCCATATACCGTATGTTTTAAAATTCAAATTTGTACGAGAGATATCCTCCCAGCGGCAGCGGTTGATTGACCGTTGGGTTATTAAGGGGGGGGGGATCGCTGAGTGTGCGGGTACGCGGCCTGGGTATGGGAGTCACTGGCCCCCGCCAGACGTTCAGTAATTTATTGGGACGCCCTTGCATATTTATTGGTCATGCATGAAACTGCATTTCGCTGACTCCTTCGGAATCATATATCGGTTTCCGACACTTTTCGTTCTTCACTGTGGCCGGAATACAAAGTACAGTGTTTGCTGCTATAAAAGTATAAAAAGGAGTTGCAGCATCCTTCATCGTTTAACATTAAATTCGACACTACAACGTTAATTTATCTAATATAACGCTTTTAGGCATTTTTTTGAATATTAGAAATTTTCAATTCAATTACGAATCGTATAAATTTGTATAGATTTTAAAATAGGCCACACTTTGTGGACTAATACCTTTTAAAAATTAGCCGTAGCCACTAAGCTAAATCCATCACAAAGAGGTGGTCTAGTTAGGTTACTGAAGCGGCAGTGCGAAATTAGAATGTTAGCAAACGACACACGATACAAGGGCGGATATTTGAAGTAGAGAAAGCGTCCAGTGGTCCGTAGGGTTTTAAAGCAAAGAATAGTGGGTTGATTTTCAGAGGAGCGGAGCGTCCACACCCGACGCCCGACAAACCCCTCACACGGTGCCCTAATTAAGACCGGGCTCCACGTTTGAAACGGACTAATTACGCCCGGTCTCAGGCCCGCAGATTACACGGAGTTACACGGTCACTCTCAGTTGACAATGCAGTCCCTGAGAATCGCTCAAGCTGGCCGGAAACGCGAATTATTATCCGACTTCCGGTATTGTCGCGTGCACCCTCACTGCCTCAGGCAGCTGCCTCACTCACAACTCGGGAGTTTCGGGTATTTCTAGTGATGATATTCAATTAGTTACCGACACAAGTGTACAGGCATCACGTGAGGTGGCGATTTAGTGGAGGTGCAGGGGTGGGACATAAAACACACTCGCTTCTCGGGGCGAGAACTTTATACCTGTCGTCAGCGGCCGTTCCACCCGGAACGGTCATTAACCGGTATTCGGTCGTAAAAGGTAACAAGCAAATGGAATATTACTACTAACGATTGAGAGGAGGGAGCTAGAATGGTTTTAATTCGGTTTGAGACTGGTCTGCGCTAGGGGTACCGCGGTTCGGCTCTATTGTATTTATATTATCTCGTTGGCGGATCCGCTAAGTAGAGCGAGATAAAATGGGTGGGTGCCTCTTAAGTAAAAGCGAGAGGTTCGTATCTTGAAATTAAGTGCTAAGTTCGAACTTTGCTTTGCCAAAAGGTAGATTATAGAGGTGGGAAAACTGAATCCCGATTATCCCAGCTCGTGCATCTATATCCTTCTAGCCCAGACTCGTTAAAATTAATACTTCAATATTCAATTAAATAATTATTATTAATTTATATAATTTAAAATTAATTATAAAGGATTTTTTAAATTTTGTTTGAAAAGTTTTATTTAAATTTTATATAACTTAGAAAGCCTGATATTTGTATTTCTTCAGTGTGCAAACGATGAATATTGTTTTTATTTTTGAATAAAAGCACTCATATTTAGTGTAACGATTGCGAAAAATCGAGAATAGCCCCATAACTGTATGAATTGAGGATAGAAAGATTACAAAACTGTTTTGGGCTATTGCTCGATTCTGATTTCTCTTCCCGTCCCATTGAAGACATTATCTGCGGTATGAAAGCCTTCACGGGATGATGCATCAAGCGTAACTATATTACTCAACGAATGTTAGTGATGATATCGTGAAATATTATTACATTTAATAATATCGGATATAGTGATATGGGGATCTACAGGCACAAATAAAACACCGTCGGTACATTTGATATAGGGAACAAAATAATCGGGGCGAGTTATCGTGCCGTGTTCGGTAGGGAACTTAGTTCGGATCAAAACATAAGGACGGGATCAATTTAGAACAGAGTTTCGCCCCAGATAAGAGGGAGAATGTTGGGGTGAAAACTACCGCTTGGGGGACCGCCCTCAACCCCCATATTCTCTATCTTCTGATTGTCCGCAATCCAGTACCAATGAACAATGCGGAAACGGCCCCATTCGCCTAGATAAGGATTTCTAACAACAAAATAGACACGCTCTCTCTCTCTCTCTCTCTCTCTCTCTCTCTCTCTCTCTCTCTCTCTCTCTCTCTCTCTGAATTAAATCTGCCATAGACATCTTTAAAGTAAAAGAACAAAGGAAGGAAAAAAATTAAACTGCGGAATATGGGCTTCCAAAACATTTTATGGTACAATAATTGTACAATATTATTGATATTGCTAACTAGTATATTATAAAGTCTATATAATTATCATTAATCATATTTTGGTCATCATATATTGGTTTCATGAGATGACACGGATTTTCAGGCTCGCCCACTGTGTGGTTTCTCGAAGGGGACAACGTTTACACTTCCACGACGGAGGAGCACACAGCGGAAAACAATCCTTATTTCATTTTTATGGAGGGGCCTTCGGGAAGCGGGGAACGATAAAAACGCAAACAGGAATGAGGGTTTGCCCTCGCCGATCCAAGGCTGGCCGTACCGGCTGCGTTTATGATCCCGCTCCGCCTATAGATATCCAGTCCTTAGATCGGTATAGTCCTACCAAACGGCGGAGGAATAAAACTGTTTATTTAAAAAATAATATTTAATTATAAATATTCGGCCGATATTATCATTTAATGGAATATTTATAACGGGAGGAGGTTTGACAAAAATAAATTTAATAATCAGTCTATATTTATATTGATGGTTTAAATGTAAATTAATGTTATTATGAATTTTCATTTGTAAAAATATTGAACGATCTCTATAGCAATTAGGTGTTGGAGCCGGCTTGAATTGAGTCATAAACGGTTTCGTAATTCGAAATTAAAACGTAGCTTATAATTACCTCCCCATTTGAGTTTAAACTTCCTTAATTGGGGTTGGGACTCGACTCCGCTCTGATGATTCGTTTATAAACCTAATCAAACGGACCGCCGTTGAAAGGGGGCCCCCTCACAGGAAGTGGACCGCTTCGAGGATCATTTTCCTGAATAATGATATTCTCCTCTCTCAACAGCAGGACCTCTATTAGGTGACCGCGCTGACCGATTTTTAGCCCTTTTCTCTCTGCTACAAAGTACATCACCTCCTTCTATACACCCGGCGTGATTTTTTTATCTATCCACGCGGTGGTCCACTTATTTTCACTCCAACGTGCGAAGTCATGAATTATTAATCACGAATTAGTTACACTGATTAGAAAAAGGGAAAAGCGCAAACGTTCTACCTTTATTTTATTTATAATAAATTTGCTGTACATAATTTAATAACACCTACTTTACAAAATGCATTTATATAATAACGTCTTTACTACGGGAACGACATTTATGTTAATATTTTAAAATGTTCCCAATATGACCAGACAAATTGTGCATTAATAGCGGTTTATGATCACACTCTTATAACTATGGTGACGTATTTATAAGTGTTATTAATAGTTGACTAGTAATATCAGCAATGAAATCTTGGAGTTCACCGGTAAAATATCACAAATGCATATAACTTCAATATAGAACAGCGCTACAAAATAACCTAAGATCCTCACCCGTCCACAAGAAAGGTTAATTTCCCGATTTTTCCTATCTTTCCTGTTTTCTATACTGCTTTCTATACTTTGTATTATTCATTGTGTGCGATTAGATCCCTATAAGGGGTTACTTGTAATGAAACTAAGTTGTCTTTAAGAACTGATAAATTGACAATACTTCCCGGTTTCAGCCTGGCAAGTAAATTGGTATTATATTCTTGGTTTTTGTTCTGAAACAGGAAACTTTTCCTACCTTCTTCTTCGCTCTTTTGCCTGCTCAACATAATATTCCAGTTTAAACCACCAGTTCTGCAGAATGGGGCCGGTACTATTCATATCCTCTCTCTTATTCAATTCTGGGTACACCTAGAGGTCTTCCACCATTTTGTTGAGGCCTCATATCTCATAAGATTATACCATCCCTATCCGTTTTTCTCATTCCCCAGGTTCTTCTCATTATACCTATTTGTAACCCTTCAGATTTTTTTAACGGTATTCAATAGAAATTGTCCTGGTCTTACCCTGTTAATACTTAATACTACAAACAGATGTACAATTGCCTTTGAAGGAGGTATGAACTCTATATTGCTCGAGTTAATACCTATTTCAAACTCTATTAAGTATGCTGTGCATAAAATATTCCGGATGAAGGCATAAACAGCCTTTAATATCCTAATAATTCTATAATATCAGCACCAGGGTAAGTTTTGCGTTTTGCCCACTGGGGCTAATACACCAACCAGTTATAGCCCAGTGTGTTAATACAACATTTCACCACTAACCACTTAAAAATCTTCCCTTGATACTATGGTGTACCAATTGTGGAAGTGGCGAAATAACTGCGTTAAGGTCCAATGAATCATGAGATTAGTATGGCACATATAATCCGAACCTGGGACCAGTATGATTCGTAGTTTCTTTTGCTTTTCAGTGATCACAGTTTCGAACAGATTTCCAACTGCTTTGCGGCGATTCGTGGTACCCGCGAAAACGGATCGGACCCCTAGAATACGGTGTCTATTGGACATAAAAGTCATATTCATGTCCGTAGATGGGTTATCTAGAGCTATCGAACGGGGTCCACATTCAAATTCACGCTTTGCTAACAACGCTGTTCAATCACCCGACTGCGATGTGCGCTCCAATGATATACACTGAATAACAATGCATTATAAATCAGGCGGCGATCTCCAATAGGCGAATAGCCTAATGTATAATGCAAAGGTATAATTGCGGCGTACAAGAATTGTGCTGTTGACTGATTTGTTTTTATATTAAGTTTATAAGGAGCTATAAACATTTTAAAACGGTATTATAACCGTCAGGATTAATATTACTCATTCCCTTGTTATCAAGTTTTAGTAAATCTAAATTGAATTGAAGTACCCTTGGGATAAATTATCAGTCACTGGTATTCTGGTGATTGGCGTTTCTACCGTTCACATACCTTTTCAACAGTTTCAGGCGGTGTTTTGTCAAGAGAATACTTACACATTTTTCATTTTTCACCTTATTTGTTTGATAGGCCAAAAAAATTCTAGAGTGAAACAACTTCGTGTGGAGATACACAAAATCTCATTACTTTCCCGACGGCCGGTGTATGTAACTTGATAGTTTCGCCCTCCATTAGTGATAAAGGAGACGTTGTCTGGTGACACACCGAACGTGTGATAACGCCCTCGGATATTATCGGCTTTCACTTCACAAAGGTCTCGCAATACGGAAATTACATTAAACATATTGGTTTGAAATTTAATGTTTCAATTTAAAATTGCACTCACCAATCGCATGCGCTCACAACATTCTCACGAATAGTCGACAGGTAACTATGTTATTCGGCAAATTTGAATCTGAAAATAAAGAACTCTGTTAGTATATAGTGAAAGTAATTAATATAGTGAATAGAATAGTGTATTTCATGATACTTATATCATGATCTAATTTAATCTCAATCTAATTTAATAATTGAAAGAAAATTTAAAACGCGAAATATTAATTTAGATTATAGTAATTTGTCTAGTGTTCTGGAGTTAAGTAAGAACCACTCTTTTTATTTTATTAATTTAATTAAATTTAAAAAAGGGCCCTCTAAGGAAATGCCCAGATCCAAGTCGAAGGGGTTTTAGCATCATCTACCGGGGGAGATTACTGCGATGTGAGAAGTCCTTACTACTTATTACATAATTGAAAATCCGACAGGAGCACTTGAATAATAAACAGAAGGTTTCGTAAATGAAATAGGAAGTACTCCGACAAGAATTAACAAATATAATTTCATCGGATTTTAATTTATTTCATTTAGTTCACGATACATATTTTTAACTTTGCGTGTATTGCTGTAATACTTATGACTTATAAAATATGGTCGATGAAGTTATTTTCGGCAGGTAAAAATGTAAATAAACAAATATTGTCGCGAATATAATTAAACTAATATTTACCCAAGGACATGGGGCTGGTGAGGTCGATGTCGGATACCGCATAACGCATAAGGGGGAGGGGGGCAGTAAAGCTAGGGACATCCAGGGGTGGGCTGAGGGGAGGGAGTTCAATAAATCAAGTTGAATACATTCGAATGTACCGAGGAGACGGTTTGCCCTCTTTATGAGCTGGGGGGAGGCGGGGTTATATCTCGGGCGGGAGAAGTGCCCGGCCGGCCCAATTTGGGAAGCAAATCCTCGACGAGTTTACTCCGAGGGTAGTTCCTCCACCACCCCCTCCTCCTTCTCCTCCTCCGCCTCCTCCTTTCTCATTACCCTCTCTCGGGGTTGGCTCGACCTCCCTTTATTTAATGCCCCCGCCCGAAACTCCAGTCGCGGTTAATTTCGTCCCACTACCGCCACTCCACCACTCTGGAGACAATCGGTTCTGATTTTATTATTATTGTTTTCCCTCATACCTCGCTCGCTCATAATACAGTCCAAGAATAGTGAGCAGTCAATATTGAACAGCCTGTGTGCCCCAGTAACTAAGTGCGTTCCATATTATGAACAGCGTACCTGTATGTGTGTGACTAGTCCAATAAAGTAATAATTTATAACATTCTCTAATATAAAGTGAAAGCGACCCGCGTTATTATCACTTTGTCCCGTAAACCTCGCTTTCTAATGACGCGCCCGATCAGTAGTATGCGTTAAATCTTAATCTACAATTTCGAACAATAAACCCGTCACCATTATCAATATATCGACACACTTTATATTCTTTGTTGCCAAGCTAAGTTTCCTTGGAGTCAACTTTATTTCTGTTAACTTTTATACGCATAGTATAAATTGCAACAACTTTGTACGCGTGAGTAAATATTATGAAAAATATATCGCGTCACTGGCATTTCTACTTTTAAATTGTACTGCATTTAAAACATAGAGGCTATCTTTCACTCGTAGACATTTAGCACCGTGTTAACACGGGGCTAATACTAAACCCGCATCACCAACTTGTAGTGCGGTTTTAGTGTACTCTGCGATACCGGTATTGTGTAATCCACATTTCTGAATTACGTCATTTCACCGAGCATTAACTAGCATTTAGTAATCCAATACTGTATAAATAATATATTAGGAGCTGTCCGTTTTACAACGGTTTTACAACCGTTACGGAGATTCTGAGATAACTTCTGAACACTCTATAAACATCAGTTGCAATTATGTATTATTACGAAAGAAAAGCAATTACCAAATGGGATAGCAACTTAATTTAAATCATAAAATACTTTTAGTAGGGCAGAGAGAAGTTGACCGACTGGTAGGACATGAATCCGATTGGTAGTATTATAGGATTGTATAATTATATGACGTGAAAGAATCTATGTCCAGGATTATTTTTCGTTATGTATTCAGTATTCGGTGTTTTTCGTTGTTTTTACATTTTAGTTGTGGCATAAAAGAAAATGAAAAAAGGAATATGTTTAACCAGCCTGAGTAAAATAATATATTAAACGCCATTTAAATATGTACTTCAATATTTAATTAAATTACTATTATATTCATATCTGTATTTACGCATTATACAATTTCACACCATAAGTTACCTAATCGTCGAATAAGAATAATAATAATTCTATAATCAATTGGACAGAGGAATCATTTTCTCGTTAACGTTATGATTAAACTCTAATATATGAGTCCAGTTTACGAAAAATGTTGACCGAAGTTTCGTCGCCGTTGGATCACTGTATTAGGAGTAGGAAAATGGAGCCATTAAAATATTATTCGTTCAGTGAAACGGCCGGGGACGATATTTTACGGAAAATCTAATGCGGCGGTCCCGGTTATTTTTTGGTGTAGGACCGGCCATATGTTTCCGGACCCCGCAGTAATGGCCGCCGTTCGTCATGTGTGATCCCCCTCACAGACCAACACATTAAACCACTTCTCAAGGCAAATGTCACATCGAGCCCGCTGCCACATTTATGTGTACACAGAGTGTTAAAATCGGTTCGCATGAAAAAACCCTTCGTTTTATTATGTCCACACCTCATGTAATTCGATTAGAAACTTAGAACTGAACGTTATTTGCTTCTAAGTGGGGCGTCGTTCTGAATTTCTGCATGAATTTCGGCGACGATATGCAATTCTAATGCGATATTCTCCATCCAGTGTCTAGCGCCCTCCGAGTGGGCTCGGTGCAAATCAACAATTGAAGCCGCCTCGGTATTAATGCATAGGCGTCTCCGGTCTCGGATATATGCCCGCGCTTTCCATTCTGTCTTCTTGGAAATATTTCATGCATGTAATAATTGTCATCGGAAAATTCATACGACGTCGCATAGTATATGTGCAGACGGACAGACATCCATCACTCCTGCGATCGTTTCTCCCCACAGTAAATTAGTGTGGCACCTAAGCCCTAAGCCCTCACTAAGTAACTGGCGGAATGCTATTGAATGCGGCAGGAAGCCGTTACCGATCTATGACAAAACAAAATTCAGTCCGGACAAACGGAAGATCGCAACGAACGTGAAAGAATAAATGAAGCTCTATTTAAATGATTTTTACTATTCTCCCACAGAGATCGGCCTTCGTGTTCTTTACCTATGAATCCGATACAATATTATTGAGCAAAGTATGTAATTGAAAGTAAAATGGTATTATATAGAAGGAAAAATATGGCAAACAGGCAAACACTGGTCGGTAGTAAGGGAATTATTTACTTTCCACTTGGAAAAAGTCTGGGGACGGGACTGATGTGTTTTTTGTATTTATTTATGTGTATATACAAACATTGCATATATATATATATATATATATATATATATATATATATATAAAATTTTGTGTGCGTGTGTGAGTGTATATTATTAAATTAATAAATTTGAGGGAGCGGTAAGGCGATTAATTCAGGAGAAAGACGAAGAGATAAAATTAAGTGGGGGCGAAGAGCATGGGGTTGAGAACGTGAGGCTGACCCCGCCTTCTCCTCCTCCTTCTCCTCTGGGATCGTCTTAATTAAACTGAAGGCGCGTTTTAATTACCAGAACGTAGTTTGCGTTTCCGAAAACAATTTTGGAGAGAACACCCTTGCCCGGCCGACCGTACAGAAGTGTTGTCATCTTCTTAACTCGATCTTGGCGTTATCATCCACATAAACTGCGATGACGGATAATCACTCCGATGTGAGAATCATCAAAATATCAGAGTGACCAACTTTAAACATCGGGAATTAAATATTTTTGTTAAATAAGGACGACGTTGTTACTACGTCAATAAATAGATTGGATCAAAGACATTACATTTATTCAAATATACGGTTTCAATCAGCACATCGGGGTTTCCCTCCACATATGTAAAGATGTTGAGCCAAATTTAAAAAATATACAGACAGTGTTGGACTAGAGGATTCCGAAAGTGGGATTGGCATGAAATATGTATATAGAATGATCCCCCTCGTCGATACGACGAGGCCTAGTAATGCTTTTCGCATGATCGCTAGCCCTTCTATAAACCGTATGCCTGTAACGGCGCCGGTTTATTCTTATTTACGTTCAGTTCACAGCTTTTATCACATAGGAATCATTCGAAGGATGCGATCTTCAAATAAGATTATATGGAAATATATTCCTGAAAGAAAAAGAAACACACCACTATTTCAAGTTCATATTTCATAAATTGTACAATAAACGATATTGACAATAGTTTCTTCTATCTTCGTATTTTTCCTTATTTATGCATATAAATCTGAAATTTGATTTTAATTTCATGTAATTTGTTTACTCACCAATTCATTAAAGTGGTTCAAAAAGCTGAGTAAACGCGTATCAAGATTCCTGTCTACATGTGCTGGCGTAATACCGTCGTCATAGACCACTGGTGGTTTCCAGTCTCAGAGTTAGATTGGAAATCCGAAATTAAAAAGCGAATAAAGCCTAAACGGTTTTCTGGTCTGGCACACCGCAGGGTTTTTGGAAATGAGAGCGAGGGCCCCGAAATTTAAAACGTGCTCCAATTTCCGGTCATTCTGTTACCGCGTTCTGCAGCCGTCAAGTTGGCAGCGTCAAATTGCTAATTTCGCGCTTGAAAAATGTTGAAATAATTTTTCCTCTATATCCCTTTATGGGTGAATTTTGGCTCGGCGGCTATTTCCAACTGCTTCCTGTAATAAAGGGGCAAAATTGACCCTCCAAAACACCAGTACTATTTAGTGTCAAATAAATTAGCTTTGCTTGTACCGAATTCGGTACCTTCCACATTTTGAAATTGAACTTCAACGTGAATAAATACCGAATTTTGGTTGTATAATATTTCTCATTCCGGCAGAAAAATGTAATCTTAAACAACGACAGCCGAAAAATGTACCAACTAAATTAATAAGATTCCTTTTTAATTACAGTTTTTTACTGTTACTCAAATTGTATTTAAATTGTCATTTCGGGATTACGGTTCATCTCAGAGCATTAGTCCAGCTATTTTTCTGTAACAGCCAGTACTGGAGAAAAGAAATAAATGTGGCCGGGAAAGTCAGATTTTATGTTTAATTAATTTTATGTTAACTGGAATTGTAAATTGAGATTTCAAATTGTTCTTATAAGCTGTCAATATTTTCTTAACTAATGAGCCCATTATTTTTTAGTACCTCGTTAAATTACTGTTTCCATTTAACAGTACTTATTACTTAGATAATGCTGGTTTTTCATAAGATAAGATTATTATTAAGAGGTTATAGTATTCTTCATATTGTCCAATTAGCTCGTTTAGTCTGCTAGCAGAACTGCTCCGGGCCCCCACCACCACTATTATTGCCGGATGGTGAGCGAATATCGTGCATAAAGTTGAATATTTAATGAAAATTGCCAGCAATATCGAAGCAAAAATATTAAAACATTTATTTTTATAGAATAACACAATTTTTTGAAATAAATCAAAATTCAAATAAACATTTTTGTTTAAATCACGTTGAAATTCTTGTATTAACTGGTTGGAATGGCAGAGCAGTATTTGTGCACAGTGATGGAAAATATGTGGTGTGGAGTTGGGAAAGTAAGCAGTTTCTAAGTTAGGTAAACAGTAACGCTCATCTGTGGCGGGGGTTTACCCAATTAAACAGGGCAAACTTTGCGGCTGATACACGTCGCTTCCTCACCGCTGCTCGCGGCCCCCCTGTCACGAATTTCAGACGGCCCTCATTTCGTTTCACCCCCGCAATACAGCTTAAAATCGTGTCATGTGGACAAGTCTTTTGCGCGGAGAGCATTCTTTAACTCGTATGTGACACGGCTTTTTTTTACCACAGCCCAACGTCACTCATATGTGACAGATATTTTTGCACAATTTACAAAGGCATGTTTGAACATGTTGTATTGAACAAAATTGTTAACTTCTAAAACTGTAAAATGTATGAAGTCTGTACTTGGCCTGCTCTGGCATTAGATTATTTAGAGTCTTTATGACAGTTGAATAGGTCGAAATCGATACGCTGGTATTTAAAACTTTTCTTTCATATACTTGACGTGGCAATTTGGAATTCTTGTTGGTTGCACAATAAAATTCATTCAACTAAAAAAACTTATTTAAAGTTTCGAGATGATATTGCCTTTACACTACTTAATTCTGGTAGAGAAGTACCTATGTTTTCACGCAGCCATAATTTATATACACAGCACTTCGTGAAAAAGCTGGAGAAACGAGTTTGATGCCATGTATGTTCCAAAAACAAACAGCGCAAAGCTACTTTCTTCGCCTATGAGATTTGCAAAACTATTAATGGACAACCAATTGCATTGTGCATTGATAAATGCTTTAAAGTTTATCATACAAAATAAAATGAATTTCATATTGATAAATTGTATTTATATTTCTTTTGGCTTATAATCAATTTCTTCTAATTTAATGTGACACATACATGTGACACGTGGGCTACGGCGTTTAGTTTTTATCTATAGCCCAGCGTCACATATTTGTGTCAGTTTAAAAGAATACTTATTTTACTTTTTTGGACTGTTCTAAATACACATACGTAAAATCTATTCCAATTGATTTCATACAATCCCTGGTAGCGAACAAGTTAAGATAAACGCATAAATTTTGTAAAAAATAGAGAATAAAAATACTGATTCCTTTCCTTAGTAAGAGTCGTATCAAGTCTCGCAGCATCACAGTAAAAAACAAAATTTTCAATTACCGATAAACAGTATTATAAATCGGTAATCACCTAGGTTTCTGTCAATATTGAATCTGGAATCGAAATTCTATATTGAGGTTTGCTTTAGACATTTCAACTTTTTTTCAAGTTTCACGAACGTTATTTTCTAGCCTGACATAGTTATTTGTATAATTATGAATTGCAGCACTTATCACTTACTATACACTACTTTGATAGTATGTTTAAAATACTTCAGTTATATTTCAGTATTTTTGTAATGTTGTAATTGTTTATATACTGTATTATGTTAATAGTAATGGTGGCATTTACTGCCCGCCTTAATGAAATTATGTTTATTTATATCGCCATTTCAGTCTTAGATAATTGCATTTTGTTATTGTTGTCATTGCCATTATGCGTTATAATACAACACTGCCTTATGGCTTTCCAATTACAGTTGTGTGTTGATGCAGCGTGTAATACTGTAACGCGACGTGTTGTGTTACATTGACGCGTCCGTCCGAACCGATTGTGTTACCCTGCGTTTATTGTCTATTTGTACGTCACCCCCACTAATCAATAAAGGCTATGCTATATTAATTATATAAGCATTCTTATTGGTATTAATTTGTGTGACTACGGTTTTGTATACGGAGACAGGGACCGATGAGTAACTGTAGCGGAGGGACCGGAACGCAGGGTGTAGAGGACTAACAAGTTAATCAATACGATGCCGCTGTAGACCTCCATCAGTGTGGTGGCCCCCTACAGAAATTCACACCCCTTAAATAGAGGCAATTAATTAAATTAACGTCGGGTCGACCGATCACTTGGACCTAAATCCTACCGTGTTTAGCATATAAATCTTAATTTATAGAAATACCAAATGAGATTAGGCTTAATCATATCTTGGTATTTTGTCTTTATGCACATAATATAACCGGAAGTTTACATTTATCATTTCTGTATGGGAAGACAGCCAAATTCAACAATTTCAAACTGGAGTTTAACCATCCGAATTTGATTTGAAGTACGGTATTTTGAAAATATTTTAAGCCATAAACTACCAAATGCAGTACAATCTTTGACTGAGTACTCTGAAAATCAATAAGTCGTATCGCGGAACGTGAAGTTTCTAGAAAATAATAGTAGTTTTTCTTCCAAGCTCTGGCAGATTATTCAGAAAGATTGCCACTATTTCCGAAATGTATTCTTCGGTCAAGTTATAAACTGGGAGACTGGCGGGTAGGGGCAATTTCTCTAGCCGGGCCCTTACCAGTGACCGAAAATCCCCCCGGGCATTTCACTTATCTCCCATATAAATTTTACAACCCATTACGAAGGCGCCGAGGGTTTGGGGGCTGGGGTGGCGCTGAGAGAAAACCTGTAAGGCCGGCAGCGATAAACCTGCAACCTTTACACGCCTATTTTCTATTTACAGCTCGGGTTCAGTGAAAAAAAAATCGAGGAATCGCTAATTTATCGGTCAGCAAATTTCAAAGGCACTCGAAAAACTCCGCTTCACCGAACTTGATCGAAGCGGATATAATAACATCCGGTCCAAGCTCGGTTCCGATAAGGTTGGAGCGTGGGACTAAATCGCTTCACTACGATCGGCGCAGTGCCGGAATCAGCTTGTCGAGTTCAAAGTATTCTTTAATTTGTTTCAGTCAACACAGAATTTCGACGCTGGCGAAATTGATCAGCGGTTTACACTAAAACTTTTTTTAGACCTCGCCGGGGGCTCCAAATCGCCCCGCGCACATTTCCCCAGTCGAATCCGGCCGTCCGAATTTTCCGACCGGAATTTGTTTTCCCATGTTCACTGACGGATGTTTCAATTACGCTCCACCCAATCGAAGGCGGGTTGGGCGGGTCGGTGGGAGGAGGGCGGCTGGTTTGAGTTCCGGGATTTTTCAGTCAATTTTCATGGTGCGGGTCATGCACTCCGAATATAGGGGAGGGAATAATAAGAGGGCCACGCGTAAACGGGAAGACTAAACAGGGAGAACCCCCCTCCTCCCCCAACTCACACCGCCGGAAATTGCTCCCGAATAAACTCCCCACTCTCAGGATGTTCATCTGGAAGCCGGATTTGTCATTTTTTACTCAGAGTCCTTCTGTTCGCCACTCACTCTAACTCGCGGTTCTACTTTTCCAGGAAGCACAAGGAGAAAGCTTTGGATAGGTGAAAAACTGATTTATAAACGAGGGCCGTTAATTATAACCTCAGATTGTATAACTCTATTAAAACTTTTCACCTGTAATCTTAAGAGTTTTCGCGTGTTGTCTGCCTTTGACGTCTTGTACATTTAGACTTCGCGGTAAATTTAAAAGGTGTACGCTAAATTATTTAGAGCATTTCAGAAAGTAAGGTCAGAACGGAGGAACGGAGTATAGTGAATTACATATAAATTTGCAGAGATAGATAAAACTTAGGAGGAGTCATTCATTCCTTTCAGTACTTCGGTGTGGCTTAATTTATTAGGGGAAGTGTTCTAGCCCGCTTCAAGCTCCAGTTCTACCTTCAGTTCTACTCACAAACTAGGGTTAAACGCCCGCATTGAAGCATATATTTAAATTCAGTTTCGTCACCTTCACATAATGCCTGACTGCGGTTACAACTCGCTCTTTCCCGTCATGAGTGTTGCGCTTATATTCGAAGGCTGACCGCTATTAAGATCGTATAATGGTAAGGTAGAGGCCCGTCAATCAAGGTAAAACATTTCAAATTTCGTAATTTTTTTATCTGGGCTAATCGCAGGACGGAGACAAAAATACGGTCGGCACAAATTTCACATAAGTTTTAAATTGTATAACTGCGGACAACAAATATGGTTGCGTTGCTGCTGTTACTATCCTACTAATTGTCTTCACTACGAATCAATTTCCTTATTAATAAAAGAGATACTTATTTCTATAAAATCTTTTTATCCACTAATTTGTATTGTTTGGATTTTATTATTACACAAACATATACTGTTCCCGAAATTTTAATTTACATGGTACTTGCAGATTCCTAAGGATGGTGGCTAAAAGTCAAAATCGGAGCAGAGCAATATTAAGCCAACGAGGAGAAAAACGTGACGACCGTCTGAACCTATTTGACTGTTCTTTTGTTTCATAATCTACAGACGCTATTCTAGCCCGAGACGCCTCTACAGCAGCACTTTACATAGCTCAGATAATTCGAAAGAAGGGCTTTTATCCGATGGATTCCATCCACTATCTCCGGGAAAGTGGATTAAGGTTTTTCCGTTTGCGAGGTTGCTCCCGCCGTCAGTAGACAAATGGGAAAGCCTCCACGCGGCGGGTGCATTGTTCGAAAACGAGGAGACCCTAAAATAATTTAGTTCGGTCATTCACATTCAAGAACCGGTTGCCAGGGAGCATTGAGAGAAAAACCTTCACTCCACCCGCTAAGATGAGGGTGAACTAGATTAAACAATTAAATTTACTTTCGCCCTTTTACTTCAAATTTTTCTTCTCCAAGCGAAAAGAATTGAAGGAAGAAAAAACAATATGTTAAGTTTTACAATGATGAACACGTGGCCTCGCACTAACAGATTTATGGCCGGGAGGAAAGCAATTTTATTAGCCGGCATTTTATGCCGGAGGTTTTATGATGGGGGCCGGAGGAGAGAGGCCCCACAGAATTCGGTGAGGGCCATCCTGGGAAAAAATAAACCGAGTCAGAACAACATCCAACTCTAGCAAGCCCCATTACCTAAGTGCCGAAATACCCCCATTCTATTCTTTCGGCCCAGGATAATAAGGAATTTTATTTATCACATTCAAAAAAGAACAGAGAAGTTAGAGCAGATATTGGAAATTCCGATTTCTTACTAACATCTGTCGATCTAATCTAATATTTCTCCAAAGATTCACACAAAATCTACAGTCACGATCAATTATAGTTAATCTATTGACAATTATAACCTACTTAACAATATTAGATATAATGTAACGATACATGAAATATTATAGTGTCAAATTCTGGTACTCAGACCTGGTGATCAATTTATCTGGGGTAATCGAAAATAATAGGAATAAATGAATTAAATCATTAATTATCAGTCGTCCTTGCGAACTGCTTTCGCAATATTCACTACCCAGTGAATAGGTTAAGAGGAAAAGGTGGAATTGGATAGAAAATGGCGATGCAAATTTTAACGAACAATGGAACACCAGGCGATTAGTTACAAAGAGGGGATATCAAATAATTAATAAATATGTTGACCGCTAGTCCTAACGTTATCGTCCGTAGTTTAACCCCCGAAATGAGATTCCAACTTTATATTTCACGTTTTACCGTATTTCGCGTTTTAGAAATTCCGAAACATTTTTTTCCGGAAGTTTTAATCGAAATTCAAATCACTGCCAGCTTTCCATTCCGGGATTGTTGCGTCGAATGTTGGTTCGGCTCATGTTTGTCTTTACCAGTTTGGCCTATAGAACAGAAATAATTCGCGCTGCGTCCTCTTAAAAAATTCAAAATGGCGTCCCAACTAATTTTCAGATGCAAAACTCTCTCGGCACCACGAAGTTTTCAGTGACAAGTGAAAATATCAGAAAAGTTTATGAAATCATAAAGCGGTATATGATTACAAGATAACGGAATTATTTTCAGAATTGTGATAAGAGCGTACTTATAAACTAGTAGAATGGAAAAAAGAAATTTTGTTAGTACCCCAAAACGGTTGGTATGCCCTACGTTTCAGCCGAATTAAATCCAGAATCCACTAAAATCAGAAAAATGTGTGTCCCTTATTATAGCCTGTAAAGCTAGGCTCGCCAATCTAAGGGTCATCTTACAAGAGACACAAGAACGCCAATACATCAATCGCGTATATATTCGCAAGAATTATCCACGACAACTGAATGGACGGCACATAGTTGACAATATCGTACTATATTAATAGTACTCCTCCAATTAAGAATCGTGCAATCGATATTAACGTGGTCGGCTTGGGTGAAACGGCGGCCGGTCCCTCAAATGGGATTTCCGCCTTGAAAAGGCTGTGTTGGGGTTGGAGCCGGTGCTGTGGGTTGGGGTCGGGTACAATGTGGCAAGGACCCTACAATACCGCTCACCTACCCCGCATTCACTCCAAAAATGGGAATCCCTTTTTCGCTCCACCCGGCGCCCGCTTCCCAATGGGCTCTTTTCGTCCCGTCAAAACCGGTCTAATATTATCGTGGGGTCACTCGAAGCTAGTGATTCATTTAAGCCCCATATTTCGCATCAAATCAATCCCTTCTTGAAAAATCTGTAAAGCCTAGTATTTTAGAATGCTAAAATAATAGAAAAATTAATTTAATTTAAATATGTAAAACCGAAATGTAGACACCTGTTTTGGGGTTCGGAATACTTATATTCTTTGGAATTTTTTACACACGGTGTTGGCTCCTGATACAGTTATACAGAGAGAACGCAGGCAGGATACATGATCGGTTCATTATTTCTCGCCTTGAATCTGAACAGAGGTCATTTTTGGAAATGTTGGAGTCCCGATGGGAGGTGTGTGTTGCGTTCACAGGGTTTATAAATGTGCAAAAAATGACGGAGATATGTGGGGAAGTTGGGAGGGGGTTGAAGTCGGTTGACCACCTGAGGAGCCTTCCGATACAACGCCCAGATTTATAGCCGGACAACAGATAAATAACGACTTCCCACCATCACCATCACCACCACCAACCCACCCACACACCAACCACATGCTAACCCCAAGGAATAATCGATAGAGCACAGAGTTACCGAAATTGCTGAGGCCCTGCATGATTTGTTATTTGTCCAAATATGTCACCAATATTCTAAATCTAAATATTAATTTAACACTAATTACATTTATTGTGTGTTCCCGAACTTCTCTTCACTTGCAACCGGCAGAAAGTTGAAATTAAAACTATTAAAGAACCAAAGCGATGAATCGAAACTCGCCTAAATCTCCTCCCCTTGAAACGCTAGATAATTCAAACAAAGGGGGTTGCAAAACTGAATGAATTTATACTAACTGGTTATGAAATCACCGTAATGGTTTTGGTCTAAAATTAAAATTAGTTTCAAAAATATATCCATCATTCAACAAAATAAACATATCCTTCGTTAACTAAGGAGGATGTGGCGCATTAGAATTAAAAATATAGTATATATGAATATCAATACGATATCTATGCTACATTGATTTTGAATAAAATATTTAATTTTTTTAAACTTTAAATTGTTTAAATATTTTGTTGGTGGGAATACACCCCAGTGGGAACCATGTTTTTAACCATTTTCAAATTGATTATAAACTTATAATTATATGTAATATAAATTTCCGTTGACAAGAATCAACAATTTTCGATTTCATATGTCCATATGGACATATATAAAGTTTAAAATATTTCTGGTGCATGGTGTTCAGCGTTGTGGGCTAAGGTGCGCTGGTAAGCGTTCAGTTATCGTTTGCACGTCCCCGCCACTTAAGCGCCACTTCGCTTCACCGAATCATCTGGAATCGCCAAGGATATTATGTCGGCCCTTTTCAGTTGAATCAGGTATCGTTCAAATTTTCGATAATGTACGGTAAAGACGCCTGAGGCGGACAACATGAGAGGAACCTTTCAGTTGGAGGTTTGTACACACTGAGCGGTAAAACGCGTTGACGTCACGACTTGCCCTTCTACATTACCTTTAGTTTACCCTTTGTTTGTTGACATCGTTCAATAAAAACATTAGAACAAGTTTCGGTTTGTTATTTGGTGAACTTGGCAATCAGCAAAAGCCTACCTTTAATTCCATAGTGACCTATTGTTTCACACTGAGTTGTGTTGAATCAGATATTATTCAAAGAAAGATAAGGTTTTTCCAATACACCTAATTTTTTTAAACTGAATTTCTGCTACGGGTTTCAATTTGAGAATTTCAAGGGGTCCGAAAGAATATTGCGGTTATTGAAGGCGGCAACTCGTAGTGTAAACTGAGCCCAAAGTAGATAAGTAATTATTAGTTAATGCGTGATTAGCGACTATTAGCGGTTTTGTAAATAAAAACGGCGGCGACCGAGCATTCATGAAATGTGAAATACGGTCCTCTTCTCATCTCGCCCGGTGAAATAAAACGAGGCTAATTTTATTATCTGGGCTCGGGGCTGCCGGAAGGCAATAATTTATTTAACCGTCATAAAAACACGCCCGTAATTAATATTGAGGTCGGTCGGTTTCTGCTTAAAATTCAGGGCGGGGGTTTGGCGCGACGTCGATTCTAATTTAGAGTGTTCATAAACTTCATCCTCAAGGCTCGAATAATTCATTCTTCACCTCTCGGCCCGAACTTTCCGTTTATTGCACCGCGGAGAAATAAAAAGTTAATAATATACTAAGCGGAATTATAAATAAACGGGAGCGGTCTGAAATCGCGTTTTCGACCGATGTCTTTTGCGGGGAATTGTCGAAATACTGACGGAAAATCCTTCCGAAGGTATTTGATGCGGGACCATTCCTCTTGAAAATATAACGATATTTCTTCGGGACAACGTGCCAAGAATTCGGAGGACATTCGATGCGGAGCTTCAAAAGAGATGGAGCCGTAAATCAAAAGAAAATGAGACAGTAAAATTTGTCACCGAATGCCGAAACCTCAAAACGGAAGAAACTTTTTAGAAAATCTCACCCTTTGTCTTTAGAGACTGCGTATATTTGTTGTTTCTAATTTTAGTATATTCCAGTTATGTATAAGCGGGACAATTATTTTTTCTAGATGGCTCGGCGTGTCAAAAGGGGAATAAAGTTTGTCAAAATGAAATAAATATATTGAAAAAATATGTGGTTTTGAAATTATTAATAATGTTGTTATAAAATTATGTATTTCATATACGTTTTACTCACTAAAATCTTTCTTACTCTGACTTTCTTATCCTTCACGTTATATATTTTCAAGTTTTATATTTATGATTTCCATGAATTTATATTTTACGTTAATTTTAACTGAACAATGGTGCTACTGCCGCTGCTACTATCTATCGTAGAAGACTAGTACATTGCATAACTTGGATTAGACATTTTAGTATGAGCCGGTAGTGAAAGTGGTCGGCCTCATTTTTATAAGATGATCCAAATGACTTCAGAAATAACATAAGAATCATTTTTCAAAAATAGAATATATTTTTGCGATTGGTAACTATTTTCGAAACGGGAAATGACGAAGAGAGGGAATCGAATATTATGAATCGATGCTGGAGACAGGGGCTCCTAACCCGACATTATGCGGCCGCACGGGGGTAAATGACACCGACGCATAAATTCGACTCTTTTGAACCCTGTGGGACCACCGGGGCTAAACTACCCTCTAAATCATTCAGGTCGTGCGAATATAAAGCGGTAAATTAAAATAATAAACCGCGGCCTCGGTCACTGAACAATAAATTGCTTTGGGAAGAGATTTATACTCGTTTGGACCGAACGTTGAAACCAATTGCTATTTAAATAATTAATAGGGTATGCATTTCCATGAGTTAATATTTCACAATATTTTATGAATGTTACTTAATGAGGAAGAAATGTTATACTTTTTTCTAGTTTCTAACGAGCTTCGCTTTATGGGCGAAAATATTTTTGCTACATTATTGTCCAATTCAACAGAAAAAAGCAACGCTTTTCATTTTAGTTATTATTTATTAGTTGTGTTCTTTAAAACCAACATAATTTCGGAGTTAATATTTTAATATTAAAGTCTGCTCCCGCCATTCATTATGACGTTTCCCAAAATATTCCCAGAGTTTAATCTATAATATTTCTACCTAGAATTGCGTTAAACAATGAATGACAGTTTCTAATGGTTCCTTGTGTCGCGAAAAGACACAATTATATCCTCTATTTCTAAGTTATAAGGTCAGCGCAACCTTTGTAATTGCCAACTGAATAAATAATAAATCTGAGTTTGCATTGTAACAAAGACACGAACGATCCGGAGTGCCCTGCTGTTAATGCTTTTTAATTTGTTTGCAACTATCTGAGCTATAGGAAGGGGACCATTAAAAATTCATGGCGAGATGGTTGAGAACAAATATCCAGACGGACTAATATTGAGGGACAACATTGGAGTTGAACCTCGGGCGGGGTAAACAGCAGCTTCGAGCAAATTTGAATCATCATACTACTCCTCTAACAATTTACCTAAGAAATTCAACATCCAACTGCCAAAACGAATCAAACTTGAACAAATGGAATACGATAAATAACGTTACGTACGCTAACATATAATTTCGCCGGGCGAGGGTGATCTCAGGGCGGAAGCTTGCAGTGTGATATGTAGGGTAGGAATGGGGCCTATATGTAGAATAAATAGGTCTGTATAATGAAGGACAACATATGCATCTGTATATGGCCGACAAACCGGAGATATCTCCGGAAATGTTTCATTTAACCGGGCTTTACTACAGTCGCGGCATTCACGTAACGAAACATTAGATTCACAGCATAGACAGAATATTCCTTTAACAATTTGTTATTTACTCACAAATAGTACTTACAATGGACGAATAGCCAAATTAATTTCTTGGCCAAAAATTATTCAAAATTATAATTGACCAAATTTAAGGAAAGGGAAATGTGCAATTGCTAACTTGGTGGGTCGGAGACCCGGTGGGGGGCGAGTCTCGGATAACAACGAACCATATTACCATTCCTGTCTGAATAAATTCAATTAAAATCCAGGCCGATGGGCGAACTCCCGGCTTGAATTTCTAATTTAAAATTTGCCCGGGACAGAAATTACACCGGTAAGGAATTCTGGGCCCCGTGGTGATGAAAAACTTTTCCTTTGGCCAATTCCGTCAACTGTCGCTTCCAGGTAATCCGATGGCGGGATTAATAAATTAAAAGAATTGACCGTCGAGTTCAGGTAGTATGTGTTCGAAATAATTTCTCATAGTTTCGTCCTTATCCCTATAATACACGAATGGGTAAATTTCATACCGCAGAATCATAAATTCTGTAATGCCTGCACGCGAGTCTGAAAGACGGAAATAGTATATCGTCCAATTGAAACATGAGGACTTCATTATTATTTTCATCTTGACTTCTGTCAATACTGAAGCTTTCCCCGCCTAATCATTGTGGCTGACTATCATAAACGGCCCGAACTAGAGGTTTACCTGGTAACTTTTAACGGAAATTGAAGGATGAAGTTTTCGTACAAAGCATAGTACACGATCTGAATTTTCGCACCGACAGCAAACTACCGGCATCTCGCTGATTCATGGAATATGGAAGGGTGTGACCCGGGCTAAAATCCCGATCATGTCAACGCTCTACAAGCAAACAAATTTCCTTTAAATATCATTTCTGTATGCATACTGCTTTCTCTCGGCCGGGATATTTTCGCATTACCATTTTATCTGGGCGCTGTATCTCCTTATACTTACAAATAGGTCCAAATTAGGGTTGATAGGTTTAGTTGATGTAATCAAAATTATTTTATAGAAGCGTTTCCGTGCGTTCTGTTTCGAATGATATTATACGTATATTTTTTAATTATTTTAAGAAATGAATATCTAATTACACATTAAACTATTCAATACTGATTTTTTCCTACGGAGTTTCCATGATGTCAATCGATTATTTTGTAAAATAAAGTCACTGTCGAAACTGAATATTTCCTCTTCTGAGTCCAAAAGGCGGTGTATCTGTCCTCTGTTTTTCGATGCATATTATTTTCGTAAAATGGAAATCGAATATTTCATCAATATCTACATTTTATATGATGTATTGATTTCGACCTTTAATGGGTGTTTAGTATTTTCCCCAATAATATGCAGGCTGTAGTTTATGGTTGGAAACAAATACTGTCGAATGGCAAACTGGGAATGAGTCATATGTATTTCCAATTCTTTCGGGGTAATTGTTAATGTAAAAAAATGATAAAAAGTGCAGACATTAAGCCCAACAATTTATAAAATCAATACAAAACTTCCTAAACTTAATTATAGTTAATGGGTATTTTTTTTACAAAATCAACTGTAAAATGTTAATGTAATTAGAATCATTATGTAAATTGACTCTGACGATTCTATTTCACTTTAAAAACAGTTTTTTTTTCCTGTATTTCATTAGTCTGGTGGATCCGAGGACTCAAGCTTCCAACTTTGGATTCTGGATACGAAATGAAGGTAAAAAATAGTAATAATTTCGTTGGAAAATAGGAGTCAATATTTTTCTTACCCAGGCGCAAGTGACCGTTGGGTAAAGCAGATGAGACTGGGTTGGACACAACAAAGCCATAAAGGAAATAGAAGTGGAGATCTAGTGGGGGTTGGGACACGATCCTACACACACCGCAATCTCGGGTTGGCTTTATATTTTCTTCTGGAAAGCCCGATCCATTCCGCTATTTCTATTTAGCCGGCGGGCACGAAAAGCAGCCCTACAATAGCAGAGCCCGGCTGTCCCGACTTTGACTTTTCACTTCACCTCGATCGGGGCTTTTAGAGTTTTTTTGCGAAGCCCTCCGGTGAAGTTCGAGCGATTGCCGTTGTCGCAACCATCCCCGAAACGCTCAGATTTAATTTGAAAGTACACAGCTTGTTGTAGTATAAAGTACAACTTCATCTTAAACAGAGATCTTAGATAGAGATCTCAAGACACAGGTCCCTTATTTATTTAAATTGAAACACCCCAACTGAGGCATTCTTTACGACAGCCTAATATAATAAATCATTCTATATTTCGGATAATATTAAAAGATCAAAGCATTTATCATTTTGGAACTTAGTAAGGCAAAAGGTAATTGCTTTCGGAATCGTTTCTGTGTATAACACAGAATTCTCAATTCGTATAAGCACTGTTTATTAATTTAGTTGTCATTATGAATTCACATAATACTAGATCAGGAAAATGAAACAAGTTCTGTCTCATTCATGATTCTATTAGCGAGCCTCCCTGGTGTCATTTAGAAACTATCTCAGGAAAATTTCCCTTATTTCAGAACGACCAATAAAATATTATTAATGACATCGTATCTTGCCATCGTATTTCAGATAAATCGGCCACTTCGGGGGCTTGAATTGGGATCCTGCCAGTCTACCCTCGCAGAGTAGTCAGAGTCCACTCATAAAACTCAGTCCACATTCACATTTAGCCGACATTATCAGAAAAACGGCATTTCTAAGATACTGTCACCGCTCCTCTATTTGTTCCCGAGCTAGTTCCGTTTCGTTTTCTCACCGGTAGCTCTCTAATAGCAATTGTAATAGGAGAGAAAACAGGCCGATGAAGGAACTATATATATTCGAAACCCTCGTAGACTACCAAACAGGTATTTGAAACTAAAATTATGTTCTCACTCTGTTTTCAGGGGCGAGGATTAACAAAAATTAATTAATCCCTTGTCTATGTTTGGGGAGAGACGCGACTGTACACAAAGTTACAATTCACGTCATACCTCTATTTCAGGGAGTTCATTAAACAAAACTGCTTTGTTTAATTTATCATGCTTGCATTGCAGGCGGACTAATAAAGCAAGCCCGGGGTATGAATACTCCAGTTTGTTTTCCACTGTCGAGATAATATTTCTTTTTCTATTTATGTTGCCTTTTCTGATATTTATATTGTATTTTCAGATGGATCAGTGCGGATGGTCGTGCGGATCAAAATATTCTGCTCTGTAGAGCCTTCCATTGGTGTTCTCTCGGTTATTTCAAATACGCAGTTAACGCCAACGTAAATAGGAGAAGATTAGTGTGCTTTTTTTGGGGCGTCGTCAGATTTTACTAGAAAAAAAAACAACCGGGTGGCAGTGTTACCGCGATTTATTACCCGAGGTGAGACACGAATCATGTACTGACCTCGTGTAATATTTTAACGACTAATAATTCTGTCCTAAAACGAGTGTAGGACAAATAACACGGAAAAGGAAAAAATAAAATACCGGATCTATAAAGTGTTGGTGATACGGAGGGACTTTAAGTGAGAAAAACAGATTAATATCACCGGGGTGGTGTGCCATTATCCCCTCGGGCCGTGGTATAAGGTGAGTCAAACTGGAAATCAAACCAGTGTTCCGACTTCTGGCTGGCCGGAGGGGGACGGGGAATTGTGGCCCGCGGCTGAAAGCGGATATTCACGAACGAAAGCAATCTTGGCAGCCCACGGGCGTTATTTATACTCGGTGAGATACCCACCCGGCCGGAGGTTAATTAGAACGACGAAGCGTTCTTTTTCCTACCCGGGCAGAATCTGCGGGTGGCTAAGTAGGATTGACTGGCGGGAACCAATTACCTCCGGTCGGCCCATAATCAAACTCACCGGTGGGCGGTCCGAAGTTACAGTTAAAAGGATAACCGACAAGGAAAGGTTCTAATCGGGACAGTATTGTTTTTTACTTAATTCCCTCGTCTGGTTGGCAACAGTGACAGTTATTCTCTCTCACTGTCTTCCGTCCGGTTCATTAGCATTAACGTCTGAACTAACTCATTCCTCTTCATCCCCGTGAATCTTCGTTAATGCAATTTATAAGCGTAACAAAGGTAGATGTGGTGTTAAAAAGTACAAAATAAGTTTAATTGGTTGCAGAAATCAACGTGTTAATAACAAGTGGATTCCCAATGTTAATATCGGGAATTCTAAGTAAAGTAAATCATTGAGAGAAACAAATATTCGACAATTCTATCTTACCGCATTATTTTTTACCAATAAGTACTGTACTGAAATAATGAGTTCTAATATGATTTCAGTTTATAGTGGATGACTATAAACTTGCCTCCATTAAAACAGCCAACTGTTTATATATTTTTAAATGGGTTATAAGTACACAAATATTTTAAATTTACTCTGTATAGAGTACGACGTTTAGAGTATGTACGCTTTTAATCTTCGCTTTAAAATTACTTCGTCTTCAGAGTGATCTCTTCAATACAAGTTCAGGGGTTGGAATTTAAACCTATAGCAATCAACGACATTACCGAATCAGAGGAAATTCCGCCGAAAGTCAAAAGGATAAGTTCGGAGAGAAAATTAATTTAAAAATTCCAACGGCGATGAAGCGGAAATACATTTCTTAAGAGCGAGAAGAGAGAAAAAATGGTGAAATATTGATTGAATCACAGAGGTGGGGGGCAATTAGTGTCCCGCCCCTGCGTTTATTACACCAATTAAAACTGAATCAGGACGACTGGAGTCCAAAAATGCTATTTTTTTAACCTTTAAATTAGATTCCCCTCAATAATAACTGCAAAGTGTCACAAGAAACGTTGTCCCGAAATAAATTCTTCCTGCATGTTTTAATAAACAATATAAACCAGTACATATTCGATACTGGACTTAGTATCGTAGATTCTATTAATCTGTATTAAATAACTGAACGCGTAATGAAGTTTTATACACCCTTCTAAAAAACGTGCGTCGTGAAAAAAGTATTTCAGTTAAAAATTAATTTAATTCTACCAAAATTAATGATACTTTTATATAACGACTTCTAATTAGGACATTATTTTGCGATGTCTAACGAATTAGTTTATCAGCACTTTTATTTGTGCAATTTAAATAAAATGAGAACTCTTTAATTTAACCTTACAATATAAATAAAATGTATTTTAATTTATAATTAATGGTAATTCTTTCTTTAGGAGCATAAGTGTAAAAAAGTGCTCAAACTAATATTTCAAATCGCTACCTATAAAAATAATTTATTTCATGGTCCATGGTCACTTTCAATTCAAACGAGGAGTTCATTGAAAAAGTTTTTTGGCCAACTCTGGTAACCAGGTCCCGGGATCAGAGAGGGAGGTGAAGGGGGCTATAAGATTTGCAACATGTTATCTGGGCTAGCTTCAGAAGAGGGAGGCCTTGCGTCCAAATCCACTTGTCTAAATTCCCATCCCCGAAAATCTCAACGGAAATTAAAACGCACCCTAGTTTCTTCCCTCGTTTCTTACAAGGCCCTCTCTGAAAAAGGAATTTAATTATTGCCCTATTGGTATCGCATGTGATTTATTTTTTTAATCCATTAGTAACAAATAATGTAAACAAATAAAATTTAATGCATGTTTGCAGGATGCGGTCATACATTATAGACACCTCTTCGCAGGCACCTCTACGTTTACGTTCATTGATATTCAAACGTCCAGATTAACAGATATTCATCTGAGCTATAGCGGACCGGTGACAGGCGAAGACGTGGAGAGGTGAGAGTGATGAGAGCGGAGTGATTTAGATGGTTCCGAGGTTGCGGTCCACATCTGAAATTGAATACGTATCGATTCGGACGAAGGATTTATGATGTTCAGCTTTGCTTCGTTAGACTCGAGCAGTCGATTGGCCCGGGTTCCCCAAAACATTATACACATCAGACAGGGACATTTAAAACTACTGTTGTAAATACGAAATGATTATTGAGTTAACGAAAATTAAGTTTGTCGCTTTCGTATTTAAAAATTAAAGTGAAGGTCGTGTAACTGAAGTGTTTCATGAGAAACCTCATGTTCTCATGATAAAGCCGAGTACGAGTATGTTAATTGAGTTTTAGATTCAAGAAGCGGTTGATTTAAAACTTCCTTTTGGCACGCGCGACACAGCATTCATCAACAGAAGCAGAATATAAATCGGCTAATAGACAGCGGTCGCGGTTTCATATTTCGCGACACTAAACTTAATTTAGTGCCCATTTTTTTTAGGAACGATGTTGGAAAATGCGCAGAAAAAACACGAACTCGATCGGACAGGAAATTAGGACAGAAAAATTGCCAGTGGCATTCGCCGACCGGAGTCCAGTTCATTAGTAAATTAGCGGTTAACCAAAACCTGCTTAGCTTGACATTAGATGTGGTTAGGCGTTTGTGTTCAACTCCGTTCCAAACAACAGTGCATTTATGTACAGTATAGTCAATTAAGTTTAACTTTTCTTTCTACAATCTACACTCCTGTCTATGAATGTGTGAGTCTGTGAATCCTTATGGAATAAATAACGTTTTGAAGATTTAAAATTTGAGACAGGGGAATAAACCCGGCGAAAGTCGGGAATTTCACTGGGACGTTGTTTTCACAAGTGAATTATAACTTTTGTTTACCGAGAGACGGTATTTTCCCAACTTTAACGCGTTTCGTTGATACGTACAAAATATGTGACCAGCATAATAAATTCATCTATGATGCCACGGGGTTGGGTTCGGCCTCTCTTTTAAAATCAAATAGGCTAATTGGCCAAGGGGCAGCCAGCGGTACCAAATGAGTACGTTAAGCGCATTACCCAATTAAACACAGTGGCTGAATGTTTATTAAGCTCGTTATCGGGCACAAATAAGTGATTTAATTACGAATCGTGTGTAATCGTCTGATTAGGAACGTTGCTATCGGTCCCGGTCATTCATGCTTAACTTCGCCTTTATGTAGTCAAGAAAGACTATTGTTTGTTTTAGACATACGAATAAGTGTAAGATTAATTCAGGCTTCAGTGTGTCTTACGCAATGACTCCAAACAGGCCGTAAATCGCCCCCTAATTCGAATTGTAGTCCTGACGATTGAACAGAGACTGCATGTGGGGAACTAAGTGGGTCATCAATGCCTGGCACGCCGTTAGCGTCAGCGGAACAAACACGGCCCCATTTGTAGCCTGCATTGCCGTTAGTTAGGCCTTTATAGCCGATGATTAATTTTCAAGAAAACCCGACTCGGCCGAGTCGGAAATCGACAAGACGTGGGCACATGCGCAAGTGCCCGCTAACGAGATTTCACACACGCGCGGCACAATCACATTCGTATTTATCGCAGCTGTTGTTGACGTTCACCCGCGTTACCATCGGCCGGATCAATAAACAATGTCAGTAATGGAAGGTTGTTCACTGTCGAAAAGAACAACGCTCGTTAAAGCTGTCCTAAGTAATATACGTATAATAAATTTAAATTCGTTACCCGGTCCATATTTTTTCTAATAGCAATTGAAACAAGGTAATAAGGCAGTCTGCTGAAGGACACATTTTTTCCTATATCTATCTAAATATCTGCGTTTTTTATCTATCTATTTTTTGAAGTAATTATAATATTCTTGAGCGTAAATGTAAGAATCGGAGTGGGGACGTCACGATTGCGTTAACCGCTCGCTTAGATTTCAGCTGGAAAACTTGTCCTCTGGCGCTAACCGATTGCCCATTGCGGTTAGACGCTTCAGGGCATTTAGTAATTAAACAAGTAACAGTCGCGGCTTCGGAGCCGCACTCCGCACAATTGATTAGGTTAATATTCAGTCAAAACAGATCTTTCTCAAATCCCGAGTGGTCGGCCAATTCTATTTGACTGCAGTTCAGTAATGTGTATTCCAACTACTTCACTGTTGGACATGCAGATGAGTAACGGGTCAAATGCTTTATTCATAACGGTATGAATGCGGTAATTTGATATTCCCTGCCCGCTCAAAGCCAAACGTTGGGGGGGGTTCGAGTGTTCTGCTTACTTGAATTCAATTTTGTAAATTAGTAATATCGGTGAGCGAATCCCGGAAACGTGAAATGGACATTCCTTCAATTATGAAATCTCATAAATGGTAAGAGTCTTCAAACAACAGGCGATAAATAAATTTTTTATTTTTAACGTATTTGTTTGAGCGCCAACGAGCATTTGAAATTCCATCACCTTGACACTGTTATTTCAACTACTAATTTAAATTAGTTTGATGGCTATTAAATGCAATATAGAATTATGCTACCGAGATTGTTATTTCTTACTCTCATTCAAAATCAATGCTTCATTACATATGTATGTAGTTAAGAAATATTTCTAATCAGTATATTCTTCGTTATTATGCGAGTACTCAACACGAGTCTGAAATGTATCGTATTCTGGCTGGCATTTTATTGTGCAAGATCAACACATGGCCACTGGGGCCAGAAATAATGAGCGCGGTGTCATTATTATTAAAGGACTTCCGGGGTTCGCATTATTTCAATTTCAATGTAGCAGGCAGAAATACTCTCAGTCTCTTATTCTAGATTTTAATTTTATTCAGAGGACAAATATCTGTCCGATTATAATTATAAGCTTCGTGACTTCCGAGAGTTCCGCTTGGGTATAGAAATGGAACTAAATGATTTAGAAAATTCAGCCTGAAAGGTTTGGAATTGGTCGTTAATGTGAGTGTACTTATATTCAGGCAGTGCATGAGTATACTTTTGTCCCTTAAGTATATAGGAAATTAATCTTAAACGATTAAAGAAGAAATATCTTCAGCCGACTGATAACGACAAGATTAAAACACGTGGGTGGCCCTTTGGAATACAATACATAATTCTTCTGTTTTCATTCTCCTGCTTTGGTCTAATGCTAGGCCGGCATCGGCTTCGCGGTTGTGAATATTATTTTGCATTTTACAAGAGAAGTAAAAATGCAGAATTTAATTTATATCGGAAACTGTCATGTTTGGCAACGTCAGTGGGTTGGCGCCATTCTGGACATGTCGCCGACAATATTCATGAGACATTAACACGTCTCGGCATAGGCTTGTAACGTCGAAATTGGAGGTATGTAGTACAGGCACGTAGCAGCCCTGCCCCACCGCCTCCCCCACCATTAGCTCCGACTAGGGACTTAACAGGCGGCGACGACCACGACGACGACGACCCCCCGTCGCGGAAATTGCTCCCGACTGTTATTTACCAATATGCTCTGCACTCGGCCAACGAAACGGCCATTATTTGATTCTTTAGCGTTAGTCCGAATCGGCCGTCGATTCTATTCCGGTTTCGATTTCAAGAAACTTTTGCACACAAAATGTCTCGTTTGACCCTCGCAAAATTCGTATTGAAATTCGTTACCAACTATTTCGTCCACACAGTTTTATCTTCACGATTTTAATTTGACAATTAATAAATCTAATTTTATACACTGCCAAGGATATAGAGTAATCTGTAGAATAATAGAAAGCTAAATGAAAATCCCGATTTAATTATTCTAAATTGGGCTAGAAATTAACGTTGGGCTAGAATTTATTCAACAGTTCCCTACTGCACAAATTGAAAAATAGTAAACTTGGTTTCATTTCTGTTACGTTGCGGTAATCAAGGCATTTGTCCCGAATTCGCTTCATAGTCATTCCAGACTGTTGGGTGGATGGATGACAACATAAAACTAATGAATTGCTATATAATTAATATTATTAATTGTTGTTGTGACGGTAAATGCATATTTCTTTGTATGTGAATATATGTGTGTGGTATCATCCCGCCGACGTATTTCTTTTTGAGCGTTCGGGTACCGTTCAATAGTCTCGGTGATAGTAAAACTCAAAGCAGCTGCCGGCCTACTTAGTATTTATCGGGCGCGGCCGATGATTACGGTATATGAGGTGACGGCCTCGTCCCTAGAGCGGGACAATCTAGGCGGGAGAGGAACCACCACCTCACCAACTCAACCCCCTCCCTTAATTCCACCCACTTTACACATTCAGGCCCTCATTTTAAAGGGCTTCCTCCTGGCCCCGTCCCCTTCGTCCAGGGTGAAAATTCATGCATATGCATCGGTTTTACCTAACTTGATGACTTTCTGGTTTAACTCGGCATTTAAATTTCGTGGCCGGATAAGGTTGAGGAACGGGACTCTTGATTTATACTATTAAAACAAGCCAATTAATCGCAAGCAAAGTTCAACTTGTTGTGCGGGGGGGGGACGGGTTAGGGTGGTGTCGGGGGAAATAAAGGGAACTAAAATTCTATTTAAAGTTATTCCATTTTTAGACCTGATCCCGATAGCATCCGTTAAATCGAAAAGTTCCAAACTTTTTGATAGGCCTCTGACCTAACTTGGCTTTCCAAATACAACAATAAAATCGTCCGTGTATTTGTCCATAATCCTTATTTTACTGAATGTACACTGACGTGTCGTGAAAATGTTGTCACTAGATATTTACGTACGTCAAAACAACTACTGTGAACGTAAAACACGCAATTTCCCACTCGTAATTCGAGCCATATGATGCTACCGCCTATTGGGTCGTTTATGAATTCTTTATGGGCGGTGGAGTGGAAAGAGGCCGGCAGTAAATTGTCGGTATTAAACATTCCATGTAATTTCGAGGTCGCGTATGGGGTTTTTAAAGCGTACAGAACGCCCTCGCCACATACCTAATGTCGGGCCATTTAAAAATATTATAGCTAATATCGCAACATTTAAAAATCGTAAAAATAGAACAGCTTCTACATTACTTAACTATATTTTTAGAGTTTCAGATTTTTCAGGTTGATGAAAATATAGGAATTATAGTATTTCATACCTTAGCAGACCCTGATAGATATCATAAATTTACATTAAAAGTGGTTAAAATCATGTTAAATTAATTTCAAATAAATTAAATCACGATAATTACCGATTTAACAATGAGTTGCTATTCATATTTATAGAGCAGAATGGAAATATATGCAATTTAAGATTCCGCTTGCTGGTTAGCCAGGGTTGGAGCACCACTCAGTTTCCTCTCAGACTTGGGCTCTTTCATATTCAGTACTCGGTATTTAGTTCATAGAACAGTGCCGACATGATTCTCCATCGGCAGCCAAAATAAGTGTTACTTATACTGAGCTATTGGCGCCATGTCCATTATCGGATCGCCATAAAATTTCGAAAAACCGAAACCGGACTAGAAGTGAACCAAATCAGCGGGACAGAATATAGCGAAAATTGTATTAAAGTCATTATTTGTGAAAAACCGTTGTTCTTATAAGTTGATTTCTAACCACCTTAGAAATAGTAATATGCTACTATGTAATATGTTTATAGAATTTCACAAAGGACAATAATTTCCGATATGGATGGTATGACACGCTGCTCGTATTGGATGACCGTCCGCCCAATGCCTCCGGTTCATCATTCCGGTTTGCATAACCGGATTTCACCCGGAGTCAATCTCCAGAGAGAAACAAGGACTGCGCCATTATAAACTCGCCGATTTTGTCTCGACTGAGCAAACACTGTTATTTATCCGCCGCGGTTGCTATGATAAACCCGCGACCCAGACTCGGCTTAAATTTAGCGCTAAAGAAACACGGATCGTTGGGTAACGCAATTTATATTTCAATAGGGCTGATGCTGAGACGTGGAATAATAGTACGGAATAATACTAAACGCATTATTGAACTATTTTTCGTTTTTAGTTGTCCAAATTTCAGATTATTATTTTGCCAATGAAGCAGGGTAATGAGAAAGAAGTGGGTTCATTTTCTATTTCAGTGTGCCATCCGGAATCACACTATGGAATTATTAACTACTACAAAAATTATATTCTTACAGCCTTAAAAAAATTTTACGAGGTAAGGAATTAAAAATTAAAATTAAATAGGCGAAACTTATTTAGTTTCATACAAGGAAAGTAAAGAGGGAAATTAAATGTCAAAGTCAATTTTGCAGATGGAGGTATTGCTTCTGCCGTCAGATATTTTTCTATAATATATGAAAAGGACAAGTAAAAATAATTCGTTATAACTTTGTGCTTATTGAATAAACTAACTTAAACTTTCAAAAAGAACATACTATATAAAAGAGTTGTGAAATTAGGAACGCTGTCACTTTTTATACAAAAAAAGGAAAGTATATCCGCAGTCGAGTCTGTCAAGGTAAAGTTAATTTGTTACAAGTGGACACCCGCGTTAACTCTGCTTTCAGAGCGTTACTCAAAGTTGGGTACAGCAAGAAAAGTTGGGCCGGCTTTAAGGCCGTTTCATATCACATTTAATTCCGGGCCCTGACTTCCCACGCGATTCAGCTAACATGTTAAGGACTTGATTTCATTTATGAATCCAATAGAATCTATACCAAACAGACATTGCGGGGAAAAAGTTACATACTTCCTCGTTTTCATAAAGTTATATTTTCGATTCAATCTCATTAAAAAATACCCACCGGAAGGAGGGAGAGCGAAAATAAGACAATGAGAGAGAGAGACAGGGAGGGTGAGTTTTAGGCAGATAAGGAGAGAAAAGATAGGACATAAATAGCGGTTCGGCGGACAACCCAAGAGATATTTCAAACTAAGTAAAATTTAATTACGGAAATTTCATTCCTTGGAAAGCACTTGTTCTGTTATAGAGAGAGAAAGAAAGGCGGCATAACTCGTGGCAAAACACCCTCTTTGAAGTCGATCTAATTCAACTTTCAATAGACAACATTTGATTTGAAATTATGAGAGAGAAATAATCTGGTTTTATGGATTCGTTCTGTCTATTCATGCTTTTCTGTAAACACTTCACTGGTACCTTAATGGTACTGGCAATGGTTCAGTTCCATTCAGATCCTTAAAATGCCTGTCCCTAATTCATAACCCACCAAATGAATTATATAATCCAGCGTACCATTATCGTATCTATTATAAGGTATTTTACCTTATTATCGTCATATTTAATTCTGTGAAAATACTCCCATATTAAACGAACGCGGCTTTTCCCTCAATATTTCAAAACACGTCCACGCACCATATGCCTGAATTTCAGTAGGTCATAAAAGTTGTGAAGATAAACAGTTCACCCTAAGAGAAAGTTTGATTATGCAAATATTGAACTTAAATATCATTCTACAATATCACCCTTATCGGTTGACACTTTCCTCATAAGGGACACGAGTCAACAGGATCACTCCCTTAGGAATCCAATTTCATGAAAATTTAAATTTTAAACACATTTAAACGTACGATAAGCGCACTCAATTATAATTAATTTCAGGCAGATTGTGTTAAGGAAAAGGTGAAAATTTATTCAGGTTAACTGAGCCCAATATTTTCTCTGGAATCGTAGTGTTATTGACCCGCAATGGATATGATGATGTATCGGCGCGGGACAACATAAAGGCGTCCAATCCGCCCGCCTAGCCCATTTAGGAGACCGTTGGGCCCCAGCCAAAGGCTCCAAACTCCAATGAATAATGGACTCCGATCTAAAATAAAAACTGGATTCCTCTCCCACACACAACTATATTTCAGGAAAGGGGTATATTTAACAAAGACATTGGGTCGTCCGAAATATAAGAAGAATAAATTTCGCCCTTTCTCAAACAGCGACCGGGGAGTACGTGTACTCAGATTCATTCACAGATCGCGGACTCGTCTCCGCAGAAACGTTAGTTGAGCAAACCGAACGAACTGAAATGGTTGAAAAACAAACCCGATACAAAAGAAAGATACATCTATCATTCCTACATCTATCTTGCAGGATCAATATTTTTATATGTTATGTTTATGTTTTGCTCATAAAAAATATCTGTTGTTAATCTGTATTATGCAAATGAGTTTTACTCGCCACTTGCGTTTGGAAGGGGGCCCTCATGTCTAAACTTCTAGTTGGAATGAAGATGTTCGGGAACAAACAGTCGAACTGAATTCTAGCGTTCTGCTAGAGTTCTGAGTTCTAGCGGAGTTCACTACAGATAATTTTTATTCAATTAAATATTTCAACTGATTAATCGCGAGTTCAGAGATTTCAATATGCTCGTTAGAATTATGCATATTTGATCCTAAGCATGTCTATTCATATGCCCTTTAGGATATTTTTTAATAAAAGTGACGCTGTTCGATGTCTCTTCTGAAAATGATCACCAGTTTAATTAAAAAATGTACCGGTATGAAAAGACAATAAGTAATTAGAGTTCTACATTTTTGTTAATAATTAAGTATCCTACTACAATGGAAGCAGAGTGTTTCCTTTAAAGATTTTCTTCGACTAAGCTTTTAATGGTTATGGGGTAAGAGAGTTTAATAAATTTATTTCAAAATCAGTTTAACCTGGCTCCTCCTCCACTTCTCTTTTCCCTCTCGCTTCTTCTTATCCCCCATCGCTGTCCTTCTCTAGCTCGAGCCCTCTCTCGCTCTCCCTCCGTACCACTTTAATTCTAAGTGGTCCATTACTCGGCGATCTCTGTTTCCTGGAAGCAATTTCAACGCCGAAATTGTAAGTTAAACGTTTCACCTTATAAACTCCACTTTACACTCCACTCCCTGAATGGGCCTCGGAAATTCGACTTCAGATCTTCTGAGGGCCTCGTCCGAGATCCGAAGAAATCGGAGCACTAGAACTGAACTATTGGACGAGTCAAGTGGACCATTAGAAATGCGCGCAAAGCAAAGAAGTAAGTGGTAAATCAGTTTTACCAATTGAATAAAATTTCTGAATAATGTCTTTAGAAATCTCGCTTGATTTCTCACCGTCGTCAGTAGAATTTCGTTAATTATACAAACCGTTGTCCCGTTGTTCATGCACGGTGATAGTTCACAAACAAATCAAACCCTGTAGCCGATAAAATACCAATAGCCGGTGATTCATCCACCATCGTTCGCCAGAGCTTGTTGATCTCTGCTGAAATTATTTTTTTTTTAAATCTTTTTTTATTTTTGTACAATAAACTACGTATAGTTATGGGTACAACTGATGAGTCTTTTCTTTTCACACGAATGTCTCGATAAAAGAGACCACCCAATGATGGCACTTTTTCCACATGAACAGTTTATGGCTTCGGGCTAAGAAGATCTCTGGGCCAGTGGCGTTTGAGCCGACGCGGGGGAGATAATGGATGGGTAGAAGAGGAAAGGGACTGAACGAGTGGATTTGGATGTGGAGAGAGGCGGAAATGGAATTTAAGGAAGCGTGATTTTGCGACTTCGTCGACTGTCGGTATGTTGAGGTCATTATGGATTGTTCGGTTAGAAACATACCAGGGAGCATTAAGGATGGTACGAAGGACTTTTGATTGGAATCTCTGGATTCCATTCCGTAAGTCCATGTCGGTTTTAAAATGGTTTTGTATATTGTAAGTTTGTTGTCTACTGTCAGTTTTGATGTCTTTTTCAATAGAGGTCTCAGCAGTCCAAATTTGCGGTTGAGGTCTGTTCTTTTGAGACGCGTATGGGGGTTCCACGTGAGTCTCTTGTCTATGTAGAGTGCCAGGTAGGGAGCCTGCTGTCGGGTGGGAATAGGAGCATTGTTGATCTGAACAGGAGGGCAAGGCTGTCGCCGTAGTGTGAAGCTGACGTGAGTAGACTTAGAGCTATTCACCTTCACCCTCCAGCGTCTAAAATTAGGCACTGTTTAACTGCACTCGGAGCTGATAATCTAAATTGAAAGTGAAACGCCGAAAATTAAGCCGCGGTATCGTTATTAGCGGTGGCTAAACGACTGGACTGGGACTCGTCCAGTGAGCATCAAGTGTTTATCGACGATCAGTTGACCGTTAACAGGAACCAGCTTCGAACTGTTTAAGCTGGCGGGCTCACTCCCCGTTTGAACTGGCGGCCCACTGTCCCCCTCAAGTTAATTCCTATATAAACCGCCAGACTGGAATCAACATCCGGCCCAACAATCCGTACATTCGATTACCCGAGTGGAATCGCCGGATCGAATTCTCGATTGTGTCGGGTTTTAGACGATTGGGAATAGTTTAAGATAAGGAGGTTATGAAGAGGTCGGATTTTAATCGAAAGGAAAACTACTGACAATCCGGTTTCAAACTGAAAACCGGAAACGGATTTTTTGGTTTCAGTACAGAGTGAAACAAGCGAGGAATAGTTGACCGCGGACCATAGTTTAAAGTGATGAGTGAAATGTTATCAATTAACATAATTTTGTTAAAATATTACACCTCTAGAATTAGGTGATTACTTGTCAAACTCTGCTGAAATCAAACGGTAGTGGTGAAATTCACCTCCATATTTCATTAGCTAACCCTATTGATTAATGTAATAGCCATATTTAGTGTTGTTAGTATTACAAAATTCCCTACATTCAGTTCACATTTATAAATCATTTTATAATTCACGAATAATTAAAATTGCCTCAGCCTGCCATAAATTATAAGTTCTGAAATTTAAAAAATAAATAAGACATTTGTAGTTTTGCAACGCTTTAAATATCGCCACTCTATTTGTTTTCTCTTCCATGCAAGACCACAACATAATAAAGTACACATGGTGGAAATCAATAACTTAGACACATTGAACTAATATTAAATAGAAAATTGATTGAATGATTGAAATGCTCTGAGATGTCAATGCAATCAGAAATTCTGTTTTTTAATTATATTTCTTTTTATAAATTCAGTATAGAGAAAAATCATCTATTGAAGAAGTTTTGATAATTCGGAAGAACGTATATAAGTAAATATTTATTTATTTTTACTTTTCCGAGTTCAAGCCGATTGACTCGATTTATATAATTTTTCGATTTAAATGCATGAAAATTGAAATTTATGTTTTCGTCAATAGCTAAAATTTGTGAATAAGGTAAAATATATTTCTATTCCTCTATAAAAATTCATTTTTAAAAATCGTATTTAGTAGGAACGCTGAACAAATTTTGATTAAAAATAAAGTAAATTACTATATTTTAAATGGGAGTTTACCTAAAAACGTGCCACGTTGTAACTTCTTTTATTTTTGATAAATTATATGTATTTAAAGTATTAAATATGTACCCTCCCATCCTGAAATTTTATCCTGGCTCCTTTTGTTTGCAGTTCAGCGATGTAAAATTCCGGCCTCGCTACTTGCGTTCTGTACCCAGTTAGTTCCGACGGTGCCAAATATTTATCCAGAGAGCCAAGAACTTCTGAAGTTACAGGAGCGGCATTACCTGATGCCGGGGGCCGGCTTTTTCCGGATGCTTTGTCCCACACATTTGCTTGATTTATCAGTCAAAGTTACTACGCATCAGCGAGCAGGCCAAAACGCTAGAAATGAGCCCAAACGGGACTCGATTCATTCCCGTAATTTAACACAAATTCTACTTAGAAACATATAAAATCATTATCCAAGTATCCCACCGTTTTCATCAGTCGTGCGATATTCTCAACTCGCCTGTTCATTGTAAACGTAAGTAACTCACTAATTGATTGATACTACTATGTTGTCCCCTATTTATTTATATGTTGTCGGATATTATTAACAATTCATTGCGTCATGATGAACAGCAAAAACTGAATTTCGACCGAGTACTGTAGAAGGATATTCACAGAAAGGGATTTCAAACGGTTTTTTCAGGAAAAAAATAATTTGAATTATTTCTCAATTACAAGGAACTCAACTCCTGGGAGGCACTTAAAACGGGGAAATGTAATTAGCAGGAGACTTGCCCTTCTGGCTAATGTTCAGACGAATGAAAAAACATCCCCTCCGCCAAGCCTTATGAAAGCGAACTAGATGAAAATTACATCTATTTTTTTCTGTTTAGTTCCTTTTGTTGTATTTCTTGTAATTTGACGTTTGCAACCTTGCGAATATCCACAATAACCCGAAGAGGAATATTAACTTCCATCATTGCCGTTATGAGGCGCCTAAAGCCACGATATTTCATTAACAGTACACTCCACAATATTGCAAAAATACCCTGTTCCTTGCAGCGGTCATTAATAATTGATCAACCAAAGTAGGATATATATTTACAATTACTTTAAGCTCTTATATGTCACGTAAACTCTTTTATGTCACGACACACAAGTTAATGATATAATAATAAATAAAACATTCCGTAAAGGAAGCCTGGTCAACAACAAAATGTTGACCCATCGAATACGGTATGTCACTCGATTCATTCCGATCTTTCGATAAATATTACAGAGAAAAAAAAACTGTCGTTCGCAACTGCCCCTACCAGAAGTGGTAGGAGTGGCGGGGGATGCGACAACGGCCATCGGGGCCCACAGCCGCTTTCTTACCGACCTCCGCCTTAATAGCCCCCTCGTTAGCCTCCCCTAATTTCCACCCTCCAGTTACCACCCGGTGGCGCGGATAAAATTACAGGCCCTAATTATTTAACGGCGACTCAAATTTAAGCAATCCCTTCCTACTGAGAATCCGGATCTTATGGTGAATAATGCCCGATACCTTTATATACATATAATTACATATTCGGGTTTGTATACACAACTAAGTAATTGTGAACTGGTGACAGGTTACGACCCTATCATATAAGGCATTTATACTCGGGGGTTTGATATTTCACTATTGTGATTATGTCTCTCTCGATAACAAGTATCTTCGTAGCAAACGTCCTTTTATTTGAAGAAATATACTAAATACTACTATGTTTATAATTTTGTTTTTAATATTTATTTTATTTTACATTCTTTGACTGTTCACGTTCTCCCATTAGCTCATTCTTGTTTTATCTTTGTTCTTGTCCTGTGTTGTTAAAAGGAAGAACCTCTCTGTAGCGCCGCTGTCCTTAGGGAAATGCCAACTCGCCCTGTGCGGTCACATGGGAGGTGCCAACTGCACGTTGCTGTTGGTTTTCGAAATTATCTTGTTAGGCTTGAGTCAAATTTGAAAACTGATTTTCAGGCTCGAGGGATGGGAGGAATCAGCCATCAATATCAATTCAACGATGAACGGGTCCCAATATCGACAACTGAGATGTTTCTCTCGCGATAAGGAACTTATCTGCTGATAGTCATTCACCCTCCTAAGTTATATGCACAGAGTTTGGGCGGACGACCACTGTCTCATGACTCCACCGGAGCCGCCCTATCACCAGTAATGGGATAGTCGTTAGGCCGGGGAAATTGCTTTTAGATTAGGATTCTGAAATATTGTATCGCATTTCAGGATATAAATATTTCGGTTCTTCTTATCGTTGTGATGCGGTGGAGTCCAAATTTGCGAGTATCCGATATCGGTCGGAGCCGTCACGACTTTAACGCAATTAATATCCTCGTTAAGAGTTTCAACTTCTAAATGGTTGTTAGATTACTATTCAACGGATGTTGCTAACATTGAAATATCGGATGATTCCCTCAGTCCCGAATCATGACCTATATAATTATTATAAAAAATCGATTCTTCTATTAATCATAACTATAGGGAACGCAGTTTACGAGATTCTAATTAAATTTATAAAAAGACACAATTATTTTTATCTAAAATGAACCTATCACTGATGTGGCATTCTACATTTTTCAAAAATTAAGCCGAAAATGAAAGCTTTAGTAAAACAGATGTAGGCTGCGAAGAGAATACCATACGTTCCGGCATAATAGTGGCCGGGTGCCAGTTTCAATTACGTGTCTTGTGTTGTACGTCTACTCCATTGTCCCTCAACGACTGAGTGTATGAATATTTAGGAGGGTGCCAACGATCCCGGAAGGAGGACAAAGGGTTGGTTGACCATATCAGCGTTTCGGCCCAGTTTTCTCCAAATGCCCCAGTTTCAGTTCAAAGGGAAAGAGGCCCGGGAGTTTCTGAAAACAAATCCACGGCCGACACACAGTGCCGGCCATTGTTCATTCTCCGGTTCCTTTTTCGGTAAGAACGCAGGCCAGGAGCTTAATGATAGCCGGCGAGAAACCTTCCATTAGCCTGTCACCCCTTCCAGTCTCTACCTCAGCTATATTTTATTTCCACCCTTGTAATTTATGTTCTCTCCGCGTACCGACTGGTATTGTTAATTTTTAAAATTAACTAAAACCCCCACAAGAACTGAACATATTGAAGCCGGTATTTAAAACAGAACTGGAAATGTTACGTTATTATAAGCAAATAAAAATCTGCACAAGAAACGAGTGAAACATCCCGAATAGAGTTTCCACAGTACAGTATCGGTTTTATTCAAACAAGTGGGCGTCACAGTATACAAAGTCGTCCCACGCCAATGCGCTAAACGAACGAACGGTTTCAGAAGTGAGGCTCCCGTTTCGGCCTCGCGTAAATGAACCGTGAAGGTGAATGAAAGGGAGGTGAATGAAATTCACCACGCAGAGAGGACTCAGACTTCGGATGACAGGTGAAATTCAAAAAAACGATGTTGGAATTTGTTAATAAATTAAATCCAATACCCTAAAGTCACCACCGAATGCAGCATACATACGCACGTTTTCTAACCAGAGGATGTATCGCACGATATATTCTGCTATATTTTCTAACAAGGCGATAATAAAGTACCAGTAGTTATGTACAAATTGTAAAAAACATTCTTCTAATTTCTATTATCCGGATATATCAAATATTCTCGACAAAACCTTTCTAAAATTAAAGAGAAATGAAGAAATGAAAATCAAATATTCGGACTTATTTCCAGCATTTAATCTTGCCACGAGCAAACAGGTGCCCGGAGGAACGAAATGGGTTCGCACCCTGAAAAATTCACGCTCCAAGTTATATTTCACCAGGGAGCATACTTTTGATGAGGGGTGCGGGTGCTCGGGTTTAAGTCAAACTTATAATTGTTTAAAGAAAGCAGTTTATCTTAAATTTCATTCCCTCCTCCGCAGTGGCGCGTAACTTTCGTCGTAAAATCACACAGAATTCTTGCAAAAATGATGGATCCGGGCGCATTACAGCAATTATGTCATATATATTTATTTCAATATCTTTAGAAAAAACATTCAATTAGTAAATTCATTGCATGTTTCGGTTATTTTCATTAGAGCGGGCGGATCGGGTGTGTATTTACTTCGGGGCAAGTTTCTTCATAGTCAAGTAGGTTGGGCGGCGGGCGGCGGGCGGCAGAAGGTAGAGGGGGCGGTGTGTGTGGGGTGGGATCGATGCGGGCAACAATGAGAGGACCGGACGGAAGAGAGAGAGGGCTCCTCCTGGGTTCCGATGGGAAAGTTTCCAGGCCTATTGATATCAATAGGGAGGCGCCTCCTATAAGCCGGATTCGGGTCAGCCAACTTCTCCAACCGCTCGGGACGGTAATATCATCGCCGCAATAAATATAAAACTTTTCGAATAAACTAAACAACGCAGCCCTCGAGTGAGTACCGATCATATTGGACTTGTGCCACGGCGGGCACAAGTTAGTTGGAAACTAAGTTCCGTACAAAATATAAATTGTAATTAAAACGCCGATATCTTTTTAAAAGAATCGTTAGGGCGATTATTGCTTCCGCTTTATTCATTATGTATAATTTCGTCCAAAATGTTTTACGACAGTTGCAATTTCACCCCCTTTTATACAATTTCTTACGACTCATTACTAAAACAATATTGTCATTTATTCAGTCCGCGATCATATTTCTTTATTCCGCAATTAAGTGTTTTATACTTACCTTTATTAAAACTTAAAATATCGTTATTTACATATACTTACAATGATAATCTTTTTGAGATCCTTTGAATTAATGTAATATGAAAATATATCTTTACCGCTTTCATCGAGCCCTGTGAAGAGTGCGCATTCGTCTCGCTTATTCCGCTTATGGTTTAAGGTATAAATGCCGAGCAGTTGTCAACATAAGAGGTTGTCATTATTATTCCTGTGTCAATGGGCACGGGCCGTTTCCTATCTTAATCTATGCACCTACTAATAAACGCTCGCATTATTTTATTAGCCAGATATATGTGTTGTCGGTCACATATGTTGAAATTTCAACGATCGAAAAGATGAGGCCGTGTTCGGAGCCCGAGAGGGGAAGGTAACCTATTTTTACGACGCCCCCTCCCAGGGTCCGCTCTGGAGGAATGAGGTGAGGGCCCATATAATGGGTAAATTCAATTAGTGTCAGTCGGGCAGCGTGCCAAGCGATGCGTCCCTATCCCGGGCCCCCACGCGCCCCCACACCCCCACGGCCCCACGACACAACTATTGTTCCCGCCCCCCGCAGGTTTTACACCGACCCTCGGCATCCCGCTACACTTTTCGGACGGCGTCTTTTGGCCGGCCGATAAACAAAAGGGGCTATATATTGTTAGCTCATCCACCTTCCACCTCCGGTAGAAGGCCTATACAGTACCTCATCCCAAAAACAAAACACACGACGGAGGAACACTATGAGTAATCTGCAGTTTGAAATCCGCTCATGACAATTCATGGTTCATAACATTATAAAGGCAGTTCCCGGCTCTGACGAACAGTGTCGGTCTGATGAATCGATTGCGAATTACATATGAGGCGCGCGGTAGCTTCATATATTGAAGCAGAAATATACTGTACCAAAATATTCATCGTAAAATCTCATATAAGATTATCTTTTGAGTGTCCCTAAGTCTCGGCTTCAAATAACTTGTTCGTCGTTTCTGCGGTATAACATAACATAATAACGATAGCATAATTGACGAAACAAGCTATTATATTTGTGCACTGATGCGAGCGGTTTGATGGCGTTATTTATGTCCTTCCGCGGGCCACGGCTGAGCTACGGGAGGTTGTCCCCTCGGCGCCTAACGCATCGGCTCCTCAATCGATGTACAAGCAGTTAATTTTAGCTGAACAGTGTGTGTCGGTGGGTACGGCCGGAGGGCTTTAAGGCCGCTTTAACACCGACCCCACCGGTCGGTTCACTTGCCGACGGCGTTATTGAGCACTGTCCAACCCGGCTCTGTAAATACGGTGTCTCCGAGCGACAACTGTTTGGTTTCTTGATCCTGCCCGCCCGCTTCAAATAACGTGAAAAAAATCTGTCACCCTGTCGACAAAGCATTTACCGTGGCGCTGTTGGCTTCTAACAACAATTCACCCGCCCCGTGTTCATTATTTGCCATCTTCTTTATTAATATGACTTACATTTATTTCTTTAGCGGACATGAACGGGAGATCTAGGATCGGTCAAAACGGAGCAGAATAATTGAAAATATAAAATTTCCATTTTACAGAAAACTGCTGATAAATCACTGCGAGATTATAAGACATTAGCGGGGATATTGCACGGGTGATACCGGCGCGAATAAATCAAGTCTATAAAAGTGTTAATGGGTTTGTTCCATCATTAGAAGGGCTAAATGGCCCCGGCGCAGCGTAGAGCCCTGATGTACGTCCTCTCCGGTTATCCCGTTCCAGAAGGCTTTCAGTCAAAGAGCTAATCCAGCACGAATGCTAAACGCGACCATTAACTGGTTAACGCCGGGAGCTCAGCGCCAGATAAGGGAGGGACCTTAGTTTGGCACCCACCTACGCCTAACGCCGGTTATACATTTAAGAGCCCAATTATCGTCATCGCTCCGGCTCGGCTCAGCCTTCAGTTAACAACAGCCCTTCGAAATGGTATTAACTTCAATAAGGATTTCACTTTTATTCGATAGCCGCAAGCAGCAATAAAAACGTGAAGATAACAAATATTGTAACTCTGGCGTGGTACGGCCTAACTGACTATGTTTGAATTTTCCTGGAAATATGGACATTTATCGAAGGACCGTGGAGGCGTTAGATAAGGACATGAGGACATATTTGTATACGTGCCAGTAATGGTTGCCATGGCACTAAAAGCACACAATTCCGCAAATAAAAAAAATGTTATTCTTGGATAGGAAAAATTATCTGCAGTACAACCTTTTTCAGCGGAACGCTATCTGAACAGAAACATTTACGAGGCGCACATTCAATCAATCAAATTTAGCAGTAATTATATCTACGGAGTGCTTATTGGTAACAATAAAAGGAACTCGAAATAAACGTTTCGACCTAGTTCACGCATTTCTCTTTTAAAAATTTCATAATTATGTTTTAATGAAACTTTTCATTATTTTACCCTTCTTCGATGTGCGAAATGCTATGGGCGATCATCTGTTGAGGATGTTGTTCGTCATCTAGGACGAATCTCCAAATCGTTTCAGTTTACAGCGATGCATCATTTCAACCAATACATGTTTAAATAAACGATATATTTTAAACCGTCCCTTTTCGAACCAAAACGTCGAAACCCGGGAAACGACCATCGATGTTTCAATACCCGACCCCGCCGATTTAAACAGATTACCCCCTCATCCATTATCCGCAGCAGAACAAATCACCAATCAATTCCGAGGTTAATCTGGTTTTATTTCACCACTACCACCACCAGCAACAAGCATTGGAGTGTCATATTGAAATTTGCCATCGAAAAGCAATAGGATTTTTTCCCCTGGGGCCGAGTCATTAATGTCGTCATTAATGGCTCGAATTACGGCCGGATTAGAATTCCCCGAAATGAGTTCGCGGTTCTAATTTATTGGGCCGAATATTCGGCGGCACAATATTTTTTCACAGCAGTTTTCTACCCCACCACGGACGGGTAAACTTGGGAAAAACAGAATGGAAAAAAATAGGTGTTTTATCGGTGCTACGTTTAATAATTCAAATATGAGGCATACAAATTCAACACTGCTTATTTTAAGGAGCCCGTTTGGTGGTCCGCGAAAGTTTTAAATGTCAGCAGTTTTGCTATCCTCCACCTCCACCCCCTTACTTATTCTAAACCCGTTCCAGCTAGTAACCAAATTCAGTAACGTACTTTAATGAATATTATTCATTCGGCAGGAAAACATCAATGTCAATGCTTTCTCCCAGTTTTGATCAATATTACGAACTATCGGTAGAATATTTTCGATTTAAAAATAAATAATTTCTATGTCTACTTTCCTAAAAATCCCAGGATTTATGTGCATATTTGCTTAGATTTCATTTACATTGAATCAACAGTAGTGAATCAAACGGGAGAAAAACCGACCTCGAAATGTTTATCAACGGCTGAAATCCCTACGACTATTGAAGTGAATTTTAACTCTTTTTTTTCTTTCGTCGAGACAAACACTTCTTTTATAAACTGCTCAACCCGAGGGAATTCAGGGAGTGGAGTGGAAGGGCTGAGTTATAGGCTTCCAGGATAAATTACAGCGAATACATAAAACGACGCTCCTAAATCAGCCGGTGAACTTCTGAACTGTTCAAGGACTGGATTTAGCTGAGTTCTGTCATGTTCCGTCGGGGGCGGATATTTCTTCGGGAGAAACAGGTAAAGTTAAATTAATGGAGTGGTGGCGTCGGTGGTGGTTCTCTATTAACAGGTTTAAATCGATACACGATGGACTGATCGGTTGAGCAATACATTCGATAGCATCAAGCCCATACGTAACACCGAAATGTGTTCGATACAGCCACAGTTCCCATTAGACTACTTACCAATATAACCGTAAAGGCTGGGAACGTTCATTACCGGCCTTATACCACAAAAGAAATTTTAAAACTGACACGTTTTCCTCTCGGTGTTTTCCTGTCGTATTTGCAAATATTTAAATTTCGTTAACGTCGTACGGGACACTTCTTACAACTTACATTTTACGTCTATATACATTAATATTTGCCTTAACCTAATCACCTGCGACTTCCGAATTTACTTTTAATCCCTTACCCGAAGGCTGTTAACTCCGTTGCCAACATGTTTAGCAGTGTTGGCCACCCGGATCTAATATCAGAATAATTTTTATCGAAGACACGAACAAAAGTAGTATAGTTACCACCCTGCTAACTATACGCGGATGCGTTGCAATCCGTGTAGGACCGGCTCCGGGACATGTAGACCAAGCGGGCACAGCACACGGGCGGCGAAAGAGATACACGAGGGGGGACCACGCACAAAGGTCAAATAGATAACGGCAACCCTCAAGATCAATATCGCATTGACCTCCCCCATCCCCTTCCCAACGTCACTATCCCGCGAGTCCTACCCCCGGCGAGTTCCACCCCCGTCGTGAATTATTAAATCCATAAGGTCCCCTCTGCAATAACCGCTAAACATTGTTCTCGGCCAAGAAGACAGATTCAATACTGGCCTAAATTATTGATGAAAATACAACAGTTTATTCCTTTTTTCATATACAAAATACTATCTGAAAAGGGTCCCGAAACTCCATATGCACAGATATGTCAGCCAGTCGTTTATCTGTTACAAGATTCATTAATGAAATGAATTATCGATTTATTTATAATTATTGGTCATATATTTTAAGTTAATTAATACCATTCCACACACATCCGCTGCCGCTCCCCGCACGTCCTTATTTTAAGGAATATTTGACACCTGTTTTTGGTAGTATTTAACTGTAAATTGTTATAGAAATTAAAAATTCAAAATCCCACCCTGAATTATTTAATAGTCGCTCCCCGACTGAATCGTATTTTCTGTGTTATTAAACGTGTCAGGGAAGAAGCAATTCTTTCTTTCGGGAGTTTTAAAAACCAAGCGGGGCGAGGGGAAGAGTTGTTCAAGATTTCCAGGTCAGAGAGATTTCGAGGCGAGCATCGAATCGAGTTAACTTTTAATTCCTCTATTTAATTTGCTTTAACGCGATCACTGCCCGAAACGGACTCGTGGAAAGAAAAAATAAAATTACAGATTCATTGTCCGCAGAAAATCTTTGTTCCCCGATTCTATTAGATGGGCATTGGAGCCGTACAAACACATTGTGAAAAATATTATCTCCAGAAATGTCTGCAAAGACATTACGGTACAATATTGTGCCACTGAAATGTACTTATTTCTCCCTTACATCAATCAGCAAGTCATTTATTCTCATTTGCAATATCGAAGAAAAAATGCAGTGAACAGTTCAATGGCTATACAAATAAAAGTAAAATGCTTGGAATAACAGTCTAAGAAAGTTTATACCCGACAACAAATTTTATACCCAAATCGGAATTCTACAACTCAGTTTCCAGAGAAACAAAAACCCGAAAGAACTCCTTATTTCTTAATTTTCCAAGAAGAATTTTGATAGTAATTAAAGACTTTTATTACTTTCCTCGTAAATTTTCTCAAATAATTATGATGGTGATCATTATGGATATTGTAGTCTTCAAAACGTCTTCAAAAAAAAAGAATACGTAGGGTAAGACTATGTCTTTAATCAATTCTAATACTAAATCAAGAATCCAAATAGGGCACAATGGATTGAACGCCAAAGCAAAAGAGATAATTTCTATGCCCAAAATATATTTCATTTGAAATGAGCAGCAAGTATAAATGAAATAATTAGATAGATAAAAGGCTGAGGTAATTAATGTAAAGATAATTGGAGGAACTCATTTACAAGTTAATACGCTTTCGACTGCATGCTATGATTTCTCATTACGATTTGAAAGCTACAATTCCTCGGTCCGACAAATGGACTCGATTCAATTGCCCCTTTTCCGAACGAGAACTCTCAGCAACTTCCGGTTTTTATTTGCTCCTACGTATATATATATTTTTTCAATTCTGACCGCTTAAAACCCTATAAATGGAATTTTTCTGACGGATGCTAAGAGAAATAAAGACTCACCGGTCTTCTTCGTACCTCTTTGCCGTCGAGTCAATTTATAAAATTTCCCATTCAGAAGGCATTAACCGGTGTCGAGAAACTCGTTCTCAATAGAGATCGGTTCGAGCATTTGAAAAAATAATGTTTGCAAGTCAGAACGTAAAGAACTTTAAAATATACTGAGGTTCGAATTTTGCCATTCAATCAATTAGTCGTCTCAAGGTGGAACCACAGGGTTGCTAATAACGACCGTCAGTGTGTATTTAACGTTAAATAAGATAAATATGTAATAAAAGGTTGTCTTGATTGGCGTCCAATACTCCGAACGCTAAGGTGATATGTATGAAACTAATGGTAATACTTAATAATATATAATTTTATATTGATATTTTATGTAAGATTCGCCTGTATGATATCTGACAAGTTAAGATCAGAAAGAATATTAATGATTCCGTCCGAGATAGGACCTATTATTTGTGTCCTTTTTTCCAACGATATTAGGCGATGTGCTATTTACACTGCTCGTTATATTGGACAAATGAATTATCAATGATTCAATATTACAATTATATATCTCGAATTATTTCATACAGAATTTTATCCAGAAACAACATCTACTGAATAACGTCAGTCTGATGAAAACCTGAAATTATTGCAGTATCCGAACACAATGTGGGTTGAAATACTTGGAATACATAGAAGGGCGGGAACCACGGTTGGGGGAGAGGCAGTTTAAGTGGAACAAGGTTTACATTGGAGAGAATATGGGGTGAGTTGGCTGGGCCACTTGAGCTTTTCACACCCGGCAAACAACCCCTCGGACGCATCTCATGCCCTCTCGTTTACCCTTTTCCTCTCGGTGTGGACCTAGGATCGGCTCAATGGGGCAACTGGACCGAGCCCAGTGAACATTTAACTGTCCGATTTTCTTTTTACTGTTCTTTCTTTTCCAGATTTGTTAAATCTGCCGGGCGAATAACAATGAAATGGAAATTCCTTTCTTTATCGTAACAGTTCGACGAAAAATTAACTTGTTTTCCATTCGGTACAAAGAATTTTACCGAAGTTGTTTGGCCGAATAAATGTAACCGAAGAAATTCAATTAAACGGGATTGATGTAGTAATTAAATTATTATGAAACATAGTGCTTGTAATGATGATGATCTCTCCCCTATTCTTTTTATATGCTTTTCAATCATCACCTGTATAATAACTTTGTGCATTTCAATGTTTCTACATTTAGTACGCATTAGATTTATTTTCTATTCCTTTCTAATACATCGTTATTAAATTTCTCCAAAAAAACATTGTCACCCATTGATCTTCAGTTCCATAATACTTCCATAATAAAAATTACTGAGGTTAAACAAAGTTTGCAAATTAATGGTGGGTTGCTTGTGGAGCGTCCATCGGTTGCACTGTCACTTCAATTTTACAGTCGTGTTAAAACTGATAGTAATAATCGAGAGGAGAAAGAATTAAATTTATTGTTAGTTTTTATATTCTAGAGTTAAACTAATATTGGAGTCTATTAACCCCATGAAAGGACGAATTAGTTGTAATGGAAAAACTATAAAAGGAGAGTGGAAAACTGAATATTTTAAAGGGATGACGGGTCGTTTAAATGCATTTTTTCGAATATGTTGAAGGACGGTGACCCAAGATGAGAGGGTCCATTGTGTTTTCCAGTGCTGGTCCCAATTGTTGGTGCGGGGGTAATTAACTTGCCACAGCGCGCGCACTTCCACGCTTCCTTCGGCCGTTCTATATCCCACTCTTTTCGTCCTCCCACTCCATCCCATTCCTTTCTTCACTTCTCCCCTTCATCCTAATGTCCTTAAGATCCGCCCCGCCCATTGCAAACCACCGAAGCTTCTCCTGATGCCGTAGCGACCGGTGAACGCCGGGAAATGCGGGAAAGGGTGAATTGTGAACCGTAATTATTTTTTTAGAAATATCGATCATGCGAAGTTTACGTGTCTCCGCAAACAAATATCTCTGTATAAGGGTTCATTTATGCAGTGTTTAAGTAATTTCTGCTTCCAAAATATCACAATATGTTCGTTCTGTTTATTAGTGTGCCCAATTATTCATCTAGTTATTTGGTAACAGCTCACTGTATACATTTTTAAGATGTTCAATCGAGTTCATGCACATATTACGACTGTCGTTAGTACAGAAGACAATTTATAAGTGATCAGAAAATATTTGTATTGGTAGTCTGGTATATGTAACTTTGTTTCGATAAATACTGTCTACATTAAAAGAAAAGGAACGACGAAACAATAATTCATAGACACCAATCTGTGTTGCCAACGCGGGCAATACAGATCACTGGTGATTGTGGGTGCTTAATGTTGCTGAAGAGGAATGAAAGGTGATTTTAATCTGGAGCTAGTGTAGTTGAGATATAAAAAAAAAAACAGGGGCCTTTCATTGAGCGGGGGTGTGAGGGGCAGATGGCCGCGGGGCCTGCCAAACAGATTAGGTCGTTTCACATTGTCCGATACCGCTCCTAAAAACAATGCCAAATGAGCGCCGTCGCCCACCAGAATTTTACGGCGCATTAATTCCAATCTCGGCGCGCAATTCGCGGGACGTACCCGTTTTTAATTTCACCCGGAACGTTTAACCCATTATGAACCATTAGGCGGTTATAACTCCCTATAATTTCCGCGGAAGAATTAACGGGCTGTAATTTTTTTAGTGTTCGGCCCAAAGAGGCAGTTTGCCTTTTCAATTATACAGCAATCCGCTCCTAATGCTGATGACGACTTCATGCAGATGTACGTCCTTAATATATTTATTCCCCCGCATTTACCACCCAAGTACTATACTGTAAACAATACAAAACAATGTACCTACTGATTTCAATTTTAATATTCCTTTATTATCGTATTAAGAGTCCTTATAAAGTCGTCTAAAATTAAAAATGATATATTTCTATAATTAATTCAAATAACTTCGCTTTATTCATTTTGGTTAATATGGTCAAAGATATAATTACATCAAAGGTTTGTTCTTTTATTATTGTACATTTTATTTGTTTTTTTGAATGAGGTTTAGGTTTGTTTCGGAATGAATAAAAAGTAAGGCACATTGCAACTTATAATTTGTCCTAATAACAGGAAACGACAGGTTAATTGCGTCCCAAGAACCGGGCTCTGTCGTGAACATTACGCCCTGGCAATTAGAAAGTGAAAAAGAAGAAGAGAAAAAATGACGGTTTGCGCGGCCAAGAGTTTCCCCGACGAGGACCACTACTTTTTTCGTCTTCTGGGGCGCGCATTGTTCCACTGCATTAGTACATTTCTTTCCAACTGTTTAGTCACCGCTAGCACTAGCAACTTTATGTCGCCTCGCAGAAAGCTTAATAGGTAAACAGCCCGTTCCGCTAGGAATCTAGCTCTAATTTATTTCTCCCTCCGTAGTCTCTCCCTCACATCCCTGTCTGGTAGTGAAGAACGATTTTGAGTTGGACGTTGATTTTACGTTAGTTAGAGTTGAATTCCGAAATTTGAAATTGAAAATATTAACTCGAGGAACGGTCTGATTTTCTTCAGCTCTTTTGGTCCCAACTCTTATAAAGGACGAGACAGGCAGTGACCGGAATTCGGGGAGGGTGGGCGAGACACGATTCCTTTTTCGAGGAAATTTTAGAGAGGCGGCGGAGCGGGCATTGTTTCGTACGGCAAAAACAAAAAAAAACAAGGAACAAACAGATGGCGGGCCCTGAGAAATAACTCCGGGAGACAATCGTTCACATTTTTTTCCGTATTCTTTCCTCCCACTGCTCGGCCGGGACCTAATCTCCTTCGACTATTTCTCATTAGGCGGTAGACGTAACGCCGCTGTCAGCCGAATTGATAGCTGTTGTTGTTGGGCGGCGGCCACTATCCTGGCGGGACGATATTGCTGCTCTGTCGGTTGGGAGAAGGAGCCGCAATCATCGCTGCGAACCGCGCGCCTCCACCGCCACCCAAACTTTACCCCACAGCCTCTCTCCTTCACCAACTAGTATAATAATATTTGGAAATTCCGTTTACCCCAATGTTTGGAACAGCGACAGTTCTGGCCGGTTAATTCCCCCGTTAATATTTATCGGGCTTATTAATTTTGGAAAATGGTGGTTGGAAACGCGTGTTCTCTCTAGTCTTCTGTCTAGTTTTCTGTCGGTAAAGAGCGAAACCGTAACTCATTTTTGACTAAAATATTTAGTTTTAGTTTTACAAGTACTCCTCACTTGATGTTCATACGATCCGTTTCAGGATATTGCCATTCATATTAGAGATACCGCTAAACATTTATTTGGATGGAAACTTAATTTTTTAATACTACTTCACGGTTCCTGTTAATCTTAAAATTGAACCGAAAATAGTCGCATAGTATAACAATAAAACTGCGTATATATAGTCCGTAAAACCAAATATTTGCTGCGTTTCTGCCCGAATAAACCGGAAATTTCTGCGCGGACAACCCGCCCGATAATTGAATTCAGGATTAACCGGCAGTCAGAGTGAAATTCAATTTTGGATTATAAAATCGGCGTCGGATCCACTGTCGGAGTGGACAGTGAGGATAAGAAGGCGGTCAGAAATGTGGATAAACCCATACAATGTGGAAAAGAGATATGTATGTACGTGTTTGTGTGTGTGTGTGCGAATTACAGGCGTCAATTAGGTTTATGTTTTATTGCTGAACGTGGCGGCGGGTTCTGGCCCTAGCCACCGCCCCAGTTACACGGGCACGTCGTAAAAACCTGTACAAGAAAACCAAAATAAAAATAAAGCGAACTCCTTTAAGATCAGTACATTGGATGTAATACTTTATACGGTAAAAACAGTTACATTTTTTTACACGATGCCGAGAAAATCGAGGCAGAGAAGCCACCCGTCATTAAAATGTTTTATTTATTATTATCATTCAATTTTTTTATTCCGTACGCCTATGACCGCCCATTTATCCTACCTTCCAGCATCTCGTCACCACACATTATTCAGAATTCTTCTGAACATACCTTCTAAGGGATGGTAGACCACAATTAGTGTTAATAACTCTACGTGTGTTTCTACGTGTTATTTGTTAGAGTTTAATATTTCTGTAAGTAGAGAGTAGTTCATGTGAGCTGGAGACATGAACTGAACTATTTCTGGAGATCCCAGCAGGAATATGATCTCAGTGTGTCATATGCACTAGTTTTATGCTAGCGTGCGAAAGTCTTTCGTTAAATAATTGTCTAGAAAGATACTATTTATTAAAACTAACTAAATAATTATTATCCCATCTATCATAAGTTAATTCGCTTCAACGCTTCCTTCAGGATTGACGCTATCGATACAAAGTGCGGGTCATTAATTAAGAACTTTACCATTTATCATAAATTTCAAACTCGCCATTAACGAACGGACATTAACTAGGGGGTGGGGTAACCGTTCGATATAGAGGAATTCATAATGAATTGATAATAGACGGATAGAAAAGAGATAGAAAAGGGGGGCGGCGGAAAAGGGATAGAAATAGAACGAAAGGTGAAGAAGGGAAGGTGGAAAAGTAGGGCTTTGCAGCGTGGCTAAATCCACCTTTCCCCCACCTATAGCCTGTTATTCATTAATTGCCTTTAATTTCAATAAATTGTTCCTCCGCCCCCCGTCTACCGCAAAACTGAACGAGGTCACTTCGAACAAATGATCGGAGCTTGAATTGAGGCTTTGCCGAACTTATCAATTATCAAATAATTTACAGACCTCCAGTTTTGTATCAAATTAAGGTTGATTAAAATGTAGCCTGTTTTATACAAAGGTTTATAAAGGCAAACATATTTTTCTATTAATAACTGACATATCTATAGTATAGCTTTTCTCCGAGTACTAAAACTATAGGAATAGTTGGAGCTATAATTATATATTGGGAAGGATTAACTGGGAGTTGGTAATAAACGCTAACTAACGTTATTTACATTGTATACCTCAATGTAATATATGGCGGATTACGAAAAGACGATTGCCGATTGACCGCACTTTGTATACAATAAATGCAATGTCCCTTCCTAAATTGACTTCAGCTAAATTCATGAAATTGATGTTAACATTGTAAATTTATCGGCACAAATTAATCTTCAAAATATGGATTAAATTCAGCACGAATCACAGTTTAGGGGTTGCTATAATAATCCACAGCAAAGTTAATTAATTCTGGATGTGTACCAGGTAAATATTCAATGTATAAACTGCCGTATTAAATTAATGATTGGCAGCAATCAATGATGAATATATAAGTCTGCTGTCAGGGAATGCGAACCCCATTCAAAATCAGATATCATCGCTCTTCATTATTTTGTATTCATTTTAATATGTTTTATTCTTGTTTTTACATTTTGGGACTGTCGGATTATTGAATTATTTTGAACTGACAAGTGGGAAGCAACACTGGATAAGCCATAGTTCATGATGGGGTGGCGACATTTACATTTGCCCGGTCGAATGTGCCCACTCCACTCTCGGGCGGTCAATATTATCGTTGAATTAGGTTTATTAAATTTTACCCGAACTGTTTCACTGCTTCGTTGAAACAACAAACAGGGGAAAAATTCGCGGTATTTATACGTTTGGAATTATTACGTGTGTCGACATTCCCGCTGTTTACAATCAAAACCGTGCCCCGAACAATGGAATTTCATGAAAATTCCATCGAGAATCGATTTATTAAACAATATATCTCTTACACGTTGTTCATAATGCCGTCATTTGCATTGCATTATTTTTTTAATTTATTTATATGTATGTATATATGTGTCTTGTTATTCTGTTTTTGGGGATGTTGTTGGTCTTAATTGGGTTGGGAGGGATTTTATTAATCGGCTCAAGTTTTTGTATTTATCGGTCAAATATATATTTGATCGCCCACCTGGTCACAACTATTAGGTTCTGACTTCCAAATATATGACAGGAAACCTACCTGGTATTGTGTATTTACAATCATAAACGTTTTCCTGTTGATCCAATATTTATTGAAAAAAGTTTATTTTTAAACCGATCACTTGCACGGATTAACTACCGCGCACCTGATGGTGGTGCAGAATTGTACTAAACTAAAGTTCGTTTGGTGCACTTGCGAAGGTTAACTACATTACTAAAAATAAACTTTTTTCAATAAATTTTGAATCAGCAGGAAACCTTTTATGATCATAAATACACAATACCAGATAGGTTTCCTGTCATATATTTGGAAGTCAGAACTTAATAGTTGTGACCAGTTGTGTGATCAAATATATATTTGACCGATAATCCGACAAAGACTGAAGCCGATTGACAAAATCCCCCCCAACCCAACATCCCCCAAAAACACAATAACAAGGCACGTATAAATACAAACAACAAACAGACAACCACAGTACAAGTGACAGTACAGTGAGGTGCCCAAAAAAAATCCAAAGTGACTAACACCGCTACTGAAGATGGTGAGGATCCCAAACCGGGCTAGCAAAAGACCAAACCAGCGAGAGGAGACAGAAATACACGAAATCTAAGTTATTTTTAGAGTCTTACTTTACTTACCAAACGTAGAAAAAAAACTCAGTGGAGGATTTACATTCTGAAACAGACAATGAATAATTAAAACATATTAAAAGTGTTTTATCAATTTAATATCTACTATAATACAAAACACACTGTATCAGGACATTTCAGCTGCATATAACAAAGACGGTGAAAAATATTTTTAAAATATCCTTTATTATTTCGCTAACAATTATAACAAGAATATTATAAAATGTTCTTCCACCTTCTTATTCGATATTATTATTTTAGTGTTTTATCATTAAGAGGGTATGACATTCCCTTTGTGATATACTCAGGAAAATACAAATAATTGAGGCGAATATTGGTCTGTAGGTGGGAGGGTGAATTGGAGGGTATAGGAAGCGCCTTCGTAATTAGCCAACCATTAGTAAACTCTGAATTATTACTTTAAACCAGGCCGTTCTATTGCTTCTTCGGCTATAATTCGTCGTACCATTAGCCCGACCCTTTGTTTTATTTCCACCCCCTAAATTATCCCGTTTCATTTAATACCCGGGCTTCTTCCGAACCGATCCAACCTTAGACCGGCTTTCAGCCCTGAATACAGCTAATTAGTTCGGGCTAACACCCGGCTGCGGCCGGCCTCTAGTGGTTTTGGCAGCCAATTTCAATGTTTAATTTTCTTGCCCAGTTGAAATTAATAATGATAGCGTTTAGGCTTCGGCCTGATCATTGAGCTATACCCGGTGGATAAACCTACAACCTGTAACCCTTACTCGGAGTGACTTATTTAACGCGTATAATGATCACGTTATTCTAACTTTCTGTCGTACTATGAATTGCTATTGATTTTAAATAACAAACGGCACTGAACCTAGCGTCAGAGAAATGGACACAGATAAATCCTACTATCGGAAAGACGTGCACATTTCACTCATTGTTCTTGCATGTTCTTTATTCCAAGTTAAAATATTTTTTATAGATTCTAACGCAGAGTTTACAACACATCTCATCCATTGGTAATAACTATTGTGGGCATTGGTCAAAATAAATTGACTTATTACACGCTATTAATTAATCACTGTCTATTGGTACTCAATTATCTATTAGTCCTCTATATTTCATTTGTAATAATCTTTACCACCATTTTACCATCTTTACCATCAAAAAGATTGTAGGACATTTCGGTTTATTTAAATAAATCTCTACGGCAGGACTCATGCACATTAAATAAACGTTCACTTCATATCAGAAGGGAATTTTATCGGGAAATTTTATTGGAATTCCCGGGCAACGGAAATGGGGGATTTGTTCTTGTCCTCCAACGCTTTACGCGGCAGAACGTTTTGTCCCCGAACCGCATTTCCCAGATATATTCCCGAGGAAAGCATTTAAAACCTTTTCATAGTAGCTCGCACTAGAAAGCAGGCCCTCGTTGCAATTTCCCTTTTACGCGGTTTTTATTACTTTTATTATTTTCCCTTTGGAGAAGTGCCAAGCCCTTTGTGATTCCGCTCCCCGGGTAGTAAATCTGTTCGGGAAGGAAAATATTGTCGCGTCTCTCTGTTTACGCCGAGTTGTTACACGAACGAACGTGTTGAAGATGAAATTGAACGATATTCGGCAAAGCCAAGTATGGAATTGGTTTGTGCACGAGTGAATGATTTTCCTTTAAACCTTCACACTGTTCTCTAACAATATATTATGTGCTAAAAACAATCTGGCATAAACTTTAAATTGTGTTACGACTGGAAACAGTTTATAGAGCATATATACAAACGTGAGATAGCCTGCGAGTAGTAATATCTGTCTCAACCATATTAATAAATATTTCAACAAATACCTGGAAAATTTTAAGAGATAATGTTTGTACATATATTACATAAAAAAGATATTAATTTGGGACGTTCTGGATAAACGATATTAGACAACCGGTAGAAGACGATTTATTCTAATATTTGTGGAGGGTTTATGCACGAATTGTGGGGACAGGTTGGACCCTTGTCTCTCAAGGGCTCTCTGGGCTGCCCTTAGGGAGGATTCCGTCCTAATATATGTTTCAATCTTTTATGAACCCACTTTTCAGATAATTCCCGAGAAGGTACGTCTATCGATTTTATCTTAAGCCCCGTTCGTTTACTTAGGGCGATGCCTCGGCTAAAATATCTGCACCGCTAAATCAATTTGCTGTCGAAAAAACCCATATTTCCATATTTTTAAATAGTTATTCCCGATTACGCTTACAAATTCGTACGCCAGCGTATAAAATAATATTATCCGAGATCTCTGTTTGCATATTTTGTGAGTTTTGATTAAATCGATACTCAGTAAAACAATAATTAAACGTGCATTTTTATGATATGAGAATGGCAAGTACGCCGCTATTATTATTTGTAGCTTTCTTACAACAATAGTTAATAGTCACCTTAAATGGTCCGTAATTACGCTGGCCTATAAAGATGGCGGTGAAAATAGAAATTAAACAGCTTTGATCGCATTAATCCGGTTATTATGACAGGCCGCAGGGTAAACTGTACTGGGGTTTGGTTGAAATATTGGAAGTGGAGAGTAGGGCAGCCAGCGTCGAAACTGACTGATTGAAGTATCGGCTGAGAATTTAGTACAGGGGAGGCCCAACCCCCCTCCGCCCTACTGCGAATAATATACGTGGATGAGGGTCCTTCCCCCCAGTCTACCTTTCTTGGCAAAGAGGATTTCCAGTTTGGGGGCTCCAACTGTATCGATATTCTCATAGGAGGGCGGACAATGCTCCCCCCCCCACCCGCAAAAACGTAGCACCAAAAAAACCCCGCACCGCCGAGTCCACTTCCGCCAGCAATGATTTAACCCTGTGTGTATTGTAAACTCTGAAAAAACGACGCGAAAACAACCCGCCGCTCTGATCAACAAACAAAATAATAACTCATCTCCGCAGCAAAATACGATTCACATACTTACTTCACATACAATATAAGCCTATTTGGGATACGCTTAACGTCTTTAAACATTGGCACCTGTGTGATTCTCAGTCCAACTTTTTTAACTCGGAGTCTAGGTATTTAAGTCGGCTGTCTACCTACGAGAGTTCGCAAAGAATGTGTATTAATACTTATATTTGGAATTTAATTAATAACCCTAAATAAGTTAAAAAATTAAGGCTTAGTGGTTTCGATAAGTAAGTATATATACAATATTTATTATTTTATTCTTGTCTAAAGAGATATAAAATTTTACCATCCTTATTTAGAATTTATGTAGAGGACAAATTACTAATACCTTGCTTTGAAAACTGGCGGTAGCGGTCGGAAAAATAAAAATGTAATGAAACTAGTGTGTCGCTAGTCCCGCTCGATTTGATGTCGGCGTTAAGAGCCGGAATTGGAGCCCAAGATGGCGACCAATTGTTTTTTGCCCGACTGGTGTGGGACAATCTCCTGCTAGCAGTCCCGGGGCAGTAAACTGGAAATGGGAGTAATACCGGGGTAATGCCGAGTTATGCTCAGGCCGCCCACCCCACTCCCATTACACTGATCACCCACACCAAACACCCCCATACCAATTCCACGCAAGCCCTTCGCCTTTTAAAAACCCAAGATTTACACAGGGTCTCTAATCCGCCGGTCTTAGTCGAACTGTGGAACCGCGATTCTTGCTCCGTCCAGGCGTCCTTTTAATCTACACCCGTCAGATCTATCTGCACTGTCTCAACCAATCCGTGCTATCAGAAGTTATTTTAAATATCTCCCAGAATTCCTCGCTAATTCCAATATCTTACGTCTCACACAAAACAACTTTCATACGATTAGACGAATTTCAATTTCAACTTCAATGTTGAAATCGCCGATACTCGATGTCGGCATCTTGAAGTAAATGTAAATAAATGGAACCGTTTATGGCTACGCCATATTTCAAATTCTTAACTTGATTCTGTCAATGACCACGGATTTCATCGAACAACATAGAGCAAAGGCTCTACAGGCTGTCCCAATGGAGGATTCCCTCCTAATATACGTTTCAATCTTTTATGAACCCACTTTTCAGATAATTCCGGAGAAGATACGTATATCGATTTTCTCTTAAGCGCGGTTCGTTCACCTAAGGCGATGCTTGGGTAAACTTCTGCACCACCAACTCAATTTGCGGTTGAAAGCGGGGCCAGGGATAGGACCCTGCACCGAAAGAATCACCCTATATCTTTATATGTTAAAGAGTTGTTTATATATATATATTTATTTATATGCATATGAGAATAGTTTCAACATAAATACAATATATAAGAAAAAAGTACCATAGAAAAGTTTTTAATTTTTCAATCATTAATTTCTTTTTTACCACGTGTCATGACGGCATTTTTACATCTATGTCGTTTGTCAGAAACAGATTATTTTGAGTAGTATTTTCACTCTAGGCTCTTGATGTATAGAGTACTAGGGTATATTCTAGGGTTGAATAATGCGCTTACGTTCCACCAGATATTTTATCTTAAGATCCTGAACACTACAGAAGCTGTATAGCAGACTAGGGTGCAATAACGAGATGGTACTGTGGCATCTTAGACAGAAGATTCGAAGAAAAAATCGGACTTCTTGCCCCGGGAAATCGCTCTCTCGAATAAGCAATACATCTCCTTCCCCCTTTCAACCCGATGGGGAGCCATTAAACTGAAGACATTATGTAGATTTCTCATGAGGGCGGGAAACAGGATGACGGGATTCGACGACATCTATTTACCACTCAAATGATTGCAATGCCGCAGAGAGAAAAGCAGTTTTACCTCCTGAAATATATTTTTTTCCTTTAATTTATCCAAAGGCATTGTTTGCACAACTAATGCGCTGTAAATTAGGAAATTGCGGAGAAACATTTAACCTCGTATGAAAAACATTTATAAACAGAAGTGATAAATAGTTTTTCTTTTTTACAAGTTTTTCTACGCCTTCAATGCCATGCTGTAGTTATGGATCATTATTTTAAAGCCTCAAAAGTTCTAAGAACGTGATGTCCCCTTTTGCGTTTATTGAGTATTATGTAATTAATATATTTAAAAAAATATCAAATAAAACGGCTTTTAATAGTTTCCTCGAACTCATCCATATGTCTCTCTCCAAACATTTTGACGGTCCGAAGATGGTACGGCCGTTGTTGGGCCCGCCATCATAAAAACCGGGCGTACGTAAATACAATAAACATGTACTTTTACTGTCCGCAATCTGTTTATACGGTTGTAAAACAGGAGACTGCGGCGCAGGCACTATGCCCAAAACATGTTCCAGTTAGGACCGACTTTTATTCCAACAACACAAACTATCGGAAAAGACCGGCGACATTGATCGCTTACACCGAACGGCACACTGTTACCAGAACTTTGATGTATTCTGATACTAAGATACAAAGATAGTACAGACCATTCTTCATAGTAACAATAATACCCTGAAAATTGTATTGTAATTTCATTCTCCGAATAATAAAACGGGCGAAATTATTTTTTAAACAAATGTGGAAAGATAGCACAACGTTTTATATTTGTCTGCTAATAAACCGCTGACAAATCATTTATTACCCTGAAACTCATTGGGTTAAAGAAAACGGCCGCCTTATCGGGAAGTAACTTAATTACCCTTTAGTTTAAGCCACAATTAAACCACTAATGATCTAATATGCTATATCTGTAACAGATATATGCAAACGTTTCTGGCAAGAATTATATCTTTGTAATAAATTCGAGTAAACGGTTGGTTACTTTTGGACGGAGATAATTTGACTGGGTTGACTTTGATTTCCAGCTTGGAACAACTTCTGAAAACGTACAACCCGCCCAATATTACTCGGAAACGAACTAATTTATCAAAATACGAGTTTAAGTATGAAACTTTATCTTGAAAGGGCTCTCTGATGTTAGCATAATATCATTTATAGTAAAAGGGATGTACGGTTTTCCGTGAGACCATTCCCAGAGGCATAAATTATATTATAATTAAGGATGAAATCCCGGCCACGAAAACAAGCTTTTTAAGTGGCGTATCAGAAAACTTAGTTTATATGATTTAACGCTACGAGAACCCGTGTGACAGAAGCCTAGAAATTACGGTATTGCCGATGTTTTTAAATTTGTAATTCTTCGGCTCGAGTCCAATGGTTCGGGTATAGTTGGATTTTATACCATGCCTGGTATTAGTTTACGCGATTCGTTTAAGCGCCGCTTCTGCATTTCGTTATGACTTACCTCCTCTTGGTTTTGTCCGGCCTCTTTAATCTTCACCAATTTTTCTCAGTGCTGGACTTCCATTAAAGTAATTGCAGTCAGTCGATAGGAACCGGCGAGCGTTGCACAATTATGTACCCGCCAGCCAATATTCGAGCCGCAGATACTTTACATTCTAGGAAATCATTTACGAAATGAAATTCCAATTTTTTTAATATTCGTTTTCAATCACAAGTATAATTTCAGGTATACATGGATAAACTAGATTACTTGTCACCGAATAAAAGAATTCACTTATACTGGGGACTTATCCGGGCAGCTAAGGAGGGGCCTATTCGCGTAAAACATTTAACCAAGGAGACTGTGTTATTGTAAATAATATAATTGGAAACACAAGTGCGGTACTGGCAAATTTGGTAAAGATGGTATTGTAGAATCACACATTAAATAAATTTAATCCGGAAAATTATTACCTGTAATAAGAAAGATTAATTGTCTATTATAGATAATGCATTGCCAAAATTTTTGTAATGTTCTTTCCTGAATACATGATTCTAAAAATTCCTCGTGTCATTTGAAGGTCAAAACGTGTGAGAACTAAAAAGAAAGACTACAGGATTGTCGGGACAGGTGATGACAGTAATTAAATTTTAAATTGTCGCTCTGCCCGTGGGGCGTTATGGAACTGTGGAGTAAAAACAATTTCACCATTGGGAATAATTAATTGCAGGCTAGGTAATGAACTGACTTCGGCCCGGCCCAATTAGCAGCATCCCCACCATTCAAGTTATTCATCGTTCGCTCACTCGTCCGTTTATAATACATTCTCTTGCATAACAACACGCGATACAGGGATTTTCATCCTGAGTGTCTTATTATCAGACAGCCGGTGTACAACAAATAATGATATTTTTATCATTTTTTTTAACCACGCCGTTATGCAACAAGATCTCTCACGAGATCTGCTGGTGTAATCAAAAGGCAATAATTGGTGCTGGGATATATTCCCGGAAAGATGGAAGCGACCCGAGAATTGTTCGGAAGAATGCATTGATAGTTTAATTATAAAAGCGTTTTTCATAAAACCAGGTTTTTCGGGTGCTTCAAATGGTATACACTTTCTATAATCCATTGATTTAAAGTAATTTTACATTGCCGGCTATTTAAATAATAAATATTTAGGAAAAAATCTGAACACGTTACAGTTAAATCATCGTACGGCGTCGTACGAGTGCTTGCACAAATTGTGTACTCTGCGAAAAAGCCTAAGCGACAGACACGAGGCCCGCCCATCAAACAAACTCCTCATAATTAATGGTCTTGGCAAATATTGGCTCAAGAGATCCGATGTTGGAATATTAAGCTTCAATAAATTTATTTTTACGGCCACCCTTTACGACCGCTCTGACTCCGGCCAGATGATTAGAAATTATTAAATGAAACCGATAGCAGAGTATTAAGAATGGGTGAAATCAGGGGAAAATATAACCGGGAAATGCTATCGTGAAGCTTTAACAATAAAAAGAAAATAGTATTAGAAATACTAGGACATTAGTAAGAAAAAACGATTACAAAACATATATATTCAATAATGCTCATATTAAAAGAAGTAGACTATATTATATACTTAATACACAGTTCTATTACCATTGTACGACAAACGAATTATAGTAGTCATAGCGTGAACCCGAAGCCTCTACCAAGTCGCCCTTCTACCATTTCTGTTGTTTTGCGGGAGTAGTGGATTGAATTCGAATATGAATTCGAATTGTGCGTTCGCAAAAAGCTAAGAGAGTTGATGGGTTGTGACCTACTCCGAACTTGGGGTTATACCAGAGAAATCGTTTGGGAAACTTAAAAACGCTTACAAAATATCCTTCGTGTTTATTCTCCGTGTGCTGACTTTTTCGATTCGACTATCTATTCTGATTTCCCCGTTTCCTTAGGTCGGTCAGATATTCGTGATATCCGTAATCCTCGGGCCTTACTTACGTAAGTTGCTCAATCCGAATTCCCTTGAAACGCAGCAACTTATATTCAGCTTTGCCCCGGTAAATAATTCGGAGAGGAGAGAGAGAGAGAGGGTGGGGGAGAAAGCCATGTTCTACCTCCACACGCTTGACGTTTGAGCACTTGAATTATTCACGGCGGCCGACCTAAACGCGGCAACAGTTAAGCGCGCCACGGTGTCCCGCAACTTCCATCTTCATAGCCTGTAAAATGGCCGTAAACAAAAACCGGTGGCACAAAAAGTCGAACAACTTTTATAGGGATAAATTTTGGATAGTACAAAAAATCTCTATAACAATGCTCGCAGCAATGTTCCATTCAAGTTACCATTAAAAAGAGCAACACGTAAAACACTTCGATATCTCCGGTTATTTCGACTACAGATTCAAACTTGTGCTCCCGTGAGCGAGCATTTTGAGAAATGCCATAAAGTTAACTTCCGCCTATATTTCGGACTCCAATTTCAACTTCCTGGGCCACAGAATTCGTCGGAGTTGGACTGAAGCAGGACGAAGCAGTCTCGAATAATTGTGCTTTACAGCGTTGTCAGGTAAGTGTTTAAATGGGCGGGAACAACATTGAATCGTGTGAACAAACAAAATAGAGTTTATGCTGTAAACAAATTATTAATATTTTCGTATGAAATGATAATTCGTGCGATCATGTTTTTCCGATTCGCTGATTTCACGCCACCGTTAGACCGGTTTTGCCTTCTCGTCATAATCAAGACCTGTACTAGTAGGTAAAGCGCTTTATTTTTAAACCTTCAGGGGGAATCTTAAAAATATAGAATTTTATTCGGTTCGGGCGGAATCCGATACTACTCTGTTCAGTGTCACGCCTCTTTTAGAATTCAACTATCGCTTCATTATAGACCGGGTTGAGAGGGCTGTCCCCCCAGACAGGTGTAAAGCGATACGAGGCCCGGGCTTAGGCGGATTGGATTGGCAAATGCGAGAGACCGAGTAAAATCCGCCAAATTGAAAAATGACCACTCTCCCGCCGGATGTTGTTTACCCCGACCTCTTCCAATACACGCACCTCGTTTTCCCTACCCAGCCACCGTTAGTGTTAATACGGGCAAATCCCCATTATATGTTATTGATGTGAGTGATCTGTTCTTAATCCCCAATGTTATTCGAATTTAATTCGAAAAGTATTCAAAAGTAAAAACATAAAGATGGAATAGACTAAACATCGAAATTAATTACGCAAACTATTCATTTTCAATTAAACGTTCGTAATTCAATGAAATTTTTCATTACCCGGGATTCAGTGCACAAGTCATTATATCAGTGCTCTCAGTTCACAGATCAAACTATTGAAATTGAATAAAAATGTTTCCGAAGCTGAGGTCGAAGCAAGTGTCCCAGATTGTGAAACTAATATTTGAAATAGCGCTTTCAGATATCGGTATTACAGTTGGCGCGTAATATCTTTTACGCAATAAATCTTTCACCGAATACGCGCTGCTGTTATTTATCACACTGAAAATAATCCAACCGCCCGGGAAAGTCGTAAATTGTGTTGGGGCGACTTCAGACGAGTCCTTCTCGACGGAGTTTCTCCGTTGAAGGCGGACGACAGGAGGGAAAGTGTGGGGGGAGGGCGTACTCTGTGCACCGAAACTTCGTTCGGCCGTAACGGGCGCGGGGACCGGTCGGACTTCGAATTTCTGGGCGACACAATTCAAAATTATTCGCACGTATTCAGCGCGGCGCCCCGTTGTAAACCGTGTTACGGTCGTCAAGATGACTGGCGCCATAGCGCCCCATTCATATTTAAATGCGCCCTCGGGCGAAGCGTCACAGGGAGAAAGAAAGCGTTTCCCTTTCATATACAACAACGGTTATTTTTCTGTTAGGCGGTGAAATTTTGTTTGAGGAAAAATTCCGCCGCTCCGGTTTTCTGACTGATTAACTTTTTGTTCGACTGTGGAATAATTGAGACGAACAATACTGTTTATTGTAATATGTTACAGAATGTAATTTTAATTATAACAATATCCTCTAGACTTATCCGTAACATGCTATATATATGTCAGTTACTAACACAATTACAAGTATCGTACAGACTCATGAATACTTAATTTATTTATATCTCATGTATTTCGCCACCGATTTGTGGCGGAAGGGAGAACGTTTTTTCGTTCCCAGCTCTTTCTATGGGTTCTATAATACTATCTATTATAGATATTATATTTTCTTATGCATTATGTACCAATTTTCGATTAATATTTCTCAAAAATTCAAGTAAAGCATTGGAGTGACATCAGGCCAGCACGTCGATTAGACAAACCCTTTTAATTATTTCAAAATGAGGAAGAAAAATTACCTATGATATTGCAGTATAATAAAAGAATGAACAGATCAACTGATATTTAGTCTTCCGTAAGAGGAATTTACGTTTTCGCGGTATAATGATTTTACCGTCGGGAATTAAACTCCTAATGAAGAACACACTACTGAACCTTGATTAATTGGATCGATACTTTCCGTAAACCGTTTCCAATTTATTAACTCCATTCCAAATAATGTTTCCGAACAAAGCGAACTGAACCGAATGGCCGTTGTTTTCCACGGAGACTTAATGGCCCAATATAAACCGGGAGAATCATGAGATAGACTCGCCCCGGTAGCCAGAGCCAATCTCTTAATTTCTAAAAACGTTGTCCGTTCAAATCACTCCTGTTTAAAACATATTTTTTTAAACAATGCATTAAAGTGCTAAATTAATTTTGTTTTATCGACAAAAAAATTTAGTTTTCAAAAACGAAATTAATGCGAATAGGATTATACTTTCTAAGCAGAGAACCAAGGATTTTACCACACTAGATTTGGCTGTTCGCACTAAATCAACTAAACGTTGATAATTTGAATTCTACCTTTCCTAGCTTAATAATGGCAGAAAATGGCGAACACTATTGTGATGGACATAGAACTATTTATAAACGAAATTGTACAATTTCTTACCCTCAATATACAAAAGAATTTACATTTCCGATTTCTGCTTCTAATAATTGCTACGTTTATTTTCTGATATAACTTCAGCAAACGATTGCATTAGAATCTCCTTCCTCACACCAATGTTCAAAACGCTTTTACGAAACATCATGTTTCATCCAGGGGACAATGGCAGAAACCTTCCGTTATTGCAAAGGACATTATGAACACTTAACTAGTAATTTTGGCAGATGAATAGAATTATTTACGCTTGCCACACAGATATTTAGATCACTAATGCCTTATATGCTTAAAGGTAAATTTAAAAAATGTATTTCACTGGAGTTTATTTAGAATATCAATTTCTTGATTATTAATGAGAAAATGTATTTACTCAATAGTTGCTGACCTCGTAGAGAAAATACATGAAACATTGTACGTAGGTCAAAACATATAATAATTAAAACAATTGGTCGAACAAAGAAGTCAGCCAACAGTCGTTTAGCGGTCAAATGGGTCAGTAAAAACTGGGAATCATGAGGTTCGAGTCGATACCGCTTCGGGTGCCAAAAAGCAATTTACTAATTGCCGTTAATTTGCTAAAAGCCGGTCGAGTGCGGTCGTGGGCCCGCAACTAACAACAGCGTTGTGGGGGTGGTCCGTCTGGGAAGGGGAATCCAATATCCTCCGAGCCGGTTATTGGGGCACAATCGGCGGCCGGCGGCCTCATTACACCGACCGAGAGGCAGAACATTAGCTTCCCGCTCTGTTCATTTGCCACGGCCAGAGGCCACCCTCCGGCATTCCCGGGTCCCGCTCTCTCCCCCCCCCCCCCCAAATCGGCATCAATCGAACACAATCGAATTGCCGAGTTATGACTCGGTGGTCGGGACCCAAAACGATTCTAGACCATTACTGGAATGTACAGTAAAACCCAAACCACTAATATCTGCAATAATAGCCCTTAATATAGATAACCCGGAAGGTGGAATACCGCCAGCAGTGAATATATGAATAGGATCAACACGTAATGAGAAATTAAGACGCTGGAGATAGAGGTCCGGTACTGCTCGATGATTTAAAATTGTAATATACCTTTCAGCTGGAATATTTGAGATCCTCACTGTGCTATATCTGTGGTAGTGTTTCTATTGGAATCAACAGAGTGGTTTGTGGAATAATATTTAGAGTGTTTCGTTACCGCCGCTTGATGCAGTTCGGATACTACTATTTATCATCTTATTACAGCCATTGCTGCCTGTTATAATAGTATATGTTATAAGGAATAGAAAAATAATTTCGTGATAATAATATAAATATTATATACGAGACTAATTTTTCCCACTTGTAACATATATACATTGTAAACTGTAATAATTTTATATTAATAAAAATATGAGACCCCAGTAATCCATCGTAAATTTATTCGTAAATAATTATATAGTAATTCCTTCCAGATGAACTGGATTCAATATTCTCTCGTGAGAATGAGTACATCGTTAGGTGTATTTATTGCTCGGTGGAGATATCGGACGAAAAATAACAGCGGTCGTAGAATGATTACTGCAGTTAAGCGGGGTCTGTCCTCTGAAAAGGACAGATGAGAGAGCCGGCGTGCCATTGATCCTTTCTACGGCACAAAGAATGAGACCTACAAAGAAAATAATGGAATGGAAGTAAACAGGACGAGAGACAGATAGAGGGGATGGAAACAGTTAGGAGGGCGCGAAAATCAAGACCAGGTAATTCCTGATGACTGACCGCGAACATTTATTTCACTGATGTAAATGAACTTAGTCACTGAATTTAGTCATGAACCTGAATAAATATCGGAATTAGTGAGGTTAAAATAAAAAGCAAAGGCCATTTTGTTATCGTAGGGGTTAAATTACTGGACGATTTTATTGGTCTCAGCATGGTTTGAGCAGTCAAAATATATCCCTACATACCTATTATACTGTACGGCAGCAAATATTCTTTTGGTGCCGTACCCTGAATTTTAATAAGCTCAGAGAGACTAAAAAAAATTGAAATCGGACGGCCCAAATGAAAATTCGAAGGGAGAGACGAATAGTTGGAGTGAAAAAGTAGGGAATAAGAAGAAAATGGGGGGGAGGACAAAAATATAAATAGAAGTCGCCTCGAAAAAAAACCGGGCTCAATACAGCTATTTGAATGCATTGAATAAAGGAATAAAGCTCAACTTGAGTTCCGTCTCACTTTGCGGCCACTGTAAAATTTTCTTCCTTTCCCATCCCTTTACCGGATACCCGGTTTCCGTCAATTACGGGAACGCTGGGGCCTCGGTTGAATTTTAGGCGACTTAACTTGGCTCATAAATAAAATATAGCCCAAAGGCAGTAATTACGGAGGATTTTCCTTCCTCAGGCTCAATACTTTTGGCACAGTTCAAACTGCGAACTGCCTTTCGGTAGCTCCTAATTTTGATTTTTTGAAGTACAACGCAATACACATTAAAAAATCAAATTGTTAAATGTCAGGCCGCCACAATCCTTTATATTTGTTGTCATAACAACTCGTCCTCGTACTGATCATTTGCACATCGCAAAATATGATCTCGCTTTGTGGATGACCCGTCTTTCGGAATCACAAATAAAAGAGTCTAAATGTTCCGGAACAGAGTATAGTGGCGCCGCTGAATGCCGCGCTGAATAACACTGGCATCCTCACTGACCCGTAAATGTAGACAGCAGGCAGTTGTAAGGCAATTATAAAGGCTCATCGCTTTCCGAGATCCCCCCCCCCAACAACCCTCCAGCATCCCCTTTCGGACATTTGACAAGGTACGGAGCGTGAAACTGCTCGTGTCGCCTTCTAACATACACCTAAATCAAATAACAGCTAAACAGGCGTTGCATCTGTCTTTAGATACAGATTTAGTTCAGATACATTCACACTGCAATATTTCCCGTTGGACAGTAGTATTTAATTTAGATCCGTGGTTTTCTGTCCCCTACTAGAACCAGCATCGCCGCGTAGCGAGTAGATCATATTTGTGATACCCTAATCAGTGCCCGGTTGTATTTAATTTCCAAAACTAATGAAACTATCAAACCTCTCTCTGATGATACTAATTATAAAGTATGAAAAACGATTATAAATATGTGATTTGCAATAATTATACTCTAATATTTTTCAAAAACATTTTATTAAAAACAAGATGTAGACAGGATTATAGCCGGGAAAATTAGTACGAATTCGAATGTACCGTAGAGATCAAGTTATCGGCGCATATCGGGGAAACCACAATTGCGCCGACGAAATAGACGAGGAAAGAAAAAAGATCCACTCCTTTTATTTTATTACGGGAGGTAATAAATGAAAAGCCTGTTATTTCTTCATAACCAGATCTAATGTTATGTTTAACTCTGCCACGATTTCCTGCGTACAAAATAATCATTCGTTATTCTCAAACTGCATCCACATTCTAATTTCTACTCATTTCAACGTTTAAATTGAATTCGTTAACTTGGGCCAGATGTGTTTTGAGCCATCTATCGCACAGGTTTTATGCGTATCTCCTTCTATCGTAGAATATATTCTCTTGTAGTTTGTTCTTTGGCCAAGGAAACATCTTATTCGAGAACAAAAATATACATATATATTCAAGTTGGATTGACGTGGAGTGTGGATGAGACAAGCTGTGAGTGGGACAACTCAAGTTGGCCGGTTCCAAGTTTTCGTTTAGCGGCGGAGTTTGTGGCCGGGGGCCATCGCCCAGTTATTGCCCCGACCCCAAATTCCTCGTTTGACCCGAGAATTTAATAATCTTAGCTCCCCCACCGAAGCTGAGCCCGGTCGGCCGACGGGACAACAACTTTTAGATTTACCCTAATTGGTATCGTACAGTTTGCCGGGGAATCAATTTCAGAATAAATTATCCCTTCCTTAATTTCTGTCAGCTCGGTCATATCGTGAATCGGTTTATCGGAATAGGTAATACAATTTCGGCCTTATACTGAGGTGCGAACAGTGTACTGATAGTGAAGGGACAACAGGTTGCTCAAACGACGGAGTGATGACATTTTCCTACTATTTAAAAGACAATCTCAGTGTTCGGGATTACTTTGAAAATGACAAGTTGAGCAACATTTCTTGATAGCTGTTGTACCGTTGTAGAATCATAGCGTCTTGTCACGAGGTCGGCATACAGCTTAGACTACGAATAAGAAATTTATTCTGGTTTATTTTTGAAACTGTACTGTACGTATTTTAATTTATTTTCCAGCAGTCAATGATATGACCGCAGTCGACAACAGTCTTTAATCTTGAAAGCAGGTATTTAGTACACCACAGGTGATATTATTACTAATATTTGGTCTTGTTGTCCGCGATGTTTTGCTATATAATCATTCTTCCATTCTGCTGGTCTATGCCAATCGGGGAGAGGAGACCGAATGCATTTCTAGATTTATTACTGATATAACCAAACAGTAATTTTTTCTTCGCAACATTTATTATCGAACTGAATATACAACCACTTCTCCCTGTGCTAACTTTTAAAGCCTGGAGATAAGGAACGGTTATATCTGTTACCGTTACTACTGTCAATAAATCGTTCAAATGGGGAGAACGCATGCTTATAGATTCAGTATCTGTTGTATTTATTTCTGTACACTGCGCCCTTCTTTCAAAATTCCATATCCCATTCGGCACTCTGTGTTCCGGGATCACGTACAGTTCCCCCATTCGATGATGGATTAATGCCAAACAACGCCGCTTTCAATATTTCATCGTTTTCGCCGCCGCCGCGGAATTTTCATCTGGGCTCGCATGAAAAATAGGTTAACTACCGGTTAAATCGATAGTGCGGGAAAATCTAATCAGTTGTTCGCCCCCCCCCCGGTAGAGATAAGAGAGAACCCCGAAAAAATGTGCCACCAGCCTCCGGTAACCACGCACGTTGACGGCCGATGTAGTCTGAAAACGAATTAATCAAATCCCGAAATGGAAACACCGAGTTTAAATTACTCTGAATATAACTGTTGAAATTCGGTGTAAGTTATGTTGATTATTGAAAGTTTTTTCATCCGATTTATTTCATTATGATTTTAAACTATTCAATAGTTTATTTTGTTTTTAAATAAAACACTTACAGAACCAATGTAATACTATGCGAAACACAGTGCATTTGGATATTATAGAATCATGATATTATAAAAAAAGTTTCCACTTCGGTCGACGATTTCATTACAATCCATCAGCTAGTATGTTTTAGAAATTGGTATCATTCTGAAAATAACAATTGTTATGCAGTTAATTTACTAATGCAGATAAATTAATATTGCATTTATCCGCTTGCATATACTAGTTGCAACAGCTGAACCCTTCTACTACCTGAAACCAACCACATTCCTAATTTCATTACAAGAAACATCCTAAATCTCCATTTATCGTCTAACCATTTAAATAGTTTGTAGCTCCTTTGTAGCTGTCTCGTGTTCTGATATATGATTTCCGTGTGGAGACCAATATTATCAGCGGGTCACCACCGGGCCAGTGTCCCGTCTGTTTTTAGAATCAGGACTATACAAAACATCTTTATAAAAATCTGTCCACGAAATAAGTACAATAGTAACCAAATATAATTCCAGTATTTTCTGGATTATCAAACAGTTATTCCCCAAAAAGTAGAATCACAACTGCCTTATCAGGATTGGAGACTGGAGGAAGTTAAGGGCAACATAAGCAGTTATGATTGTAGAAGGGGCATCAAATCAATCGCAATTCCTATCGTTCCATAGTGAAATAGATTCATGGGTGGTATTATTTTCTGCCTTCCTATAAGCTATTCATGCTTCAGATTATCGCTGCCGATGACGACATAAGTCCATTCTGCGGATATGGAGGAAAAAGGGTTTCGGTTGGAAGGAACAACACTGGGAAAATAGCTTGCGACATAAAGTTCAGCTAATTTTATGGATGGACGACCGAGTCGGACCTGGCGGATATAATAAAGGAATAAATGACGACAAGAATTGACGACTCAAATAGGGATAAAACGTGGAACATAAAGTCAATTTTACAACCGGGTTCTTGGCCGGATGTATTGACACAACTCTACCATTGGAAGAGAATCAATATCGTTACTGAGCTAAACTCGGTAGTGGTCTGCAAATTATTAGATTCTAATTGCGTCAAAACACTGGGCTAAAAGATACGGTTATAACGATCATAATTATCTCATTAGGCTTTCGAGCATATTAATCTGCTCTATCCGCACCAGTTTCAGATAGCCAAGTCATGGCGTAAAACAAAGTTCATTAATAACTTCTCGTATCGACGTTATCCAACTCTTATGGAAGTTTATTGATTATTAGCAGCGCTGATAGTGCTTTATCGGCAGTCGACTTGGGATGCGGTAGTAATACCATGCGGCGTATGAGCCAATGATAATCACGGCGTGAAGACGCCAAACCCGTTCAAATAACGGGAGAGCAGAATGATAAAATCGCACGATATGTATCTTCATAGACTTTATATAATAAGTTTCTGAACGTTCAACGATTTGGATGAGAGGATCTATTTTCAGATGAGGGTCAATTAAAGGCGGATCGTCGGTAAGCCACATTCAGAGTATTGCGTCGGGCCGAAACCAGTTTGGTTTACACGGCCGGCTCTCAACGCCATTAGAGTTGGCCCTGTTTGTTTTCCGCCCGGTTTAGAAAAGGAGGAACGGGGAAGGCGTGAAGGAGGCGCCGCAACCACTCTCCCAAAGAGAAGGTCAGGGCGGAGAGACAACGTCGGCTCTTCAAATAAAAGGCCGGCCCAGACGATAAGTCTTCCCACTCCCGATGAACTCCCGAGGGGAGTAACATTGGAGGGGGTTTGAAGGCGATATGATGAAAATTCGACGGAAAGCCGCACAGGGCGGTATATAGAAAAAAACCGCTGATGGTAGGGGAACGGGGGGGGGAGGGTTAGTAAAGAGTAAGGGGAAAAATAAAACAAGAAAAACAGCGAAATGGTCCCAACCACTCTCAACAATTGGGCGGGTCCGACCTCAAAGCTCTTTGGGGCCGCGATAATTCCCCCCCCCCCCCCCCTTCCACACAGCGGCAACTTACTATTTGGCCAACTTCTAAGAAATTAAAGGACTACCTCCGAGAAATGGGGTTTAAGGCGCTTCAGTGGATCTTACCCCCCGCCGGGTAATGGGGTTACAGAAAAAAAAATGGGCTTCTGTTTCAATGGAGTAACAATTGCCGCCTACATACACTTGCGGCCCGATCCGAATTATAGAAGATATCTTCGGAAACAACTACGAAGTCTTAGTCCGCTTATCCTCGGCACGTCCCGCGGACGCGGAAAAATGTTCTTTACGAAAATTTCGAGGGGCGTGGTCGCCACTAAAGGAATCGAGAAGGTAACGTATAATTTTACGAGCATCCGCTTTTAATTAATTGATTTCCGTCTCTAATGGTAATTTGTTATTGTCGGGACTCGGACGTCAGCCGCTAATTTATTTGGCGGGCTGCGGCTGATAAATGGCGCCGCCTCCCAGATATGACTAGGCCATAATCCTCGACCCAATTCCCCGTGTACTGCGTCTCATTTTCGAGTCCGACTTCCCCTCCCCGCCACTCGGCACCGCTCTATTTGTCGTTACGATACGAGTCGTTTGCGTTTGCGATTAATTAATATTGTAATTTAATCGACGTGGGTCGCGCCCACATCTATACTATTTCCCGTGCCCCGAGGCAAGGCTAACGTCGTCTAGAGTAATGGACTATAAATTGCTAAATATTATTGTTCAGTTGTGTAACGGAATATTCATACAAAATGCATTTCTCTCCTACTAAAATTAGAATAAATAGGCAAATAAAGTAATATGTGGTATTGGTCGGTATGGTAATTATATTCTCTCTCTTATTTGATATTGTCTTTTTTTTCATTATTTATATTAATTCAGGCCCTTCACTCCTTTATTTCGCTATAACCAAGGCCAGTTTCGGTTTTGCGCCGTCCTCGTAACGGCCGACGGTTTTACGGCAGCGCTAATAATAAGATTCATCCACGCATAATTACCTCAAATAATAACGAAGTTGTATTGATGATGACGAAAAGTGGAATCCAGTCTCTGTGACGATACATTAGAATTTGTTCGAAACTGTCCCCTTTGGCTTCCTTGGCCAACCCAACCAGCATTGTACATGAACTCAATAATTTTAAAAATGATAAACTGGGTTCTACAGGAAATATTATAGTTGCATACGTGCAATTTATGTCATTCGTGATCTAAATTACACGTACATTTTTTTAATTTTGTCGAACCACTCGCTTAGTCGCTTTCTTCTTTTCGGCTTCGGCTTTCGGCTATTATTTTATTTTTTATTATTTATTATAATTATATATATATATATATATATATATATATATATATATATATGCATTATATTCTTAGTTTCACCTTAACCGATTCAGCAACCTTTGTCTAGTTTTCTTAGCTATTTCGCCATACAAAAATATAAAATGTCAACCCTATTCACCTGCTTAATGTGGACTGACCTAGTGACCTTTTTCAAACTTTCTAAAACCTAAAAGCAACGTAATAACCTCGAAGAAGAATTCTATCCCCGGATAGAACTTTAATTTAATTAAACATTCGACCTGAACTATGACATCAAAACTATAAGCGTTTTACCGCTTGTATTATTTATCCTGCATCCAAATTTGCGTTTTATCTTTAATTTGTTCCAAATTTATATGTAAGCATACTCAAATATTACTAATGAGAAGGTTTACTCAGTGTCCGGTCGGGTAAATGATGGGGACAACAACAAACATAATCCCGTGTCCGATGGTAGAGAGGCGGCCTTGTTTCCAAGGCGACTGCATGCAACGTTCCTACGCTCTGAGCCTCTTCAACACTCGTCACGATCAACAACACTATAGTTTCTCATATTTTACCATTCTCGCCTCAGCACACAGTTACCTTTTCATGCTCGCACACTATCAGTGCAAAAGTATAAGAGTGCAGTACCGGGTGTAAACGCTGAACAGGGCTTGTCCAGAGCAAAGGGCCAAGTGAAGATAACAAAGTTTAATTATTCCTAACCACACTGTCTATAATCTTTCCGAATATTAATTACAGTAAAATATACTCGTTGGCTGGAGAATTATAACAAACCGTTTCTTTAAGGAACTTTTAAAATGTGACAGTATCTTTTAACCGGTTCACGGATATTTCAGATTAATATTTTTCCTCCCGACGACATTTCGCTATTAGTTAGCAAGCAGGAATAAATTTCACCAGAAGCTCGTTTTACAAAAGCTTGTAGGCAACTTATTCAATTTAGACGAACTTCTCTACAAGTTATATTGGATCGGGCACGTGGGCCTTATATTGAAAAATAATATCGACAATTATGTAACGGCTGGAACTTGGGGACTAGAGTTTAATCTTAGACCTTCAGCCGGCAGGTCGATTTCTAGGGACTGGGCCCCATTCAGTGCCCCGGCGATTAAATAAGTAAAATTGTGTCGGCCTATCTGAAGACAGATTGTGTATGTTTCTTTGTAATGAGCTGTTCTGAGCCCATTCCTGTGTCATATACGCGATCCTGGGACCAGGAGAGATGGGAAGGATTTCTTATTCGGGCACCGTGATTTCTGCAGCTGGTAAAATAGTAATAAAACAAAATGGAGGATCGAAGTACTAAGCATATAACTACCTACCTTAAAAACGAAGTAATTTTTTTCTCAATGTACACTAAGAACAGAGACGAAGAATGTAAACGTAAAACATCTTCAAAATATATAAAACTGTAGTGCGCGGTATTGTGCAGAACTAAGAGGAGAGCGTAGAAAAAAATGTATATTAACGTATAAGCCATTATATTCTTTTATTATTCATAGATATACTTCTTTTATTATTCAACTCCCGCTCCAGGTTTAAATTTCAATTATTCCTTTAATCCGATTTCCAAGTATCAGAAGTGAATTAGGGTTGTAGTATTTACGCCCTCAGAGAAGTGGAAGGAAGAATAACGAAGTTAGAATATAAATTTAAATTAAACGAAATTGAGGCATTAAAGAAACATTGGCAGTTTGGCGGCATAATTCGGTGGAGGAAGAAGTGAGTGGGGAGGGGCTGTTGTGTGTCGTTTTATCATAATCCAGTGTCTGAAAAGAGAGAGTGAGTGGCGGGGAGACGCCCATCTGAATAATACATGGGACAATCTCCTAGAGGGGGCACCTATTGTCCTACCCCGGGAACATCCCGAGAGGTCTAACTTGGCCATCTTAATTGAGATGCCATCACTTTCAACGAAAGTCGGCCCGTTCGAACATCCAGAGCTTGACTGACCTATATCGCGAATGAACGACTTCTATAACACCGTTCCAAGACAAATAGATCATACACACCGAGTAATAGGATGAAACAAATTTCACCACCCGAATTTTACCTGTAGGGGTAATGAAGTTTCGGGACTATATGAAAACGAATGAATTAAAAATGTTGTTGCGTAGGACGTATTATTCAATGAGTCTCATGATTGGGAAGTAAAGCCAAACTCGGGCTTATAATGGCCGGTAATGCTTTGGCCGAAACCGCGTTAATTAGGTGGCACCCGGTTATTGCCCGACCTGTTGATAGCCTCTCGACCTGCGGCGGCCGCGTTTCAGACAAACCCGCAGTTATTTCATTTTTTGGATTCCATCAAGTTAAAATGTCGCTAAAAATAAACAGGGCTGTCTGCGAAGATGTCCAGTTGTTCTGACGAATAGCCCCATTCCAGAGCAACGCACTTCTGTGTCCCCAATCACCGGAACTTTCTATTCCCGCGGAGCACAAGTCTTTCCATTTTCGGCCTGTCGGCTGTCGAATAGACTCGTACGGGCGGCCTTTTTTCCCCTACAGCAAATTACTTCGATGAATACACCTTATTTAGACAGTAAATCAATGACAAAAAGGACAGTAATGGACGTTGCGTTTTCCCCCACAATTACTAGCCGATTTTATATAAACTTAAGTATGCATATATTCGGGATAACGGACAGCCCCATTTGGCATGCAATAATATGAAAGAGCTCAATTTCCTTTAATACTTCCTAGCATTCTCAAATGATATATAATGCTTTTTTTAATATGTAGTTGCAATATATAATCCAGTATGTAATATATACAGCCACGATGTATTGCTTCCTAACAATAAATATGATCGTAATTTTTTGGACAATTTAAAGTAAGAGGGGCAGTTACAAATTGTATTATGTATTTTTTTTAAATTTCATTTTATGGAAAATGGTTATACAAATTTTAGGAGAGCCTACAATACACATGAGTAGTTAAAAACGATATGAAAACAGAGTACTGTCACTAGTAACTGGACGCTTCTAATAACCATTGTGAAATAGATTCAATTTTAAATTCCAAGCTGCCCATTCGAGTGTACATTGAATCGAAGGAAGTGTCACAATAGCGAAATTAATCGGCACTTTGGTCGAAGGTGCCGAAAAGCTTTCAGTTAGGAGTCAGAAAGGGGGCAATAAGAGGCCTCGTCTTTATATTGTCGAAGAGAGGCCCTTTTTTTTACATTCGGAGTCCGATAAAGCGGGAGCGAGTGGCTTTGGGAAGTGGGAAATTCCGGAGGAAGTTTCCAGTCCTTCTATATTTTATATGAAGAGCTACTCTTTTCAGAGCCAACCGTGGAGTTCTGCTTCCGAATGCGCTGAATTATTTTTTAGTTACGCCGGTTTCTTGTAACACGGTAGTGCGAATAGTGAAGGTTCATAGCGGTTACTTAATCACAGTTGGGCAAGTATCAACAATGTAGAAACTGCAATGGAAACACTGAAACAACTAAGAAAATCTTCTATATTGAGATATATTGCATGTTGATCTTATTATTCCATTAAGTAGAAAGGCCTCGTTAAACGTAATTTTCCTCAATGTCCCTGAGCAATTGGAACAGGAATAAAATGGAAGGTTTTGAATTATTTAAAAAATTTATTACGGCAACGGAAACTAAAAATAAAGCTGGAGTGTTATATGGAACAAAATTAATGTTTCGTTAATTAAATGGATCAAATCTCCGCTGCTAATTTTGCAGGATAGAATTCGGAAGGAACACTCCTTTGACAAAATGATGTCCACTGAAGCTTACATTCCGATTTCTGAACGAAAAGGCGTTTCCACGAAAATTTTCAATCTATCCAGCATGAAAGCAATAGTTCAAAGATGAAAATAAACGATTCCTGACATCTGAGGCCTCTACCCGACTGTCGCTCGGACCTCTCTACAAAGAAACACTGAGGTTTTCTGCGGACCTCAACAAGAGATCTGAATAAGGAGAACCAATTAAATTTATCTACTCAATTAAACCCCAAAAATATTCTTCTACTGCTATATATTTTACTAAATTCATACACCTTTTTCTATGTATTTATTGTATACGTTTACAAAAATGATGTACAACATATTACAAAAAACGTGTACCATTGATATACAGTCTTAAATATTTTTTTAATTATTTATCAAATTTCCTCAGAACTCGGGAACTGTTGGTGCCATCCTGGTCCAAAGCCCACAAACTAAGTTCGCCCCCGCCGCCATCTACCAAGGACCATTTACTAAGAATACTTGCTACCAGAAAACTTGGCCCCGGATTGTTCAATCGAATCGATTTTAAATCGAAAGTTCCCCGCCATCGGCCTCCTTCAATCGCTTCATCGTTAACTTATTGATTTTTGTACGTCAGCTAAATTATTACCGTAATTTACTGCCAACGATGAAAATATTCGACATCAGTTAGTATTTTCTAACACCCACCACATTAAATTATCAGTACACTTCGTTATTTATATATGCAAATTTTACATATGTTAGCGTATCCTTCTAATATTCCGCGATAGTTCAGATACCGGTTTCAAGTACACGAAGAAATTCAAAATAACTGTACTCAGGGAAATGAAAAATCCAATCCTCTTACAGCCTAACTAGGAAAGGCAAAAAATGGATTTGTCTTATAATCTGGAAATATTTCAGAACACATAACTAAATAAAACCTAAACTTTATCAGAGTAACAGTTAAGAATCAGTGCCAAGGGCGGTACTTAATCGCTCGAGAGTCTCACTATAATACTGTCATAAGCTCGCGCTTAGGTAGGGAGATCTACATTTTTAAATTTAATACGATTACCGATCTGATTAACGACATTTATCCATATTGATGAGTCTGTCAGCAGTTTACCAAAAGATGTTGACTAAGAATGCGAACTCTCACTGGTTCAACACGAGCCACCTTTAGAGGATCCCGTCCCTTGAAAGGTGGTCGCGAACTCCCGAAAAATCGAAACCCATTAAAGTGCCCCTTTCCTGCCTCCGTCTCACTTATCCAACTGAAAACTCGCATTACCATACTCCTGACTTACCGCCGCCGTCCCACCCTTACACAACTGGAGTAGCACTTATGTAAAATACTTTCCGCTCGACTCTCCGCGAACTTTCGGGCCGTCGAATATTTATAATTACCCCTGGGTGTCCAAAATAATAGAACGTGAACACTGACAAAGCGATATTTGTCATGAGCCAAATAATTAAAGGCTGAATTTTGACCAATTCAACATGCAGGAACCGCTTCTCAGTGCATCATCATTCCTCAGTCGTCCATGGATCCCCATAATATTGCAGTTATACCGCATAAATCCAAACTGCACTAACCAAACTTAATAATCGATGAAAATAGTTACGATGAATCCTGAAAAATGTTTGATAAACCTCATTCAAAATAAACATAGAATGCGTAATTTTTGGATGATTAAAAGATATAGGAATTAAAAAAGTGTGATTTAAACATATTTATTGGAACCTCCAAAGCTTCCACAGGTGCACCAATCAAATCTTGTGCTTAATATTTGAAGGAATGGTAGCAAAAATTTGTTGCGCACTATTCAAGGGTTGTATTACAATACAAAAATTACTAATCACTAATTTAATTACTAATTTTCTTTTAGTAATGAAGTGTTAATGCTTCCACGGGATATAAACTCGACAATTGTCAAATGACTTTCATCGAGTTCAATTTAATGAAGTAGAACAGTACCCTCGCTGATCGGAGCAACTGACGTCTGGTACGAATTCTCCGGGCGGGAACATTGTTCCAAGTGGAACTGTCCCTTGGAGGAACCAGCGGCCTTCGATCGGAGTTGGGGGCGGGGATGGGGCTATTGTTGAAACGGACCTATTGTCTACAATGAAGAAGCACTTTAACACCACCTGGAGGGACGTCAAATTCGGACATTGCTTATCGACATTTAAGCGGTGAAGTGTCAGAGTCTCCTGTTAAGGCGGTTCGAAATGATTCACTTGACCTAACTCCAGTGTTTATTTATATATAAAGTTTATAATAAGATAATATAAAGAAAAGATGTATATATGTCTTGTCCTTTTTGGGAATCTTATTCGTCTTTTTGAATTGGTAGAGATTAAGCGACTTAAGTCTTTCTTGGATTAACGGATGAAGGGGGAGGTGCGGTTGAAGTAATTCATCAGGGTGAATATGGAATCACTTCGGGAATTTATTTTCTCATTTATTACATTTAATTCTATGTAATATTTGAATATAACACGAAATTAGCGAGAAATGTTTCAAGTTAAGAACCTGATTTATTAAATCACACTTAATCAGGTAACACATTCCTGTTGATATGAAATATATAGCAGCGCCGCAGTGTTCGTCACTGAGCGAACGACAGTCCTTCATTAATATCATTTTACTCGGTGTTTTTATGCTCTCCCACGGACCAAGTTCTTGTCGCGCTCGACATGAAGTTAAATTAAGGCCTAAAAGGCTCCTGACGATGCACTCCCCTTCTTAACTCCAAGAGAGAGTGAAATGGGTGGAAAATGGGGTAATTAGCGTTACGGCTATCTGTAAATATTAATTCAGGAAAATAAAATGAAACTTTTGCCGGCCTGACAATTGCAAAACGTTTATGACTGATTACAGTTTTTGGTTTTAAAGAAGACATTTACTAAAAAATATCTTGTGTAGACTTTTATACGTAGAAAATATTATTGTATTTATATTTATTAAACGTATTAATAATAGATATTGAGGAAAATCATTCATATAACAATGGGGCTTAGGATTAACAAAACAAAATTTTCAGTAATTTAACAATGAAAGGAATGACATAATCTACTTTTATCCTTTCTCATCGCAATTGTTCCTCAACATTATGTCTTCGGAACAATGCGCATTTCAAAATGAGGGTATTGAGAAAGATGGATTACCGAGTGGTAAATTAGGCGTGGAGGGAGACGAATTAGTGCTTCAGTTTATGACACAGGTCGTTACCCTGCGATTTGAGACTTTTACTAAAGAACTGAACCAGAGCTGCAAAACAAGACAGTCCCCGGGGGCGGCAATTAACTCTCAGCTCTCGGACCGGCAGTCAACAATAATAACGGATTGGACGACGGCCGCCTCCATTTCTGCGACTCTATCCGGCACTTTTTCTTTCACAGCTTGCAACTGTCGTTAAGAACTTGGTCTCGGTCATTGAGACGCCTCGGTCGGGTGGATGCACTACTTTAAGACACGTACGGTGGAGAGCTCTCCGAGGGTTGGCAATATCGCAAGACTACGACACGGTCTAAGCTCCTAACCGCAATTCCAGGCATCGAATTATATTTTGCTACTGAATATACGTTTGCTACTCAAAGGAATCCATATCTAACATACTAAAAGGGATTAATGATTGAGCAAATTGAAGACTAGGAGGTCTTGAATGTAAATAAAGCTGTCGGTAAATGTGTTTGAAGGTTGGAACAGTCCGGTCTTAGCGGTTTGGCCGAGATTCGAGTTCCGGTATATAATATATATTCCGGATATTACGAATCATAATAACACGAATGCACTTCTATTACACTCGGCTTTATACCGAAACTCTTGACCGAGTACAAGAATGCAGCAATAAGAGTAATCAAGCGCTGGTGCATATTTGCAAATTTATTTTATATACATATATGAGCCGTTAGCGATCTCAATATTCCCTACTTAGGAGGCAAGATTGCAGGAGGAAATCCTTTATTGGTCGTTTTCTGCGTCTATCGACCAGGTTTCCTGTGTGATAGCAGTCTCTATCGTCAGGACGTCCTCCTGTCCACTTCCGCGACTCATTAATTATGAGCCCGATACAACTTCCATTTTTATTCGATTTTACCATTTATCGGAGTCCAGTTTAACGAGTCAAGAAGTAATACAATTTTCGAATTAACATCGAGGATGATTCGGTCGGAGATTTGTTTTTCCAAATTGGGGGAGATATTGGATGTGACCGGGACCGAATAAAAAGGAGCGGCGGAGGAGGGGCTGTATTATCCGGCAGAGGGGCCTCCTTCTTTATTAGACAGGTCGGTTGCCAGGGCGAATGCCGGGGCGAAGAAGCGGGACCGCCGACACCGACAGTGTCTTTTTCCCTCTTCCACCCGTCCCAGTAGAAACTGGTATCCAGGCCCTGTGAATTATATTTTGAGCCCTAGGCAAATAACAGGGGACCGTGAAGCCTCACAGTATCCTACACTCCGACAAACAACTACGCATGTAACACCTTCGAGATAATATAGTCCGGTCGAACTATCGAATATTTAGAATAATGCGAGTTTCAACCGTAATAAATATTACGGAAACAAATGAGAGCAATAATTATTTATTCAAAAATTGCATTCCACAACGGGTAATTAAAACAGTACAAAACCTGTACATATTTTGAAACCTTGTTTGATTCAATAAATAAATATTATGAACCAGGAATTAGCGCGGCAGATAGTTCAGTCTAAGGCTCGAACATCTGTCAAAAAGTGATGCACTCCTTTATTATATTTTTCTAATCAAACTATAATATTTTAAGCCTAATTAAAAGCTCCTTTAAACAAACTTCTTAAAACAATGAAATTATTCTAACGAATGAATAGTATATAACACAAATACATCCCACATTTATAATATTTAAACATGTAAATGTTATTAATTTAAATAAATCAATCAAATGTATCATAATATTTACACAGCAATAAACTTCCATACTCTATTGTATCAAATCACTGCATACACTCTGGTGACAGTTTTAATGCATATGCCTGAGCATAAATATTTCCTTCTCGCATCATGGATGTTTACAAGTAATGACTGATCATGTGTTGGTGTCATCAATATGAGGAAGCTTTTATTGCGGTCATAAATTTAAGGGAACTACTTACTGGTAATATTGTTTAAAATCTTATTAGTTAATATAACATAATAGTTAATAGAAAATTTATTATTTTTAAAATTTTGTTAAATACAAATTTGAAAATTGTTTTAAAAAGTTTCAGTAACTTCCCATAATCGATGCGAATATACAACACAATGTAAAGTCTGAGGTTAAAATAAGAAACCAGTATTATAAAAAAAATTTATTCTTGAAAAAATAAACTGTTATAATTAAGTAGTAATAAAATGATATAATAAAAGTAAAGAAATATTAATATATCCTAATAAATGAAATTATGAATTTTAACTAACCCAGGAATTTTATCTGTTAATAAAGACGTTATGTAGAAATATATGAATTAAAAAAAAACTTAGCAACATGTATTCTCTCCAGCAACTTACATATTTGGTCTGCAATCCCAATTGTCAATTGGGGAAACTTACACCTGTACAACTGACCCATTCATTAAAGACCCTAAAACAATTATAAACATTATGGTTCTCCATTTGATGGTTACCCTGTTAGAATCATGACCCACAATTAAGGCCTTCCTTTAAACACTGAAAAGGATATACTTTTAATAATACCTCCAAAATCTCGTCATCAATATTAATGTGTTAATATACAAATTTAGAAACAGAAGCAGTTAAGCTGGTACACCCTAACGTAAAATTGGGCGGGAATAAACACAAAATTGTGGAACTTCTCATTAGTATTTTCCTACTGTGCTACTTGAAAAGCGTCGCGTCGGCAAACATCGCGTGTCCTGAGAATTGAGGTGTAAAACTAGTTGGATAAAACTGGCTGTTAAGAGGTGTAAATAACTAGGGGCGTGGGTTGTTGGGCTGGGAGGTTAGGTCCTTGGGCTGGTGGGAGGCCGCCAGGAGGTTGATGGGCTGTGGCTGGGCCTGGGTGAGGAGGGTGGCTACTCCCACCTGGTCCCACTTGGACTTCCTCTTCGGCGCCTCGTCCTCAGGGCCCGAGCCCGTACCACCAGCGCGTTTCTTCGCCGTACCCATCAGCACCTGCACCTTCGTCTTCTCCTTCCTCTCCTTCTCCTTCTGCTCCATATCCAACCTCTGGGCCTTGTTCAGCTCGTCGTAGAACGATTCCTTCCCCCAGACCGAGGGATCGTACACGGTCGGCGGATAGTTGGTCCCGAACTCGTTGATGCTGCAGAACTGTATTAGTTTCTCGTAGATGCTCGGGTTCCTGAACTCTTTCCTCCTCTGTATGATATGGTTCATATCGAGGCCTCTCATTTCCATGAAGAGCCGGTTAATTTTATCCTGCAGCTCTTTGGAACACCTCCCTTGGGGTTCGGGCGGCAGTTGTGGTTCGTCGTCCGACTCTAGGGCCGATTTGTCCTCCCCCACTCCGTCGACGACAATTGCGGAAGGCGCGGCTTCCGCCACCTCCGCATCGTCGGACGAACTGGATTCTTTTTCGGACGCTTCTTCTTCCTCCTGCGTGTCCTCGTCCTCTTCGTCCGTTAGTATCGAATCGTCGTGGTACGGCACTAGGCTAGAAGCGAAACGCGATTTGGGCGCTGGCTTAACCTTGTTCCCGACGTCACCGTTAACCTTTTCCTCCATCTTCAATCCGATCGCGATCGACTCATCACTATACAACTGCCTGTTGAAATAAAACGTAATTACTTTCTTACACTAAGCGTCACCGCGCGAACGTAGCGAAAAATCCAGAACGAACAGTCAACAAAACAGTCACACGTAACCACGTGGAAGGTTATGCCCCCGACTGAAACAGGCTAGCCAACCTGCACGCGGGACAACCGATTATTTCCCTCCATTTCGATTTCCTTTTTAACGCGCCAATTCAAACAATTTGAACCTGGTACATTTTAATTTAGGACCGTAACCTTTTACCGCTATCGAAACATAAAAATGTTATAAATATGCCGTTAAAGTTATATTGATGTTATAAAAGTATTTCAAAACATATAATTTGTAGTTGTAATATAGCAAACCGATAATAGGCATTAACAAGTCAATGATATATTTAATATATATCTATTAATATCATTAAGCTGCAGTAAGTTTATATACTTATAATTAATCAGTAACATAAAAATCAGTATTGATACAAGTATATTCTATTCATATTTGTGTCGATTTAACGACTGATAAACGCCGGTTGTATTCAGGTCGGTTACAGCGTTTCTGCGAATGATGATCGAGAAGGGAGTAGAGGAGTGGGGACACAGGAAGACAGCGTTAACTGGAAGAGTTATGTTGCCGTTCCAGATTTACCGACGCCCTACGTTAATACGAACGGACCCCATTTTACGTCCAACAACTCGTGCATCAATAGCTTTGTGAAAATAAAGCTGAGGTACGTTATTCGTAAAATAGATCGGGCTGACAAATTAGGTGTACAAGTCTGTGGACACATACCTTGGAATAACTATGTTGTATATTCGATCGGTTATTTCCTATAATAAATTAAATTTTATAATTTACCACAGGTTATCCAATAACTGGAACAATATGGCATAACACTGTTCCTATTAAATACAACTAATAGGCTCACTAAATTTTACTTTGGCGGAGTAAAGTTGTTCCATGTTTTAATTGGATTAGATCTACCAAACGAGAGACGTTAGTGAAGGAGGAAAAAACTTAATCTCGTTGCATCTTTGAACAGGTCGTATTGTAATGTTCTTTGTGTGAGAGGGCCCGACAGGCACAAAGGCTGATATTCATGGTCCGCCTTGGGTGAGAGCAAAAGAGCTCTAAGTCCTTCACAGAAACTGCGGAAGGGGTTTTTAGAATGCTGTGACATTCTCTTTGTACATAATATGAGGAGGTAATAGAGCACACAGGCTTTCATAACTGAACCTTGAGGGATACCAAACCTTAGAACACTGAACCTATCCTAATTTATTATTGATATATGTATACACATACTGTGAGTATATATATATATATATATATATATATATATATATATGTATATATTTATGTATATATTTAAATATTATAAATATTGAAACAGGGCAGTTAATGTGAAAACATAATGGACATACCGGTCTGATTTTATTAAATGAATTTAAATAAGCCTGCTTCGCACGTAGATTGAGAAATTCTGGATCTTGATGCAGAAATTAAAAAATATACTTATTAAACGTATGTTTAACGTGTATAATAACGTAACTGCATGTTTATTTAAAAACATAATGACTTTATCCTCCACTGGGGTTCACGCCTTCTGAACCGCGGCCGCTTCCTCCACCCGAACACAGTCACGTCCATCTCTCGGTGGTTATAAGGAGCGATTGAGTGAAGACACGGTTCAAACGGAAACAGAACATTTTTGGCAACAGGCCACCTACGACTGTTGACCTCATTTTTCTTAAATTCGCTTTCAGTTTAATTCATCCCCGGACAGATACAGTATTACATAAACGTCATTAGTATTCAGTACTAGAACTGTGTGCTCAAAATAAAGAAGGATCAAATTTATTTATTCATATTCGAAAAATGCAGAGGTTATTCTTCGGTATATATATATATATATATATATATATATATATATATATATATATATATATTGAAGTTGGCAATATTCAATATTGTCTCAAGCATTGTTGAATGAGGTCGATGGCGACAATTTGCACGAGTATTTTTCGCAAAGGAGTGCCGATGCAATTACTGATTCAGTATTTAAACCCTTTTTCGAGACCATTCTTAACTTATATATGCATATTTATTTATTTATTATATATATATATATATATATATATATATATATATATATATATGCAAATCTGTTATAAAACAGGTAGAATTTCTGAAAATCTGAAAAATTTCTGAGCAGTCCACCACAGTTATCAGGTTATCATTTTGGTCCACCTGTTGTCGGACATTTACACGGGAGTAGTTGCCAGTAATGTCAGCCGTGAGTTATGTCCGCCGTCATCATCATCATCATCATAGTCATCATTTCAGCAATATTGCTTCTGTTCTGTGTGGGGTGGGGCCAAGGGAATGGACCCCGTTCCACGTTTTGTTTGACAAATGGAATAAAAGGAACCCGTCGTCCGAAACACGGTGGGGGGGGGAGGGGTTAGCACCGAAATTGGTTGCAGCGTGGGAAGAAAGAAGGTGGTAAACAACAAGAGAAAGAGGATAAATTGGATACATTTTGGATTACCTCAGCGCTTCCAGTATGGATGCTACGAAATATAATCTTTTGGTTATTTCTTCCTCTTCCACTGTACACTCAATTTTCCACATTATTTTAAGTATATCGCATTTTAAACGTATAATAGAAAATAAAGCAGAGTAGAAAAATTAGTTTCAGCTGGACTTTTACGAGAGGATCGGCTCGGAGACGAGACCTATTTCCCCGCTGGGATTAATATTTCGGAAGCGGTGACCCTATATCCCACCCGTAATTTAATCGAAAACCCAGTGCCTCGCGATCTCTACCTAAAGCCACCGTGAAAGAGCTTATATTTTCTACCACGAATTTCTCTGGTAAATTTGATATCTTTTTCTTATCTGTTTCTTCTTTCTGTTATCTGTTTGTGTTTCTTACGAAGTCCTTCACTTATGAACCCTCCTTAATCCTACTTTTGATCCTACGGTTTTGTCCCAACCGTAAATGTAGCTTTTCCATCCTATTAATTTGTTACGCATTTATTAAATTTTTTGTATTAATTCATTCACTTCTGGTTGGCACAGGCGAATGCTTTGCCCTCATTACTGTGCGACCCTATATATTGGTGTTATTTAACATTACACAACCTCTAGGACAAAAATCGACTGTTCGTCCTAGAGTAATAAATGAACCTCCGCTCCTGTATTAGACATTATCGATTCATTGAAAGAGGACCTTATCTATATATAATATAGATATCCCATCCATATAGATATCCATATTCAAAAAATGCAAATAGTGAAAGAAATTTAAGTTGACACGATAGATAATTGTGACGGATAGACAAATTGACGTGCGTTAATCATTAAAGGGTTGTTACTGGCTATGCAGAAAAGACGAAATCGATTCCGGTTCAGGATCAAAGAAGCTGGAGGAAACTGAGACGTACACGAGTCATAGAAGTCACTGTCAACAGTGTGTTGTAAATAATAATTATTTATATGACTCGATAGTAACACGTTTTCTGTAATATACCTGTCTATAACTTATTTGTAAGGTATAAAGATTTTTTATTGATATAAACAATTTGAAATTGAAATATCGGGAAGTGACCGCCCAAAGATCATCCCGATCCTGAGTCCTACTCAAATATGAAAAGGGCTTGGTCGCTGAATTTTTCCCGGGGCTCGAAATAATCTCGAAGAGAAACGGGCGCCGCGTTTGGGCCCCGAATTTATGGCGGCTTTTCAATTGTGCAACGGCCGTTTCACACAGAGACTCCTTTTCCCTTTGAAATAATAATCCTCCCCCCTGAATACTTGATCCGGGTCGAATTTATTCGAGGACGAACGACAGTCTTTCCTCTTCACGGCACATTATTAGCTCCCGCCGGACTACGGAACCCGATTCGAGTGGCCTGTGAATGGCAGCCAACGTTTAAAAAACTGGGCTGAAGGGCCGAAGCTATTTAATAGCTCGGATTATTATTTATTTTTATTAATTTTTTTATATTTCCATCAGCACAATTCAACGAATCGTATAACCGGAGTATAAATTACAAAACGGAACCATTGTCAATAACAACATGGTAGTCTCATAATTATAAACAATTAAGTTATACAAGAATTCAATGATCAGCTTTATTTCTCTCCGCGCAGTGAATTTGCCTGTATTTTCTACGATGGGAAATATACTGGGACAAACGTACGGAGGAAAACTGACTGTCAGGACAGATAATGTTCGGGAAAGCTAAAGAAAAACAACGAGCTACACTATCCAACTATGAGATAAGGGGTTCAATGCGGAGGAACAGACTGGAAAGGAAAAAGTATACGGGACAACCGAGGAAGGAAGGAACCGACAAACAGTTACTATTGATCCGATAGAAACGACTTGGTGTAACTGTTATCAGAATTGTTTTCATAGTCCCATTATAACGATAAAACATTTTTCCATAATCTAAAATTATTAAAGAACTAGTAAACTCTTATTTCTAGTACCTGACAGCAATTTGTCACTGTCCAGCAGTGTTCCTTCTCTCTTCTGTCGAACCATTTATTTATTCTTACTAATTCCATTTATTATTTCCTTTCACCATTAATAAAAAATAAAATATTTTCAACAATTATCGTAAATTAAAACTCGACAATAGTTTATCGTAAATGATGCGAGTAAACAGTTGTTCAAGCACAAAATGTAAAGCATTGTTCTCGTAGATCCCATTGGCGATCTAAGACTGCATTATGAATACCATTCCCGACTCAGTTGAGCTTTACGGAACTTTGTAAAGCAAACAGGACCATTTCTCATTGCTAGAATTTGCACAAGCCCTGCTACTTGATTACAGAGAACAAGCGACTAACTGACGCAAGCACATAACAAATAAATACTATGCACTATTTATATCCACTCTACATCTGCAATACAATAACAATAGAGACTAATAAAATATAGCCAACTGCAACTGAGATTAATTGTAAAAATGTATACAACACTTCATCCTAACACTATAGTTTCTTCCTTAGCACAGGTTTTTTTATTCTTACCGAATATACAACTAAAAAAAATTAATTATTCAAAGTTACTAACTAAATATTTAAAATGTATTGGGTTCAGCGAGCTTGACGATATATCTGTTACACAACAGTACCTCCATACGATAGCGATAATAGATTGAGTTACTCGAGTTAATTTCGCGTATTATAGTCGTATTACGCCGAATCGGTTCACAAGAGGGAAGCTCGCGGCCGGGAGGGCCGGGATCTCAAAATTAATTGACAGGCTGAACGAAAATAGAAAGTTCAAGAATATCCGTCCGAAAAACTGGACGTTGCGGCGGCACATGGGGCCGTCCCAATTACGGGTCCAAATTCTGGACCTGAGCGCGAATTGGGGGACAGCAAACGAATAATTGAAAAAATTACCACATCGGTCAAATTCCCGGGCCTCGGTCCACCATTCTGGTCTCATTCAGAAGCATTCGATTTTTTTCTAAATTTACTTATTATTAAAGTACTCTGCTGGGGGCTATGTTGATGCACCGGTACCTTTACATAGAACCTCAGAAAAGGACTGATTACAACATGAAATGATAACTGACCACCAACGTACCACTTATCAGTTCGTTCGAAATAGCCATCTGAACTTATTTAGAGAAAAACACACGTATGATACGCTCCTTGAGCTAACGGGCAAATGGCAGGAAGGTTTCCTTCCAACCAATCAGGACAATATCTGGACATGCGGATTAATATATTTTCCCCTCTTCCAAGTTTCTGGCCAACGACAGTAGACAACGCGAATGCAAGACAATCTGACGAGACATTTCTCGTAATAGAGGAAAATTACCCTTAAATAACGTAAGTTTATATTGTATTTTGTTCTCGTCTTAATTTATTTCACGAACACTTTTTTTTGAAAATGTCGACATCAATTCTCATACAAAAGAATATCTGAAATATCAAAGTATTTCCGATATTGGAATGCCATTCATTTCATACTATCATTTCACTATCTTGGACTCTATAAATATATAATGATCATGACATTTTAGAGTACAGAGCGACTATCTCCGCTCGTGTACACCGGCGCTACGCCCGGAAGCCGAACTACGGGCCCTTACAAGGCGCCATCCGCGTCGCGAAGCCCCATTAAACTAAAGGGGGCCCCGGCGGCGGGGGCGATTCAAACAAGACCCACACTGTTCCGGAAAACAAGCTTGGCTCAAGAAAGTCGAAAACTTCGTTCCAAGTTCCCCTTACGGCGCTGTGACGAAGTTTCACCCCTTCCATCGGCCCTGTTAAAAGTACCAGAGTCACGCGTCATCGGTTCACAAATTACACCTCCAGTCTACTCTTCACAATTGCCATGTGCCAAGTATAATAACAGTATTATCCATCCATCGCCGGTCGTCCTTTAAATAACCTTTCATTATTGTTCATATGTGAATTCAATGGTTGGAGCCGGTCTGGTTGAAGCAAAACATTCGAGCCAAAGGCGTGAGAGTTAAAGATGTGCTCCTACAATATTATTTAGGCTGACCATTCTGGGATGCGTTTGATATCGTAATCTATTAAATAAATCCTGGTTCCCAATCAAATAGAACTGGAACAGTCTATTACAGCGCCGTACAGTCTATAGTGAAAGAAAACCTTTATTCGAAGACCTAATCTTCTCACGTATTTTCCTAAGTTTCCCAATATATTTACCGCAAAACTGGCGAAAGTTGTTAGTCACTGTTGTCGTCCGACCCCGACGCCGACTATCAGTTGCGGGCGCTCCCCGGGGAGACGCCCAACGTAGACGTCTCCGCCCAATTGATTGGGCCTGTCGACGCACTTGATTTCCCCCACCTGAGTAATACATCTCCGCTCTCAACTCGCCCGAAAACCAATATAGAGCCATCGATCCGCTCTGTCGCGAATGAAAGATTCCTTCCTCCTATCCTCCGGGAGGACGGGCAAAAATAACTGGTATAGAGCTACCGGCGCCAATAAAACACAGTCCCAACTTGCGGTAATCCACTTGTTCGGAGATAAGGGATCGCTGGGGAGAAAAACCAATGGCAAATTCTTAGTGTTTTAGAGCGGGATCATATTTCCATCGGAATTATTGTAGCCTCTAAAGATGAATTCAGCGATAATTAATCATTACAATTAATCGGCATAATTACCTAAGTAATGCCATACCACAGCAGGTACGAGTAGAATTTCTTCACATTCAATTCGATTTCTTTCAAATTTCGAATTGGACATTAAGAGTATAGCGACCATACACTGTCAGCATGTATTGAACCAGTTCAATTTATAAATACAGACAGGAACAACAACAGCTTAGAGCGGGGAACAGCGAGAACAGAGTCAAATGTAAATGCCCCCATGCAACGCGTGAGTTTCCGCCGGCTCTTAACAACTCAGTTAGCTCGAACGCGAACGGGAACAATTATTCAAACTCGGGCGTTTCTAGAGACAACAATGCTTAATTGGAGGCCCCTCGGAGTCGATACCGTAGCGGGCGGGACTGAATGTCTTCGCGAAGTACGCAACCAGTTCGGACAGAACGCCGACGCTGAACCGTTCTTTTCTAATCGCCTCCAGGGTATCTGGAGATAACCGACAGTTTGGGGGGATATCTACAGGCCAATCCCAAACATATGACGGAAACTGTTTCGGAAAAGCTTTAGAAGAAAATCTAAAGTGTCACGTTCCATGAAATTATAGGAGACATTTTTATATAATGTTCTCAGTAACATTACAACAGTTACTCCTATAAAATTATATCTTATAATTATGTTTTGATTATTATATATTCAACTTTCTTTTAATAATCGAAACCAGGCATGTATTTCGGCGGCAGTTCAGTTTTCTCGCATATATTCGTGGAATTTTGCAACAGTTTGATTTATTGCTAATACAGCGCGATGCTGTGCGATGGACAGCGTTCAACGCTAAATTCTGAAGCGTTTGTGGGATAATTATGTAAAACTCTGTCGAAAATAAGATTTAACCGAATCGAAGACAAATAATATTCGTTGAAATGGGATACATGTATATATGATCAATAATAATGGGATCAATTGAGATGGCTGAATGTGCCATTGGTAGATTAGGACTGGAAGAGGTGACTGGCCGGCGTTTAGCATCATCCATCACCCGAGCATTGCCGACGTCAGGACACGCGTTCACTTGAAAACAGGCGAGCTCTGGCAATCCCATGCGCGGGAGCCCATTGGACCCACTCAACCCACATCGACGGCTAAGCCACTGCATTCATGCTAATGAGGTCATATAAACGGTCTATGTTCGAATTTAAATTGGATGCGTTCCATAAACTACCTAAGATAAGCTAGCTAAGATGTTCAATCTTACCCGAGATTGAATTAATAGACCGTGTCGACTCAAACGTTATTATTATAAAACTGCCATTTTTATTGTCACGCGGGAGATAAATAAGCGACATATATTGTAATACATGTACGTAAGATCAATTTTTGCAAAAATATATGCTTCCCTCATATTATTAAAAATAATAATAATCACCCCCGTAATTTTACGACTAATAAATTCAAAGTATTATACAAATCGAGATAAATTAGTAATTCTGAGTTTAAGTAAGTTAAACCGTTTTCAAAATGTTAAATAATATCTAATTGAAGCATTACACGTTTTTCATTAAGGTAGAATTATAATTGATCAATTTATACAGGTGTCCTAAAATTATGAAAACACTCTACTCAGTAATAAAAACATAAGAATTAGCATGCGGGTATAAATTAATAAATTGAAATTTTTTTATAATGTAATTTTATAAAGGTGATTAAGATGTACCCGACCCGGTAATTTAATATAGCCGGAAAGTGTCACGAAAAACGTTTGACTAATTGTGTATAGTAGTTTTAATAACAAGTAGTATCTCGAGTTGTAAAAATAACAAGTTCTAAGAAGAAAATGTTAGTGAAACAATACTAAGGACATAGTAATTTATTTAATAAATGATAATAATAAATATAATTTCAAATATAAACATTAATCGTGTGTTCGTCCCAGTGAAAGAACAAAATATTCAGCTAAAACATAAAATACTTCCCTCCACAAATCGAACTTGATCTCAACAATGCTGGAAAAATAATAAACGAATATTTTTACAAAATTCAATAAATTATTTGCAGTCACTAGTTACAAATTTAGTAGTATTATTTCAGATTCAACCTTGGCCGATTTAATAGCAGAAAATGATGAAAATATTTCCCGAATATTTTGCTCTGACGGCGTAACAGCCCGCTCGGGGAATCGAGAATGCCCGATTGAATTTCCACTGCAATATCTGGCTCCGGCCCGCCTCCGCCCATCTAGACGCTACAAAGCGGATAAAAATGTGAACTACAACCGGATTGGAGACTCAATCCGGGCGGAACGAAACTCAATTCTGAGAAGCGCAGTAGGTAACAAGATATTGTCCGAAGAACTGACGGCCCGGCTATCTATATACGGGTTAGAAGCACGCTCGACGATCACACAACGATTTGGCGTTATTATCCGGGTCCGAAGCACGTTGAAACAAAGATCTGCTCCCTATTTATCTCGGAGTACATAACTATCTGTGCCTACTGGAAAATGAAAAACGAAAAAACGGATGCGCCCGAAAATTCGTGATATTTCTGTTAGTAAAATCTCATTTACTTATCAATTTTCATAGGGCACAAAACTTAGGCAAAACGAACACCACAGTAATATAATGTGAAGAGGTGAAAAATATAGAAGCCATCTGAAACTTATAGAATCTGAAATGTTGGATTCGTGCATGTCAACCCAGGCTAAATTTAAAAATAGTAAGTGAAACATTGCTAGTGCCCTATAAATAACATTTATATAAAGATATTCGTTTTATGTTTGATAATTACTCGTACTTTTGTAATATAAATTATTTCACTGAATTGGTTTCTTTTTTACTCGCTCAATATTTAATTATTATTATATTATTGTTGATAACTGAAAAAAACATTATACGATTGAAATCGTCCTCCGTTCCTCCGTCAGGATCCTTCCAGCGGGATTATGAAACGTATATATATATATATATATATATATATATCAAAGCCAAGGGACTGTATTATAGGAAAGCGAAATGTGAGCGAGGTAAAGACCTCTACGACTCGTATCCCCTAAATAATCCAATTCTATTGTGTAACATACCCTGCGCTCCGATAGTTTGTTCCCGTGGTTTCACAACGCTATCAAGAAATCCATTGCTCTTGTACCTATAAACAGAAAGATACGCATAAAACAATTATACAAAATATCAAAACACATTATGCTATAACACCGTTTGAAATATAATTGAATAATGTAATATTTAGCGGCTTTAGATTTTTATATTTTCAGGGAAATATCATTTTTCAGATTTTATTTTTTAATCAATCTTAATCTCAGCTGCGAAATGCTATTCAATGCTTTTCATCGACTTTTCACCTGGTTTATCTGATAAACGACGCTCGGATCGAATTCTGAAGCCTATTGAATTTAATTGAAGCGATGCTATTTCAGTGTTTCGATTGATGCCCCTCAAAGCCTATTAAGAGGCTGAGGGACTGTTAATATTAGAGGAACTGAAGCTGGGGATGGTTAGTGAATGAAACAAAGTTGCCGTACTATAAAACCTCTGCCAGTAAAACACCTACGCAACTTAAAAGGTCAAAATGAAAACGTACAACAAATAGGTGGGTTGAAAATTTAATTCGGTAATGTTTTGAATTAATGTTTCGTCTGTTACGCGATTGAAACAAATTAAAATTGAAATTTAAAATACCCGAGTGCAGGGTAGGGTTGTAGATTTTGTCTACAGGACCCGGGCCCGTAGTAATAGGCAGCTTAATCACCAAGGTGTTAGTAAAAGTAGAAGAAATTATTTGAAATAAAAACCAATATTGAAGACGCGATGAATTTACAATAATTATGTTCAGATTCTTCGTATTTTCAAAATATATTAAATTTGTAATTTTATAGTTCGAAGCAAAGTTAAGAATTGTAGCAACAATTAATTTTATGTACATATATTATCCTTATATTCTTTGACACTTCTTAATAAAAATGTTACGATCAAATTGGTGGGAATGAAATTTAATCACGCATTTGTGCTGTGTTTACTTGGGTTATAGCATACAGGTTAATGTGAGTGAGTAAAATGCTTCAAAAAAAATCTCTTAGCCTGCCAACTCCATTTGTAAAAAAAATATTATCTTGTTATATATTTTCTGGAAAATAATTTCTGGAAAAACGCAATTGCTCAAATCACTTTTGCAAATATTACCCCAGTTTCGTGTCTGTGAATGGTTGTGAATGATTTTGCTGAATTGTTCTGTGTAGTCATTAGAGACTTTAGTGACATTCCCCTTTTTTCTCCTAGGCAATCGCTGATCGCCAACTTTGCCCCTTATTTTAGAAACCCGGCACGCATCGTCCAGCAAAACGCCAGGGGATGTTCTCCCTGCACAGCGGGGGAATCATTCAGCCTAATGACCCTTCCTTTAGCACCCGCCTCCCGCTCTCTAATCAGGTTCAGTGTTAAATAACACCGGGACTGGGATTTAATTTCCTTCAGTAATAAAGTTAAATTAAAAAGAAACAGTCAAAAGGAGGGAAAACGAGGGCCAGAATAAAGGACAGAAAAGAACCGACCCATTTTAGTTTTTAATAAAATGCAGTCGATCTCTCAATGAGCGAATGAAGCAAGGTCGGCCCCCAGTTAATTTAATAGCGGGAATAACATTTTTATCCACCGTCGATTAGTTGGGCGCACAAGGCAGATAATCGAACTGAAGAACAATATAATCTACTAAGCTCGTAGCATCTAAGATCCGAAATTCTTATAGGATAATATACACAAAACGGAGTTTAGTTTGGAATATTGGGGCATAGAGAGTCCGTAACCGTGAGTTAAGCTGGGTTCACAATAAAAAGCAGTTACGAAACTTCCAATCATTTGCTCTTTATCCATATAACCCACTCCCATGGAAATACGGATTTTATATTCGACTGATGCGTGATGCATGGTCGGAATTTACATTTTTGTAGGAGAAAAATGAACGGTAGTCCTAATTATTCCCGGAGTTCCTAATTGTTGAATATACTTTGTAAGGAATTGCGGGATGCAACCCGTTATAAGTTTTAAATGTTTGGAGCAAATACTTCGACAGTTATTACCTCAAAAGGTAATGGGATCAATGAACGGTTTTATTTCGTTTAAATTTTGACAGTATAGGATGGTCTTTACTGACTAAAACTGCCACCTCAAAATGTGTTGTTCAGGGTGTTCAGCATCGATTAAAACAATTTGCACACCCAAGTGAAGTATAGAATATGACGATTCCTGAGTAGTAAGTGACTCACTAACGAATTTGAGAATGATGCTCCTTTATTTAGGATGTTCCGAAAGAGAATATCGAATGAAATTCGCGACTAGTGACAGTCTTATGAAATTTGTTATAAAACGTTATGAATCTCTACCGAGTGGGGGCGTTCGCCCTTCAATGCAAAGTCCGTAACACGCACACACACACACACAGAGCACATTAACAGGCGGCGCTAATGACACTTTTTGTACCACTTCAAAATACGTCGAGGAGCCGTTCTCATTTCTGCATGGCCGTCTGACGGGCTTTTATTCAAGACGATTACATTTTCAAATTTTCATGTACATAGACTCAATGTACATTCAATGAAGCATGTAAAGTAAGTTTTGTTGTAAAGCCGTATATATGAATATAGGTATTAATGGGGACTGTGCAAAAGTTATATACGCAACAACTTTCTCTGTAGTATAAAATAATATGATAATAGTCTTATTAATGTATGATAGATTGTAGAGTTATACTTATTTACTTACTTTGAGAATAGATTCCAGGACAACACCAAAATATACTCTCCATACTGCATTTAACTCTTAAGGGGCCATAAGTTGTATTGATACCAAACTGGATAAATGGATTAGTTCATATTTTGGCTTTTACCTTACAAAGTACTAGTTATCCTGACGCCCTTTCCAACAGACCAAAGCACCAAAGTTTCTTGTGAACTTTGGATTTCATTCGATAAACAAACAACTTAATACCCGACACCACCCTTAGGTACATGTAATCCAGGCAAAATGTAAACACGAAGGCAAATCCGAGGAGTATCCAAAGGGGGAATAGGGCAACCTACGCCAAGGAGGTACACAAAGGTAGGACCCTTGCCCTACAGCGGCAATGTAAATAAATAAATTTGGTCCTGAACAAATTTTATAGTTTGCCTTAATACGCCGAATGACAGTCAACGTTTCTGTTAAATGCCTCAAAGTTATGAGAAAGCTATTGCAAGTTTACGAACACATTTTCATTATAAGTTTATTTTATATATTTTCTTTCGAACACCAAAGTATCAAAGTTGTCAATACTTATCAAAGCATAATTTTAAACATTGTTTTAGTGACATATAATAAAAAAGAAAATAACTAGATATGTAGTACATGCAGTAAGGATATGGCGCAGGTTACAGCGGACCATTCTGCCCGTCTCAAGCCGGGACTTTGGCAAATGATCGCCGGACCCAAGGCGGTCCCGGAAGACATCATTTTCATGACGGAGAGGGGAAATTTCGAAAGCTGTAGGGCGAGGGCATAAAGGCGATTTTTCAAAGCCCGATATAAAGTACTCAGACTTGATGTCCCGGTAAGGGGAAAATGCAAAATGGAGAAGAGTTTAATCGTCGGTGTCGGGTTTATAGTTTTGGGCAACCTCAGATTTAGGTTTCACCAGAAAGTACTATTATATACAATACAAACTATATACACTGAATGAGAAACGTTTGAACATATATGTGGTACAAATACAAACAACATTCAGTCAGATTTAAGGTATCTATTTCGGCATCCGAGTGGGTTTGGTGTATCCCAATGTTTGCTGCGTTCTCCTTCTCTCGCCGATTAGGTCTTGTGCATGACCGCCTACGAATTCGCACCATTGTCTGCAGATTAGTCAGACAATTATAGAGCAGATTATCATATCTCCACAGTCACTTCACTGGCACTGACTAAGCTCTGTATTCGGTAAATCATCAAATACAGGCATTTATAACGTTTCTTGGATCCTATAACCAACGGACATCCTATACATCAGTGAACTGTGCTAAAGTGAAAAACGCTACTGTAACAACCAAAGTGCTTCTCAAAATATACGGACAGAATGAAACTTTACGGAGCATTAATAGTGCCAGCGAAAGAATATAAACACTGCAATCCGAGATTCGCCTCGACTGAAATCCAGATAGAATTATTTCGATTCCTCCGAAATAAAAGTAGAAATAAAAAAAACCGCTGTGTTCCGCCCGCTTTTTATTCGGTATAGACGTTGAATTAATGGACCATTTCTGTCCCTATAAATAAATCCCGTACTGGATTTCAACTTTCGGTCGCCGGCCGAACTAACTGCTCCCGCCCCCCAAATAAAAATGTTTCCGCTGAAAAAACAGCCAGCCTCGTATCATAGTAGTTCTTCAAAGCATGTTCCGTTGGTGATAGTGATAAACGGGGGGGGGAGTAAAGCGTTTGTTTATTTCGACCACGCTCCAAGGAACAGCGAAATCCCGGTGAAAATCCAGAGCGTAAAATTTACGGTTAAACGTTCACACTTCCCGGCCTTTATAAATATAAATGTATTTAACGGTTGAAAACAGTCGAGTCAACATTTCAGTCGGAATTTTTTTTCCCGTGCTGAATTTATCTCAGCAAAACCCGAATTACTCAAAACATAACACTGACTGGCTTATAAATTTTTCTGAAAAAAAATTAAATAAGATTTACCAAACCAGTCCAATACATTAGAACTTTATTGGCGTCTCGACATTAAGAATTATGCGACATCAAAGTTTATTTCACTCAGAGAATTCATCCGATGATTGAGTTAAATCTCATGTGATAGGACTAAGTGACTGAAGGCTTTTAGGAGTGGTTTTGAATTCTCATTAATATTATTCTCCATTGTTCAATTATCCGTATTATCGCCGTTTTATAGAGTTATCTACCTGTTCGTTCCTGGTATTAAATTATTCCACCTTCCAAACATATCAAACTTTATTATCGTATCTGATTCTGGTAGTTTTGGTGGCTCAGAAAAATCTCTGCTGAGCCTTGCGTAAATAAGACCCCTTGCTGTTTCTGGAGCTTTTATTTCACGAAAAGCGACAGGAGAGAGAGGCCGAGAGAAGACAAATTCGGCCGGAGGGATTATAAATCTGAGCTCGACTTTCAGTTTCTTCGATAAGCTAATAAAGGAGGAAAAAAAGGAATATATGTTAAGTCTGGTAGAACTGCGGAGTCCGGTCGGACCTGGGGCCTCGTCGCCCCGTACGGAATCCGGATAACGCGACGTGCTCTGAATATATATAACTCGGAGGAAGATAGGAGAAAAACATTTCCTAAGATATATCAAAGAGAAGATATAGACCTATTGTACGAAGACAGTAGACAGTAGTGCAGGCTTTTTGCGAAAAGTGAAAATAGTTTTGGTTTTCAAGATCAAGATTGGAAAAATAGATCCATGTTCGGCTGACATAACAAACGAGTGGATCGTTTCTGCAAATAATCATTACCACAGCTGGGTAGTAAAAACAAACAGTTTAATTTGGAAGAATAACTTTCCAGAAATAGAAGGCTTTGAGAGCGCCATATCCCTCACATTATTTTCGCTTCTGTCAATTAAAAATCTTCAAAATGTTTATTAATTTCATACCGCAGAAGGCTAATTGACATATTTAAGCATTGGGATAAAAAACAGTGGATTCCGCGGTTTCTGTTAACGATATTCAAAATCTGTATTTATTCAATAAAAATGATTAAAAATAGGTAACAGAGAAATTGGGTTGATTATTAAAGTTTTTTCGAGGTCTACTAAATAATGTTTCGTACGTTTAACACCATTATTATTTTCAAACATAGATTATATAATTAATTTTTAGCAGTTGCCATTACAACCTTATTTCTTCGATACATTTTTCCGTGATTTTGTTTTTGAGAACCCAATTAAAACGTAATATGTTTAGATTTAAATTAAATTAATTTATTCTCGAGTGGAGCATAAATGATTCCAGAATAAATTTAGTTATAATATAAACAGTTGTATTTATCATGAAGGGAATCTTGCTAGAGGAAAAAAATATGAGAAAAGAAAGGAAAACAGAAGACAATTTCAATGGGGGAGTCAATGACCTCTGAGGGACCTCTCCCAGTTCTATTTATCCGGTTGTGGGGTGGGCGGGCACACCTCTCACCCTCTCCGCCAGCTTCCCCTTTCCAGAGCCGCTCATTATCTTTGAACAAATCCCGATTCGGGAACTTTTATTGCTCTCGGCGATCGATCTAGCTCCGGGACTAACACTCAATCGGAAAGGAGCTCTCGCAACAATTCATGAGAAAACTTCCCCGACCCTCTCCTAAAAAGTGTCGGTGTTTTTTTTTTTACGACTTCGTTACACGCCGAGAAAATGATAAATATGGAATCGTAGGTTTTTCCGGTCATTTTCCGGGAGCTCTTGCCTGTTCGATCAACTAAGGTAGGCGACTGGTTTCGACATTCAGTTAGTAATACGTTGAGGCAGTAACTGCTAAGGAAGTCTCCTATCAGTACATTAATACTGTGCTGGTGTTTTATGAGATTTTAATATTATAACTTCCCAATTATTTACCTATGCTATAATAAAACAATAACATGCTGGTTGTTTCAAATTTTCATTTCCTGTTCGTCATCATTTAGTCAAGAAAGTTACGTTTCGTTATGGGATGCCTTGGAAGATAAGACATACAACTTTTGTTTTGTAATTGATAATTTAAAATTATTTGATATATATATATATATATATATATATATATATATATATAAAGATAATGTAATGTGTATAGTATATAGTGCCCGTGTGTTGCAATGGCCGAAGAGAGAGGGAAACAGTGGGACAGGTAAAGGCAGGGAGGCCGAACGGTCGGTCTTTATGAGCAATTCTTGGCGCACTTGACCCAATATCAAGCACACTCTGTTGCTCAACCCCGTCTCTCTCTTCTCTCTCTCTCTCTCTCTCTCTCTCTCTCTCTCTCTCTTTCTCTGTCTCTCTCTTTCTCTCTCTCTCTCTCTCTCTCTCTACACGCGCTCAGCAGATTTTGTGTCCGTCTCTAAAATCTTTTCCAGACACTACGCTAGAGAGGAAAGTGCTGATCAGATTCAAAGTATCAATGCAGAATATCTGCACACGGTGGCCTTTCATCGTCGATATGGGAAACTTCCAAAATGATGGTGAAAAATAGAAGAAATTTAAGTATCAATGTGAAAAACGAAAAAATTGATTCAGTGGGCCACCCTGTTTTCTCAAGCATCAGTAAAGTAATACTAATCTCTTAACTAAATTATAGACTTAAAATATTTGAAAAGGATAATCTCAAATATTCCGAGTAAATAATCTGAGTAATCTGGAAACTTACAGATTATAAAATATCATACCTTTTTATTTTTGTCAGAAATATTTAAGGGGGTGGGTTAAGGGGAGGGCGGCGTCTCGGGGACGCAACCAGAAAGGATATGAGAGGTGGCCTTTTCAAACAGACCCGCTGCTCGTCCGACCGTAAGAGCACACAGCCGAGCCCCCTCCGCCCACTTTTCATCTGCCCGTTTTGTGGTTTCTCCACCCCAAGGTATATACCCAACAGAGTACCATTAAGTAGTCCGCTACCGTTTACCTCCGTTATGAAACTCAATAGAAGACACAATCCTAACCCAACAGGAATGATGTAGAACTCTAAGAAAGAATGGGAAACATAAATTAGGAAAATAAGGGAAGGGTTTTATAACGACATATAATTATTCTGAATTTTTAGTACTGTTGAAAGTAGGAAATGTAAAATTAATATTTACTAACCGACTTTCACTTAGGATAGCGTTAAGGGAAACCAATTCATGAGATATGATCAAACAGGTTATAATATTACTAATGCTTTATAAGTATGTTAAAGTAATAGCTATATGGCTGCAGGGCGTGTATAAACAATGTATTGTTTAAATCAACTCTCCTTCCAAAAACTAGTAACAGAACTGGTCGATCACATGTAATTGGGGGTGATTTGACTTTCCCTTAACTTCCCACTCCGATATTACTTTCGAAAACATGCTAGTCCTTTATTACACAAAATATCCCAATAAATGTGAATTAAGTGTATGGACTTTTCACCCCATAAATTATTCAGAGCGATACCATTGTCAACCCTGTCATAACTGTTAATTTTTAAAGGACGGGTTACCTTTAAGAATAGCCTATTCAAAACGTCAACTTGTTCCCCCTCGAATTTCTCGAGACAGTTCCCTTCCTCCTCCCCTGGGGCCGACAAAACAATGGACTTTGACAACACAAGTTTCGGCTAAGTTTGACGGTGGCTCAGAATAAATTAACGATAAATAGGCGAAATGAAAAGAAGCCTCGAAGCCCTGGGAAAAGATGTCGTCCCGCCCTACCCGAGGGAAAACCCGTCCACTCAAACTTGGCAAAGACTTTAGGAATCAATTATCTGGTTAACATAATTCTAAGCCACGGATTCGGTCGGTGGCCCACGTTAACTCAAGTTGCCTCACTTACCTCGTTACAACCTTCATTGAAAAACGCCCGGTGTACAATATTTACCTACAAAATGTAAAACGAAGATACAGAGAGGGACCTCATGCATTTTAATGTCTGTCCAAGTCACACAGGGTCGCAAAGTATAAATATTCTTTTATAAAAATAAAAATTAAAACAGCCACTTTACAAAGAAAATTTTAAGTGGTATTTCCCACCCAGTCGAGGGACCTTCAATCAAATTATTTTGCATATTCTGCCATCGTAAAAGTGCCAAAAACTCATTATTGTTTTAATTGACTTATTAATCTCTGGTAAAGGCAGACATTTGAAGGAGATTTAAATTCTTTAAAGTTGAGGAGAGACTTGACAGATATAATTTATTTAGGTTCCAACACTATTCCAAAATATATTTCTGTTTTAACATTTCGATGAAATGAATGTCCGCTTTACCATACCCCAGTGGGACATCAAATTATACGTTTTGTCTCATAAGTCACGATAGCAATATATTTTAGTAACCACTGTAGATAATAAACATTTCAGGTGCACTGAAGTGATTTGTTTATCGGGTCATGCGCTTAACAATCTGATCTGCCGTATGTTAATATACGTTTCCGTTGACTGAAAATTCCGCTTGTATTTAGAAATACATCATTGCCCCCAATTTATTCGTATCTTGAAATAGGCGATATACAGAGGAAACAGCTAATTGGCGGAGAAGAGCAGGTGTAAGCTAGTTATCAAAGCTGGGTCTGAGAAATTTGCAGCCCTAATCAGAGGGTTGGGGCAGGGCCCTAATTACCGGCCACTCGCCCAGGCGAGCCCAATAAAATTGTAACCGGCCGAACTTAGGCCTAGGTTAGGGCCTCGTGACAACCTAAATATTCATTTCCGGCAGCTCCGATTCGATGAGGCGACTCTAAACATATAATCTACATAAAGTAGACATTGTACAGTACTGTTTAATATACGTTCAGAGATAATGCCTCAAAGAAAAGTTCAAGTCTTATTTATAAAAAAATAAATTGGACTTTCTTTATTTTTGAAAGTATGACCCATTAAACGTTCTTCTAATTTTTTGTGTTGAATCGTATATTACGTTTCCTTCAGGTACAGCCGTAGTTCCGGTTAGTAGCCATTAGGTAAAGTGGCCTAAGGGGCATAACAGTGCCTCCCGGCATCCGCTTACCTCATTTTATATCAAGGAAAGTTAAATCTTGCTTAAGTTAAATCGTAAGGTAAGTAAGTAAGTTAAATATTACAGCATTTCTATTGTCACAATAAAGTTCCGTGAATACCATAATAGTACAACATGAAACAAGAATCAAACAACATATTTATTGCGAAACTCATTACTAGAATGTGGGCATGTGATGGTGTTCATAATAAGACGGAATGGAAGAAGCTTCCTATAGAAGTTCCCGTAATTATCTCTGATATTACGTCAAGAAAGGGACAATCACTAGGACTGGGTGAATAGGGCGAACATTAATAACACTCTTACTTCTGGTTTTACTAAAATATTTGGGACGTTCACCGAAGTGCGGTTATATTCCAGTGGACTAAATATCGCGGAGTGCTGTACTCGAAAATTGCATCGAATACAGAAGGACCCTGATTATACAATAAATATTTTATTTTGATTTCGAATAAGGTCCTAAGACCAAAAATGAAAGTACAATGACAGATTTTTTTATCTCATTCTCTTCTCTGGAGTGGAAGTCAAAAGTGAAAGTTTGATCGTCTTACTGGCTGGCGCGACTGGTTCTATGAGTGAATGGACTGTACTATAGTGTTTCGTCAACGTGGGCTCATTCTTACAGTTGATTTCTTCCTGCGAATCTTCCTTTCGCCGTTTTCGCAGGATCACCTCGGGCTCGAACTGAGCTGCAACGCATAGTGTTGCTGCAAATTCTCTCCTGGCTAGTGGAGGGTGCGCGAGGTTCAAGACTTTCCTCTAGACCCGCGCCCAATCTTCCCTGTGACCCGGGCCCGAACATCACAGGCGACACAGGAACTAACGTTAACGATAACGGTTGGTCCAACCTTATATCGAGGTATCGCGTCCTCGTGACCCACTTCATGACTCCTACCATGACTGGGGACCAGGATTTAAAGTACAGTACTAGTGCAGACTGGATGCTTCACAGGCAACTAACATGCCTGAGTGACTCGCCAAGCAGCCAAAACTACGAAGATTACCATAACTGTAGTTTATTATTGTCTTTAGCTTAATTACTGCAAAAATTATTCCCCAGAACTTTATTGTCACATTGTGTATGCTGGTAATATGGTGGTATTGGCATGTTTACCTTTTTTGGTCTGGGAGTGTTATTTCGTTGTCGTCAGAGATACTTGTCGGTGCTGGCAACAGGACCGGTGGGAACTGAAACAGGGGGAAAATACATTGAGAAACATGCACATTTACTAAAAAGTAAGTCATTAAATTAAGATGCAATAATTAGTTATTTGTTCATTTCATGGATTTTTCATAAATCTTGTATTAATTAAAACGGAGCATTATTATAAATTTGTTATAAAAATAAGTAATTCCAATAAATGATAATCCCATACCATTGGTATCACCTTCTCAGGATAAAATGCGGGTAACTAGAAAAATTAACATGACGGTCCGTGTTTACATAATTTAAAATGCAATCCCGTTTAATCCCCCGCTTAAAATTATTCACGGCCCGATGATAACTCACTGAGTATGTAACGATTCGCTCGGTTTGTACATGCAAGGCGGTACAGACATGCAAATTTCTGCTAGCATGATTACCACCTGTCGGCACCCACAATTGAAATCGCTGTACCTAACATGACTTGCTTTCGGGGTGTTATTAATGGATATTTCAGACCGAGGTTTCAGCCTCTTAGAAATAGAATTGTGGTCGCAATGGAATCCAAAAGTGTTCCCTCGTTTCCCTACTTTAAATGATTCCGCCTTATTATGGGAGGTATATTAAAGGGAGAGTGAAACCAGTGAAAGTTCAGGGATCAGAAACTGAAGTAAAACCGATATTAACTGTCCGATGAGAGCTGCAATTAAGTCTAAGCAGGGCTTGGATATTGGAACGAGCTGGAAAGTCTACCCTCGAGAGTGCTAAGGGGAGACTCTGCATCGCATCAAAGTCTAATGTTGCTCCCTTTCCGGCTACTTTGTTCTCTAATCCTGTTGTTCCGGTCCGGCTTTATTTAATATGGCCGACGCCCCACCCGCCAATTCGCCCAAACAAAGTTTCTAGTCGAGATTCCCTTACACCAAGTTTGGCAGGGCTTCGTCGCCCCCACTTAAATCGGTATCGACTCTCAACCCAACTTTCATTCTTATTAGTTTATTACTATAGGGTTGCGGGGTCTTAAACGCCACTCAGGTTTAGTTGGAACCGGGCCTAGACTAATCTGTTACTTCAGATCACAGATCCCTCTATTCAAAATCATACAATACCTCGGCCTAATGGCATTATTTACTGATATCCTCTTGGTCCCGTGACAGGATGAAAGGCTGGAGAAATTAATTTTTATATGGCAACACATATAAAAATACATACTCTAGAACATTGATTTCCAAAGTGGTCCAGGGGGGTCCACGGGAGACTCGAGGGGGGTTGAGTTAGATCTAATCTTCACATTTTTTGTCAAGTTTTGGGAATATGGTAGAAATGTAGCTGCAGGGGGTCCACCGGAAGCAGCAAAATTTTTAAAGTGGTCTATGAGAAAAAAAGTTTGGGAACCTAGGCTCTAGAAAGTGTTCTTCGGATTTAATCGGACCGCTCACTCCTCACAGCGCATGAAGTCAATCGGAATAGGCACGTGCAGTGGCACCCGACGGCAGTGCAATAAAAACGGCCTAATTATTGGGCGCAGAACATTGGGGTCTAGATGAATGTAGGGGGAGTTTCGCGGCCTGCATTATTGCGTAACTGGGTCACGCAGGTGCGAATATTTTCGAGGTGGGGCGGCCGCCTCCCGAATAATTTAAGGCGGTCCCTTTCCATTTAATTAGTGTACCGACTGCGGCCCCGATTTAATGGAGTCGTTAAATTCGCGGCAACGCTCAACAAGTGTTCGGATTTATTTTCCCCGGCTGTTGGTGTTAAGCGCGTGAGCAGAACTCGCTCCGACCCTCCAATATACGGGATAAATTATCATAAATATTGGTACCGATTAGATTCCGTCTCCCGGAAACCCCTTGTTTTGTATTCATGGAAGAAAATTGACTGCTCCGTACGTTTAAACTGAGTGAGTGCATCCTTTCGAAAACAGAGTTTCGCAATATTGAACTTGTTCCGAGATCAATCACTTCCCCCTTCGGCTGCGTTATCTTTTTCCCGATAAGCCCACAAATTTAAGGGTGACGTGTATACCATTTTCTTGTTACGATGGGCGCGAGATAAGATAGTGGGACAATCGAGAATACGCGGGAAAGATTTTATTATTTTATTAGATCATTATAACAATTACTTTTATTTATTTCATTTCCTCAAATAAATACCACGAGTTTCCAAAATTCCTTTTTATTGAGTATCTTTATATACACACTCCAATTTAACGTATTATCATGAGGCCATGTACGTCAGATATGTAGAAAGGAATTCGTTTGTGTCCGATCGATTCATTTAGTCTTTTTGATGTTCACCAGTATTTTCCGTTGATTTAGAGCATTAATTAGGTGCTGTGACCCGATCCTAACACTGTCACAGGAGGCACTAGAGCACAAATATAATTTAAGTGTCAGGTTCGAAAAATTTTCATGGTTCTACCCCCGAATTCACTATAGTCCAGGATTCATGGGAATGACTGCTAGTGCTCGGAATAACGCTATTGACATACCAGGGAGATATTTAGCTTTTTCGGTTGCCGATTAAGCGTTTGCATACCATTTTACTGTCCTGTTGCTATGGAGAAAATATTGTTTTCTTATGGATTCTTTCGCGATTTATAATTTCCTTATTATTTTCTGAAAATAGGCGAGTGGGTTCTGAAAATCGATAGTGAGGAATTACGGCAATAATAGTCACACAGGTAAGCGGAGTGTCAATGTTATTCATGATGTAATGGCGTGTAGGGAAAATCAGATTTCTTTAATAAATTGGCGCCCATAAAATTATCTACCGATACCGTTGTCAGATAAGTAGTCGGGAAACATACGATAACGGACCACGCCACGGCGCGTTATCGTCTACAAGGGCATTAAAAAACTATTGAATTGCAATCGAACTTTACTACCACAACTTAACTACCGAACGGGTACATAAAAAATGTAACTAATTTAGAGAATATTAAAAAATAGCTAGCCGTTAATTTCGGATAATCTGCGAAGATTTTCTCACACAGTTCCAATATTATGTGAAATATTTCCAGAAATTAATTAATTAATATATTTAAAGTTTTATATTTGATGTATCAATATCATTATTATTATCATAATATCATATATCATTCCTTTATATAGTAGATTATATTTCTATCGGTGTTCAACCACGGGTCGTATCAAATAACGAAATACATCTCATTGACACCAAACGGTTAATATTTCGGATTCACCAGTTCATTTCGATATGATAATTTCACCGGAATAATATTCGCCATTTTATTCACAGCTATTTTGGATTATTGAACATTCACGAGTACAAGCGTGATAAAAACTGCTTAAATATGCAAAAACGGAATACTTATAAATAAATAAATACAAAATAATACTGAATTGAGATCGTTCTACCGAAAAAATTGTTTAGCAATGCGAAATGGCTCATGCGGCAAATTTAATTTATACATTGGGTCCTCAAGCGACGAATATACTTCATGGGTGTTTCGTTCCATACCTCCAATAGGATATAACTCTCATAGTTTTAGTATCGATAAATTCCATTCACCTTTTTTATTGACAATTTTATATATCGATTGAAGTGTCAAGGTGTCAAGAGGTTAATGACATATTTTTTATATAAATTCAAATGTCTAACCTCAAACATTAACTCAGCTCCAGGTCAATATGGGTGACTTATTTACTTTAAAAAATAAAATGCATTTTAAGTAATGGCCCTAACTCAGTAATGTGTTAAACCTATTTGTACGTGATAGCCACATTTCTGTCCGAATTTTGGAAAGGAAATTTGGTTCATTTTCTCGATTCAAGTCCTCTAGAAAACCCCCGCACCGGGTTCCGATTAATTCACACAACCAGGACAAGAGAGGGGCACAATGCGCCCCTCTTGGGTGGGAGTGGATAGCATTTTCCTACTGTTCCTCTTTTTCCTTCAAATTCCCGGCCCAGAAATTTCCCGACCCTTAATGGAAGGGAGAAATAAGGCGTTGGGATATAGAGGAGAAGCTCAAGGGTAATGTCCGCCTCGAAGTAAAACGTGGCCACCTAACGTCCAGGCTCCTATCTCCAACGTCCTTTGAAATACCAAAAATTGAATCCTCGTTATTAAAAGTTCACGGAAATTACAATGTCAAGGAAATTAAAACTTTCTAGGATCTCCAAAAGCATATAGCAACATACTACCGCGTACATTTTTAAACGCGAACTATATGGCGATGAATTCACATTTCACACCTTATGAAACCAGTCCATCGAAAGGTCAAAGCATTCTCGCAGAATGGTATTCCAAGATAATAATTGACCGTTTTCATTTGCTTGCTGTTAAAGACTTTTCACGCAAAGTCACGGAAATAAGTATGACATACTCTAATTTCAAATTAATATGTGTATTTTTAATTATATGACACTTTTCCCTCAATTGGGACAATAATTAATAGCGACAAACACGGATTTATACCAATAAGAGACACAATATGAATGTGCGTATCCGATATTGCAGCAGGGGCAGTACTACAGATAGAATGAGCTTTCCACTGGTGTGGTTGAAAACAAATGGTTGAGAACACTTTCACACATATGAGAGGAATGCCTTTAATAATTGTTAAATAATAAGAATTTACGTAATAAGAATTTTTATTACGTAATTTGTGGTCGCAAATCCGTCTCCGCGGCCGGTTTCTCTGAAGGAAATCCGAACGGGCGAAATTCCCGGTTTTAATTATTTCAGATACGTGAGGGTCAGACGTGACGCGACCGCTTCGCGTTGGAGCCAACTCGCAAAAACGCTCATTTTGAATAATGTTATGCCGTTTAATATTCCATCCCTGTTTCCACTGAACTTAGGGGGAGGGGGTGGGGACGGCAGCTACAGGTCAAACTAGATTTTATAGCAAGACGGAATCTCCTTTAGACCGTTACATCACTCTTTGTCCGTGTTCGGCCTCGGACAAAGTTGACACGAATTGTGTAATGTCTCTAACTGTTGCATACTACAATTTAATTTCCAGAAAGTTTTTCTGGGGCCACTTGCATGCGGTGCCCCGAACCACCGTGAAATGAACGCAGAAATGAAAAATGGGGCCAACAGGATAGTCAAATAAAAGTGTTTATTTAAATATTGAAATAATATGCTTATAGTGTTGGAACTGAATAATGAACTTCAAATCAGGAAAATCAGAATCACTGTACATTGAAAAGTGAACATTTAAAAACGTAGTCAAAGTCAAAACGTAGTTAAGTTTCAAACCGAATATTTAATTTTTCCTGCTCTGGACAACTACAATAATTGACATATTTGAAAATCACAACAAAATATGTGGGAAAAACGGTTCAGAAGATATCAGAAAAACGATTTTCCCAGTTCGCATATTTGACGTCTGGCCAACGCTGCGGAGAATCGTCCAGCTCTTCACTCGCGGCCGATGAATTATTTCGGATTTAAAGGAGAGCGCGACAATCGGACGCTGTCCACGTCCAATGGATTCACAACGGGTACAGGCAAAGACCGTAGCCTGAAATAAACGCAATGCCGCAAGTTCATTCTCGTGGACTCAGACCGCTCAGAATACGCGATTGGTTAGAGAGGGGGAGATTTTCAAAAATATAAATGACGAAGCAGCTGAATATAGTCGCCCGGAAGTACCCGCTGTTTGTTCCGTTTAGAGGAACACATTGGGTAAACAGGTTTAACAATCTTCCCATTCCTTAGGCTGTATGTCAGCTTTCATAATATGCTCCACGTAATATAATATAATATATTATTTATATTATATTATAATAGATGTACGGAAAATCGATATATACATGCATTTCTTTAAGTATACACTAACATAATTTGTGAAATAATACCCCAATCGAAATTATAGAAAAAACCCTCGCTTTCATGTATTGAACCACTAACTAAATAATTGAATTATTTGCAAATATGGTAATACGTTGTCCCGAACCGTTTTAAAACGGAATATTTAAGTAGAGCTGTCTTATTTTGAATAATCCGCGTCCTTAATTGAAGTAAGTAGCATAAGGGAAAAGACGGTAAGTGGTGAGCTCTATAAACGGGTCTGTTCGGCGGGCCGCCATCATGCCCAAGGGCATTCGGGTCTCTTCCTCTTGTCTCTTATGAATAAAAAATTTTACTTAGAAAGGGCTCACTTATTTCAAGTGGCGAACGCGGAGTCCAAACTAAAAGGTTATTCAGGTGCTGAGCTCCATTCTTTAGTGTTTCCTTTTTATTTTTTGAAAAATACGCTTACGAGCATCATGTTTTCCCGCATAGCAACATTTTTTGGTGTTCCGGTCCGAAATCAAAAATGAAATATGTCAATCATTGTGCAATCGAGTCTGACAGTCGCTCTCAGACGTTATCAGGTTAAGGCTGAAATGTGCATGAATGATACTCATTGATGTGTCCATATATATATATTTGATCATCAAAGCCACCCAAGAATTCAAAGCCCCTTCCTTTCTGCAATATTAAAAGTCTAGTGTAGTTAATGAAGCACTGTCAAGAGAGTTGATTAATGACTAGTCCAAATTAATCCACCTCAAACGGAAACTAGGGAAAGATGCCAAAAAACTACACCAAGTTAGTTGGATAAAAGTACAATTTTCTATTTATTTTATTTTTCTATTTATTTCAGAAAATTGAAGACAGGATATTCTCCATATTTCATATATATATATATATATATATATATATATATATATATATATATATACAGAGCGGTATATATGTCTAGCGGTCTAGCAAGAGATCAAACAAGCGAGAGGAGACGAAATCTACGTCAATAATTATTATATCGTATATATCCTGTGATAAGGTTGGTCCATTTTCTGAAAAGTGTGGGTTTTATAATTTATGGCGGCAGTCATTTTCATTATTTGTTTTCGCTCCATATTCGAATTCTATTAACTACAATAAATATCTAATTAACTTTAACTGTTAAAAATATCAAAATATATTAACTGTCCCGAAGTTTACACCAAAAATATATAATGCATTGGACACACAGGACAATTAAAACGAACTAATATTCTAGGGATTATTCTTTTTGATAGAAATCATTCGTGGGGTATTTCATTCGTGAATGAAATAAGTAATTTTACCGATTGCATAACGGTATCTTAGTTTTCTCCCGAACAGTCAGAAAATCATTCGATCGAGAATGCTGTATCGATCTGTATGTGTATTTGCGGTATCGATTTAACTGAAAACGCTGAAAATTCACGTCGTTTCGTTGTCGGAACAGGGCTTAAAATATTGTAGGCGGCATTGTTCGGGGGAGCACTTTCACTCTCACTCCCGGGTAGGCGGTAATGTTCGTGGGACCGCAATCGGGGAGTTAAGTGAACGGTAGGAAAACTAGGAGAGGTCCCCGGGTTAAACGGTCGTATCCATCAGGGTTGGCGGGTCGTCGCCTTAACCGAAAACCCCGCTCCACCCTCCGCCCGCCCACTCCAACCCGTTCAGCCGCCAATACTTCCTTCCAGAGCAGGCCGGGTGCAGCACCCAGGTGGGGAGCTTTTAAACGAGCCGAGCCTGCCCCGAAACTCCCATCTCGGCATATTGGCTACAGACCAACCTCACCAACAGGGAATTGGAAAATAGGCTCGCCGCGGGCACGTCCGAGTTAAAGCGCTAACCGAACACAGCAATCCAAAGCGCAATACAGAAGAAACACCAGTCTACATAACAGAAGGTCTAAAACCTATTATTAGAAAACCAGAAATTAGAAACCTAATTATTTACGCATATAACAGTACAAGGGCTCGTTAAATAACTGTGTATTTTATGAAATAAACAGTCTTACAAATCTTTATTAACCCGCTATAACACCCTCTTAAGCTTTCTATACTTTCTGTGAGCAACGCCTGCGCTTTTGGAAAGTAAAACCCCACAGAAGTACGACTGTCTTTGGACAACGCCCAAAGGGTAGTCGTTTACCGGGGCTTTCCTCCCTGCAGCCTATCACAGACGGCGGTTACGTTCTTTTACCCCGACAATTTTTTCTTCTGCCGCTATTTATAATAGGCCAGTCATTTACGATTCCAGTTTGGATTTAATCGAGATTTGAACCCCGGCCATTACATCTCTTATGGTAAGACTTATCCTCCTTTTTAATTTCAGGTTTAATTTCAGATTTGTTAATATCAAGTAGTGCCTTGTCTTGGGAATTACAGCTCATTCCATTTCGTTTCATTAGGGGCCCCACACAATTGGTCCATTTCATCACGAATTCTCTACCAATAGTAGAAGACATTTGCTACTTGTCCGAATATGAAATTCAGATGCCCATCAACCTAAAAACACAGCATGCCGCAATTATTCATCGAAGAATGTACACGATTAAATGTCCATTCTTTAAAATGCGCCATGAATCCAAACGCGGTCAGCCGTGTTATTCTACTGCGTTTACAATCAATCAATCTCCCTGTGCTTGACAAGTGAGTCAAATATAGCGTCTTATAGACGTTGATTCATCAAGAACGGAGTGCCGACAACCGATAGGATATATATTCCGTACTCGTGGTTTTTACTCGGCGAGTTACACGAAATAAATTATTGAGATATTTATAAATCATTCAATGCATGCAGGTTTTTTAAATAGTGTATGTAGGAGAAAAATCGTATTCAATTTCCCTATTTGTCAGAACTTCGATACCTATACCAATAATTAAATCATACATCGTAAAGTGTATAAAAATGATCTACTTATATAATTATAATTGAGATATTACTTTGGCGGTAATTTTGAATATTAACCCCTGCGACTTTCAGTAATTAATTAGATAAATACGTTTTTTAATCATCCGGTCAGAGTGGAATGTCTTGAGGAATGACCCATCTTAGGTAGCTCTGAGGCGTGTACTGTTAATAGGGATTAACGGTAGTTTTTAGTGCTACGCTTTAAGGTAATAAATGGGGGCGGATTGATAATACGGGCTGAAAGCTGAGTGCGGTGTGTGGTCCACGGTACCTCTCCGGTGTACCCCACGCCCCCGCCGGCGGTGTGGGCGGTACCGGAGCGGTGAAATGGGCGATAGGGCCGTAGAGGAGTCCAGCAGAGGTGTCTCCTTTTTCGCTGGGAGAGTGAACGGCTGTGCGTGAGCGGGTCGTCACCCGCCGCGGTGCGGGTATATAATGTCAAGGTTGGTGAGGGGGGCAGGGGACAAAACTAGGCCGTGCGGCTCCCACTGTTGTTCTGTCGGCGAGGGCTGAGCCCACTAGAAAATGCTTGCCGCTATCGGGTAAAACACTATCATCATTGGATCTAACCTCATCTTGCCCCACGGCCCTCTCAATATCAAACTAAGAACTCAATTCATTCATCATCATAATCAAAAATGTGTTTACAATTCATAAATTGGTTTAATTTCCGAATGTTTGGGACATGTTTCAACTATTGCAGGTATAACTCCAGAAGAGGCACAGTTAAAAACTTATAGTCTACATTTTGTACTTTATTGTTACCTTATTTAAAATAATATAAACAAATCATTTCAGTTTTAAATTCATACTCCTTAGTATAGACGTATAATATATTCCGAACAGAGTATTCTTTAATGCACATTCGCACTAAAAAAAAATGGAGGGTTAACAAAACTTATTACATATAAAACATAATGGTCATAACTACGTAGATGAATAAAGCACATTTAATAAAGAATTAATGAAACCATGCGATGCTTTGGTAATTTGACAATTTCCGTGAAAACTGTCTCTGTTCTGCAATGACAGTACAGCCGGGTAAAACAACGTGGCGAATCGCGTAGCGCGCACCGCGACTACCGCAAAAATAACAGCCGGCCTTCGCTCATTTGGGAAACAGTGACAGTTCGGCATAAGCAGACTCGGCTGAAATACGCCGAGAGTGTATTTGATGGAAACGGTTTCACACAGCGCCCAACTTGGCCGTAAGAACCGCCTACTCGCCCTCCACCGTAATTTGACCGCGGTTTTAAATGGACAGCGTTTGCGAATAATTTGGATTGCATTAGCGTTTTGTCCGCGAAATGGTTTTGCCCGCAGGACCGGTTCCCCGCTCCGGTGGACCCCCAACCCTCCACGCCCCCTCCCACGAAGGCCCGGAATATTTTACAAAGCGATTTACATATTTTTTACAGCGCAAGAAATAGAACACCGTTCGCTGTTAAACAATGCCGAGGGCAAATAAATAAGCGATGGGACGGCCCTACATTTTTTGCTGCCTTTCCTTTTCGTATTGTCATTAAAATAGGATCTCTGCCAATTTAAACCCTCTCTTAATTCCATGACCGTATATATCTTATTCTAAGTAGTGTCGGTTTTTATAAACAACGGATGTACCTATTTCAACTCACTCGAGGTGAACTACAATATATATACCTTACATTGAAACAGAACATAATTCGGTCATTTAATTACATATCTTTCTTTAGTAAATTGGGGGAAAGTTGTAAATCAAAAGTAGAGGGTAATAGGAAAACTGTATCTATAGTAATGGACATTCGTTCGCCTTCCTAATTCTCGTATTTTGTCAAAATTGTACTGTACATATTCAAATTAAATTAAATCTACTACAGATACACGGTATGTGAACCAGAATGTGTATAGACATTTATCTTTATATACATACATGTTTTATTATTTAAACTTAAGTATGAACATGTAAGTACCGTGCAAACTGGGAAAGCAAATAATCACGCGAATTTCAGTTAAAAAGGGCTCGTTGATTGAAGAAGAAAATTGTTTGCCGGGTAACAAAGCCTGTATCGGAAAAGGTCCTAATCCCTATTAATTACTCTTTTGAACCCCAGACAGGGCTCGGCTCCTCCTCCCAGTTTCCGACCAGAAGTCGTTTCCTTCCGATAGAAAGTCGTTTTGCCTTATTTCTAAAAATTGAGCAATAAAGAGTAATTGCTACGCTGGGATTGCTAATTATTATAGAAAACACTATGCCTAAATTTAAATTCTAATTAGCATTCTGGAGTTAAATGAGCTCCAATCACAATCAATTCAGACGAGCAATTGAAATTAAAATTTGTTTTACCACCGGTGCTTCAACCCAAATCAGCCCATGATGAAAGATAATTCAGTCCACCGGTCGGGTATATGTAAATGTTAAGTACATAAACAGTCATTTTGAGTTCACGTGTTCCCAACTATTGTTCTACGGTAAGTTTTATCTTTTGACACGATTTAATGGAAAAATATATTTAAATATTACATATGGCAACATATTAGCGATGGAAACGGCCTGCAAAATGTAAAATTTTTATGAAAGACATTCCTGTTATACGTTCAGTGTAATGTGAAAATATCTGGGAGGGTTTGAAATGAACAGTTCTCCAAAGTAGGATGTATCATTCCCTACACTGAACATATTGGTGAAATGCTTGCTGCTTATCATAACCGCTAATTATCATATAAAAGTTTTCCCCGAACAGTTCATCATTTGGATATATTCGGAGTTGACATAACACCCACTTGTTTTTTTTAATTAAATCACATGTATGATATTAAATTAATATGTGAGTATTGAATCACATACATTCTTCATTTTCCAATAATCCGGTTAATTACTTTAACCGGAAAATTCGTTACAATTTTGGAATATCGGTTTCTTGTTCCCGATATTTTCGGTAATATTAACATCGAAAAATCCGTAATGCATATAAGCAATATCTAAATAAGGTAGCATAATTCAATAATAAATTATTAAATTTCTAGTGTCAAATTACTTGCATAAATACATAAATGAATGTGGTAGATTGGATATCCACCAGCAGTATATTGGTCGATTACAGCCGAAGGAATTCCTTCCAGCTACGAACGTTTAAATCTGTAGTGCGAATTAGGACACGTATTTATACCTCAAATTACTGCAGGACCTTATAGTCACAAAATGTAAAAACTATAATCGGCAACAGTTACATCAAATAAGGGTATAAATAAATTATTTTTTATATTTTAACAACTTATTTTTAAAATACCAATACTTTTTGCTCCGTATTTCTATTAAAACATAAAAATCCAATAAAAATGAATACATTCTAAGCCCTAAATTACTACATAACTTCAACCATTCTAGAATAATTCAAAAAATGTTTTTTATATTTTAAAACACGAAATAAAATAATAATTATAATATAATAATATAAATATTAAAATTCGTCAGAAACAGTAATTATTACGTGATTTTCAGTTAGAGTAAATTTTCATATATATATATATATATATATATATATATATATATATATATATATATATATACATATAGTTGTGACTGTAGAGTAATAATTAACGCGTGAGATCTAATTTTTAACAAAACAAAGGCTAACAATAACTAAATATAAATGCTTGGAAGTTTTTAAAATATAGGATATTGGAAAACCTATTTGCACTAATGTCATTATTGAATTCTACACTGCATTAGACTGGAACAGTGTAAATTCCTGGAATTTCCCAGGAATTCCAATGCATAAATCTGAACATCGAATTAGGACACGTATTTTAGCGAAGTGAATATGAATTGGGAATTGTGAATACAATAATTGACAATATATTTGTGTCAATGAATGTGAAAATGAGGCATCCGTCATTAATAATTATTTATCATATTGTAATCGATTTTATGAATCTATACGACACTTGGTAGAAATAAACGAAAGAAAAACTCACTGCAGACGTTTGGATTGCGCACGGGATTTAAAAAAATATTTTAATTTTCGGAATTTGTTATGGAATCCGTAAGGATTCGAAATATCTCTCTGAGCTACACCGCCTTCGGCTTCACGCCATCGTCAATAGCATCCACCACGGGATGGCTACCGATGAAGTGCTGACAGGACGCTTAATCCCGATATTTTACTGACGACGGCGAGAAGCCAAAACCGGTCTAGCCAAATAATGGACAGGGTGTATCATAGAATCGTTTCCATGGTTGATACCCACAGGACAGAATTACAGATGAACGATCGACGGCACAAATTCAACTGTGACAATCGATTAAAATATTAATAGATATAAATTAGAAAAGTTGTATATTACTTAGTAAAGAGCAGGGGATTTCCATCAATTGAAATTTACAATCGATTGAAAAGTTTCTGGTCTACCTTGCGCGTAATCGAATCCGGGATCCGTCTCGCGGAGAGAGAGAGAGAGAGAGAGAGAGAGAGAGAGAGAGAGAGAGAGAGAGAGAGAGAGAGAGAGAGAGAGAGAGAGAGAGAGAGAGAGAGAGAGAGAGAGAGAGAGAGAGAGAGAGAGAGAGAGAGAGAGAGAGAGAGAGAGAGAGAGAGAGAGAGAGAGAGAGAGAGAGAGAGAGATCGTTTCAATCAATTGTGCATTTGAATTGAAGCTGGGGACTCACCTTATCGCCGGGCGTTGTGAGCGAGTGTGGGGCCTTGTAGTTGCATGTAATTGGGGGTCTGCTCGTGGTTGGCTGTCGGTGCGGGCTGTGCGGGCGGGGCGGGCCGGGGCGGGGGTGGGTGGGTGGCGGTGGGTGGTGTGGTGGTTGTGGAGGTGTACTAGTTGATACGTGTTGTTATGTGTTGTGGTGTCGGTGTTTGTGGTGTTGGTTGTGGTGTCGGGTCGGCGGTGCGACTGCGGGTCTAAGGTGGGTGGCTGTGCCGGCCCTGGCCGCTGGTCCACTGTCGCGCATGAACCAGCCCGCCGTTCACTCCCCCTCCTCCTACCGATTCCCCTATCCCCTATCCCCCCCCTTACCATCTTTCTCTCGCCCTCCCGACCTCTCGCCGCCTCCTTCTCATCCTCCCGTTCTCCTCGTCCCTTCCCTTCGCCCATTCATATCCGACTATCACACTCCTCCATGCTACTCATCTATCCGGGCAAGAGATTTTTTTTTAACTTTGTCCAGTTATAGGTACGATTGCGGTTTGTTTGATTAGTTTCACTCGTTTCACTCGATAAAGACGCCATCCAGTGACGGTACTTTTAACCTGGCCTACAGAAAGTCTCTATGCCAGTGGCGTTTAAGCCGACGCTTAAAAGAGGAAAGGGACTGAACGAGTGGATTTGGATGCGGAGAGGACCGGGAATGAAATTTAAGGAAGCGTGATTTTGCGACTTCGTCGACTGTTGGTATGTTGAGGTCATTATGGATTGTTCAGTTAGAAACATACCAGGGAGCATTAAGGATGGTACGAAGGACTATTGAATGGAATGTTTTGATGCGAGCGATGTTGGATTTCTTGGCGGAACCCCATAGTTCTATTCCGTATGTTCATGTCGGTTTTAGAATAGTTTTATTTATTTTCAGTTTGTTGGCTATTGTAAGTTTTGATGTCCTTTTCAAAAGAGGTCTCAACAGTCCAAATTTACGATTTAGATATTGTTCTTTGCAGTCGGGTATGGGCCGGGCAATAGATACGGATGATTTTTCAATTAGACATACAATTTATTAGTTTAACACACCTGTTTTGGTCTGTGAGGAGTTGGAATACCGTAAATTTCGTGTGTTTCGACAGTCAGCAAAGATCAAATATTGCAAGTTTCAGTTAGATTAACGAAACTGTGCTTGCAAGCTGGTTGCATGCTAAACTCTAAACAAACAAGCAACAGAAAACTGTTTGGTGGTAAAGTTATATGAGCAAAGTTTCCCAACGTGCACTACATAATTGGGGAATAATATTCTAACATTAGTCGAAGAATCGGGCTCCTGGCACAATTTTTTTGCCTCGGAAGTTGACAATCCCTCGGTGTCACCCATGTCGTTTTCGTTATTAAGCGCAGATAAGTATGTGAACAGAGAAGTCGGCCGAAAATGTGGCCAAACGAAACCTGACACTTACAAATAAGCCAGTACTGCTTCAATCAGTGTGTGACGTAACCTATAGAACACAAAGAGTAAGCCACCTAACTGACAGGACCATTTTGACGGTTGGTTGAAGCAGGAATTTTGACCAATAAGAAAGCAGATATTCACAAAAATGCATTTTTATGTATTGTATTTATCAGTTATTTATTGCAAACTCAAGAAAGCAAATATTAAAAGGTAGGTAAGTCAGTTGGGTATATTGGTTGACCAAAAGACTACTGATGATGGCGAGCAGCCGAAACCGGTCCAGCAAAAGACCAACCCAGAGAGCGGAGATAGAAGGTCTAAAGAAATATGTATGTATGGATGTTTTTTTGGCTTCCTCACTTAGGCACTGCCATTTGTACTGTGGTGGTTCTCGTTTGTTTTATATATATACGTGTCTTGTTATTGTGTTTTTGGGGAAATGTTTGATCGTGACTAACACCGGCCGAAACCGGTCTACCGAAAGACCAAACGAGGGGAGACAGAAACACGCGAAATCTACAGTCTACCTGCTCATAACTGCTAACATTGTTGAAAGTTCTTGCCTTTATATTCCTTAATAATTGTATATTTCTAAGCCTAATTGGCCAAAATCCGATTTCAAATACACTTGTAAATTATTTGGACTAATTTTTCATGGAATGAGATTCTTCTTGACGAAAGTTTCTTCCGGTTATCCCTTGAATAAATCGGTTAGACGTTAGTTAATAAAAAATTTGATAGAAATAAATCAATTGGGCATCGGATGGGGCAAGATGCTTGCGTCCACTAAGCGCCCGCTAAGCGTTGGAACGCTAACGAGTTTTAGGTTGTTTCGATATTATGAATTAGAGCGAGGGGGAAACTACATTTAATTTTATTAGTTAGGATCTTATAGGATTATTAGGATGAACCGGTCGAGTTTGTAATATCTGATGACTACCGCCCTTTGGGGTTTGAAGACGGACACCGCCCATCTAGTTTGCAACAGGCTGTACTAGCCGCTTTTTGGGCACGTCCACCGCCGATGTACAATTCTCGCGACATAACGAAAAGGACAATAATGACACTAGAACTGATGAGTAGAGTGACTGTGTGGACAAGCCTAAGTGCCCCACTGTGCCTTTAACTGACGACGAGGGAATAGTTTCTGTCGTATTTGGGCATCGTATTATACAGAATGATCATCACTGTCTAACTGGGCAGATTTAAAACATCAGATCTTTTAAACATACAGACGGCTATTTAAATTTCGTCTACCACTGTTAGACTACCGATGGAACGGTTCCTGTCCGTTATTGCAATTTTCGATTTTTCAACTTTCCTCTAAACACGACGCATATCACACATGTAAACCAGATTCGAATTTTGGGTGTGCTGTGAAACCCATGGCAGTGTTATAGTCCCTCGGCAAAAGTTGCTATTGATCCGAATTGAGATGAAATAAATGACCGGGCCCCAGTGCTTCTTAAAACGCCGGTATTAGTCCTTCCTGCCTATATTGTAAATAACTCAGAAGATAAACTTCTCCTATGAGAGAAATCGGTTTTTTATTTTTATGATTTTGAATATATTTTTCTGTAGAGAAAAATTCCTAAACTATTGTAAATCCAGCCGACATCAAAAATACTGTTTTTGAGACTACCAAGGCTAAATACTATTTTTTAAATATGTTTTTACTGACAATTATTAATTTTTCGATTCTATTATTATGTCACACGTTACAAATTGATTTAAGATATTAAAGGTGAGTATTCGTTCTGAAGTTTCACAGATATTCAGACTATGTTTGCATTTTTTAGAATCTCATACACGATCCGTTTTCTGATTTACCAGTGGAAAGGTTCAATATGGCATTGACATTATTTAAACACTGATTGTGATTTGATTTTCTAAACAATGTCATGATTCCTAAAATTGATTAATTTGGATCAATCCCTCCTTGAACTGATACTGAATCCGTTTAATGATTTTGAAAATAAAATTATGAATATTGCACGCGAAGATAGCTGAAAGTTAATAATACTCAAAACGTCCCTGTAACATTCTGTAATCTACTCGAACTGTATATATATATATAACGAACTATATTAGGTTTTCTCTCGAATTATCTTAAATTTAGTGTCTAAAGTAGCTCTAATGTGTTGTTGAGCTTCCTCATTTTTCATCTAAAAAATTGTAAAACAATTCAGTTACTGCCAAAACATAATCATGTCAGGAAATCAACATTCAAACTCTACCTTATTTAATTACAGCAATCGGACCGATTATTGCTTAATTTTCGTTTATATTCACATGTAAGTCGCCTGCCATCTACTGGTCAATTCATCAACGATGGCTTCACAATCAATATGAGAGATGGTGGCCCTCACCGTTGACGTCCGTCCGATTAGCCGAAGGAATATGATATACGGACGACCGTATAACCGAAGCTATTTAGGTCAGTAATTGAAACCTTGAAGTCAACTGGATTACTTGTCCCGATTCTAAAAGGTGCGGCTCCGACTTACTTATGTCGAAGAAGGCTCGGAACATTCGCTCGAAATCAAAACGTTCGGCCACTAAAAAGATGGGACTTTGTAAGTCCAGATCTGGTTCTCATTGGAATCAGTGAAATTATATGCCTGGGATTATATGCTATTGAAGGTTTTAGCTGCAGTTGTGATTTCTTGTCTCCTCTACCTTTTTAAGTCCTATGACAGTACTATCAAGCCTATACTAGCCTTATCGAATCCACGTTATCATTATTATAATTCCGCTTTGTCGGCCAGTATTCTAAGACGCCTAAAACGGCCTAGAAACAAACGAAATATACAAGGAATCGATTACAAAATAGTTTTTTGTGTTTTTAATAACGCGATCAGACAGTAATGACCAGTAATAGCCACTGTACCGACCGGGTGATAGGCGTAAAGTAATAAAAATCTAACTAGAATTAGAAATCAAAGTACTGTTTGGGGTAGAATTGTTACCGGTCGATAGTAACTATACTGTGAGCTTCCAACATGAGCGTGATCCCGATTCCTGTTCTTGTTTATTTCCAATTCCGGCCGTCGCCAACCGGCTTAGCAGAGAGTGATGGGAGTTTTTCATCACTTTCCCTTGTAATTTCCTCCTTTGCAAATTAGCCGACTTGGAAGCGCCCGCCATCGCCCTCGTTCCGCGTGACTCCTGTATCCGAGCCTTGATAAATCGGTTCTATCTATCCGATCGTAATAGATTCCTTGTTATTATTTACTTCACCAAAGAATCTTCTTAATTTGGATACGCTCAAGATAAATAAAACTGGATTGACTATGCTTTCATTAATGCTATAGAAATGTTTAATCATAATCAAAGTAATTAAATCCTCTTATGTGCAGTAAATAAATAATGTAATTCTAATATAAATATTATATAAATGGATACTAAATAAAAAGTAATAAGTATATTTGATTTTGACCAATAAAATTCTTTAATGAAATATCTTTAAAAAAATAATAAACTGAAAACGAAGGCTATAATATCTATCTAATTAAATATCTAGTATATGAGATTTTCACTATCTTCCTTGACCGATGTATCTATTTTTTTGTGTGCACCTAATTTTAATATGACTATGCTGTCACAACATTCTAGTCTGGCAATATTTTAATATTATAGGAACACACATACCGGAACTTCACTTGTCAGCGTGAGGAGGCAGAATGGTATAACTGTTTATGCTGGTAGGATGTTGAAAGTAGAACGAGCAATGGTATTCGGAATCATCAACGATTCCTCCCTAGAAATACCGTCAGCTTATTAGAACAATCAAACGCACCTTCCCGACCTCCATTAATACTGTGGGCCTTTACCGGGCGTTATAATGTCGGAAAGTAGAAGCTACTTTTAGGTAAGGATAGCTATTTAATTATTCTCGGTCGCGTTTGACCCCTATCCCAATGGGCGATTCTTCACCAGGAGAAATTGGATCCAATTTCGGGCCGAACGCAATAGGGTTGGTGGTGGTGGGGGGGGGCTCCGATAAGAATTTAATCATTTCCAATTAGCCCAGGAGAGAACTAATCGGGCTCGAACGATTCGCTGTGGTGATTCAGATGAGCCTGGAAGGGGGCAGGGGGGGAACTGAAAACCAGATCGCTGTATGATTAGAATCCTTGTTGAGGAGACTACGCCTCAATAAGTTTCACCAGTAAAGAATCGAAAATTATAAAATTGGATTAAAAGGAGTAATTTTACTATGACATGGGCATGGGGTGACTTCCTGTTATGTTTTTGCTGTGGCATTTTTAAAAATTCGACGTATTAATTAATTTGACGCATTCTGTTAAAATTAAAAATTTTATTTTAATACATACTTTGATGATGATGGTACCAAGCCAACATCTATTCAATGGATAGTTTTTTACAACATAGCAACAAAAGACGGATTTGTAATTGATTTCAACAATTATTATCTTTCTATTAGTTACTATTGCAACGCTATTTTTTACGCTATTCGTATCTACTCGTTTGAGGCGAGTACAGTCGCAGGAAATCCTAAATCGTATATTGAATATGTCGATATTTCCAGAAAATTGAAGCGTCGATATAACACGGAATGGCCAGCAGTAAAACGAAACCCACATTATTGCTGGGGGATTCGATTTAAAGCCCCTCGTTAAGTATCTGACACGCCAGCTATAACATTATAACGAAGTAGGGTGTATAAAGTCGGGTCTCCTGTGAGATATTCACGCTCGTGTGTATTCAAGTGGGGAGGCATGTAAAAATAATCAGTAATGTACGTATGGCAGAACCAGAACGTAAAGGCGATGGTCTCAAAAACGGGTGATTTCGACGCCGGACTGTACAGGTACAATCGGGTATATTCCCCGCTTGATGTACGAGACAACGTTAAAGAAAAAGACTTATGAAAGAGTTTATTAATGTTAATATTACTGACAGGCTAATAGGAATTGTTCCATTCGTCTGAAGACAACGTCTTCCAGTTCCAGTTCAGTTAAGCATTTTCCCAGAATCTACCCTCATTATATATGGACATCTCGGAAGCATTAAGTGAGTACACTAGAGTTTACCCATCTCGTTGATCAGTTGAAATTTGCAATTCGAGGAAAATTCGGTCCGAATATTTTTACCGAAAAATAAATTTATACCACTTATTCTAATCCCTGACTAATAAATATTCCACCTACCATTAAATCAATATATACGATATCATTATTAATTTCCCCTCTATAATTCGTACAACACGAAATTTAACCGACTTGTATTTGTCATTTGGTATCGCAAAACATCCAATTACGTATATTCAGTAATTTGCATTCTTCCATTAATTGCTGTGTACAGTCCGGAGAGGGTAAAATGAATTTGATTTCGCCAAAAAATATTTGCAATTTTATATTAAACGATGGCGTATTAAAATGGGGAAAGAAGTTCTCGTTAATGGTTATGCACAGTTTTCAGCCGTAAACCTCGAGCAAACAAATGGGGGAGATAACCACGAGTCTAGTAACCCCTGTAATTGTAAATGGGGCAACAGACCGGAGGTACAAACGTTTTGCCAATCCCTATATAAAATAAGGCGTTAGTATGCGTGATTTTAGTTCATACTACTACTGATGTATAATATATAACATAAGTTATAATATTATATATAATGTTATAATATAAGTTATAATATAACAAAATATAATATCATAACTATTTATTGACGACTACTTATTTATTTATTTTTCTTGCCGATGCTGAAGATATGTCCAGTAATTTTTTAAAGGTTCATTAGAGGATTTAATACATTTAAAAAAAATTAAGTGGAAAATAAATAAATATTAATAAATAATCAATATTAACTCGTGTTATTATCTTCACGATTCTACATTTGTATTTATACCTAGAAGGAATTGCGTTCCAAATGCGCTTAGATTTGTGTGAATAATAATGCAAATAACTAGTAACATTATTTTCAGAAAGGTGAAGGCAATTACAGCGAGCCAAGAGGTTGAAGTTGGTGTCCTCCGAAGTATCCCCAACGACTAACCAGGTTTGAGATCTCTCTCCAGCTTGTTAGACCTTCATAGACTTTGGTACCTTCAATATATTATGTTTGCGTTTGAACGAAAATATTCCATAATGTCATTGAAATGTTTTATTGACGTATCACTCATGAAATGAGCATTAAAGTATTGTTGATAATCATGGTTCGAGTCCTGATTTTATGTGAATGCATATAAAGTATACTTGACGCTAATAAGTAATTCTCCGCTGATAGGTTTTGAATATAGTTAATTGACTATCGCTTCCAGTAAGACTGAGTTTCGAGCCCTCTTTTTAACGATTTCCTCAGGCTATGAGAAAGAAGTTCACTCTGAGTGAAGTAGGATGCGAGCCAAGGAGCGGGCCCAGATTTTACGACGGTTAGTAAAGTCGAGTAGGAGAGCTCTGGCAGTGCCACCTTATCCTAACAAGAGGGCGGATATACACGTTCACCTTCTATATATATATATATATATATATATATATATATATATATATATATATATATCTATATACAACAATTTGATACTTCAGTTCGTAAATCGCCTCCCACCTGGCACGAGACCTCGTAAAGCATACGGTCCTTATTGGAACGGGGAAAGCGGAATGGGGCTCCTATAAGACAAATTTAATAAAACAAGATCTCCAGATCAAGTGCCATTACTGCGGTGAAACAGTTCACACCGTGGAGTCTAAGCGTAGCGATTACGCCATTAAAACAACGAACTCTATAATTAAAAACAAAAACATTCTCACTTTCGCAGTTATATCGCTCGTAGTTATCGTATATTTTCACCACTAGCGAGGAAATAAACCATACGTCTTAATGTTAACCTTGTACATACGAAAATCTCACAAAAATTCGACTACTTAATACAAAAATATAAACGGCGCGTTCCATAAGATAAATCGGTAGTAGTGACTGCGTGCTTTCATGAAGTAAGTATCGGCATATTACCGACAATAGATCGTGGCTTAAAGTTCGTAATGCAAATAGTATAATCCCATCTTTTTCACTGAGAGAAAGGAAATTTAAAATCACCTAAAGATGATGATTCGAAACCTAGCGCAAATACCTTTAACGAAAATCTTACATACTCAGCCAGTCTGACTGTAATGAGTAGTAGGCGATATATTCATCCTGTTATTTTATCGTGGGACTAATTTTAAACCAAAATACGCGCACTTTAATCAAATGCTCGGACAAAAATGGTACCGCCCGAAAATATCGACGCAAAGACTCCTAACAGAAGTCGATAATCAAATGTACCTTAAGTGTATTGCAAAAAAGCAAAGTTGGTACCGCTTTGGTGGACCTCGCTGAAATTTTAAAAAGGGCCCGTTTCACCCGGACCGCCCCAACCACCTCGTCACTATTTTCCACAAAGGCCTTTCGTCCTGTCGAACTTTCATTACTTTCATTTCACGGAAATGTCGAAAACTCAATTTAGAAATATCCCATCAAATCAAACAGTTGGCTTGCGTCCCTCTTTCTCTCTCTCTCTCTCTCGTTCTCTGAGTGGGCCCTTCACGACAGAATTAGGGTGGCAGAGAGGGGCGCTTAGACAAAAGGGACCCCCATTCAATAACCGAGCGAAGATAATAGAAAAAAGTGCCATTTTTTTATGTGCAAACAGCAACGATAAAAGCTGAAATGAAATTCGCAGAAAGGGACAGTGGACGAGAGAAAGAGATGAAAAAATGGACTAGAGGCGGTACGAGCATTTTTATTTGAAATTTAATCCATTTTGCGCTGCAAATCAATTTATGTACCCTGGCGGTATCGTTCTGGCCTATTATTATAACTGATATAGAGCCGCCGCTGTTCATGATGACCTGTACTGGTTTCATTATACTTTCTATGTTTGACTGGCTAGCAACGAATCAAACGGATTTTTTCATCCGCGGCAAATACAATTCATTGTCCTCAGAAAGTAATACAACACTCATCATTTTCTGTAAACATTGTCTACTCCTACATTGTGTTATTGTTGACCGATTTTTGCCCACCCCCTCGTCATTGTCGTACAGTTAACGAAGAACTACCGTCGATATTATTAGTTCTTCATTGTTGTGGAAACAAACTCAATTTAGAAAATTTAATGTTACACCACAAAGAGATCTATATTTGAAACTTAGTTAAGTCACGCACATACAGCGCCCATCTATGAAATAATGAGTGCAATGATTTGCCAGTGTCGTTCGGATCTTCAAAAAGTGTCAAGAAAATAGTCACGAAAAGAATTTTTGATTTTTTAAATTTCAGACATACACAGTCTTAGACCGTGTGGTATACCGATTTATTAAATTGACCAACGTTGAATACCTGAAACATTGATTGTTTAGAGAATTCGGGACACACAAATTTTGCCCAGTGTTATCCAATATTCGACTGGTGTCAACGCATATGACTGGACATTTTCGACGACCGAATTGGACGGCATTAAAGGGAAGATATGTTAAGGCCGACGGTACACACGAGGGGGGAGGGCCGGGATAAAGGGCCTCCTAAAAGGTCGGGATCGGAGCTCATCCCTTTGCCGGCCGAATATTAAGTTGAACCCGGGTGCTGAATATTGAAAAGGCCAGTTTAATGCGACAACAAACACACGGCCGACAGATAACAAATAACACATACACGGTCTGTTAAGGCTTACACTAAGACTACCGCCATCCTGAAAGAGAAATACCTGACAGTAATGAATGTCGAATGAGGAAAACATGCGAGTTAGGGCTATTTTTGTTGGACGACTGGAAGATCAATAAATCGCTGTCCTTTCAGCGTCATTTAAAGATTTAAAACAGAAAATAATTCGGACAGAATAAATCGTAGACAGAAATAAAACAAAGATTTGCAGTATTTTGAAAATGTTGTCTAAAAACACTAAAAGTTATCGAACGGAGAAACATTTTTCTCCGTGACAGTACTGCGATGGGAGGAACGTGTTGAATTCTCAAGGCTAGATATAATTTTTATTTTCATTGTTCCTTCCTATTTGGATTATAGCACACACTGGAATTTGTAGATTCGCTAGAATGTTTTTGAGAACTATTCAATTAATTCAGCCAACACTTCCGAACAATTGAACCTAACGTTGATACAGTACATGTACATAGGGGACACCAATGCTGCACTGAAATTAGTGCTAAGCACTAAGGAATTAACTCTACAAATTTACAAATACCGCCCCTGAGAAATCTGCCTTGCTGAAATGAAATCTGGATTAATAAGCGGTCTACATTTTGAATCTCAATTTTCCCACTCTACGGTTTCAGAAATGTGCTTCAAAAGAAAATGTAAGTAAACATTATCACAACAGTTAATACTTTTATGCTTGGTCAGCTAGTTTTTTTTTAATTTCTTATATACGAATAAATGACGCTAACCTTCTTTCAGGCCAGACAGTAATGAAGTGACTATATAACCGAGTCAACGACTAATACTCAGCTGGTTTGTATTTAGCAAGTTTTCTTGTTTATTCGCCGCTGCATAAAACCTTTCCGCCTCCAACCAAAATAGATTCAGCGTACTTAAACTGAAACTAGTTATCGAACTGGGCATCTTAGAAGCTTTATAAAGTTTGTAACTGAAATTGGTTTATTGGCAGGGGCGGCTGACTCAGCTTCTAAAACGTCAATTTGACACCGAATGACTTCCAGCTCCATTCTTCATTCCTCACGGGTCTAGCCTATAACCGAAGTTTGCCTTTATTTCTAGTCTCAATTATAACGCTATAACATAATTGTTGCAATTTTTTTTGTGTCTACTGGCCTAATGTTTCATAAATATTTTGATACCAACCTCGTAATGTGTCCACGCCTTAAAAATATAATACAATTTTAATAAACTCTTATTAAACCTAGATATTTTCTTATTAACATTAATGTCAAAAATTGATACAATTGACCTAATTATTGTGAATGTATTACAAACAAACAAATATGTCCTTTTTAACTTGTAACAAACCAAACTTCTTGAACCTAGTTACTTAAAGTTGCTACACTCAATGACTGTTTGGCTGGCGACTACATTACATTATATATAGAGAATTATAGTTATATATAGGACAATGTTGGGGAGATGGGACCGAACTTTGAACAGTTGACCCACTCAATAATATGAGTGAACCCGAATCCAGAGACCCAGTATATTGCAGTTTGCCTACTCATAAGAAAAAATCAGAAATTGCCTAAAAGTATTTTCAGTGAAGAAAAACTACTATCAACTCTCAATTTATGAATATGGGGCAGGTTAAATTCTTATTATCATGAAGTTTAAATACTTAACAACGATTCAGTCTTAGCTTAGAAATAGAATTTCAATGGAACTTAAAATAAACGCTTTAATTAATTATTAGTACTGAATAATAAAATAGTGATTCGTTAGTTCGTTTTCTTAATAAATTCTCTTAATAAATTAATATTCGAGCCAACTGAGGTGCCAGTCATATAACTATAATTTGAATGGTTTCATAAATATTCTGAGAACTGAGATAAACCAAAATGAAACATTTCTATAATGATAAATTACTAGTGCTTAAATAAAAATAACTCGACCAGTCAAAATAATATGATTTTTACCGGTAATATGGGATTCGTCATTGATTCTCCGTTTTTTAATGCACACGTTAGATATCTGTTTAGCAGTTACAGAATAGAGGACACCTAGCTTCGTAATAACAGAAAAAAGGGGGTCGTTTGACATTGGTTGGGGATATAAGAATAGATAAAACGAAATAACACACTGTGCGGTCGGTGATTATTCTGTTTGTTGCACGCTAAAGCACTTCACGCCTTAATTGAGCATAGGTTCATATACGTTTCTCTTAGGCCATTGAACAAACGTCCCTTATCTGTATCTAAGAGGCGACGATGTTCCTCTGTTCTGTGTGTTGAACAAATTGAACAATGGCCCAGGGGTCATTTTTACTGGTGAAGCGATTTACTAAGCGCCCATTACGATAATCCATTAACGACTGTTAAAATGAAGTCGAAAGCGTCGCAGTCCAATTATGATAATAGTCTCGGTATTGTTTCTATTAACGTCTTGATATTTACGCCCTAAGAATCCCTCGAAGTCGAAATAAATTTTATCTAACCCCTAATAAAACTGTGTGTATCCGCGATTATAAATAAATAATCTTTGATCATAACAGAGCAGTCAACGCGGGGGCGTCCTTCAGTAGGGAAGTATGTAATTCAGAGGTCAAATATTTTTTTAAAAAAGTCACTCTGCAACACCCTAAATAAAATAGTTCTAAAACTGCTCCTGTAAAATCTCAGTACAAGTCAGTTTGATTAGCCAACATACGGAAATAGAAATAATAGAGACAAACATAAAAGTTGAAAACAAATAAAAATTATAGTTTACTTAGAAAACTCCTTCTTTGTATAATGTCACATTTGTCTTTTGGATAATAATGTTGTTATACTTTGCTGATCCTTGCTGGGAACAAATTCTAATAACCGCAAAAGATACTCTTAACTTCAGACGGCAGTTATTTCTATATGTAATTTACCAATAAATAAGTATAAATAATAATAAACGTCATTTTCTGTACCGATGACGTCTTAACGTTTGCCTGTTTTAACGCATTTATCATTGAGTTATCTCGATATTCTATTATATTTTTCAATTTTCCTTTTCCACCTGCTTACTATCTAAATTCGTACTCCCCAACATCCCCCTTTCCGTAACATTCTCCCTCACAATTATGTTCAAATTTGATTGCAATTATTATTGAATAAAGCACTCAACTAAAGTGGCCCCCCTTCTCCTTCTCCTCGCCTGGTCCCGCTTCACGCGTCTCGCCCTCTTTCCCATTGGGGATCTTCGGGGGATCACCGACACTTTGAAAAAAAAAAGAAAAATTGAAAAAAATTGGGAAAAGGAACAATTCAAGAGGGAATTTAGTACACAATGGAGACACTGTATTCGACATTAAAATTATAAATTACAGAATGCTCCACATTGAATGCTACGAAGAGGCAGGAAATAAGTGACAAATGATATATTAAAATATTTAGAAACAATTATATCGACTGACATTTTGACTTTATCTTCAGTCAACTGGCAGAGTTCCCACATTTCGTATGCGCATTGGTCACGTAATGGTATGATGAAATATCGGCATCCATTCATACATCGAAATTCGAAAAGAAGCCAAATAATGACAGGTGGAAAGTGACAAATTCAAATTTAATTCTGTCAATAATTATCATCAAAAGTTTATTATTTATAATCATACATTTTCATATTGTTGATCTTCTATTGGCGGATTAGGTGAATTCTGGTTAAATTTGCCGAGGCCTGTATTAGGGATTATGAGTTACAAAGGAGTATGTATGAAATGAAGTATCCCCTTCTATTCTCCAAGGCAATATAAGCATACTTATTTGCTTTGTGGGCATGCTTGTTCCAACTGGTATATCGTTGTGGACGACCACAGAAGAATTTACACTTACACCTCGTAATAAATTTCGTATTGAACCCGTTTTATGAACCGAGATAAAGTCCAAACCTGTGAATGACAGGAACGATGAAAACGATGAGGCGGATCGGAAGGCGTCCATTCATCAATTAGCCGTGACGCGTGTGAGAGTCATTAGGAGTGTGAAGCCCGAAGTGTGGAGCCTGCGGGTGGGGGCGGTGGGGCCTATTAGGCCGGGTCCGACCCCGGCTGGGTTTTAAACTGATTATCTGCCAGAGAGCGGAGGGTGGGGGGCGGGGGCGGGTCACAGAGATGATATTGATGCTGCCGATGGTACCGAGAGCCAGCCTAAGTGAGTACGGGACTCACAAAGGGTAATTCAGTTATACTGAAGACGTGCTAATTGACGCGACGGCATCTTGACGCTTCAGAGGGCCATTACTAACCCCCTACCATCGCTGCCGACCTCGCGCCTCCCCCCGCTTACCCGACACGTCCCTCCCATTGCAAGTCTTAGCGTTACGACCGTTCCAGTCACCAACCCCCAAGATTATCGGACCTCGTGTCTCCCCGCCCGGTGTGGGTTACGTCAATAAATATTGAGCGGGACTTTTAGGTTTGAGTACGGGCGTTCAAAACCTAGTCGTAGACCGAAATCTTCGGTAGGCAGATTAAACCACCGACTATTTTGTAAAGGGGGAGCGGTGGATCTAACTGGCTCCTTCAGTATGGCTCCGTCGTGTGAAATAATTCAAATATCTATTGTTTCTACGTATTTTCTTTTGCCTGCCGAAACAGCAACTACCGATATTATTCCTTCAAACTCACAGTGGAGTCTTTCGTAACACGTTATCATCGCAGTTATTCCCTCCGGATAGTTTACTATTTCCAAATTCCGAAGCATCGGAATTTCCTACGGCTCTTCGACATTTGAACGAGCTCTAGGTAACCTTCCGTCGTGTGTTTTGTATTGTTCTTTTCATTATTTTTATCGCTAAAACTTATGGATCGCATTGTCTAGTGTGCGGAGACCGGTGGATCTTGTTATGTAAATGATGAACAAGAAAGGGGGAAAGAAGATTCAAACGACGTTGTTATTTCTTGGGTCTCTTATAAATGATGCATATCGACTTTCTTATCGCCGGGTCTCGGATTGGGACAAACAAGGTGTTATGAGTGAGTGGGGCCGCCTCATTTGACCGCCATCTTAACAGGGCTCGCACCTCTCCCTGTTTACTTTATGTTATAAAAGTCCCAGTACTCGCCCAGTCAGTCCGCCCCGGTCCGCATCCCAGTCAACATCCCAACACCAGTTATTAACAATTTAACTTGAGTTAATGTAATAACCAATTCTCTCCACCTCTGAACACTCTCAAATACTTAAGGAAGGTATGTTAATTTTTCTCATTCAATAGCTCTATCGAATTGTTATTTCTGATTCCGATGAAAGCTCATTTCGCAATATTAAACCCGGCAATTAACACGAAATGAAATTCAGTCTATTACATTTAATCGATTCGGTAAATTGCAATAAATATTGCTAAAACCTGCTGAATATTCTGGAGTCAATTACGTCCACTCGTTTTCAATTCAAATTCGCAGATGATTGAAATATTTTTTGTAGACCTCAAGGGGAGTCGATTCGATTCTGACCTCAGATAATCGACTCAGAAATTCGATTTAATTTTTAACTTCCAATGATCGCAGTTTCGCTATAACGGTTAATTATGACTTACATTTCACGCCTTTTTAAAGAATGAGTTTTTTCTGGTAGGCTAACGCATATTGCTTACCAAAACGAAAGTCATCAGCTTGGATCCAATTTACGCTAAACACAGAGGACAACATTTCGAATCGAGTCGTAAGGAAGGCTTACTTATTTTGATTTATTGAATCAAACTGGTAAGTCGACTGTCTCTAATGTTAAGTGTAGATTTAATAGTTAGTATACATTTATTTTTAGAAATTCCTGTTCCTAGATTAAAATATGTTAGGTTGTATAGTAATAGAAATTTGCATGTTTATTACTTGTGGTGTGTCTAATCTTACTTCGAGAATCATGTAGAGTCACGAGATATTCCGGGATAAATGATTTTTTAGTTTATTTACCGCTATATCCCAAGCCTGAGTTACATCATGCGATGGCTACATTTTGGTTACTACACATACCTGTTCGGTAATACGTTGAAGACGTATCGATTTTAAAATATAAGTTTTTCGAATCGTCATTGCGAACAATTGATAAATTCAATCTGATCGTATGAACATCAAGAAACATTCGATGGGGTTTAGTCTACGCAATTATGTTAGTTGAAATAATCGTGTCGATTAACTAAATAATTTCTAGTGTTTCATTAGGAATTCGTTTATTACTATTAAGCCTCCCAACGACAACATTCGTTTGTTGGTCTCCCACAGTTCCGATCGAGTCTTGTGCTGATTAAGTTAATTGTAGTTTGCCCACTGGCCGTTTTAATTAGTTTAACATACCTGTTTTATGGTCTGCGAGGGGTTGGAATACCGTAAATTTTTTGTGTTTCTGTCTCCAGTACAAGTGACAGTGACAGTGCAGTGAGGATGCCCGAAAAACATCCAAAGTGCCAATAGTGACTAACACCGCTACTGAAGATGGCGAGCAGCCGAAACCGGTCTAGCAAAAGAACAAACAAGCGAGAGAAGACAGAAACTCAAAAAATTCTACGGCCCTTTTAATGTTTCCCCGAGACAGTTGAAATAAATTGCGACATGCTATAAAACATATAATTATTGTTGTTCCGCTCACTGCAACTCCCTTAGAGTTGCTCCATTGGATCCGAAGTAGATGGAATATTTTGCCCACATTTCTTCTAAGTGTTTTGCCAATCGGCATCCATTTAATTTGCAGAATCTGTTTCCCTAAGAGCACGCTACTATTTTCCTCCCCCTTCACTCGATTACCCTTGTTAAATGATTCTGTACAAGAAGCACAGACAAGAGGCGCCCGTAGAACTCCTTGCCATATTTTATAACGCTCTTTCCACCTCAACGAACGAGACGACACCCCTGTATGATCCAAGCACATTTTGGAGCTGAGTTATACAAACAATACGGGAAAATACGTCGAGCCTGGATACAATTTAGGAACGCAATGATTTCTTCAAGGAGCTGTGAATATTGAACTATGAATGCGGGCAAATTTCTACGCTCTCTTTCGTACAATACGCCACTCAGAGCGATATTGGGTTAGTGATCGGGGCCCACCCACCGATCCTTCATTCCCCTTCATTATATATCATTCCATTTATACTGAATGCCTGTCGATACCTATTCCTTCCAATTCGCCACCCGCTGCGATATCGCCTTAACTTTTGTCCGAATTGCCCGTTCTGTTTCAATAACGTCTGATGAATCCTGTTCCGACACTGTTGGAAACTAACTCCCGCTCTATCTTGAGTAATGACTTTGAAACATTATTTGAACTTCATTGACTATTTCTAGTAAAATCGTAATAAGCCTGTGCAGTCCTTAAGTATTACCCCTCGGTAGTAAAAAAACGCCGACAGTTATTTAAAGAGGGAGAGAGTGTATGCGATTAATTATTAAATATTTAAAACATTTAAACTGACAAATTACAATACTATTTCGAAATCTGATCTTCTTAAGAACGAATGCGAAAACCATAGTATGAATTTCATTTCAGCTAATACACGATTAAATATTTCCAGTTACTTTATTTTTATTTCTTCCTTTCATGTAGCCATTGCGCAGAAGGAACCCAAGGCTTGGGCAGTAAATATATTTTGAGAAACAAAAATGTGATAGAAACTGAATACACAGTTATGGACCTTCAGGCATTGCTGATATAATTGATTAACACTAAACACTGGTCCAAGAGTAAATTCTATTGAGAGATTAGGACTAGTTGGGATATCCAGTTCTAAGAGCGGGCTATCCTAAGTGGTGACACTCTATAAAAAACGCGCCGGTCGCTTTACCTCACGGGTGGCGTGGAAACAAGCGAACCACCATCACCAATTAGCTTCAACCAAAATCAACTGCAAAATAATTGTCGGATTTTCCTTCCTAATAAAAGCATACCGTAATGAGCACCAACCGTTGACGGTAAAAGAAAAAATTATCCATTGGCAGGCTACTAAATATGGCGAGGAGCAAAAACCAGTTTCGCATACAACCAACTCAGTGACTGGCACTTACATAATATAGCATATCTTATATGTGCAGGTCAAAGGGAGCGAAGAAATGGCCTACCATGGCGTGGGACCATTTTTGACTATGACCTCAAGCAACTAACTATTTTTGACGACGAGAATAAAAGACGAGTCAAGACACTCAAGAAGTTGCAGATGATCAATAGCCACAGTAAACGTGACAGTGACAGTACAGTGGGGATGCCAGAAAAACATCCAAAGTGACTAACATCGCTACTGAAGATGGCGAGCAGCCGAAACGGGTCTAGCAAAAGACAAAACCAGCGAGAGGAGACAGAAACACACGAAATCAACGGTATTTATTTACGTATTTATTTAGACCTGCTATTTCCGCACTCTGGGCTGGTCTTTTGCTGGACCGGTTTCGGCTGCTCGCCATCGTCAGTAGTCTTTTGGTCAACCAATATACCCAACTGACTCACCTACCTTTTAATATTTGCTTTCTTGAGTTTGCAATAAAGAAATGATAACTATAATACATAAAAATGCATTTTTGTGAATATCTGCTTTCTTATTGGTCAAAATTCCTGCTTCAACCAACCGTCAAAATGGTCCTGTCAGTTAGGTTGCTTACTCTTTGTGTTCTATAGGTTACGTCACACACTGATTGAAGCAGTACCGGCTTATTTGTAAGTGTCAGGTTTCGTTTGGCCACATTTTCGGCCGACTTCTCTGTTCACATACTTATCTGCGCTTAATAACGAAAACGACATGGGTGATACCGAGGGATTGTCAACTTCCGAGGCAAAAAAATTGTGCCAGGAGCCCGATTCTTCGACTAAGGTTAGAATTTTATTCCCCAATTATGTAGTGCACGTTGGGAAACTTTGCTCATATAACTTTACAACCAAACAGTTTTCTGTTGTTTGTTTGTTTAGAGTTTAGCATGCAACCAGTTTGCAAGCACAGTTTCGTTTCTCTAACAGAAACTTGCAATATTTTTTCTTAGTTGACTGTTTTTAATTGGTTGAAAACTTTGCTATATTAATCAAACATTATTATTATTAAACATGGTACTTTGGAACACAGGTTATCTTCATTATACATTAAATTGTACCATCCTGAAAGTTATATAAGGTAATTTGAAAGTCATGTATAACATAACATTTTTTTATTTGCCTAACCACAGGACTTCATCATGCAGCAGACCATGTATCGAATTAAAGATCCAAGGAAATCTTTGCCCTTCTACAGTGGAGTTCTTGGCATGCGCCTGCTTCAGAAATTGGACTTTCCGGCAATGAAATTCTCTATCTATTTTATGGGATATGAGAGTGCAGAAGATATTCCCAGTGACAACTCAGAGAGGACTGTTTGGGCTCTTTCAAGGAAAGCTACTATTGAACTCACACAGTCTGTGACATTTTTTATTTTATACAATTTATGTCTATCAAATTCTTATATCTCATTTATTATTTACAGGCTCCAATTCTAATATTATTGTTCTGTACATAATATTAATTATTATTATTATGTATTAATAATATTATAATATTATATATTATAATAATATATTATTATTATTATATTTTGTATTTATTATTGTGTTAACTCATAATCATATTTTTATATGTATATTCATTTTTGTGTATTATGCTTCAGCAATTGGGGAACTGAAAATGATCCTGACTTTCATTACCACAATGGGAATACTGAACCAAGAGGATTTGGTAATTATTTACTTATTTCTAATCACATATTATTTAATTTTTGAAAAATATATTTCGTTCAGTTATTATGAATAGTTTTATTTTTCAATATTTAATTATTTCCATAAGCTCAAGTATGCTGTCTTATGGAATCTGTTTATTACAATTTATTTTAAAGCATACAAATTTCTATATTTTTCACAGGTCATATTGGTATCCATGTCCCAGATGTAAATGCTGCATGTAAACGTTTTGAACAACAAGGTGTTGAATTTGTGAAGAAACCTGATGATGGTGAGTATCACAGTAAATTCATTTTATATCAGTTTATGCACTTTGGTCAATCCTGATTATACAATAAATCAACTATTGTAAGATATTCTATACTTGGGATTGTTAACCACAACTTAGTGTTAATAATTCAGAATAATGGATATGACAATTATTCATAATTCCGTGGCTTAAAAACTATTATTTTTTCTAGGCAAAATGAAAGGTCTTGCTTTCATAAAAGACCCAGATGGTTATTGGATAGAAATCTTTACTTCCAAAACAATAGCAGGATACTAAATAGGCAAGAATAATATTTCTCCACTATTGTTTACATTTTGTTATGTAATGATGGATTAATAAAAATAATAATTCTGTTGGAATAATATTGTGTCATGAAATATATGTTTTTTTACTGGTCCTATAAAAGTGGCCTTCCTTAATGTGATTATAGGCTGGAATCATATTATACATGTTTCTTGCATAAGAATGTATTTTAAAAAGCTTTATTAAGCACTTGCTTGAATATAAATTGTGCTTATAAATAATAATCCTTTGTGTTCTATATTGGGACAATGGTATCTAGTGCCTTTGATATATGAATAAATATGAATTGATATGAACCTTGCATTTTTTTGTCCTATGTACCATTTTATCCATTTGAGTAAGGCTAGGATTTTAAATGTAGAGTACATATCATATTAGTAATTGATGAAATATCTGAATTTTTCTATCCTAATTGAAATAATTAAACACTTCTCTATCATGCAATCTTCCCATATATTGCTTTTACCTGTAGAGTACTCCATATTTGCTATAGTGTTTTGGGAACAGCATTAAAGCAAGGCTCAAAAACAGTATTCACTAAACTACATGAATAAAAATATACATACAAACAACAGCCTACGTGTGATAAACAACTGCACTCTCCCTCAGATAATATAATTCAATATATTAATATTTAATATAACTTTATTGCTACCAACAGAGTCATAATTAGAAGAAATATATGGCTATTTATGCATTAGATTCAACCTTACAACACACAAATAATGTCTTCAAAGCACTAATAATTCAATAACACATCCCTTACATGTAACAATAAATTGCCTATACAAACTCCCAAACACAGGAGTATTCAATTTTGGAATCTAATCATTTGCCTAAAAACTGTAACCACCATCATTAACAAAATATTTCATTTGACAAACGATGTTTACTATTGTTAATTGTTAATAATGTTTATTATTGTAAGCCATTAAAAACAAAACGAAAAAGTTTTATAATCAAATTTTAATAATAAACGAAAATGAAACATCGAAAATATTACAATAATTAACATTAACATAATTGTTTCAAACAAAATTAATGACATTTGAGAAAATGAATTTTGTTCTGTTTATTAGATAAGACTTTTTCACTTGGCACTTTGGTGCTACTACCAATTCGCATATCCGCATTTTCTTCCAAGTGATTTCTGAATTTCGTTTTGATTGACCGCTTATGCGAATTTTAATTTGTGGGAATATTTCATATTTTTAAATTTAGTAATTGGTAGCACTGAGCTGCTCCTTTTTTAATTCCAAGAATGGTGGTTTCCCATTAGTTGTTTGCCGAGTGGATAGATAAGTATATATTTTATTGGCCGGTTTTCTAAAACTACAGTGTTATCATATATATGCGAAATGATGCCTGCTGGAAGCATCGTTTTTATTCTAACAATGATCTGCTTTGGTACATCTGCAGCATGTAAGCTATTCAACGTAAAGATAGAGTATAAGAATTGTTTATGAATTATATGATTCTACATGTAGCACAGTCAAAACAATTTTGACTCATTTTACACTTTTATTGTTCATATCATTCTTCGTTCTCTCGTTATTGGTCTGAATTAACAATGAAATTATTCAAATTTCTTCTTTTTCTATTAATGCGGTGTTTCTAAGGTAACTAAATTTACTAGTACCCTTCAATGATGAAAGGAATAGAATAAATAAATAATTAATGAATTGTTGTTGAACTGTATTTAAATTTGTCGTCATTATCATTATAATAGTGTTCAAGAAATAATCCTTCAAGTATATTACGTGTATACCTCCTTGAGAGACAGTTGGATCAATTTTCTTTTAGTTAATTCTCTTTTCTGGGTGTTATTTATGAAAGTTTTACTCTCAATACTGCCTGCCGATTGATTCATTAACTTTAAATTCTGAACTTTTGATTTAATCACATGATCCCATTCTTCATCTTCTTCGCGATCACCGTCGGTCAACCAATCTGTCGTCTGGAAGTTGGTAAAGGGGAAGGAGGAGCATTTTTTCTACTTAAAAAATTTTAAAAGATTTATTCGTAATTTTACACGTAAAAAAATTATTACATTAAGTAAATACAATAAACACAAAATTCGCATGTGTTAGATACATTGTATCAGGAATAAAGTAATAGAAGAAACTGTTCCAAAGGGGATGATGCCATAAATAAAATAAATTTATTTATTCCCATTATTTCAGAGAATACAGTTGTTTATTTAACATGGAAGAGGATTCACAAATTGCTCTTGACAATTCTTGTTCAGATTCATGGCATACGGCCAGTTCGATGCGACCTATTTGAATATATCAAACAAACGTCTATAAATAACATTTTTCAGTTCTCAGTTCGATTGGCTGAAGCTAATATCTGTTACTTATCTATCATTGTAATTTAACAAGGAGCGCCCAGATAACGCAATCTAATTGCCTCTTAAGCCTGACAGACGGCCATAAATGAGAGGTCAACCAGTGCTTGATAATTCGGAGGAACATAAGATCACAGTGGATTTTTAAAAGATATTTAACTAGGATCAAAACAGCTATTTAAATAACTATATTCTGGGGAAGTGGATAAAAACAGGAGATGGAGGCGGATACAAGTGAAAAACTAAAGCCTAAAATATTAGAATAATAAACGATCTAATTTCTAGCTTTGTACACCAAAATAGTTTAGAGACAAGACAAACATATTAACAAGCGGACAAATTCTTCCGTTTTAAATTTAAATTCAAATTTATGTACGATTTCATAACAATTTAATATAGTAAAATAAAGGTTACCACGACAAAGAATAACAAGGAAATAGGATTTTTTACTTGTTGTTTCGGAGCAACGTCTATTTCATCGGATTTTGGCTTCACGGCGTCAGCAGTAACATAGTGAACATCAGCTACTTGGTGAAGTATCTTACTTTCACCGAAACTTGTCTAGGTTATCACGAAATAAGCGAACGGAGACAAGAGAAGGCAAAGAAATATCTGAAAACAATTATATAAACAGGCGCAATACCGAAAATAAAATATTAGCTCGGACCACCACATGACAAAATCTCAGGGAATTGAGATTGAAAGGCGCAGTAGTGATGATATTCCAGACTGTCGTAGATCCATTAACTTTTAAAATTTAAAAAAAAGGAGGAAACCCAGTTCTGCTCCATTATGCCGTATTTATATTAATGCTGCTTGAACATCAAATTTCGCTAATTGTGTTATACAGTGGCAATAAAACAGTTAGAGTATCGTTTGCATCTACGCTGCCCTTTACTGAGTTAGTCTCTCAGTTGTGTGAGTTGGGGACCTATTGTCTATTTTGTTGGTGTCTTTGTGCAGACTACTTCATCGACAAGGTGAGCTGCGAGGGCGGCTCCATGGTTATCGAGTGCCAGGAGGGGCGGCTCAACATCCTGGACGCCAACTTCGGCAGGACGGAGGGGGCGACATGCCCGGACCAGGTCGGCTCCGGCCCCCAGAACACCACCTGCCAGCAGCCGAACACCCTAGACGCGGTCAGGCGATCGTCAGTACGCCTGCTAACTAACTGATCAATTGGCAGTAAAATTGCTGCACGCGTTTTGAATTTCTCTTTTTATATCGCTCGTTATAAGCCACCGAGTATAAGCACTTTCGGTGTGTATCCGGGCTACGAACCTGAAGGGCGGTGGGGTTCAAGCCGCCTGTGGGGGATAATCGATGGGTAACAAATAAGAGAGGGATTTTGGATGAAAAATGAAACGGAAATATAACTTTTGGAGCCGGGATTTTATAACTTCCTCATCCGTTGACATGTTGAGGTCCTGGTGAATGGTGAGATTTGAAACATACCGGGGGGAATTAAGGACGGGCAAAAAAGGACTACACCTGATTTTATGAGGGTATATTGGTAACACTTCGTACTTTTTTGGAAAAATGGAGGCTTTTAGTTTTCACTGCACTCTGGTGCGTCAAAGGCCACGCAGCTCTTAACATAGCAGTACAACTGCTGGCTGGAGCATAAATTCAAGCTGAATGTTTAAGATTTCACGTTTATAAAAAAAATTGTATTCTTTCAGTTAGGATGAGATAATATACGAGGAAATACAAGCGAGGTCGCGGAGGTTAATTGCATAACGAAGTATGCGTTGTGAACGGTCGGCTCCCGATAATTTAATCGCTCAGTGTTTACATAAAGCGTTGAGCAATTAGACACGTACTTATGCCGTGGCGTGTATCGGCAGTTCAACTTTGTAGGTGGCAGAAATACTGATTTAAATACTTTATCACTCCACCTGTACAACTGTAATTTACAGAGTTATTACATAAATCGACTGGCGCAGAATTATACAGGCGTAATGATGCGAGGATAAATGATAAAAAAATTGCAATTTACAATTGTGACATAAAAAATTTAGAACAATAGGGCAGGATTATTTTAATAGATTCAAATTGCAGCTGGTAATGTGTATTTCCATTCCTAATAGATGCGAGGATATGAAGCAGTGCATTCTTCAAGCGAACAGCGAGGCGTTTGGAGGGGATCCTTGCCCCGGCACAACAAAATATCTTATTGTCAGATATAACTGCCCTGCAGGTAATCCCTATGTGTATTTATAAATAAGTGAGTGCGTGTGTGTGTGTGTCAGTATATAGGGGACATTTTGCAATAACCGGTGAATTTGTAGATTGTTGGCAGGTGTTTAGAGCTGGGTATGTTGTACCGATGTTTCAGGTAAGAGGGAGCGCGTTCAGGTGTGCGAGGGCGGCTCCCTGAAGGTGGACTGCCCGGGGGGCGGCGGTTCAACTCTGGCCATCAACAAAGCCAACTACGGCCGCACCGAGCCAACACTATGCCCAGGGGGGCCCATCAAAACGACTTCGTGCACCTCTCAAAACTCATTGGAAATTGTACAGTCCCAGTCAGTATAACTTTAGCTAATGTTTGATACAAACGGTCATCGGTAAAAACCATCTCCTAAATTAAGTATGGCACGAATTGTGTTTCGTATTGCGGAAAAATTTTATCATAACACAGCTTATTTAGCAACTTATTCGCTTTTATATTCGGATTAAGCAACGAAGATTTAACCCTTTGCACTCCGGACCATTCTGGATGTTGGCTACCAGCTACTCCTCGGTGGTTGGCACTGTCACTGCTATCGTTTTCGTCCAGATTTTAGTCTTTCTAACGTGTCTGTATAAACGTCTACCCGGACCTAATTTTCACTACTACTTCTATCATGAGACTCAATCCTGTTTGAACGTTTTGCCATTGTTCTAATAAAAAAATGAATAAATCCGCGGGTTGAAAATTTCTAATTGCTATTACTAAATCTGTTACAAAATGATATATACCAAAAGAACTTATTTACCGGAAGAAACACTTCCGATTTTCTCACTCGTTAGGTCTATCTATACCGCTCGACGCTTCAAACCGGACTGAGCTCAGCTTTGAAACTGAAAACTCGCTGACATCTCTTTTATGTATCTTAGTAATTTTACTATATTTTGATTCGATGTCTCGCGCCTCATTTCAAGAGAAAACATCGGGCAAAACATACACGTCTCAAAAAGTTGCGCGGAAATAACTTAATTCCCCGTAATCGCTAATAAAGTTTAATGTACCCTCTGAGGGGACATTAAGAGAGGGGAAGTACGATGTCCCACGAGAAGGGACAACGGAGTGCAAAGGGTTAAAATATAAATATCTATATTAACCTATAAATCATTCTTTAATTAGTTATATCTCAGGAATATTCAGGAAAATATGCTATTTTATTACTGAATTACTCAATCAAGAACAACTGTTAAGTTTTCCTCATTTAATTTACCAGGTGTCAAGGAAAGAAGAGCTGCACTGTACAAGCGGTTAACGCAATATTCGGTGATCCTTGTGTCGGGACCTTTAAATATTTGGAAATCGATTACACCTGCCAAAAATGTGAGTAACCGATCCGTTCCACTCAGAGGTCATCCTACATCTCATCGGTTTCTGAAAATAAAATGCCTCCAAGAATTATAGTAATCTCCGGATACCTCTTATCAAATATATGATCTCTAGTTTTAATTACTCGTAATCGTCTTCACCTATCAGAATAAAAAAATGGTCTCAATAGAATACAGCTAACGATTTTTAAATAGGTATAAAATAGCCGATTATACTTTTACCTATCGGAATAGCGATACGGTAACGTATTCCTGGGAGTGTACTTCCATATCTGTGGTTGAAACATGGTGTTCAATCAAGTTTATTGGTTTCAGACGAAGAAAAGGAAGAGGGGAGGAAACAGAAAATCTCTGATAATGATAATTTGGGCATCGCTTGCCACGGCGGTAGCGTTGTACACATCACTTCTGCCCGCTACGGCCATTTCGGCAACCGCTCGACCGTCACATGTCCCCCTCCGGCCGACACTACTGAAAACGTCAAGAATATGTAAAAATTCGTTTTTATTTCCAAATCTATACCGGATTCAACCAGATTTGTCTATCAATTATCTCAATGCTGTTTCTGAAAGTAAGAGTTTTGAAGATTCGTTCCAAACTCGCGATATTAACCCAAGAAATATCCGAAATGGATAGGAAAGTTTTAAATATATTAGTATCCAATAACGAAAAATAAAATCAGTTGGCATTTTTCGAACTTTCACGAAACAACTGAACTAAATATGATTAACTAACCCACAAACACACAAGTATAACATTTTTTTATCAGATGTGAAGGACGATTCAAGTGCCAAGTTACAGCGAACCGCGAACTATTGGGAGAAGATCCTTGCCCTGGAGCGGAAAAACACCTCGAAATAACTTACGACTGCCTCGTTGATGGTATTAAACCTAGTAATATTACTGATATTTTCCACAAACTTTTAAAAATAACCGTCGAAGAAATATATTATATACCTCTATATGACATTTAGATATAATCGTGTGTCACGAAGAACTTTTGTGAAAACGACCGATTTTATCGGACGCCGAATTTTAGCTCCGAGCCTATATTCAACTATTTGGGGTCGATTTAGATGATAAAGGGAACCGGACGGATTGGATCGAGAGAACTGCGTGCGAGCACAGCTCGCTGAGCGTAAGCTGCCCGCCGGGTCAGCTCATAGATGTCCTCTGCGCCAACTACGGCAGAACGGACAGCACGACCTGCAGTATGGGGCCAATCCTCACCACCAAGTGCTATTCGGAGAACAGTTTAGAAATCATTAGGTCCAGGTATGCAGAAGAGTGAATGACCGTTGTTTCCCGTGGATTTTCATGCACCTCTAGGCTAGCGATGGTAATATTGAGGAATGTAACTTTCTAATCAGAAGGGCAGAGATGGCACCGGCACCACAAGCTTTAAAACGGAAAACATATAAAGTACAATGAATAAAAATAAACTATATTGACCGTAGAGCCGTATTTTGTATTATTTTTCCGAAATATTTTTTCGTAATAAGAATAACACGAAAATTGTTTCATGTGTATGGCAAGTGTGAAAAGGTTTGTGACCACAGCCTTACCGAATTTTTGTACGCAAAATTTTTGAACAGGGCAAATAGATATTGGACTGACGATGTATCTTCCACTTTCTGTCAATATTTTGTGCTTTCCTGTGTTCCTGTGTAATATTTGGTGTTAAGAACTAATTTGTTAATATTTTGTAGTCAGATTAAACACTTATCAATCGGGCCAATAGAATATGATTAATGGTACCTACACGTGACTTCCTCATATCTACTCTATTCATATGTAAGACATTGATTTTTGTCACACGCAGATGCCAAGACCAGCGAAGCTGCACGGTACTGGCTAGCAATAGCGTATTTGGGGACCCGTGCGTCAACACTTACAAATATCTGAACGTCGATTACGTCTGCAAGAAAGGTATCTGTTTTTCTTTTCTGAAAAGAAAAAGAATCTGAATTTTCTGAACTCGTTTCGCTCTGGAAAACGATAGCACGTGTCATCCACGATCACATTCGCGATTGCGCGTTCGGCATTTATTTTTTCTGAAAACGATGGGGTGTACATAAAATGTTGAATGCTTTAGCCATATTGCTTATATAAACTTTGAACAGTTTCAGGCGATGAGCAGCACCTGGTAGTTTGCGAGCGGGACACTGCTAATCTGATATGCTTCGGAGGGGACGTACTGGACATTTCACTTGCAAACTACGGCCGTAGCTCCACCCAAATCTGCCTTGGCGGGCCAATCTACACCGCCACATGTTCGGGACAACACTCCCTCGACATAGTCAAAACAATGTCAGTTCTTTTCTTTAATTTGTAGCCACTTACTTGGGGCTATTAGGAAATGGACACAAGTTACGTGTAAAACAGAGGCGTAGCCAATAGTTGTACGTCGTATTACGTCATCCGATTAACTAGTTTGATTGGTTATTTGAATATAGTAGCTTCAATATATCTTGTTCACTAATTTCTTTCATTTTTTTTATTTGTCTTAATCTTTAATTTGAGTTAATGTCCTCATTAATGTTATAGACCCATTCAATGACAGCTGTAGAAATCTAGTAATTCTTCTCCGTATTTTTCTTATTGTTCATTTTAGGTGTCAGGACGAAATGATTTGTTCAATCAAGGCTGATAACAGCATCTTCGGTGATCCGTGCGTTGGAACTTACAAATACTTGGAAATCAGTTACGCCTGCAGAAAAAGCAAAGGTTACTATCACCGCTCTCTTAACGTGCAAATGACACCCTGTTGATTTAAGTGACGACGGGTATTATTTAAGGCTAGGGGTGAGTAACAGGGGTGTAATCTACATAGCCTTTGGAGTGATCGTTCTAGTGGCATGGACATTTTATTTCATCCCATTGGAATTAAAGGATTATTATGAATGAAAGGGTTTACAATACTTGGCTCTTTTAAGCAATGCACGCTTACAATAAATCACATTTTATAGATCAAGCTTTCAAATATCTATGTATTCCTTGACCTGTTTCACGTTTTGACATGTTTGATGCGAAGCCGGTGCGACACGGGCTGTGGCCTGCGAGCACAGTACGTTGACTGTGGATTGTTCCTCGACCAACAGCGTGGGCACTGTGGGTGAAAACCGCACTATAACCATAGTGAGCGCTAACTATGGAAGGAGCGATGCCTCCACATGTCTCTACGGGCCCCGTCAAACCACCTCCTGTTTCGCTCAGAATTCCGTCGAGATCATTAAGGCCAAGTATGTCTATTAGATTGAACGGTGTCTAGGTCTTATCTGTTTCCTCCTATCTTAAAATAACATTTTAAAATGTTATGTTGTTTTTAATGTATTGTATGTAATTAAAAAATATTCACTTTGAGGTGTGAAGGAAAGACGAAGTGTAAGGTGGCGGCCGAAAATTCTGTTTTTGGGGATCCGTGTATCGGGACATTCAAGTATTTGGAAGTGTACTACACGTGCAGAAATGGTGAGCCACAATTCCAATATATATATATTATTAATAACACAGGAATGTACGTAAAAAATATAGCAAAACGTAAGTTTCAGGGGATGTCAATGAACGGGAACGGGAGGACGAGGTGACGGTTCTACCGAAAGAAGACAAAGCCATAACACCATCGAAGATTTACGAAGGTGATCATTCATTCAATAGCACCAATAATTCTACTAACTATTAAATAACTAATGAAATTAGCCTCTTTTTTTTGATTTCATAATGAAAGATATCTTATTTATTTTAGACATTTTTTGTAGTATGTAAGATTATTTATTATACTGCAAAATGTTTTAAATCTTGATGGTGCGCACAATGCTATAGCCGTATTGCTATGTTAACATTACCAGGTGGTGTGAATCACCTGGTGGTCTGCGAGCGGGACACTGTTAATCTGACGTGCTTCGGAGAGGACGTACTGGACATTTCACTTGCTAACTACGGCCGTAGCTCCACCCAAATCTGCCCTGGTGGGCCAATCTTCACCGCCACCTGTTCGGGACAACGCTCCTTCGACATAGTAAGAACGAGGTAAATTCGTTTGTTAAATCTGTTACCACTAAATTTTGCCTATGTATGACATCGTCAGTCACTGAAATAGAAGTTAATCGAGTCGTTGGAGTTATTCAGCCGTTAAGATTTCCTTATTTAATCCACCAGGTGTCAAGGAAAGAAGAACTGCACTGTACCAGCGACTAACGCAGTATTCGGCGATCCTTGCGTTGGAACCTTTAAATATTTGGAAATCGTATACACCTGCCAGAAATGTGAGTCGAATACAAAGCCGTTCAGTTCAAAGCTGGAGTCATTTACATGTTACAGAAATCCGTTGCATTCAATTGTTCAATTATCCATCCAGTGTGCCTTAACACAGTTTGTTCTCGTTTCTCAATTAATTTCCCCAAATCAAACGTCCCTCGATGTCTCTTACAACATGTGTCATCTTTAGTTTTGATAACTATAAACTAGTTGTTTAGGATCCTTTATTGAGAAAATAATTTCCCCATTGAAATATGACAGAAATATGGTTTCAGGGGATGTAAATGAACTGGACAGACAAGAGAGCTTGACGGTTCTACCGAAAGAAGACAAAGCCGAGTCGCCATTGAAGTTTTACGAAGGTGATTTCAACAATGGTATTAATTGATTGCAACCATACAACATTCGTGTGGAATTTAATTAATTTAGCTCGTCTGTTTTTCAGTATCGCTTGAATAACAAATTCACGCTGAATATATTAAACCCGTATATATTGGAGGAGTTTTCTGTGCCTAGGTCTCTGGTTCAGTTTTAAACGATTAGTTAGTTTTATGTTTTGTTTTTCTTGATTTATGTTGTGTCGAAAGATGAATTGTGTACAAATAGAAAAATGAAACTGTTGTATCAGATGTGAGTGTGGTCGGTTGCGAGAATAGGGAAGTGAAGCTGGAATGCGGGACGGGCGGTATAATTCACGTCCTGAAGGCCAACTACGGACGAACCGACCCGGCTGTATGTCTCAACGGACCAATACTCTCAACCGAATGCTTCGCTTCAAATACCCTGGACATCGTCCAGAAAATGTAAACATTTCAATCATTAAATTTAACTGCCCAATCAGTTGCCCCCATATTGATAACGAATTTCGATCCCGTGTCTTCCGGCTTACTGAGACATCCACCAAACTGTGGGCGTTTATACTTCGTTTGAGCCTAGCGTTTTCCGAAAGAATGGTATAGGCGTTCTCCGGAACACTGTATTTATGGGCTTATTTTAAGAAGAATTTTTCGTTTAGCAGTGAATTTATATACTGAAGTTATTATTATTCGTATTATAAGTACTGCGCTTTCAATTTTATTTTCTGAAGAGCAGGTGTGAATCGAAAACCGAGTGCAGGCTCATAGCAAGCAACGAGTTCTTCGGTGATCCCTGCTGGAAAACTTACAAGTACTTGAACATCAGTTTCCAGTGTTCTCCATCCTTTGGTATGTGAATACACAATATAACCTCCTTTATTCTCATATCACTTACACGTTAGTACCGTTTCGATTTCTTAATTGAAAACGAAAAAAGCGCGAGAATAATACCCCGGCCCAGATTGGGCGGCCTCATCCCGCCGGTAACTTGGCCTAACCATTGCCACGAGCGTACGTAACGGATTTTAAATTTCGTGCGGTTGACAGAAGGGAGTGTACTGAGGAAAACTGGGTGCGAGAAGGATTTATTGGAGGTTGATTGCGGTAAAGGAGGAAGGATAAATGTCGTGGGAGCCGACTACGGGCGGTGGGACAACACCACATGCCTACTAGGACCAGTAGCCACAACCTCCTGCCACTCTCCTGCCACTCCACTCCCAATCGTCAAACAACAGTATGTTACTACAACTATATTCTATATTGTGACATTATATTAAAATTTAATACTTTACTACAAATATCATATTATACTATTTTTAAATAAAGCCAAATTTAAGTTTATAAGATCCCATCAAAACGAACCATATTTGTACACAAAATTGAGAGTATGTGGGTCATCACGGCCTCCGGTACCACCTCTGTTAAGTACCTTGGGTTGAACCTGGATGAAAAACTGCTGTGGTCAACACATATACAGGCTGTAAACCAGCAGGCCGAAAACAAAATAGGAAAACTGTCTTCTCAAGCCGTCTACAAAACAATCATTAGGCCCCCAATTTAATTTCTCGGGTTTTTATTGTGTAACTTTCCCGATTACCATATCAACAAGTACATTAATGTAGAACTCAGGGTTTGAATCGCTAGATGTATTTGTTGCAATTGAGTACCCGGAAGGTTGTTACAGCTAGAACATAGTTAGAGACGTTCAAATTAGAAACGACCATTAATTAATACGAAATAAAAATGAAATCGTACAAAAACAATTTACTTTTTGCTGCGATTTATTTTAATATTTACAAAAATGGGAAAGGAAATGACTCGCTTATAGATTATAAGTTTAATTTATAATGAAATACTTCCATTTCTATATTATCTAATATTAGTTTTTAAACGTAATCTAGCAAGTAAATCCGACAGTTGTTTGATGGGGATATCAATGTCATTTCACTACGTTATCTATTTGTAAATATTTGTATTTATACATGCAAATGGTTGGCAAATGATTCAATTAATTCTTGGCGTGAACTAAAATTAACTACTCCAACTAAGGATGATATTATTCATGAGTAATTTCGGCCTGATGTTGCTAACGAGTAAATCGCAGACTGTTTCAACGAAATATGCTTCAGGAAATATGCCTAAGTGTCTTACCCGTTAAAATATATTTTAAAGTGCCGTTCTTTTGTTAGGTGCGACGGGAAGACGTCCTGCGCCATAAACGTTACAAACGACGAGTTCGGGGACCCGTGCCTCAACACCTTCAAATACCTCACCCTCCAATACCAATGCTTAACAGGAGGTATTACAGATCAATGATTTCTTAACCGTTCAATCGGTTTCGTAGTTAATTATTTTAATTAATCAAAACCTTTTGGTAACTCTAAGTCACGATTTGTTGAAATGATTTATGTATAATATAATTTATAATATAAACTTGTTTTAATTAAAGCAGCCCCTGTTGGATTTGTATTGAACTGTATTTTCATGAGCTCGGTTTATCTTTGGAGGATCTTTTTTCTATAAAGTTAACGGTAGTACGGTCGAAACGAAAACTAGAATATACCTATATTAAATATGACCGTATCTGTCCAGTAGATTCTAGGAGGAGTACAGTGTGTGAGGGACACAGAATGAATATAAACTGTGGCGAGGGTGAAGGAATATTGAAGATCCTGTGGGCAAACTACGGTAGGAGCGAGAACACAAGTTGCCTCCATGGTGGGCCGATCCTCAACACAGCCTGCTTCAATCTACTCGACACCATGACCGTCGTTAAGGACAGGTAAGACGGTCCCCTCACCCTCAACAAAATAAAAATCCTTTAACTCGCATTATTAAAACCGGTACTGCGGCTCAATATTTTGAAATTAATTTAATTACTGTCCCTACTAGGAATAAAATACATCCGTTAGTTCTGATTGAACGAGCATTATTACAAATTGAAAACAAAGGGTAATTAATTTCGTTCAAATATATCCTAGTCAAAACAACTGTGCTCTGCAACAGCACAGTAATATCTTGGCAGTGTTGCAACAGGCCTGGAAAAATTCTTCAACGTTTATCTATGATGCCAGTCCGAAACCAGTCCATTATAATCGTATTGAGTGACTAAAGCCGAGGATCGATCGTTAAATTAATGAAATTGGGAATTTTTTTATTTTATTAAAGCAGATATAAATATTATAAGTTACATCTGTTTTGATCGGGGTTTTTCGGTTCTGCAGGTGCGAGTGGAAGACCGACTGCAGCCTATTGGCCGACAATGGAGAGTTTGGTGACCCCTGCCCGGGCACTTACAAATACTTGACCGTCGAATACCAATGCGTTCAAGAACTCAGATAACCGTTCTGTTTATCGCCTCTACACAACTGTTAATAAAGTACACTGTAAAATGATTTAGCTGTATTTGAAGGCGTATCCCAAAAACCTATATCGAAAATTATCGCTAAACTTGTAGAAAAAACTTATTCTGATAACAGACTCTTTTTTATTAGTTCGGTCTCTTCACAAATATTTTTAAACTTCCTGCTCTATATCAGAGTTATACGAAAATTAATCAGTTATATATATGTGTAACTTAGAACTAAATTGTGTCAAAATAGCAAATCTTTACAAATAAATAAATAATCATGTCAAATACAGACATTACACTAAGGTGAATTAAATATATTTTTATTATATAATTATTTCTCTTTATATAATATATATTCGAAATAAATTGCCCACTGGAATGTTTTGTCACCCACACAATTTACGGAGTTGGAAAACTTCCAAGCATAATTTAGGTTCTTCATCTTTATTTTTCTATTGTTCCAATTTCACCGGGTTTTACATAAGTAAAACCTAAAACAGAAGTTTTAGGTTTTCTTTTCTTAGGTTTTTAGGTTTTTTAGGTTAAGAACAAATTAATTACAAAAGTTAAATGGAATTAGGTAAGACTTCTATCCAGAGTGAGGGCCGAGGAATTGTTGGAAGGATAGAATAGCCAAAGTACCGGGATAAAATTAAGTGAAAAAAGTTGGTTTTATCTTTGCCTAAAATATACTCTATAGCGATTTTTGAGGATTGATGAAAGAGGGGGAAGAATTCGAGGAAACTTGCACCAAGAGCAGTCGGGTAGGATTGGAGGTTAAGGCAAAAGGTGAATGGCAGTGTCCCCTTCAGCTTTGCTTGAAGGTTAAGGGGGGGCCCCAGCCACCATCGTTCATTCCCAGGGTCGACCACTGCATCGCTCCTTTACCTTTGCCGTGGTTCCATCCTTAATACTCCCTTTTATAATCACACCAGTCGCCCCGACCTCAACATAACAACAGTCGACCAAGTCATTAAATACCGGTTCCTGAAGTTCCATTCCCGTCTCTTACCTATTCATTATACCCCCCCGCAATACACAAAATAAAAATTGTAAAATTGCAAAGCTTGATTGTACAATAAATAAAAAGGCTATAAATAAATAGGTTTTCAGTGACATTGGAATATCTTGTTGGACTGTATTCCGTTTTCACAAAATTAAACTTAATTCTCTTTGAAAAAATAATATTAAAACTATACCCCTCATATTGTTAGCCTTTATTTCCAGTCGTTTTATGATGTGAACTTTAATGATGGACATTTGAAATATTAAAAATAAATATTGTTTAAGACTACACGCGTGTGCTTAATCATTGTTTGGTAACAAGTTTCCTGTTTCACACGAATAACAAAATTATTTTTCTCATTTCGCACTATTCATACATAGCTACGTTTTATTTGGCGTTATTTTCTACAGAAATGTCTGAATTTCTGATGTTATACACTATTTAAGTACTACAATCAAACTCACATGTATGGATCAAAGAACGATCCTCGAAGTTAAGCACAACTGAAGATTTATTGCTTATTTTCGTACACCCAGGAATGCACGAAAAAATATATAAAGCGTTACATTACAATATTTTTATCTGAATTTAAAAATAAATTAAATTTTTATTATTCTTTTATTCTAATCCGGTTCCAAAAATATACGATGGGTCATATTTATTAAAAACCAGTTAATACATCAGCTATTCCATCAGTTATTAACTCTCCTGCTCGCGACTCACTTTATCGAAACGGTCTCAAAATAAATTTCTCCTAATTGGTTAGATTTCCCTTGCCTCGGAAATACATTCGTTCTCGACGTGCATTTGCAACTGTAGACGGGTTAATAATTGGGTTCTACATTCGTTATAAAGCGCCTCGTTATAATGTCGTAAGTATTTTTCTTTTTACTCCGCCAGCGTTGCCGATTCTACTGAAAAATATCATATCTCATATTTACTATTCCAAGAGCGCCAACCTACCTTCGGCCAGGCAGCTCTACGAGCCGTCGTTCACCAGTAAGCCTGTGCATTAAAATGGCACCAGTATATTTCACTGGCTTTTTGTATATAATAGTGCGCTCATAGTTTTTACTAACTGTAGAAATAAGCTAATAATCCGCTAAACATAAAACCCAAGAATACCAGGATAACTGTTGTACGAGTAGGAACTGAAGGGTATAAAAATGTATTTAAAATTTCAGAGATAAAAGTTATTTTGTATTTTATTGAATTTATACTTCCAACGTAAATCTATTGCTGGCTATAAGGCGTACATTTATTTGTTTGGGCAGCGGTAGTAAATTTATTCTTCAGGTCCGGTGTATCTGCCCAAGAACATTAGAGTTTTTGATTTGTTGTCAACGATTGCGAACATAAAAGGATGGTTTGCCCTGAACGGGATGACGACGCCGGATTTTAAGTAGATGCCTGCACCTGTGAAAATCAAGAGAGCTGGAGTAATTATGTCATGAAAACATGTGGGCATAATCAAACAAATGTGGCATAAGATATAATAAAACACTCTGATACTTAAATTATCGGCTCGATCAATGGTCTGTCTATTTGCCAGGTTAAAGAAGGAGGCGAAAATAACTTAGTAATATTTAAAGTTATTGTCGGAAACGTGTATTTAATATATATTTTTAAATGAAGGGAAGAAAATTTTTCGAAACGACCACAGAATCGGCACATTCTGTTTTCCATTGTCAATTTTAATAGGAATAAATAATATTTAGCTGGACTATTTATCGTTGAAACGTACCGGCGGCGGCGGCCGCCTCTGTACCCTCTTGGTTCACCTCCACCGCTGTCTTGTGGTACACCTTACTCACTTCGAGCCCCCTTACGTTGACAGCATTAGAGAAGTCCGATACGTGACCGTTAAAGGCGCTTTTCATGCCCAACTGAAAGAAAAATCCTGTTGCTGGATAATAGAAGTTGAGTGATACAATTATCCGAAGTAATACCTTCGTTGGGGGCTAGTCAATTTTTTATAAGAATAAATTAGAACAACTACAATAATTATACACGGTTTTTGTTGGTCTAATTGTTAATATAACATAAATTTAAAAAAAATCATTTGATGGATTATAAAAGCATTAATTATTGTATGTTAATATGAATTAACGAATCGACCGAAATGTTACACTTACTTAATAATGGATAATAAATATTCAGAATGTGCTGCATTTGAACCAAGAAAATGACACTCTTTTCGATGTTTTAATATTAAAGATAGAGGTTTGAAGCAATGTTTCTAACTAGATTCCAAAATATTATGTTGGAACTATCAGATTGCACTAAAAATATGTGTACAATAATTTATAAAGAAAAAAACAGCACGAATAAAATCAAATTGAAACCTGTTTTAAAATCGGCCTTAGTTCGTATGTCTCTTCCATTTTGAATTCCGGGATTAACGCGTTCACGACGGCAATAGGTTTCATTTCGCCAAGTACTTCCTTATGGAAGTTAAGACCTCCGATCTTTTTCTCCGTCTCTGCGAGTCCGTTCACCTCATTTGGTAGGATGATAACTAGGCACTGGTTGTAGTCCTGGAATTCAATTGGGAGATATTAAATATTACAGACACCGTAATATAGTGTGTATATTAACTGTACACTGAAAACAAACATGAGCAGAAAACTAAATAAAATTTTAGATGAAGTTCTACTTATGCCACCACCTTTTTTTGCGTTGGATGATAACATTTTTAAAAATGAAATTCGTTTATCGCATTTCCTACATTTGACACTGTCCTCATCACTATTAGTATTTTCGTTAACCTACCCATAGGCGAACAACGCGCTTACCTGGTACGGTATGCTGAGAACTTTAGCTCCGATAGCGGATATCTCGGCGTATGCGAGCTTTTCAAATATACTCATCATCTTAACTTTGGTGGTATTGCCGTCGAGGGTGTGAAAATCCATTTGAGTCGTATTGAGGAACGGGTGATGCCATTTACCCTTGAAGTATATTGTAGACACGAGCACCATCACGATGTCCGCGGACAGGCTTCCTGATCAAATAGCAAATCCACTTAATAGCGAAACATTCATTAATATTCTGACTTATTTTTGTTTCCCGACTATATTTACCATTGGATCCGAACATAAATTTCGGTACTGCGGTACTGGCACAAGCAGCACACACTAACACACAACGGGCTTATTGGAATGCTAAATAACAGTTAATTTACAGTCTCGGATATAAATAATTTTTAAAAATTAATGTTCATTAAATTTTAATACGGAATGCGTGAATACCCTAATATATTTAAGTAAACGAAAACGAAAAACGAAAACTAAGTACGTATTTCCAATTTTCACGACAATTTTCATATTTAAATTATTCTTCTCAGGATAGTTTTTGTTGACTACTCCACAATACCGTATCTCTCTCCTGAGCGTCCCCAAACCGGAAATGTGTGGCCCGAAGGAGGTTCAGTTATTATAACTGTTCCAAATACTCACCGGGCTTCAGAAGTTCGGTGATCTTGCCCTCGGTCTCGGCGGTCACCCACGAGTTGATCTGCTTCCTGGACATTTCCGTCTGGTTGCGGAAGTCCAAGTTCTCGGCCTCGGCTTCCATGTACTCCCGGACAATCTCCTTGTAGGACTCTTTGACATCGAAATCGTCCTCGATGAACACTCTGTTGGCCAGTGAAAACGTTTCGTTCTGAAAAAACAGATTGGATTAGCTCCGAGACAAATTTCAATCGCCAACTATCGCTCTTGTACGGAAAGTGATAATTGGAAAAAAAGGAAAGTATAAGAATAGTGCTAAACTCACTATGTAAATTTATTTATTTTTTTTGGTTTTTTCTTTATTTTTACAATCAATTATGTAAATTTAAGACAATTTAGTGTTCAGTTATAATAAAAATCATTGATCATTGTGAATTAAGATTAAAAAATATAGACTTGTTGGAAGCAGGATGAAATCACTTCTATTTTTATCTTATATCTGACGTTCCGTTTCAGTTCATGAAACTTACATCAAGAGATTGGAGCGCATTCTGGAATCCAACGGCTATTTGCAAGCGGTCCTGCGTTAGGTTCATGAGTTGGGCTATTTCGTCGGCAGTGGTACCGTTGGCCATCAGGTACAACATGCTTAGGCAGGTTGAGATGCTGAATGGCGATATGAATATGTTGCCCTCTTCCTCCTCATCTTTTAGCAACTGTAATGCAAATTGGTTCCACGCTTATACAGTTTTATAAAACAGATTTAATTGCCCCGCCCCTGTTCTGTTTGGAATTGTTTCGCGTTTCATACCCCTTATCTAGAAGCAAAAAATACGGCAGGAAAATTGGAAAATCCCGACAAATTTGGACTGTTAAAGGAAAATTGACATAACTAGTTTATTGTTTAACTGTAGAAAACAAACAGAAGAAAGAAACAAACAGTAGATTTTGTTGTGTTTCACTTAAGTGAAACGTTGAGAAAAAGTACTGTGCGTGCATATAAACGTCACACGTATGGTGCCCTAGCATCTAGACCTCGACTGGTTCCAGGGCAAGGACCGGGTCATTTCAAACTTGTTTTGAACATTTGATTTATATTCCGGAGAAGAGAAAATGGCCAGCTATTTTCGGTTGGGGGAGGAGCCTACCATCCTTGTGTAAGGCCAAGGACAAACAAGAGCCGGTTCTCAACGCTTATACCTTCACAAATAATAGGTGAACCCAGTCCCGAGCACTTTTCTTAAAACTCTTCACCCATGAGTATATACAGTAAGGTGGTACATTTTAATCAGATATTTCAAAATATGCTTATATATCGTATTCATTTCACTTACATTTGATTTCTAAAACTCTTCGATTTCATTATTTAAAACCCCTTAACAATTGTTAGGGATTATGATATTTTAATGGTATTAAAATGATAAAATGTCGCTAATTCGTCTTCCAAAATCAGAAAACTCTTATTTCTTATTAAGTGATTTTATATCACCACCCTACTAATAAAATAAAAGAGCTACTGAAGATGGCGAGCAGCCAAACCCGGTTTAGATAAAACCAAAACCAGTTGGAGGGGCCAGAAGACCGGTAAATGTTTGGTTGCAAATGATTCGTACTATGTAATATATACATTAATTAGAAAATTTACCGTGTTAATAATAGCATACCTGGTAAAGGTCAAGAGCGAGTTTGTTCTGACCGGTTGAGATTTCATTTATTTCCTTTTCTGTGACAGAACTTTCTTCCCCGGAGATCATCATTAGCATCCCCAACGCTTCAGCATCAACACGTTTAAATAAAACTCAAATTAATGACACTAATTAAAACAAACAACCTTACTACCTTACTTAGACCTGAATAACACTTTATTCGTTTCCGATTTTATAAATGTATTGGTATAATAGTTAGCTGTAACGATGAGATATTGATTTCGGAGATGACTCTCTCCTTCAAGATGCATTTTGCCTTATTTCCGAGACACCCCGCCGCAATTCTGCTACGTAACAAGATTAATTATATCACTGTTAAATTGTTTGTGTAATAGGTGCCGTAGCTGATAAACGGCCGGTCAAGCCAACAACTAACTGTAATTTAATGGGCAAGCATTAGATACAGTATCTGATTAGATAAACAAACAAAATGGGTTGTTCTCCGACTATTCTTCAGGTATACCTAAGATCATAGGCAGATAACGAAAATATTCAGAAATGGAAAACTTCCCTTGCTAAAGTATAAAAATGAATTAAACTAGATTTTTCTTTGTGCCCGATGCCATTGTGCTGTAAATATTCTATTTACAAGAACTGTTTATAATTCCTATCTGCAAAAATCCATTTTTTCCATTGGCTTTTTATTGCAAAGCCCAGCATAAAAAAGAATTGACTAACATTGTCAACGATAACGAAACTATGGCTTGTTCCTTGCAAACAATAAAAATGTTTATCGATTAATTGTACTTCGTTATTACAATAAGCAACAAGGGTTATAGTCTTTAAGTAGACAGAAGTACTATAACATGACCTGCATATTATGGACTGAATAATTCAAGTATAATTAAGCGTGCAGCATTCCCAATAATCATGAGCCTTTAATAGTACAGCGCAGTAAATGTCATTCCAAGTATAAAATAATACGCGCGGTCGAGACGCGGTACCCAGGGTTCCAGTCCCGGTAGAGGACCATTATCCAGCATTTCCATGAATCAAAAATTTCAATTTATTAAACGAAATGAGCTCGAAAATACCAGAATATTCATTGAGTCCTTAAGAATATATTATACCTCTTAAAGGAACGTGACCAAATCGAAGAATTTGTTCTTTGTAAAACAAATAATCTAGATGGTAGGTATTTAAGAATTCAATGTTTTCTCTTGAAATGTGGCGCAAGACATCAAATGAAAATATAGTAACATTACTAAGATATATAAAAGAGATGTCAGTGTTGAGTTTCAAAGCTGAGCTCAGTCCGGTTTGAAGCGTCGAGCGGTATAGATAGACCTAACGAGTGAGAAAATCGGAAGTGATTCTTCTCTCGGTAAATAAGTCCTTTCGGTAAATATCATTTTGTAACAGATCTAGTAATAACAATTAGAAATTTTCAACCCGCGGATTTATTCATTTTTTTATTAGAACAATTGCAAAACGTTCAAACAGGATTGAGTCTCATGATAGAAGTAGTAGTAAAGGTGAGCTCCAGATGGACGTTTATACAGATACGTTAGAAAGACTAAATCTAGACCAAAACGAAGCAGTGACATCGGCCAACCACCAAGGAGTAGCTGGTAGCCAACATCCAGAATGGTCCGGAATGCAAAGGGTTAATTGTATTCCCGAATTTCTGTCGGGTCTATCGAGAAGTTAAAATATTAGTGTTGAGTAAGAGACCTGCTAAAATGGCGCAAGCGGTAGGCGTTCCCATGGTGATTGGGCAGGGTCGGTGGCGGAATGGAGTGATGACTGGGCGGTTGGACAGACCGAGAGAGACTGAGCTGAGGAGAGCTCCCGCCCGACCGACCAACTCCCCATGCATCTTCACTATTTGGAACAGCAGGACGTTCAACTTTGCCCAGAGGTGATTCAACTTTGCCACTCGGGTCCAACTCCCGACGGCAATTTTGAATTTTACGCCAAATTGAACCGGGATTAACTTCGGCCAATTTGAATTTATAAATGAATAATTTTACTCATCCAATCAAAAGAAATCTTGACGAGTATTAACAATACGAATAATATAATACCGTAGATTTACGCGTGTTTTTGTCTCCTCTCGCCGGTTCGGTCTTTCGCTAGACCGGTTTCGGCTGCTCACTGCAGAGTGCAGTGAGCATGCCCGAAAAGCATCCAAAGCGGCAAAAGTGACTGACGCCGCCACTGAAGATGGCGAGCAGCCGAAATCGGTCCGGCGAAAGAACCTAAAGAAGAAAGAAACCAGCGAGAGGAGACGGAAACATACGAAATCTACGGTGTTCCAACCCCTCGCAGACCACGAAACAGGTATTCTAGAATAATATAACGTTCCCCTACTCGAAATTTGTCCTTGGATATGATAATGTTTTTGATAAAGTTTTGAATTTGAATAACATATATCACATTTAGATAAAGAATTCAAGCCGTTTTATAAAAAAAAGTTTATTAGAATACAAATTAATATATTGACTTAATTGAGAAAATCATATCGAAATAATTACAATAAAATATAATACAGTATACGTTATTACAGTAATATGATAAGCGTAGGTTCAGGCGGCGGTAAACTGTTTGCTGAAAACAGCTCCCACGTTGTAGAGTCCCTGGTACTTGAGGACCTGTACCGCTGCCAGCCTGTACTGCATCCCACTCTTAAGAGGCGATCGGCTCGTTGTAAGACCGCAATTCGTGGGCACCGATTCTGCCTCGGGTCCTATAATAACCTCATCACCCTGCAACAAAATCAACCAACTCTGATTTTGCCCGAATGGATTATCGCTTAAAACCTAAATTTAATACTCTACAAAGTAAACATTATTAATCAAAGTCAGATTCCACGTTTGAAATTTCGCCTCAGCATACCTCTCGATATTGGGCGACCACTTCATAATGTTTTTCGCCGACGGCCTGTCGTATAAGTCTTGTCAGGTCGGCTACGTCGTCCCCGTGCTTCGAACCATCTTTAATTTTCGGCGTCCATTCGGGCGATTCAATCTCGTCACCGAACCTAAGACTCACGACATCCAAAAAGTCATCGCTGATCGAGTCATCGGTGATAACCAGCAACAGGTTGCACCTGGAAAGGATTTAGATTCATTACTAGGGCGGTTGCACTGATTGGGATGTTGTGACATTTACTGGTAAGGACGGATGACCGACTCTACGAGAGCGGTGTAGTTTCCCTCCCAGGCATGTTCGACGGGTTTCCACTCGATTTCCGACGCTGTGTTGAGCTGGACGTTAGGAAGAGGTACCAGCATGGGGCTTGGGGGTCTTGTGTGGACCCTCACCAGACCTGGAGCCCCGAGCCATGCAGTCACTCCGGTCACGCTAACGGCGTATGACGATCCTGGGTTCAGGCCATTTATCTAGGTAAAAATTCGAAATTCCAATAATAAAATACCCCCAAGAAAACAGTAATTATAAATATCAATTAAACAAATAATAACGAGAGCCAGAAAATTAAAAGTATTATAGCTTTAATTTAAGAAACTAGTTCTGTAGTCTGTGAGGATACCATCATTCAAATAATTAGACATTGCCTTGTAAACTATTGATAAACTTGTGTAGAAAACATGCCTCGTCGATATGTGTTACTCCCGTTATTAATTATATTGTGTAATGTAGTGTCATAGGTACCTCCCTTTATTCCATATGCATTGCGTATATTCCTTAACATTTTAAACTAGCATCACTGTCCGTACATGAAAACTTTTCTCGACACTATAATTGATGTAAGTAATATTCCTTTAAACTTACCATTTCATTTCCTCTGTCATTTAATAACTGAGACTAAGACCATGAATTAATTACCTCAGTGGAATATTCCGAAGATTCTTCTGTGACCTCGACTTCTTTCATCGGATAAAAATGACAACACAATTCCGGATCGTACGAATTTATCTGTTCGATCTTCACCAAAAACGATCTTAACAGTCCGTTGGCTTTCTTGGGTGGCCTCCATTTGACGTTAACGCTTGTTTCTTCCACACTAACAACTTGTAGATCATAGGGGGCGCCTGGTGCTTTAAAAGAAACAAAATTTATACCCGTCAGTTAATTATTCATATTTATTGTCGGGGAGGGTGTAGGGCCCGCCATCAAGCGAGAGCTCGACAGTCTCTTCACCCGCCTTCTCATTTCTCTTTTAAGTGTAATCACTTTCTCGCCGAATATAACTTTCCGTAAATAAATGTAATATATTATGTAAATAATTGTAGCCTAGATTTCAGATGATACCTCGAATATAACTATCGTATAATTACCATTTTCGACGGTTTCTGCGTTAATGTATGAACCTGTACTAAAACCTCCGTTCTCATTTTTGGCACTTACCTAAAAATAAAGGTATATTACATGTGTGATAATTATACATTGTATAATAATGTATAACGATAATATATTAATTTGTAATATTATGTGAAATGATATAATAAGCGGTGTTTGATTACTTCAAAAGTATAATTTTTGTCGTAGCCCAGATCGGTGATAGTGAAGCAGTAGAGCTCGGGCCATGGAATACAGGGTGACGGCTTGAGGATGTAGCTCCTCTCGGTTGGCACGATTTGGACTCTGAAGGCTGCCAACTTGCCGTGGGTGAAGAGCGGCGGCGACCACGCCAAACCGACCACACCGCGCCCTTTCTTATACACGAACAGATCCCTAACAGGGCTCGGCACTGTCAAAGAACCGACAGAATTTAACACTCCCCTTCATCCACGAGCCTATACCAATAAACAACACCCGCGGAAATCAGTCCGCAATTTGTATTTATGAAATCTGATCGCGATAAAATAATACAGGTAAATTAAAGTTTCGTCGATTATTTTCTTCTTGCTTATATAACGCAAGAAGGTTATATTGTCATACAAACTTTAGCTGCTATGCAGTTGAGAAATGTATTCGTACACTAGCGGTACTTGTCTATTTATTTTAGATAGTGTTCCTGTATGTTTGGAATACTAAAAGTTGAATTTGGTTACGGGCTAGGTTAGTTTCTGATTTTCGCCATCGTTAGAAGAATTCTGTCTGTAGAATAACTAACTGATATTTAAGCTATACGACAACATTATTTCAGTTACAAAACGACTTCGCTAATTATAATAGAAGCATTATGCACCTTTCCTGCATTCGAACTTAACATTCAGGGAATTGAACGGGCGATCGCACAAAGGTCCCCTCACTCCTTTTTCGACCGTCAGACTGCATGTCGCCTTCCCGTCGCATCTGGAGAATATATTGCAATTGTTTCAAAATGTATATCAGCGTTTGTAACGTGTGTAGAATGGAATAACGCGCTCTCGTCCGTTACCACAAGGTACTTACAGTATTTTTACTTCCTCGATATAATCGAAATTGCGGCAAAGTGGCGCGTCTGTTTTACTCTTGGCCTCGCTGTGATCCCTGCAATGGGAGTTATCGTGTTCGAAATTGGCCGATTCGACATGTATCAGGCTCCCGAAATAATCCTCACAGCTCAGCCACATTTCCTCGGTCGGGCAGAACACCCTATTTTGTAGCCCTACTAAACAAAATTAATTATGTTTTCCGCTATAACAAGTTCGGTTTCAAAGATAATCGATTCAACTGACAGTTAGCGGCCAGTGGTGCGGATTTAAGTATATAAACAAATTACTCTGTGGCTGGTGTAATCTGCATGTGTAATTGACTTGCAGGTAGATAGAGCTTTGCAACGTCCTGATATCCGATATGTTATCTCCTAGGCACGGTTCGCCCAGGAGCATCCTGTCCACCTCCAATATGCAGGTATGTTTACCCTCGCACCTAGGACACACAAGTATATCGATCGAAACCACCATTCTGAAATATTTATATAGAACTTTCGGTAGGACGTAACGGTTTTTTTTAGACTAAATGGTAGGAGTTGTCTTTGAGAAAATATAATCCTATGGTATAATGTGTATTTAGTATCGTGAGTACCCACTTTGCGTAGAGCAGGTCCATGCTTTCGTGGAGGTAGCAGGTAGGGGCGATAAGGCCCGAGTTGCGGCAAGTCTCTGGCTTCGGTGCCCTACCGTATACAGCTCGGTTGATGTGAATGAACTCCCCAACGGCGCAGTCCACATCAATTGTCCCTCCCTCGCATGCCGTTTTCACGCGGTAATCTAAACAAAAAATCCAGTTCGGATTGATCAAAATAATTTGCTGCAAACGTTTGCTTCTCCCCAATGATTCGTTTAGTGAGTTCGAATTTCATTGATCATTAATGCGGGACAATAACGCACAAACATGTAACACAAATCCAAAGCTCTTACTAGTACCAGATACACCTCAGGGTTACCGTTCCCGAGAATTGTCGGTCTCTACAGGGACCGGTATTTTCACAATATTACTACAATTACGAATTGTATTCGTTTCAATTTAAAAAATAATAACCGCATCAAACTTAACAGCATTTGTTTATGCTTTTGGCAATCACCCAAAAATGTAAAAGCGTGGTATATTTATTTTAAATACTGTAGGTTCGTGATGTTTCTGTTTCCTCTCGCTGGTTTGGTCTTTTGCTAGACCGGTTTCGGCTGCTCGCCATCTTCAGTAGCGGTGTTAGTCACTGGTAGCACTTTGGATGTTTTTTGGGCATCCTCACTGCACTGTCACTTTCACATGTACTGGCCGTTTTAATTAGTTTGACATACCTGTTTTATGGTCTGCGAGGGGTTGGAATACCGTAAATATTTTGTGTTTCTGTCTCCAGTACAAGTGACAGTGACAGTGCAGTGAGGATGCCCAAAAAACATCCAAAGTGCTAACAGTGACTAACACCGCTACTGAAGATGGCGAGCAGCCGAAACCGGTCTAGCAAAAGACCAAACCAGCGAGAGGAGACAGAAACATCACGAACCTACAGTATTCCAACCCCTCGCAGACCACAAAACAGGTATATTAAACTATTTATTTTAAATTTTACGATTTCAATGGGCGAAGAAATGAAAACTGATATTGCAATATTTTTAAAGTGGAAACACTTAATATTGGAAACCCCTTTTTCAAATTAAACGTAATTTATGTGTGCGAAATAATGTTGTAGCAAGATATGGTGTCGGTTTGTGTCTCGCTGGTTGTGTCTTTGAAATTAATTAATGCTTAAACAAACTCACTAAAGGGAACCAGCAAGACTGTTCTGCCCTCAAATACGAGATCTAATATTGATATTTAATGACGTGAATCATCAGGCGGTGAACTAGAAGTGAATGGGACGAATGCAGATCACTACATCCATTTAAATGATATTATATAACAAGCTGTACCTTTAATCCAGTTGTTGAATATTCATGAAGACGACCATAAATGTAATTGATGGCAGTAAAACATAAAATATCATACCTGGTCGTGTTGATGGAGTCGATGATTCTGGTGTTGTAGGTGTGGGAGGCATCAGTTTTGGTGTTGTTGTTTCTGGAGTCGTTGATTCCGGTGTAGTTGCCTTTGGTGTCGTTCGTATTGGTGTTGTTTCTGGAGTCGTTGATTCAGGTGTTGTGAGTTTTGGAGTAGTTGGTTTTGGTGGCGTTGGCTTTGGTGTAGTTGGTATTGGTGTTGTTGGTTTTGGTGTTGTCGCTTTTGGAGTCGTTAATTCAGGAGTTGTGGGTGTTGGAGTAGTTGGTATTGGTGTTGTGTGTTTTGGAGTAGTTGGTGTTGGTGTAGTTGGTATTGGTGTTGTTGGTTTTGGTGTTGTCGCTTCTGGAGTTGTTAATTCAGGTGTTGTTGGTTTTGGAGTAGTTGGTATTGGTGTTGTTGGTTTTGGTGTTGTCGCTTCTGGAGTTGTTAATTCAGGTGTTGTTGGTTTTGGAGTAGTTGGTATTGGTGTTGTTGGTTTTGGTGTTGTTGGTTTTGGTGTTGTTGGTTTTGGTGTTGTTGGTTTCGGTGTTGTCGGTTTTGGTGTTGTCGGTTTTGGTGTTGTCGGTTTTGGTGTTGTTGGTTTCGGTGTTGTCGGTTTTGGTGTTGTCGGTTTTGGTGTTGTCGGTTTTGGTGTTGTCGGTTTTGGTGTTGTCGGTTTTGGTGTTGTTGGTATTGGTGTTGTGGGTTTTGGAGTAGTTGGTGTTGGTGTAGTTGGTATTGGTGTTGTTGGTTTTGGTGTTGTTGGTTTCGGTGTTGTTGGTTTCGGTGTTGTCGGTTTTGGGGTTGTTGGTATTGGTGTTGGCGTCGTTGGTTTTGGTACTGAAATTCATTATCTATTTTAGGTATTTTTGAATATGTGAATCGAATTTAATCTAAATAATTAATAGTAATTTGTAAAAATTAGAACCATATTAATTAGTACAATATTTATAACTGTGTAATTAGTATAATTATAATTTAACTAATAATATTAATATGTATGTGTGATAATGAGAGAGGGAGAGGGGGGAGAAAGATAGAGAGAGAGAGAGAGAGAGAGAGAGAGAGAGAGAGAGAGAGAGAGAGAGAGAGAGAGAGAGAGAGAGAGAGAGAGAGAGAGAGAGAGAGAGAGAGAGAGTGTGGAGTAAATCCTAACAGTAATTTTAAGGTATTAATATTCAAACATAAGTATTTTATACATAAAGTTTGCACTTAATATAATACCTTCATTGCACTTGTACGTAACATCCAAATATTTCAATGTTCCAACACAAGGATCGCCGAAAACTGAGTTTGCTGCTGTCACACTGCATTCTCTTTTCCCTTGACAGCTAAACATGTTAAGAATTTTAACGTTACTTTTTAATAGTTTAATTTTAAATTAATTTTTCGTTTATAAATGATTTAAACCTGTGTCGGATTTTTGGGATTACCTGAATGAACAATTGAGATTAGATACAACAGATTGCAACAATAGATACAACAAAGCGAGTTCAGAGTAAGAAAGCGGGCATAAAGCTTAAATAACATAGTAAAACAATGGTAAAATGAATACAGGTAAAGCCACGATCAGCGGTAAACATTCCCAGTGCCCAGAACAATTCTACAATTATTAATTAATTTACCACCACCGTATTATGCATGATGTTTTTGAAAGCACATGGTATAGTTATGATTCATCCGAATAATTAATACCATAAACCGGGATCTGTTTGACCTTTTTAGAGATTCGAGTACTCTTCAACCAAATAGGTTTTATTTAAATTATGCATCGAAAACATAAGGTTGCCCGATATGGTCAACATGGATTTGATATATGAAACGCATGTTTCTTCCTAAGGTAATCTGTCCTGCCGTATTCATGACGTGACTAGAAGTAATCGGCAATAAAATGTATAACATGCATACTTTCTCCTGACGACTTCAAGAGTGCTACCCGCGTAGCAAAATGTCGTTAGAATGGGCCCGTTGCTGCAGGAGGAGCTTTCGATTCGACCGTAGTTGGCTCTCACTATTTCCAGTACTTGATTACCGCCGCACTGCAATTTCATAGCTCCATTCTCACAAACCTTTTGTCTCCTGTTAACCACTGGAAATTATTACCTACATGAGAAACTCAGAGACATAGAGACATTGGCAGAAATATATGATACAAAAATAATCCCACGGTTTTGAGTTGGGCATTGTTTATGTTTACAACCTTAGAAGCTGACGTGAGATGGTAACATCTATGGTTATCTAGTCCGTTTTTATTATGTCCTATGATGTATGATATCATTGTAATTACCCCTTTGACTCTATGACGCTGGTTGAAAGAGCCAGTTCATTATTAATTCAATGGTATGTAACGAGACATTACGGTTTTGATACGCTTGATAAATATGAGGGAGTTACCTGGTTCGCACTTGTATTCGACATCCAAATATTTAGAGGTTCCGATACAAGGGTCCCCAAATACCTTGTTATCGGCATGAATGTTGCACCTCTCGAAGCCTTGACATCTATAGCCGTGAAAATAACAAATTAAAACTCGAATATTATCAGATTATGACTATTATATTATATAGCTCTAATGTTTTTTTTAATATGCGCACTAAATCACTGCCCTATTATATAGCGGGAGGGCCGTAGAAGAAGGCTGACAATTTGTTACCCGAATTCCACTCATGACATGGTCAGACTACATAGACATAATGATAAAACTTCATTAAAACACCTTCCTATTGTTTGTCGTTAAAGGAGTGAGGAATAAGGCCGTATTAAAAAGAATACCCTTTTCAACTGGAGCCTAGGTCGCGATGTGAACGGGAAGGAGACCGATTGACTCCGGAAGAAGCAGAAATGAAATTCAGTGAAAGGTGACAAAGTCGATTTGATAAAATATCTTATCTCTTATATAAATTCTGCTTATCTCGATCTGTATAAAGTGCGAGATGCTACAAAAAACTGATGCAATGCTGGTGACAACGAACGAAAGCTGAAAATTATCTAGCATGGGACCAAATAATCGGGTGGTGGCATAAGATTCCTATGATTAATAATAATGTACAACTTACGACGCCTGTAGCAGTTGTAGGGTGTTGGAAGCGAAGCACCATGTTGACTTGATTGTGGACTTGCCCCCGAGGCAAGTTACGCCTTCGTTCCGCCCGTAGTTGGCTTTGATTGGGATTATTGCGTGTCCAGGAGGGCACTCCAGAGTCATCATCTCTTTCTCGCACACTTTACTTCTGATCGTGCTTGCTGAATAAAGGACGGAATCTGATAGATTACTATATTCTTTTATAGGCCGTAAATGGAACTACACTTGATCTCTACAGTAAGTGTTTGTCTAGGTGTACTACGTGCCAGGCAGTGAAATAATGTTTGATTCATAATTTAAAAGACATTCTTAGCATAAATTATTCTGAATAAGAGTACGTGGGAATGCGAGGGACAGATTGGTGGTTGTCCGCCCGGACAACTTTGCGGCCTCCAGGGACTACGACATCTAAGACCGTTAGATACGTATTTCATGTTCTGAAGTGTACCTCCTCAGGATGAATATATTATATGTGTTTGATTCTTTCATTCTTAAGAAGAATACTTTAGATCTTTAAGTGCTCTCTACATATATAATTATGGCGGGGGTAACACCCGCTTATCTACATAAGATGATTGAAATGAAGAGATGAATCTGGACCACCTGAATTGTGTCTGCAGCCTTCATCGGTCTTCTTATTTGAACAATGACATTGACAACTGCCTTTTTACTGCGGTCGGAAAAGACATATATTATTACTGTATAAATTAGTTTTTGGGAAGGATTGTGAATGGAGTATTTACCTTTTTGACAGCTGTAGCTGACGTCCAAATATTTATAGGTCCCAACGCAAGGGTCCCCAAATATATTGTTGCCGGCCCGCACATTGCAGCTCTGTACACCTGTACACCTTAAAATTTCAAAGCACAGGACAAACGATAAAACATCGTGAAGTAAGAAAATTTATAATGCCAACTTCATTTCTCTAAAATTGTTCGCGCCTCACGTTACACCAAGTTATTCCAATATACATACGATAACTGAATTTTACGCCTTCGAACCGTTTGTATATTTCTGATTTTCTTCACACCCGTGGATCGATAACCACATTAGGAATTAATTTCCTTAAAGTGTTCACTAAAGTCCATCTATGTACAAATGTTCATGCCACAGACAGAACTACGGAACATATCTTCGGTTTCGGTACTTCCCCAGAAATGTATCTACTAAATGATACAGTTAGTATGTTTTTTGTTTCAGTTATCCGATTAATTTTAATTTAATTATTATGTCCAATTTGGAAAAATATTCTAGAAGAAGTACGGGAAATACTGAACACGGATCCAACATTCAATATACAAAGAGTTCATTGTGTAAACATTTTTCCAAATTGGAAATGGTTTTGCTTAAATAATTTCTTATCCAACAAGCTTTCAAAATAGATAAAATTATGTTAGAAAAATCGACTGTTAGTAAACCGACCGTAAGCAGTGAAAGTATTTGTTAATAATTAGCAGCGGTGATGTGAGTTTAATGGATGTATTATTTACTAGTGATTAATTTCATGCATAGATGTTTCTAGCCAAAAATATCCTATTACATAGCAGTACATGCAAACTTGGCAGATGAACACTAATATTTGTTTTACACCATCAATGAATATTTACATGTTAAGATATATAACAAACACAGATATACAGTAAAGCATGTTTTCATATTAATTGAATTTATGCGGGAAAATTGAATTAGAAAAATTAGGGAAGTGAATTAGGAAGTAGTAACTGTTTAAGACGTACACGACATCCATAACCATGACACTGTTCGGACTGTGGCAGTTTGTAGTCCTGATGGGGCCACCCTGGCACGTACCGGCCTCCTTCCTACCGTAGTTCGAGCTTAAAATCTTGATCACTTCATCATGCCGACAGTTCAAGGTCAGAACATTGTTTTCGCAAGCTTTCCTTCGGATTTGACTTTCTGCAGCAACAACACTCGTTTTCAGAACATTTCATGAAATACTCTAATTAAAATCTGTTTCAGAATATTACCTAAAGTCATGACTTCTGTGAGGGGCGGCTAACGTGCCAAATTTCTATCCAGCCGTGTGGATTGGAAAAGGAACACTTCTAGAAATTATCAGTTGATGAAATAAATAATATGGAACGGACGAATAACATTTGAGCCGTGTTTCTTTCCCGATTAAACAATATAGTTAGATTGTTCCAACCAAAGTGATGGCTAAAAGTCAGTTAACTCAAATTTCAATAATTTAGTGCATTACAGATCACAAGTTCTCTTATTGCGCTATAAAAGGCAAAAAAACAAACAATTATAAATTATGAATCCCTCAAAACACTTCTTTACATTAAACCAACATTGGTGTGGTTTTGTAACTTGTTGTTATAATTGTATACTCCTCGTAAAATAATTACGATGAATAATATATAACACAGATTGTACAATACTGTATTGGACAAATTTTATAACTTAATATTATTAAAACTATTTCGTTTTCGCGATTACCTGCTTTACAACGGTAGGCCACTTCAAGGTATTTCACGGTTCCTACGCATGGATCTCCAAAAACCTGGTTGGTTGAGGGAATGGAACAGCTTTGAATTCCTTCGCACCTTGTAAAAAGAATTATTACTTTATAGCACGGAGTCGTTCACACGAATAATCATATTTATCTCAGAAAACAAGTTACTGATTTTTCCGTTTTATTTAAGGAATGTCAAATTGTATGAATCAATAATTGTACTTTGAAAAATATATTTTCTGGCTTTCCGAACCTCTGAGCGACTACACGGACACCGCAACCTCATCTGAAATACCCTACTGAATATTGATGATGTCGGTCACATTGGGTATTCTAGAGAGGAGTATACTTGGTTCTTCAGTCGCCAATTGGTCGCCCGGAATTTTGGGACACATACTTATTTTTTTCTGATTGCATTTTTTATGGTTTCCATTTACATACGCAGGTAATGTATCCGATCACGTAAACGATTATATTTACGGAAATCATCAGTTCAGTATTAAAAATATTATTATTATATATTCATTTATGTGTACTTACATTTCGCGTACAATATTGAGAGAACTAGGAGCGCGGCAGTTGGTTGTCCGGATTGGGTCGCGGCGGCATGGGGAACCGCTCGTCCGTCCGTAATTCGCTTCTAATATTTCTAAAACTTCACCTCCGGGGCACTGTAGATTCATCCTGTCATTTTCGCACGCCATTCTCCTCAGTCTATTCGCTGAATTAGGTTCTTTACAATTTAGAGTCAGAAATCTATGCCTTAGACACTAAGATTAAATACTCAGCCCATTTACCTGGTTTGCAGACGTAATTGACGTCCAAGTACTTTTTGGTACCGACGCAGGGATCGCCGAATACTGAATTCACCGCCAATACCGAACATCGGTTTGTATCTTGACACCTGAATAATAGTATTAATATTGAGTGGTAACCATTATAATCGCTTTAATTTTGCGTATCCACGCTTCATCATGAACTTCGGTAATATTTTTATAATTTATCAGTGTATAAGATAATAAACACACTAATTTGACACATTATCGAAATTCACGAACTTCATTTATAAAATATTTCGAGCTCACGAAGTACGTCATATTATTCCAGAAAATGAGCTATTTGTACATAAGGATTTGCCCTGGGTATGATTATTGTAAACTAATATTCAGTAGAGGGTAAACTGATAAAAAGAGTAGCGTTGGGGATTCCCGTCATTACGCAGTCTATTAATATGCTATAAAAACAGATAAGTGTATGAAGAAATACTAAATTATTATTTGTGGGTCGGGAGGTCATCATCATCAATGCATGGAGAGGTTTCCGGAACTTGTGGGCAATTATGGGCGAGTCAATCTTGACTCTTTTGTGTCTTCATTCCCATATTTGTCCCTATTAGTACCCAGGATCCAATTGAACAACATATATTTCTACAGTGTCTCCTAAACTGAAGAGAAACAATGGACCTTGAGTTCTAAATATTTTGACTTTTGTTGTGCTCATCTTACTCTGAAAGTTTACGAACTGACACACTCAGATTTAACGAATTCTTGTGCAGTTTTCCCCCTCAACCTCGCGTTACTAACGAGAGTTCCAAACAATGGGATATCTTAATCAATAATAAAAGAACGAAACCAGATGAAAATAATGTGATGACAGGAAGCGCTTCACCATTTTTATTCTTTTCTTTCTCAGATTAAAGTATTAATTTATTATATGATTAGTGTAATAAAAATAGTACTTACGCGGCCCTGACTCCTTCCAGGGCAGTGTGTGTGTGGCATGAGGTGGTGCGTACTGGTCCGCCGCAGAGGCTGCCCTCGGTTCGACCATAGTTGGCGCTCACTATGTCGATGGCCGTGTTCCCGCCACACTCCAAGTTCAACCACCCACCCTCGCAAGCCACCGAACCACCATTCACCCCTGTAAACAGTTGGCGACCCCTTTATTTCAAGGTCGGTAATAAATACAAGCAGTAGCAATACAAAGAAATTTTCATAAAGTATTTTGCAATTAATTAAATTAAATTTTTCAATTTAAGGCATTTGATTTAATTTATAAATACATCGACTACCGAAATCATGGCGCGAATATTTAAGCTAGACAACCGTACAAACATTACTAACCTGCAGGTAATTTATAAAGATATACAAGAATGGGATGAGCCACGCATAATTAGTTAGTAGTACGATCACTACACTAAACAAATTGAATGATGATTTATATATAGCTGCTATCGAGGTTCGGTACACCTTCAAAACGTCAAACTTTTAAACCGAGTATTTAATTTTTTTATAATAAATAATTCCAGAAAATATTCTCGGAGGTCCATTCAAAAAATGGATTCATCAAAACAATAATTGTATTAACAATGTATTTTTATTCTGCCATATACTGCTCTTATAGACACAAATATTAGGATTAGCTAATTAATTAGTACTTTTATTATTTTTTAAAAATTATTTACCAGGATTAGATGCACATATGTGTGTATATACGTGCGTGTATGTGCTCATAAAGTGCTATACTGTAAATTCAGTATAATGCAGATCATGTTACCAATATCAAACGCGTGATTATAAAATACTTACCTTCGTTATGATAGCGTTATAAAGGTAATGAAAACACGTAGTCGATTGCGTAAGAACAATCGTAAAACATTAACAACGCTAACAGCACCGCGCAGTTCATTATTTCCCGGTTAGTTAGAGGTCATCTTTTCAGTTTCAGTCCTGCCGCCAGAGAACGTCGTGAGGCATTTGATAACGCTCACTATTAAATATAACCCAATTGACTTGTCTATTTTGAGCTAAGCATTCATCAAAAAACAGGTAAGGAAACGAATAATATATCGAAACTGTATGGCGCTAAACAGTACACCTAAAATCTTTGTTAATTTCACTCGCCGATTTCGGATCGTGTTTCATATTATCAGGTCAGTCTATTTTTAAGAGAAACTGATAACTGTTTTTATATAAACGATGTAATAGGTCGAGTGGTTTATCGGGCTATAAAGTAAGGGTGGGCGAATATTTTTAATTCTAACTGCTATAACATTCTGGGTAATATTCAAATTTAATTTCTGAATTTCGTGAGCACGATAAAATAAAACACGAAGGGACGAATGTCTCGACTAGGCGGGAAATATTTGGCGAAGGGTAATCGAATAGACTCTGCCGTTCCGCGTTCAGATGGAACACATATGAAATAACTCACGTGCATTGATGCAAACAACGAAGGCAACAATTAGCCCGTTGAGATAGGGCATGTTGATTGGTTGGGCGGAGACTAAGACTAGATTGTTGACTGGAGTGGAGGCCAAAAGTGAAGATGGTGGGGGCCCATCTCCATGAGATAAACCCCCCGGGAATTGCCGCCGGCTAAGTTCAAGGAACCTTTCCGACCTCGGCTCCCTTCCCGTTTATCTCAGATTTTCGATTACAGAATCTCGCTTGGAGATTTGAAGATAGTCGGTATTAGATGTTGAGATGCACAATAGAACGTGGAGTGGTTCATTGTTTAGTAGCTGTCAGTAGTAAATTAATATTTCGCCATTGTATGGACGGACTAGTGCCGCAAACAAAAGGCTGTTATTTTTTTAAATATCCATCTCCAAATAAGAGTTGTAAAGAAAAGAGCATGTTAATTATTTGTAAGGAAAATGCAATCAGAAACATTATGTAGAAATTAAATGATAAAATATTTTTTAAATACAGAAATTACTGTTCCTTCAGTTACCATCATTAGTTTATAATACAATTCTCATGTGCAAAATTGCATTGATAACGTAAACACTCATTTACATACTCGAAACTACACTAATTGATTAGTAAATGTATCTGCAATTACTTCATTTTTCCTGCCTCTTCGTTATTCTCAGAAGTGAAATAAATATGCAGATAATTAAGTGAATTAAAAATGCCGTATAGTTGTCCTACTTCAACATTGGAGAGCTGTAAACATGGCGGGGAATTCCTGCGGGAATTCACATTATGCTAATAACTGTCCTGCTGTCGACCGTATTCCCATACTTAGATTAGCAGTATAGAAAAGATGACTCATTTAAACTCGTTCGGGAAAACCGAGTAACACTAATTGAGTATTCATTTACCGAGATGCAGAAAGAGTCGGTTCAATGGTAAACAGTCACAATTGCCTCAAGCTACGTCACGAAACTTCCCGACCTCCGGATTTTATAATTAACTGTTCAGTATTTTACGCCCGGAAAATACCACAAAATTAATTCCACGCATCGGTATTTTCCTGCCTGACATTGGCCCATTAATACTTTCATTACTGTCAAAATATATTTCCGCGAAATAACTGATCAGAGGACAAAACTTTGACCCAGAGTAATACTGCTAAAGGATGAGTGACACATACTTAATATTTATTGTTTTATTAAAATAAATAATGAAAAAATACGATTGTAGAATATTTTGTTTGGTGAAGATTTTGTTTTAGGAACTATTCAGCTTACCTCGTCGAAACTATTATAAATGGTATAACCGAAAATATAATTCTTAAATATTTTGAATCAATATGCCAGCTTAATGAAGGAAAGATGAGTAGCGACAGAAACCGAGCCCCTCTCTTTACAGGGAAAACACGGAGTAATATTTCTGCAAATGCATTGGCACCTTTCCAACAGAAAACACTTGTCATATTCAGATTTCCAGTTCATTAACTCAGCTTATAGTTCAATAGCGAATTCTGAATACAAACTTATAAAACCTACTTATAAACTATTGTATAAGTACTAGTATAGTACTTTCAAACTACTTTCCTTAGTTTAATACTTTCCTTATAAGTACTTTCAAACATAGCTCTCTCTGAAAAGTTCATAAAACTTTATAAACATTATTTAAGTACAAGTAATTATAATTAATTAGAATTGCTCTTAACATGGTCTTGTGACTCAAATCAGAAAAAAATTTATTTCCCTTGTATCAAATTAAAAAATAATTTCGGTTGGACATGACAGTCTGCCTTATAAAAATGATACTCATTGAGCAAAAAATATCAGCAAACCGAACAATGGCAACATGAGGTATTGTTAAATTAAATTATTCGTCAAATTATTACCAAAGAAAATATTTCTCCTTGACTACAACTACTGATGCAATAGTCAAGTAAATATAAACGAGTTTACATTTAAATATTAATTTGAAGTAAGTAACTGTTAGCTCTGAACAAAGGATTGCAGACTTTTAACCCAAAAATTAAAGGAATTCCTCATTTATAAAAGACGAGCCGGTTAATATATAAAACCGTTCATGCAATAAAATAACAGGTTTATTGCACGTTGTACAATGATTTAAGAATATAACATTTAATAACTGAAATATTTGATTTTAAGTACATTGTAAATGTGTAAGGATATAATCAACTGATGAATGTGTATTTCTCCATTCCATTATTCCAATATAAATAAAATAGCAACTGACAAAACAAGAAAAACTAAATATCCATTAAATTTCATTAATCGAATTTGAATCACCGAATTAATTAATATCTGCTCATAGGCTAAAATAATAAAATTGTTCCTAAAATATGATAAGCCTAGGTTCAGGCGGCGGTAAACTGTTTGCTGAAAACAGCTCCCACGTTGTAGAGTCCCTGGTACTTTAGGACCTGTACCGCTGCCAGCCTGTACTGCATCCCACTCTTAAGAGGCGATCGGCTCGTTGTAAGTCCGCAATTCGTGGGCACCGATTCTGCCTCGGGTCCTATAATAACCTCATCGCCCTGAAACAAAATTAACCAACTCTGATTTTTCCCGAATGGATTACCGCTTAAAACCTAAATTTAATACTCTACAAAGTAAACATTATTAATCAAAGTCAGATTCCACGTTTGAAAGTTCGCCTCAGCATACCTCTCGATATTGGGCGACCACTTCAAAATGTTTTTCGCCGACGGCCCGTCGTATAAGTCTTGTCAGGTCGGCTACGTCGTCCCCGTGCTTCGAACCATCTTTAATTTTCGGCGTCCATTCGTGCGATTCAATCTCGTCACCGAACCTAAGACTCACGACATCCAAAAAGTCATCGCTGATCGAGTCATCGGTGATAACCAGCAACAGGTTGCACCTGCAAAGGAATGAGGTTTAGTATTTAATACCCAATCAGGCAATGAAAATCTTGATGCCATATATAATCGTAAAAACGGGTAACCGACTGGATGAGAGCAGTGTAGTTTCCATTCCAGGCAACGCTCGAGGGATTCCATTCGATTTCCGACGACGTGTTGACTTGGATTGTTGGGATAGGAACGTCCGAAGGGGTCGGAGGTCTAGTGTGGAACCTCGCCGCTTCGGAAGTCCCAGACGTCCCATCTGTCACGCTAACCTTGTAACTTGACCCAGGTTTCAGATCAGTTACCTAGACAGATATCAAAACAGAAACGATTAATTTCACCGGACAGCCAGTTATTACGAATACAATTTTAAAAAAAATTCCAGGAGCTAATAAATTAAAATTACTGTTTTCTTCATTCTTATGAATCCTCCCCTCCGAGCGGATAAGGAAGATCACACGAATCATTGTATTACTAATTCCCTACACCAAATATTTAATATAAATTAATTATAATTGGCTTAATTTCAGAAGTTTATTTGGCTGGCTTAGGTGGCCATATCATTAAAATTTCACGCTTTTATCGCATAATTATATATAATTGGAAGCAAAACGTTTTACAACGACTTACGGCAACCTATGTTTTTGGTAATAATGTTGTAAAACTGGGAGGAACATCATTATAAATGTGTCTCGATTATTCAATAATTTATTATAGCTTCAGATTACATTTGTTTCTATCTCTATACAATTTGCATATTATATGGAAATAATTGTGCAACACTTTTTTAATACATACTGTGGAAATCTTAACAATAATAATTCAGGTGACGAAATATGCTTTCCCTCACCCACTTTGGTGCATAATCCTTTTAACTTACCATTTCATTCCCTCTTTCATTTAATAACCAATGCAAAGCCAAAGAATTAATTACCTGAGTGGAATATTCCGATTATATATGGATATTCCGAGAGGAATTGTAACCAATAATTAAGGCGACAAAACTTTTCTCGACACTATAATTGATGTAAATAATTTTAATTTAAACTTACCGTTTCATTCCTTCTATCATTTAATAACTGAGACTAAGACCATGAATTAATTACCTCAGTGGCATATTCCGATGATTCTTCTGCGACCTCGACTTCTTTCATTGGATGAAGAAGACAACACGATTCCGGATCGTACGAATTTATCTGTTCGATCTTCACCAAAAAACTCTTAGACCTGGCTTTCTTGGGTGGGCTCCATGTGATGTTGGCGCTTGTTTCTCCAGCACTAACAACTTGTAGGTCGTAGGGGCTTTGACCTGCCTCTTTGAAACAGTTTTCATTTAACTTTTCTTTTATTGCACAATCAACAATTACATGTTATAGGTGCAATGGATTTATGTATGTTCCCTCCTCCTCACGATGAAGAAATCACCCACAGGTGACACTGATGCTTGTCATGAAGATTGTTGTTTGTGCAATAAAATACGTTAAAATAAAATAAATAAATAAAACGAAAAATAAGAAATTTGTTTTGTTTACTAACTTATTACTGGAAACAATAAAAATGGACATTACCAAACTTTGTCCGCTGATGACAAATGCATATGAAAATAAATATTTGAGTCATGTTTGATTCCTGATTAAATCATTTAGTTTGAGTGTTCCAGATAAAGAGATAACAAAAAAGTTATATTACAGATACCAATTACATAAACAGGAGGGATCGTAATATTCCTCACACATGTTCACAGATCACACTCAAATTATTAAAACGAATGAAATAAGGAATACCTTATTACAAACAATACATGATTAAGGCGAATGGTAGAACTAAAAGTTTAAAACACTATTATAATTCGTTGTTTACTTACCTCTCTGACATCGGAAGGACACCTCAAGATATTTGACAGTGCCAATGCATGGATCGCCAAAAACCTCATTGGAGGAAGGAATCGAACAGGTTTTCTTTCCTTCGCACCTGATAAACGGGTTATACTAAACTGTTATAAATTCTTATAACGGGGAATAATAAGCAAGAAGAATACGGATTGCAAAAAACAGATACGATATATCCTTACTTCCTTGCTTTTCAACTTATTTTGTAATCTTTTGTAATGAAATGTACCTCAAGCCTCTACATTATTCCGTTTATTACATTGTTACATTTATTAAGTTATTTCATTAATCAAAAATTAATTTACATTTCTAATCTCGGGTTCGGCTTAATGCTTTCTTTTTTCCGTATTAAAACAAGTTAGTTTTATCAGTTCAAAACCTACATCCATACTTTAAACACGCGATACATCAGACATTAGCCAGCTTATGTCAGTCACAGTACACATTCAGGGAGGTTATAATTGGTTTATTGGTTGTCTAATGTTTTCTATACATTCGGACTCATTTAATCATTAATTATTTTGCATTGGATTTTATTTTTTAATGTTTAACTAATTTATTAACTTATTCACGTAAAGTACCTAAGGTAATTACGCTTGCGAGGTACTGAAATCACTTTTTTAAACATTTACCTACAACTGCTATTTGATTTTTCAACTTACATTTCGTGCACGATTGTGAATGAGCTAGAAGCGCCACAGTTGGAGGTTTTTATGGGTTCCCTGGGGCATGTGGCCCTATTCGTCCGACCGTAATTCGCTTCTAATATTTCTAAAACCTCTCCCTCGGGGCACCGCAGATTCAGAATGCGATTTTCGCATGCCGTACTCCTCACCTTGTCGCCTGGATTATTTAAGTTACAATTAACATTGACACACCCATCTTTTAAATACAATTTTTCTGAATAGAACTTGAATTGATAAACCCCGAACGTTTTAACAACAATTACATCACACGGACAGTAAAATAAAACATGAAATCAACCTGTTTTGCAGCGGAAACTGACGTCCAAGTACTTTCTAGTACCAACGCAGGGGTCACCGAAAACTGAATTCCCCGCCAAAACCGAGCATTCATTTGTATCTTGGCACCTGAATGATCGCATTCATAATGACTGGTCAATTTTACAAGCGCATGTCACGCCATAATGTTTTGTCATAGACATCAATAATAAATGCAATTTTCCCCAGGCATAAATACAAAGAGACGCGTACACGAAAAAAATGTTCGTATGCATGTGTATGTGTATTACAAGAAGAGTTGTAATTTCTTGTTCATAACGTATTTACTTCATTCGGTTTGTTATTTCGATTGTTATTAATGAATTTTATTTTAAAAGTTTTATTTTCATTATTCCAAATTGTTATATATAATGCTCCAAATTATTTTTCTGCTAAGAAATACGAAAAAGCGAGAGAGTGACAAATGCCTAGGAGTTTAACCTACACATCTTTCACAACTGCGACACTGTTTAGACTATGGCAGTCGGTGGTCTTCATGGGGCCTCCCTGACAGGTGCCAGCCTCCTTCCTACCGTAGTTCGACCGCTCCACGTCGATCACCATCCCGCCCGGACAATTCAGATACAGAACACTGTTTTCGCACGCTTTCTGTCGGAACTCCATTCCTGTACAAACAGTACTAGCACTCAAATGCGTATATCGTGAATAGCACTAATTAAAATCTTGTGACGATTACCTGTGATACACTGGTAGACCACCTTAAGATATTTTACGGTTCCAACGCATGGATCTCCAAAAACCGTGTTGGTAGCAGGAATAAGACAGCTTTTCATTCCTTCGCACCTGATAAACGGAATAAATCCTTACAACAGGTACTCATAATCAACAAGTATACGAATTGAATATTTGTTGAGTAATCTTTTGTAATGAAATATATCTCGATCCACTACATTATTCCGTTCATTACATTATTTATTTAATGAACGAATTAATTAATTAACGAATAATGAATTATTTGAAATATAATTTCGGGTTCACCGTAAAGCTGAAAACGAGTTTTCAGATCCCTATTCTTTTCTGTTTTTTGGCTGTGAACGAATGTTAGTTACATCAGTTCAAAACCTACAGCCTAACCTGAATTTCCCACCACTTAAACTGCATCAACTGAGTAGTGATTCACAAAAGGAATATACTTGGGTCCGTAGTCGTCAAATATATTATATATATTCGGACTCTAATCTATTTCAATCTAATTTTGTCGTTGCATCCGAGGAATACATTTATGGCGTAATTAATATTCTTATTTTAAAATTGCGTACTTATCCACATCTGCTATTGAATATTTCAACTCACATTTCCTGTACGACTTGGAATGAAGTAGAGGACCAACAGGAGATTGACTTGATGGGTTGTCGGTGGCATGGGGCCATATCCATCCGTCCGTATTTCGCATCTGATATCTGTAAAACCTCTCTCCCTGGGCACTGCAGATTCATATTGGCGTTTTCGCATGCTATACTCCTCGTTTTATTGACTGGATTGTTTATATTAATATTAATATTGAGACACTTATCATTTAAATATTTTTCGAGTGTTTAGGTTAAAATTTTGTAGGATTAAATTAAAACTGCAGAACATACATTGTTAAAACCGATATAAACTACTACCTGTTTTGCAGTGGTAATTTACGTCCAAGTACTTTGTAGTACCAACGCAGGGGTCCCCGAAAACTGAATTCGCTGCCAAAACTGAGCATTCATTTGTAAATTGGCACCTAAATGATACCATTAATAATTAGTGGTATTTTTTATAATCACCCGTTTCATGTGCAACCCAATACTCTATCATAAATATCGATAATAAATGAAATATTCCCTGATCTGATACTTGAACGGACAACAACGGGCATTCATACAAAGAGACACATACATAAAAGTGTGTGTTGTAATTACGAGTTGTAATTCCTTGTTCAATAACGTACATACCGGTTTTCATTCGATTTACTATTTCGATTATTATTATTGAACTTTATTTCGAGGTTTTATTTTCATTATTTCAATTTGATATTATATATATATATATATATATATATATATATATATATATATATATAAAATACTGCTAATTATTTATCTGCTCAATCGAGAGAGAGCCAAATGTCTATGAGTTTAACCTACACATTTCTCACAACTGCGACACTGTTTTGACTATGGCAGTCGGTGGTCTTGATGGGGCCTCTCTGACAGGTGCCAGCCTCCTTCCTACCGTAGTTCGACCGCTCCACGTCGATCACCATCCCGCCCGGACAATCCAGATACAGAACACTGTTTTCGCACGCTTTCTGTCGGAACTCCATTCCTGTACAAACAGTACTAGCAATCAAATGCACATTTCATGAATAGGTCTAGGTAAAATCTGGAGGAGAAATTAAAATATTTACGCAAAAACCCATTTCCTTCAATAGACACTGATTGCTCTATAAAGCATTATTCGTGTAAAATTTCAATTAGTTTAAACACGATAAAATACATCTTTATAATTTAACCAAAGTCAATTACTCAATTAGCCAATTTACTCCCGAAATCTCCACAGTGCAACTAAACAAAAAACCCAACATTTGCATAACCAATATAACTTATTTTTCCTTTCACTTTCGTTAAACTATTATATCTAATTATAATTAGTCTATAAGAATAGAGTCCAAGTCTGGACATAAATACGAGAAATCCTGCTATTCCTCATAGGCGTCAACGGTTTGGGATTTAATTGTTAAACACATAACATAAAAGATTGTTAATAATAAAAATGATTGATAATTATAACAACTAGTAGAAATACAAATTTTAAATACTAATTTGTTGTCAGGTTACCTGTGTTACACTGGTAGACCACCTCAAGATATTTTATGGTTCCAACGCATGGATCCCCAAAAACCACGTTGTTTGCTGGAATAGTACAGCTGTTCATTCCATCGCACCTGGTGAACAGCATAAATTCATAAGACAGGGAATCATAATCATGAAGGATACGGATTCCACAAAACACCACTACAACAAACTAATCCTGCTTATCTTAGTCGCAGCAGGTAATTCATAAACAAATATAGTTGGTTCTGTAAGCGCCAAATGTTATACTTTCGGACCCTTATCATTTCTATCTGCTTTTAATACTTAACCTGTAAAGGATCGGATTACAGGGTAGATTATATTAACGCGATACTTAATTCACTGATATTACAACTTACATTTCCTGCACGATTTCTAGGGAACCAGCTGAATGGCAATTGGTGGTCTTGATTGGTTCTCGGTGGCATGGGGCCCCACTTGTCCTCCCGTAATTCGCTTCTAATATCTCTAAAACCTCTCTCCCTGGGCACTGCAGATTCATATTGGCGTTTTCGCATGCTATACTCCTCATTTTATTGACTGGATAGTTTAGGTTATAATTAATATTTAGAAATTATTCAATTCAAATTATATATTTTTCGTGTGTAAAGATAAGGTTAAAATCCTGAAGGAGTAAATTAAAACTACAGAACATAGATCGTTAAAAACAACATTAAATCCTACCTGTTCTGCAGCGGAAATTGACTTCCAAGTACTTTTTAGTACCAACGCAGGGGTCCCCGAAAACTGAATTCGCTGCCAAAACTGAGCACTTATTTGTATTTTGGCACCTGAATAATAGGGTGGATAATGAATGGTAAATTTTATATGTTAGTATACATTAGGGATATTTATTTCCGTAAATCTCCTTTACTTCATTTGTAAATTAGCCACTCGGTCAGCATCGAATATATTTAGCTCAAATGAGCAAATATCAGTAATATTGCTTGAGAGCATCCAGTGAGCACTATCACCGCACTCTTACTGTCGAGAAATTCAAACAATCTGAGATCCGAAACAACAATAGTTTAAAATATATGTGTGTGTTTAAAATATATTAGTTTAATATGAATGTTTCACCAGAAAGTTATTAATATGATTTTTACAATAGCAATTCTATTTACACGGTGTTGATTATGTATAGGGCAGTGTATGAATAGCATGATGTGGTGCGTACTGGTCCGCCGCAGAGGCTGCCCTCGGTTCGACCATAGTTGGCGCTCACTATGTCGATGGCCGTGTTCCCGCCACACTCCAAGTTCAACGACGTACCCTCGCAAGCCATCGAACCACCATCCACCCCTGGAAACAGGGATATATTGAAAACTTACACGTGGCTGCACCTCCGACTGACCGAGCATTTCCCCGGTGGTCGGGTCTCGAATAACTTAACGCACAATAATCACTAGCAGCCATAATCATTGTGAAGCTAAACTAAGCATAGTTTCAATCGTTGGAAATTCGTGAATGTCCCCATTCGAGTATTTGAAACAACTAGGGCGGTTTTATGTCCCCTCACGGTTATATGGTCCTATTCAAAGCACTAAATAGGATTGCGATCAAGAACTCTATATAGTTCTGAATTGATGGGGAAATATTAAAAAGTATTAGATAAAATGTTTTCAATGTTAGTTTGCAGTCATTTTATAATCCGTTTATGGCAAGTTCCTGGTCTGGTATATAAAAATTAAATTTTCTTCGCTTGCTTCGATTAAATAAAATTAACAATAAACATATAACTTGTCATGTACCTACCGCATAACCTAAATACAAACTTATTTTACCCTATACACCCGTACACCTCCAGTATTTTCAAGTCGTCTATCGTGCACTGTTGAAATGTTAAACCGAATACTAAACAGCCGATAAATTAATTCGGAATAAATTTATTATTAGCTATCTAATGAAAAATACATAGAAGTTGAATTTTAGTGGGGGTACCAGTGTTATTTGAAATTCACTCAAATCAAATTGAATTTTGTAATAAGTAATCGCCTGGTTTATTAAGTTATGAAGGGGTTTATGAGGATTCTCTCCAGGGTGCTCATCAAATTAAACTTTATAATGCGAAACAACTCACGTGAAATGATGCAAAGGGCAATGGCAACAATTAAGCCGGCGAGACGGATCATGTTCATCGATCGAGCTAAAGCTGAATTTGAAAACTGAAAGTAAAACGCGAGAGATAGGTTTGGGAGGAGCCGCGATTACGCCTCGAGAATTGCGTCAGGTTAAGTTCAAGGAATATGACCTCCTTCGACCTTTATTCAGGATTTATCTCAGATGCAAACCGACTATCCTTTGAGTTATACTCTAGACTAACTTCCCTGAAGTCCGACGGATATAATTCCTACGCTTCGTCATTCTCGACTTAAGATTATTCTTCGTGGAAAACCGCAAAGAGCCTACCCCCCAACCCCCCAACCTACTTTTATAATAGTATTCTACAAACTATCTATTTTCTTACCTAATAATAATTTAGAATAAATTATTCTAGAATCGAATCAATAACGGCGTTCTAAATTATCTTTCTCTTCGAAACGGTTTGGTTATATGAATAATCCAAATATGTAACGCGTATTGTCACATTGTACGGTTAATTTACTATAACGAAAAATATTGATTGGTGCGCACGCGCACAGAAACGCGTAAGCAGATTGAAACATGTTTATCCCGAGGGAAGTGGGTTCATTCTGAGTTGGATGGGGCATTGAGTTGGGCAGACTCCTCCTTCCTCTCAGCGCTCAGCATTCTCAGCACAATGGGCTCCGTTACAGGTGAGTTCTGTTTAGTTTATATTCCTTAACTAAATTGGTTCATACAAGCAATAACGTATGAACGTAACGTTTGAATTTTTTTACATATCAACTAAAAATAAAACCAACCATCTCTTATGATACAGAAAGTAACATAATATAGTACACTATACTCTCATCTAATATTGTTTGAATTGTGCGGAAAAAATCATCCTGTAACATTGAGAATTCAACCGTAGTTCAAAAGTTTATTCAGAGTATACTGAGGGTTGTTTCACCGACGATCACATCTGCCTATTTGAATTTCAGTATGATTATAAATTATTATGTAATTAAACAGTCATTCAGATTGTGCTGACATGCCTCAACGGCTAGATTCCCCCCTGCCCGTTTTATCCTGATTTAATATTGACATATTTTGTGATTCTGATTTGATTTTAAGATTCTTGTTTAGTTAAACCACGGATCTTTCGATCATCCGTGTTCGTGAACACCCAAATAATAATGAGAAATTTACTTTTTCCTCGCGCATACGTGTATATTATCCATATTAGATGTGATTAATGAATGTAATATAAAAAAAAGGCTAGAATTTAGGACTAAACGTATACACATACAGGTATTAAACAGATTTCTACAACCTATTTATTTCATTTATCCTCGAGACAAGCTTTCTCCCATGCCTATTTCCATGAGAAAACAGCTAGTTTGCATTCAAATAAAGCTTTCGTTAAATGTTTTAGCATATCCATAGACCTTCACGTGTTGCCTGATTTATTGACAATGCTGTCCCGTATCTGACTGTTTCTGTTTCTTTTTGAAATTGAGATTTATTTTAATTAAGAGATTAACGTTATTTGAATAAAGAGTGACACGAAATAACGACCCACTCTCAAAAATACATATCTTCATTTGTTATACTAGTTTAGTGGTCTGCGAGAGTTTGCATAGTTTTTAATTCCTAATGATTTTTAAGTTACGAAGTCTAATTTCGCATAGGATATTTTGTGCCTTATAAATGAAACCAAATTTTTCGGGAAATCGCCATGCAAAAGTATATTACGTACACGCTATCAAAATTTGAATGAAAGGTAATTGGAAATGTCTCCACTTCTTCATGTAACGTATTCAACAACTATGTACGTAATCTTTACTTATCTCACATTTGACAGAAGAAACCCCATCTTAATCTTCATTTATTTATATGTATACAAAATTTAAGCAGTTAAGTTGTTATAAACAATATTTTTAAGTCTGTTTAGGTCTCCTAATTGCAGTCTATTTCTCCGCAGTATTATGCCAGGAGGAGATCGAACTGAGTAAACAGATAGTGGAAGCCACCAACAGATTTGCATTTGACATGTACAATGTAATCCTCTTTGCATTTTTTTTTGTGAAAAATATTTAATATGGTAAAAAAAATATAACACATATTTTATATTTTAATCCAAACATTTTGAACATCGCAGTGATAACTAAAAGTATTAATGGTGTCATGGATAATTTTAAAAAAGAACTGTTTATGATATAATACTATTATCAGTCTTTAATTTTCAGTTATAAAATTAGAATGCAACTAATTACTCATTATGTACAGGCCATAAAAGACGAAGGAAATGGCAACATTTTCATATCGCCATTGAGCATATCGAGTTGTATGGGTATGCTGTACATGATGGCCAATGGAACAACTGCCGGAGAAATATCGGACACAATGCACTTTCCGAAAGAACATGAGGGTACCGCACTCGGCTTTCAACAGTGCTTAAAAGGACTCGACGTAATTAAATTATTCCTATCAGATTTAAACCTTCAGTTTTGGAACGGCAAATTATTCTTATGTATCCTGTCTTTTTCAGGAAGAAGCTTTCACGTGGGCCAACAATATTTTCATAAACAATGCTTTCCATGTCAAACAACCCTTTCTTGACACGCTGAATAAATATTGGAAGGCACTAGCAGAAAGGCTGGATTTCTCGCATGAGCCTAAGAAATCCAGGGACTACATTAACAACTGGGTGGCTTCCAAGACCAATCAGATGATTAAGGATCTTCTACCTGAAAGTGAGTCCACGTGACCTTTAACACTGTGACGTTTATAACATCGACTGGGATGACATTTCTGGGAGCGGAACTAATAATATTGATGAAATTATTTCACGCTCGTTTTACTACAGGCTTCCCCGAGGGTGACAACACTGCTATGGTACTTGTCTCAACACTACATTTCAAGAGGCCTTGGATTGCTCATTTCCAGAATATGACAGAAAAGGGTACTTTCCACTTGGCTAACGGTAAAACCGTTAATGTTGACATGATGTATGCAGAAGATTCCTCGTTCTCTATCAAACGCCTGAAAGACATCAAAGCCGACGTATTAAAAATACCTTACAAGGTGCTACTACAAGTTCATATTTCACTATTGAATCATTGCTGATTTAATTAAAGCGTGAAGGTATTATTTTCGTAAAACGCCTTCAGAAATGAAATTTATAATACAGCGTTTAGCACTGTTGCAATGATGTTAATTGGTCGGCCAGGGCGACAAGCAGAGTATGCTGATCTTCCAGCCGCTTCAGCACGACGGACTGCCCGCTTTGGAAAACGAACTGAAACAGCTCGATTTGGCGAACTTGCTGAAGAGTATGTGGTCCGGTGTGTCGGTGCATGTGACAATGCCCAAATTTAAGTATGCAGACAGCCGCAAACTCAAATCTCCTTTCCGGAAGGTAATGCTGAAGATCCTTTTTCCTCGGATGTTTGTTAATATACGGTTCTTAACAACTGACCATTCATGATTGGGACCAATCATTTCAGCTCGGACTGAATAAAATATTCAGTTCATCGGATGCGGAATTTACTCTGGCTTCTGACAGTCGTAACTTGGAGGTGAGTGAGATCTATCACAAAGCAATGATTATTGTCGACGAGAAGGGGACCGAGGCCGCCGCCGCTACAGGTAATGAGGAATTTTACATTACGTTAATGTAGATATAACATTTAAACTAATCCGGTATAAATATATATATATATATATATAATTTAAATTAGTTACTAGTTATTTATTTAAAATATAATGTGAGAAGATCCGTACTCTATGCTCGTTTTATACTGCCATAAAACAGCTGTGTCCGAAATCACCTTCCTAACAATTCTGTTAGGAATCAGTTTGTTATCCTCAATTTTCTTCAATATTTATTTTGAGGCGCAATCATGGTTTATCCGTTATGCGCCTTAAAATTAAAGTTTAAAAATTATACATACTCAGCAGACAACATCACTACGCATTATTCATTGAGTATAATCGAATAGTCGAGACACTGTTCTCACTACCAATATATACGAACTTAATTAGCTAGTATTACATATATTTCTTTCTTTTTGTACGCCATTATATCAGTAAATATAAGTGAATAATCTCCGATAAAATTTTACTTGGAATGTAGGCGTTAATAACTCGTTAACACCGATAGCATACTTCTCCATTCTTTCTGGGGTAATGAATACGGTAGTAGCAGAACCGAGCCCATTTGCTCGTAACATATAACATTCAACAAATGTGAAACAGTTCGATTTTCCAATTTCATCAATCGCGTACCGACGTTCATAATGTTTCAGTTTCTGTTTCCAGGTATGGAAATATCATTGGACATGATGCCATGGAGTTTTGAAGTGAATCGCCCTTTCATATTTGCTATAATTGACTCGGAAAAAAATTTGATTACGTTCCTTGGTCGATACGTACATCCAGCTGGAGACAGTTAAATTACATTTCATTGTCCTTTTTAATAATTCTTTTTAGTTTCACTCGTATAACAAGTTATGTAAGCGATCGGCGTTTTTCAATAGGTGGAATAAACATTTTCGGTATTGAAAACGTGTTTGTCAATCAACTACCCTTCAATAATCATCAATCTGAATCGCGTGGCCAAATACGTGACAGTATTCGTAGTAAATTCTGTATATACGTAATATTTTTCGAGTTAATATACCTATGTGAGGATATATTATGGCATAATTATATACTAATATGTGTTAATTTAAGGAGCATATGTAATAAACGGCAGGATGGAGGTAGTTCATTATATCATAGACAAGGCTATTTCAGTATTTGGTATTTCTGTATTTATTTAAATACGAATATATGCTTCGTACATTCTTTTTCCCTTCCAATTATTGTTCCCCTACTGGGACGTTTATACATAGGACTAAAAATTATTATAATAACCGAATACCCGATTTCGTATGCCTGTCCTATTCATGAAACAATCTTCAAAACTGTCTTTTTACCAGAAAGGATTATCGCCATCTTATTCTGCTCGCAGGATCAGGAATATCATTTGTTTCCATGCCCAGACAATTCCGAGTTGATCGGCCGTTCCTCTTCGCCATCGTCGAGGAACAAGCGAATTTAATAACGTTTCTGGGTCGGTACACACGTCCGATCGACCTCTGACAGCGTTGACCCAAAAAGTGGGAGTGCAGAGATGTTTTCAGGTAGATAAAGAAAGAAATGGGTCGCATTACATGAGTCCCCTACTACAGGGGACTCCCTACTACAATTTCATCAAACAATTAAAAACAAGAAAATAAGAATAAGAAATATATAATGGATTCAAGAAGAAATTTCTTTTTATTGGAATACTTTCCTCAATTTCACTGAACTCATCCTTGATATTTTATCGTTCGATTTGACAATAAAAAGTACAAGGTAGAATGGTAAAGGAAACATTTGAAATATTTACTGGTACCGTAATGAGTATTGCAAAATTTATGGACACTTTTTTTAATAAAAAAGTATACAATTGTTATTGTTTTTAGAGCACTTATCAATAGGCATTTCGAATGTCAAATGTAGTTTCAAATGAAACTACCACTAAATATTTACACTTATAAACCTTCTATGCAGCTTAGTCATATTTCCCGCATTCGGCAATAATTCCTGTCGTTAATAATTTATTTGCATGTTGTTGTGTTCGAATATTACTCTCTAATGGGACATAATGAGTTTATGAAGAAGCCGTTTCCAGAGATCTGAATACTTCCAATTCCTCAACTAATCCCTTGCCGAGATAGAAATAAATTTAGTACAGCTATTTATAAAACGCGCAGAACGTATACTATCTTGAAATAATTAAAATTATTCCTTATTTAGACCAAATTGACGCTGTTGTTTAGATATTAGAAATATGTTTGCATACTGCGCCTATGGTTTTGAGCCTGGCTTTAGGAAAGTTAGCACGCTGGTCACTGACCTCGGGTTTTCCTGTCCTTGGGGGAACCCATTCGAAACCTGTTCCTGCTATAAGGCCGATGTAATCAACATCATTATTCATTCAATCAACACAATCCCTTCAAGAAATTTTTCCAGACTTCACAGTGGAACTTTTTCTTTGCGTACATTATACTTTGCCAATTATTTCCATTTAGAAATCATATTCTCGTTCTCATTTGACCTTAATTCGATTACATTTAACAGAACAATGAAGAGAAACGAAATAAAATGATTTAAACGGCACGTGCAACATGCATCTCAAGTATCGCAATTCTTGCGAGCTTATCACTCCATTCGCTGATTTATTTGTTATCGTATTGTAGACAGGTTTCGATTTGATTTGATAAAATGTATCGAGGTTGGCTATATTATTTATAGGCGATGAACAGGTACTTAAGCGTCATCAAATTTATTTCATCAATTTAACTCAACAAAAAGAATTCGATACAATAAATGTACAATGGAATAATTTTTAATGACTTTAGATTGTATCATATAAAATTAAATATTTAACACATTACGAATAATCTGTAAAAATGTCTTTGCGCTCCATTTAGCTACTCTATAGTGTTACTCGGTCGAGCCCACAACCAATTAGGCGAACAGATATGACCCACGAAATGCCACTCGGGTGCATCTACATAAAGCTACGAATTACGGAACGTTGCAAACAATAAATTAATATTGTAATTAATAAAAAATAAATAAACTCAATATTACAAAGTAATCGTAGTACTAATAATACCTGCACGCTGTACGCGTGAAATATTTTACGATGAAAAATTCGTTGGATCGAATACAACTGTCCGAAGAGAATTGCGCTTACGACCCAAGTGCGAACTGAACTCTTGTCGATTTTTGATTTATATTCTGGCAGCGGTGTCAAGGTTTTAAGGTTGTTGTCTGCTTTGTTATAATTGGCAGTGGGTAAATCCCAGTGGGAGTAGATGAGAAAGTGGTGGGGCGAAGTCCGGCGCGGGTTGGCCGCCGCTCCAGCCAGAACACCGCCAGTCGCAGCAACACCATGGCCCGCCTTCTCCTCCCAGGTCAGTCTGTTAAAGTTATTTTCAGCCTGAAAATATTCCCGAACCAGCCAGTTTAGAACGATTCGCGTGCGTCAGACGGAAATGTAGGTAATCATATACCAGGGGCCCGGTAGAGCCTGTACCCTTGAATGCTGACCGAAAAACAGCTAAAATCGGGGCAAACTAATGTTATAATTAATTGTGCCACAAACACCTGTACATAGTTATCAGAATATTAGTTTGTTGGGACCAATAGTTTATTGTATATAAATAAGAGAGAGAACATTCTGGTAAAAACCGGAATCTTTCTTCGATTCCAAGTCCTTCAATCATCTCAGTCGGTTTAAAGATTTGATTTTTATTCTGAAATTTGTATTTAAATAAAACGACTATTAATTGAACTAATTCCATTTTCATATTAAAAATGTCGTAATTTTCAGATTCACTTTAAAGATCATGGTGGATAGTTTTTCTTTGCTCAGATATACACTTTGGTAAAAGTACATATAAAATTATTCCCTACGATAAGTATATTGTTCAGTACTTGATAAAAGTCACGTCAGTTAAGTATTTAATCCTTATACAGCCATGAAATAACCCCAAGGTAATGGCATTGCATCATATGTCGTAAGGTTCAAATTCAAAGGTAAAATTCAATAATTACTAAAAGATCGCTAAAAGGGTTAGAAAAAAAATGAATGCAAAATCTGAGAGCAAATAAGCTCTTTTGGGGTCGTCTTGAAAAAAGATTGGAACTTTGGCTTCGTTCGAGATTCATCAGGCCTGTCATTTTCACCGCGTTAAGATTAAGCACGCTGCTATAACTGGCTTCAAGGAAAATAAGAAAAGACGTAAAATGTGGGAAAAGTTATGTCACCAGCTCTGATATAGACGTTTTGCTTGCGTTCATGAAATTTAGGACTGACAACTTTCCTCTAAATAAGACCCAAACTAGTGTGAGTACCAAATAAAGTTGTTTCATTAATTTTCTTATTGAAGTGAATGTTACTATTCTAGAAATATATCATAAAGTTCTTACATAACATATTAAATTGAAGTTCAATTCGCTCCATTAATATGTATAACAATATTTGAAGCGGATACAGGATTGTTGAACACTCTAATGAAAACGTCTAATTAGACAAACACAAAATGTTCAATTGCGACAATAACGTTCCTATGAGCTCACTACAAATGGTTCTATATTTAGATACAGTACTGATGCCAGTAAAAAGTGAACGTAATTGCATCATGAATAAAACATCACAAAACAATTATTCCAGTAGAACAATTGTTAGCGTTCTCACAACCTTCATTTTCCCTAAGGGGAATAGCGGGTGAATACTTGAAAAGAAGGAAGTGGTCGGTTAGTTAAAAACTAAATGACCACAACTGGAGAGACCTAGAATGCACGATTATTTGATTCCTACAAACCAGTACGGTAACACCGGTGAAGCACAGCTCTCTTATTGTTCCTTTCTTGAAACTTGCTGATGAATGTTCAGAATTGTACCCGTAGCTCGAAGCCCAAAGGCTTATATTGTAAATCACGAATTTACAATATAAGTGAGCGGTACGCGATGTAGTATGCCTTCTATTCACTTCATGGTGCACAACTGCTAGGAAATATAAATCATTATGAATAGGGGTAGTGTGCAAATTAGTAATGGGTAAATTAGGTAAATAATAAATATAATTATTCGAGGTAGGGGGACTTTATTCTCTACTATGGAAATCTTGATGAAATGATTTTATGATGGTCAGGTTTACTGCTAGCAGCGCTGGCATGCAGCAATATTGTCTTCTGCAGATCGTATAATAACAACAGTGATGCGTTAGCTGCAGCGAACAACAAATTTGCCGGCGAACTCTATAAGGTATAAAAACATGTATTAAACAATATTTTAAATTAATTTCTCCTATTCAAATTCAACACAACTATTGTAACGTTCTTCAAAGGTGGATAATACTAAGCAACATTATTTTAAACAAATATCGTTTTATCTATAGAATAACTAAACTCTACCAAGTGTTCTGGAGCTGTCTAACCGCCGCGAATACACATTTCCAAATTAAGCAGAATTGATTGATGTCCAATTGATTAATGTAACCAGGCATTATAAAATACTCTGTACATTTAATTGTCCCAGTTACTAGCGAGAGATGCCAAAAGCGAGAACGTTTTCTTCTCGCCTTTCAGCATAACATTGTGCATGTCAATGCTCTATCTGATGTCAGAGGGTGAGACCTCAAGGGAACTGGCTCAGGTTTTCCACTATAGCCAAAATCGTGATGAATTGGCGATAAGGTTCCAACAGGCGCTCGGCCAACTCGATGTAAGATGAACAAGTAATTTTTTTAAGATTCCTGTCAGTAGTAATCATCAACTAACAAACGAACCAACGTACATTCTACACATTTGCAGTCCAGCACCATTTCTTGGGCCAATAACCTTTTCATCGATAACAACTTTCAAGTTAAGCAGTCCTACAAAGACTTCGTTTTGAAATACTTGGGAGCAGCTTCAGAAAACCTCGATTTCAAAAAATCTGCCGAACAATCGAGAACTTACATCAATCAGTGGGTCTCAACCAATACAAAGGGGAAAATAACTAGTCTCCTTGAACGAGGTTAGTTTCCATTATTGATATTATGAAATCCATTATTTTTATGTATCCAGTCATACATTTTATGACGCGTCGAAGATATTTCACTTTTAATAAGACTAGGATAGGCCGCACGAGTATATTTTACACAGTAAATTCAATTAAAAATTTAAATAAATTAAAAATTTATTTTATCGTATAATGAATTTTACATCGCAGGGAGCATAGATGCGAATACGGCAATGGTCGTAGCCTCTGTTCTGTATTTCAAAGCAGAATGGCTGCACGGTTTCAAAAAGTCGCGAACACAAATGCGAGATTTCCAATTGTTGGACGGAACAAAAAAGAAAGTCGAAATGATGACAGCGGAACACTCAGATTATAGATACGCCGACATGGACAATGCTATAGCTGTACAAATTCCATATAAGGTGATACATATTTTCCTCTCCCAACCATTAATAACCTGAGGGGAACTCTCTTTGATTCGACTATCAAAGTAGTCATATCGACTACAGCTGTTAATTATGCAAGGGCAGCCCGCGTTGTTTTGTTTTATATATTCCCAAGTTCCAAAGTTAGAGTTTAATGGCGTAAAACACATTCTGCGAATGTAAAATTGGCGCCGAATGGTAATTGCAATCATAAATGAAATCTACTCTTCGAATCATTAACAATTTGTTTTTAATATGCACACTAACTCGCGAAAGGATTCCAGAAGAAGTAATATCTGACCCTACTTTGAATGGAAGTGGACGTTTCATTGAAATTCAGTTTCAATTTCAGGAGGACATGGACACCATTGTATCACACAAATGTTCTGGGTTTTCCCAAACTCTTATGTCCCAAAAGTCAATAGTTTTACCACAAGTTTATATTCCAGATAGTTTTTGATAATCAATATTTTTAGAAAATATAAAAAAAAATATGAACTTGAAAATCGCTGTGAGTGATGAGAGTTGTATGGGGGATGTCTATTTAGTCTTCTTTAATATGTAAATAAGAATAGTTAGTGTTCAGAACAGATATAAAGAAACACAACCGCGTGTAAGGTGTAAGATTCATGACGGTATGATGTGTGATATCTCATGAAATGTTTATGTATATGTAGGAAGTGAGGAGCCTGCCCTCAATGAAATTCCTAGTTTAGATGAATCAAATATATCAGCAATTATAATGATATATGCATAATGATACGTGTAAAATAATGTATTCAATTCAGGTAAATATTTATAATATTAATTTTTTTTCAATAAACAGGGCGATCAGAGTATGGTGATAATCATGCCAAAAGAGTACAATGGACTTCAAGGACTTGAGAACCAATTAAACGGAAAAGACCTATTTCTTAATGTCGTAAATAAACTCTACGGAGGATTCGAAATAGAATTGACGATGCCCAAATTCAAAATTGAGGATACATTCAACTTGAGGGGAACTTTGAAGGAGGTGATTATATATGTTCCCCCATTCAATCCAACTATCAATCAGCTGAAAACACGCAAAATTTCTGCTTGAAATTTAATTGCATTAATGGATCATACATCGTCTGGAATTAAAAAATAAGAAAATTTGTGAAAGGCAGAATACAGGAATATTATTATAACTAGTAATAATTTTCTCCTAAATGTCAAGGTCGTTAAGGTGGTTATCCCACCAGAAAACAAATTTTGATTTCCAATAAAATGCGATATAATGATTTCAAATTTGAATAAAATAATTGTTATTTTAACAGATGGGACTGAACAAGATATTTACTGCTGGCAAGGCAGAATTGACTAGAGGTTCAGACGACCCACGTTTGTTCTTAAGTGGTGTTTATCACAAGACTGCCATTGAGGTAGATGAGGAGGGCACAGTTGCAGCTGCAGCAACAGGTTACATATAAAAAAAAATTTTTTTTTCATTTAGCGTAGTATTTTACAATCTATTTCGCACTTCTGACACCATCGCAGGCCCCCTTTCGAATAACAATATTCAACCATGGATCATGTGGGCACTTGGCTGGCTACCACTGTGGCAGCACTATGAACAAGTGCCACAGAACTGTCCTTTTAGTCTGCACGGAAACCTTTTCCATAGTACAGTTACTGTTCACAAAACTATATTACTAAATTTAGAATTAGGGGCTGATTTATATATATATATATATATATATATATATATATATATATTTATTTATTTATTTATTTCAATATATAAATGTTAGGTTATCGACAGATCTCTCGACCCCTTCTCTTAGATCTCGACCAATGTTTCTTTACACGTTGGCCCCAGCATCGATATTCATATTTCGTAATTTTTCCCGTGTGAGGGCGATTGAGGTTAATTAACCGTACACATTCATCTTTCCTTATATTTATTGAACAATCAACCTTTATGGTTATAGGTATAATTGCGGAATGTTTTTGTGTATGCGAAATACGCGTGTCTGTACTGCAGACCGAGGAGATCTCAGGGCCAGTGGCTTTTAAACCGTCGTGTAGTAGATAGTGGATGGGTAACAAGGGAGACGGAATAAACGAGTAAATTAGGATGAGGAGAGACGGGAATGGAGCATTAGGAAACGGGATTTTATGTCTTGTTCTACTGTTGGTATGCTGTCACTTGTTGGTAATGCCCTGTGTCTACGTCGGGTCATAATACCTTTTGGGAAAGGGATTTTTGGTGGTCGGCAATTATAATTGCGAGATTTTGGTTGGAAGTAAGGGAACGTGGTGAGAACTGTGGAGGATTTACATGAATGTCAATGGTATAGATGGTATAGAAGAGTGAACCTAGGACACTACTTTATCCAATTATTAATTACTTTTTGAACGAACCACTTTCCTCATGGCATTGCTCCTTAATTTAATGTCGAGCATTTAACAATATATGAATTTATGCCATCTTCTGCATGCATGAATGATGCAGGACCATCTTCAGTTGAATACTAAATTTGATTACTTTTTTACCAATGGCCTAGAGATATTCTTAGCCCTTAGATTATAATTGTTCTTGTGTGAAAAGTGCCATCTTTGGGTGGTTCCTTTTATCACGAAATACATGTGAAAAGATTAGTGGTAGTACACAATATGTCTAAGCAAAGTACATTAAATCGAAAGTAGTATAACCTAGGATCTTTATAGTATTCCAATTTTAAATCGGTTCATCTCATTTCACACATTTCTGACACTAACTTCCCAGGTCATGTTTTTGTTTCCAGGTGCGGTACTGGTCCCTTATTCGGGTCCCCTTCGGGTTGTAATCGATCGTCCATTTTTATTTGGTATTTTTGACACGCAGACTAAGAATATCCTATTCTTTGGCCGAATCACAAACCCGAACTTGGAGCAAACCGAAAACACGTGATAATTTTCTTGTTTAGATTGTACGTGGGATGTAATAATACATACACGACAACCATAGACATAATTTTGTGAATGTTGTAAATCTTTGTAATTATACTTGAAAAATACACATTAATAATTACTAAAACATGAACATAATACAATTGATCTACCTTAAATGCTGTAACAATCATGAATTATTCCAATATACGGTATTCGACTACAGGAATTATATAATTTATATATATATATATATATATATATATATATATATATATATATATATACATAATTAATAGATAAATAATAGTAAATAGTTAAATTCGACACAATTACTATTTACTAGCGGCGAAGGGCATGCCACACTGAGAACAAATAAATCTTAAGTAAGTAATTTATAATACCCATTTTGTTGTATCCGAGGTTACGGCATAGCATCGTTCTTGTGATCTGTCTCCATTAGCTCGTTTGTTCTTTTCCTAAGCCTTTAGCTTCAGTGGCGCAAGTTGTGGGCGTTCACTCCATCAGCAGGAGGGTGTGTCATACTAACTTGGGCCTAATTTATTCAGGCATAAGGTTTTATGTAAATTAGCTTGAGAAAGCCACACTATCACTGCGAAGTTACTGCAGTGGTGTTTTTCGGTTCTGGCCGAGGAGGACGGTTTTATGTTTAAGACAAAGGTCAGATAAATATCTGAGTGGCTCAAGTTCACCCGATATGTAAGAAATCATGTAAGGCAGTGAAAATACCTGAACCATAACATGCTCGTTATAAAGAGCATAGATAAGTCCCTCCATATAATTAACTCAGAGAGGGAACGCAAAGGAGAAAATATGACAATATACCATATGATAATATGTACTTTGACAATATACCGACTGATCCAAAAATAAATCAAATTCTGAAGTCCAAAGGACAATAACATAAGAGAACCATACATAAAATTGTTAAACAAAATATCACAATATTAACAGTATAGTCACAGTACTGTCCATCGGTACCGCACATGTTTTTGGTGGAATACTACTGACGATGTCGACAAGCTTAAATCAGCCTATCTTAGTTTCAAATGTGTGAAAATGTGTGTGGAAACAGAAGACCTTGAAGAATAAGATAAATATGATTTATGTTATTATGTTAATTGTCATATAATAAACAATCTTCAGTAGGAATCAGTAATTTAATTTGCATATTATTTCGTTCCAGGTGGAACTATACATCTGCTGAGTGCCTCAATACCTAGGAAGATTCATGTTGACTTGACCAAGCCATTCATATTTGGAATCGTAGACGACAAAACTATACTTTTCCTTGGAAGAATCACAGACCCAACGCAAAATTAAATGATTCAAGTAATAGGCAGCGGCATGACTAAATAAGAAGTAGCATATATAGAATAGTGTACGTTAGCTTTTTGTATAAGTTCAATACAATCTTACGGAAAGCCTCTATAAATAAATGACAGAGTGATTGCAGGATAGTCATATTTTACACTTGGCTTCATTATACAATAGCAAAGGTAAACAATATCCCTCGAGCGAAATTTCTTTTAGAGTTAAATCATTGTTATATCTTTATGCCATGTCCTTTAGCGTCTCTGTCGAGGCGTCCACTAAAAAATATCTAATTTTGTAGCACGATGCAAAATTAAATATGGACCTAATATAATTCGTAAGTCAAAAATACTTGGCTATTTAATTTAATTCACAAAACTGGAATGTCTCTATACAGTGATATTTGAAATATAAAATCAAAACAAATAACAACGGGCCTTGTTACAACTTCTTCTACCCTACTTCTTTTTCCTTCTCTCCCGATCACATTGACTACCTTTACATATTTTATTACCCAGCCATATACCGCTGGCCTCTCCTTCCAGTTAGCAATCCTGGCGAATGTTTCTTTATTTGTTTTCCGCCCGGGACACCGCTAGGTCGATTTTCTTCGGAACTTTCTCCCCAAACTAGAACGGTTGGAAACATTTTTTATATTTTTTATTTTGTTCTCCATTCTGGTCGGCATTTGCCGAGAGTTCTGCTCTCAATACAACGGTTGGAAACAGTCGATTGCCCATACAATACCAAATATTGAAACCCTCCTCCAATGTATTCTAATATAACCCTGCTTCGTTGCTTTTAGCTGCCCGCTCATCATAAGTGATCGGATTACCAGGGCACCCATTTCCTGGGACAACACTAACCCATAGGCATATTGTCTGGAGTCGGTGAAGTGGTCCCGTAATACAAGCATTTCGAGACATTAAGTCGGTCAATGAATACGCAGAATACACGTTTAGTTCCCATAAACACGATGCTGTAGTAATACATTCACACCGAAATGGGACACAAGGGTTCCATGATTTGTTAGCAAGCTGATTAGCGAAATCATGAAAATCTTTTATCGAAAAAGTAGTATACCTATTTAGTTTTATTTTTTGTAGGTTCTTCCACAAATTACAATTTTGTCAAAACAATCGGCGAACATAGTATAGTGAGCAGTTTTCATATGAAGCCAATAATTATAATTGCACCCACTGTAATTAATTACAACATAACTCTTCAATGTTGCGCAACAGTCTCTTTGAGTTTATCTAAGACGATAACTTTAAAACCCCTCATTAAAAAAAATTTCTTCGTTCGCATTCTCGTACGAAATCTATTTTCTCCGCTATAGATTATTCGACGAAAACGTTGATAAATTTGATTTCATTCATCGACCTTTGATCTAATTAAGACAATCATGGATAACAAGTAAATAACAAGTAAATTATAAATATAAAATAAATTGGGCTAGGATATTGGATTTGTAAAAGAATGCACGTTAGAAATCGAACATTTATCACTGTATCAATACATAACTACATTACCGATTTCTTACATAATTATATGTATATAATATGGGTTATATGTGTAGATATAAAATTTGAATAAGCAACAGATAGATGATTCACAATTATGAAACCACAAACGGGTTAGATCTGAGAGTGGCAATATTATAGAGGTGGCAATATTTGGCGACGGTGACGACGGCAAGTTGGTACCGTGAGCCTGGCAGAAGGGGACCGCAGCCCAAACTCGACCATTCCCCTTCCCGATCCTCACCGTTAGATAACTCAACAGGCACGCCCTCCTGCCCAACACACAAAAACACATAAAGAACGTTAAAGTGTATATTTAATTAACATTTAGGCCGTCCAAACTCTACAGTACACACAGCCCTTCAGAAAATACTCCACTAGGTGTTTTTCACCACCGTCATTCGCATTAATACACACGAACGATGCAGAATGCAATTAGTCAAGCTGACAACTGAGTTTACTTTTAATTTAAATAATAAATTTTTTCCATAATAAGGTTGTATTATGATAAGGTTATACAAGAGTGACAGACCTGGTACTGTGCGGCAACGCAGTAGCGCTCCCCTGGGAAAGCGCTATCTATTAGCCCCTTCAACTGCTCATCCTTCCAGTCAGTCTCCCCGATTGCACCCTCTTCATCCTCAGCCAATAACAACACCAAATGTCCCCTGAAAGACAATAATTCGCGAATTCATCTAAATTTATACCTCTTATTCCAATCATACGCTTATTACTGTCATCGTATTCCAGTTCTTCTATTTACTCAACAAACTTTCGAATTTTTGAGCTGTTTGTCTAAAATATTAACTCTTTCTGTGCGTGAATATATTTATCCTTCGGACAGATAACCATTAAACCTTATATCATCTTAATTACCGAAAGGGGCAAGGTCATAAGGTTATTGCGCCAGGGTAATAATACAAATGAGATTACAGCCAGTGAATTTTATACGAACTCTATACGAATAATAATATTAAATTTACTAGTACACCATTAATACAAATTATTTACTTTATGTATGCATATATACATGTATATAATACGATAATTATTAGCATTAATTTATTTAGATCGTAAACGTTTTTTTGAAATTACATTATTCGTATCTCTAAAATTATCTGGCATATCTGGAAGGTATCGACAAAGTATATTTTTTAAAAAATCGAACCCGTAGAAAACCTTTCAACATTGTCATATAATGGCCCTTTCACCGGTTTCTGAAAAGTGTGAGGAGGCCTACCTGATTAAATGAGCCATATCGACATCGGCGACGGAGGAAGAATTTTCCGTCCAGGAGATGTTTGTTGAAGGGTCGATGTCGATGGCTGGAGGTCGGGATAGGGTAGGCGGTGGGGGCGGGCGGGTGCAGGCGGTGACCCTGGCGGCGGGGCCCAGCCAGACGGTCTCGCCCATCACGCTCACCGCCAGCACAGAGCCGCCCTTCAGCCCTTTCACCTGACACAGACAACACATCCACTCAGACTCCATTAACACACCAGTCACTTCCAATAGTATACACTAAGCGACCACTTATATCTCTGTACCTCAGTTGCGTAAAGGGCCTGTTCTTGTTCGACTCTCATTTCGACCTTGGGGTAGTACTCGCAACATTCGGTCGTGTGCGATTCCGTCTGGTCTATTTTGACCAGGAACGACCTGAGAATACCGTTGAAGAACTTCGGTGGGGCCCAGCTAAGTGAAATACTCGTTTCTGTTTCGTTGTATACCGTCAGATTCAAAGGTTCTCCTGGAGCTAAAAATACGAGTAAACAAAATTAATTTACGAAGTCATCGGTTATACATACAACCGTTCCATGCAGTGTAAATATGAATTATTAATCAAAGATATTTCCGTGCCCTTATATCTACATTATTATCTAGAATATTATTATGAGAAGAATAGAACACAGTATAAGAATTGTGTGTGATTAGGTTTATAATTTCCTTTCATTTTTCAACTTGCGTAAATTCAATTCGGTTATTACAATTATAAATAATGGCGCTAATATTTACCTTTTTCCACAGTGGTGGCGGAGATAAAAGAATACGCACCGTCACTGTCTACGTTTTCGTTCCTGGCATACACCTAGAAGTAAGGAGGTAATCGTTTAATACAATAAATTAGCACAAAAGTGTCCTCAAACGATTGCAGGAGAAACCTTTTGGAAGAATGCTTTTAATACTCGAGTAGGCTATGTTTCTCTTGTATTTGGCGGTACGTAAAAACTTATTTAGAAAACAAAAAGTACCAATTTTTCGCAGCTATCTCGGCAGACTGTCGCGATTCGAATAAAGCCCGTGAATATCACTGGCGGATCTGTGGGAGCAAGAAGTGTCATCTATGAAATAATTTATTTCATTCGATCAAGGTCACATAAGTACGCGATAGTATTTTATTACGAGCAGTAGCGTATCTTTAAAGTATTTGTTTCTCGTATTCTCAACGACAGATTATGGTACTATATGCTGTAATAGTCGCGGAATTAGGAACATCCACTTCGGTAATTTATCAAGGCTAGGCGGTGTTTCCGGAATTGGTGAAGCTGCCACAAACACGAATATATATTTGGAGTCTCTAGTGGCCGACTTTGTCTCCTGACGGGCCGGATGGATCCAGGGGGTCACTTACCTTGGGGAGACCACTGGCATCGGGGAATCGGTATTCGATTTGCTCTAAAGGAAATAACCTTATGTCAACATCAACCTGTATTTAAGCAGTCGCAGGTATATCGGATTGGGTCGGTAATATTAACGATAGATCTAACTCAGGGAATGGGTAGGATCAATTCTGTCATGTGGATTGGAAATATTATCGGGGAGTAGGAGAGCTGCCGCGCCGAGAGATCACACGCATCTGCAACGAACAGATCCTAAAATACATTTCCGAAATTCTGGGCAGTTATTTTAAAGCCGAATCGTTTAAAGACTATTCAGAAGGGGATTTACCGAAAAATTGTAGTTAGTTTCGGGTTTGAGGCCTGTGAGAGTGTGGCAGTATTGGTTTGGCCAAGCGTCGCAGTGTGCAGGGGCGTAGAGAAGAGTTTGACCGACGGGCCCGACGCCGAAAGAGTCCAGCGACCCGAACAGGTTCTCGGGCCGCGACCACCTCAGCCCGACCTCCTGCCTCCCCACTTTGTATACGGCCAGCTCTCGCACACTCGAAGGCGCTGAAACCAAATATTTATTTCACCCCCCCGCTTTAATATAAACAGGCAAATTCATTCAATCGTGTTCCCATTCCACAGACTTTCTGAGTGCTGTCAATAGTTGACTATCAACTAAAATACATGAAATTGTTAAGTGATAAATTTAAAAATTTCCTGGAAGATAGTATTAGTTATACGGTGCGCAAAAACCGCCGTAGGTTGGGCCATACAAATATTACATCTTAATAAACTCAATAATTACCTGTAGTTTTAGTAACAGCATCTACAACTAGTGGTACACTAGACCTTCCGTCGAAATTTATTATGTAGACATAAAACCTATACAAAGTTCCTGGAGTTAAATAATTTTTTACGATGTAGGTATTAGTCGTTTCTTCGGAAACCAACACTGTTTTATTCTCCATCTAAAAATACAAATAAATACTTATAAGGAATACGTTAATTGAAAACAAAATTTCCGGACAGAATATGGAATTCTGCACTCGTGGTAATTGCAGCTTCATTGGAGAATATAAAGAACGTCCTTTTCGAATATTCGTTATTTAACTCTGTATATTTCGTAAATAAAATATTATATATAAAGTGCCCAGAATGAAGTAGTGTGTCCGACCGTACCAATGCTTTGACGTAGTAACCAGTTACAAAACCGTTGCTATCGGAACAGTCTTCAGGAGGTGACCAAGTAATAGTTAGTGACGAATTCGTGGTTACTACGGATACAAATTTTGGGATCGCTCCTGGAACTGAAAGGTGTCATTTTATTGCTTCCATTTATATGTGTATATTCCATTGAGTATTATATAACTTATATTATTACAATGAAAGAAAAACTGAATCCCATTTGCGAAATTATCGTGAATTATTTTATCCAGGTTTACCAGTAATTATTCCTATTTATAGACATATATAAGTACAATATTATAATTATTAAATATAACGATGTTATTATAATTTTACATTTTACATTATAATATTCCATATTTTAATTTTATGTATAATTCGCTTATAGTAGTCAATGTACAAAAAGGGAAAATAATTGTGTAGCGGTTTCGATAGAATGTTGACTATTTACCATTTAGTAGATGAGCATTTTTATGTATGCTTCACCACGGCTCTAATACGTCCACATTGACGACTTTTGGTAACAGATTTTACGGTTACAACCGTTCTATATTCCTTTACATTATTCCAGTAATTAATAATATTGAAATTTGAATTGGCATAATCCCAGTGATATTCTGTGGCCAATCGCCAATTCGGCTTTAACACAAACCCGTCTCGGAACAGTGGTGAATGCGAGAATGAAATATTTATGTAATACATTTTTAAAGCTAATAACTAATTAATAATTTCTGTATATGTATATATATATATATATATATATATATATATATATATATATATATATCAGTGATACCCGCAGAATTTGTGTTGGCCACGATTTCAGAATGGTTGGGTCCAGGAACGACTTTCACTCGAAACGAATATTTCCTATAAGGGCGAAGACCATCTATGGTCACGGGACTACTGTTAACAGTTAGCGAACCTCTATCTTGGCGGCAGGCTTGCCGGCAAGATAACATCATTAAACACTGAAAATACAAGAACGGTGAATGAATATACAAGAAACCCAGAAATAATACATTTCTCCGTTTAATATCATTTTTTACCTGATATTCTATAATAAAAGAGGAATTTTGAGGCTTATCGTTGTCCCAGGACAGTTCAATGCTGTCGTACCTTTTTTTCTTGATTCCCAAATTGTCCACCATTCCAGTGACTAAAAATGTATACGATGAAATAATTTTACCATTCATGAAATGCTTAATCTTAGTAAACCCGATAGGGTGAAATATCACCCCTCTTGCAAATTGTCTGTCCCCACTTGCTGATATAGTCCTCTATGTTAGACCGGTTTTAACTTCTCGCCATCGTCAGTAAGATTATATTAGTATATTACGTGAAGTAATACGTATTAGATACGTAAATTAGTACTTATATATAATGCCTAAAGATGAAATGACCTAACTTCAGTTAGTGTGGCATAATCGAAGTTGAGAGAATTAGTGATCCACACTAAATTATACTCCCCATCAGCCATTGCAACGACAAAAAACATTCACAATGTTCAGAACAGGACTAAATCAGCGAGTGGAAGATCACAAGAGTGGTACAATTATTGCAGAATAATACTACTAGATTTTACAAAAACCGTTAATCCGAGAAATTAATTACTGCATTATTAATATAGGTAGTCTATAAAAATATGACGTCAAAGAGCATATTTTTTCACACGAAAAAATATACATAGTAGTTATTTTATTTATTATAGACAAATAACAATAAATACCTACTTACTTAATCACTACCACAGATAGTAATTAGTTAGTATAGGAATACAATCGCTAAGATTGAATGTCAAATTACTTACCTTGTCTTAACGTTGTAACGGTTTTAAAATGGTATTTAGCGTATTCTAAATCTCGTCTAATCCGTATTAGGTATTTAGACCCAGGAAGAAGGGATGTCAAAATTATGGATGAATTTTCAGTCAAATATGACTTCCACCGTGGGCCTAATAAAATGTCTACTTCATAGGATGAAGGTCCACAGCTGTTAACATAATTAGTCGTGTCCTGAAATATGTATAATGTTAAACGAAATAATCTTCCTTCTTGGGGAAAAATAAAATTCATTCTTGAATACAAACTGTTCAAGTAGATTTGTTTGAAGCTGTAACAAAGATATTGCACATAAAATTCAATTCTCAGAATCGGCCTCGATGCTACATTTCATCCTGAGCATTATGAAAAACGGTTGAGAAATATAAAGACATATCTAATATAACCGAATTATACTTTTCTATAGCTACAGTAACTTCTAATTGCCATCTACAGCCAGGTAAATGCTGTAATGATGTAAATGCTTACATTAATTTTGATGTTCATTCATTTTTGGATTCAACATATAAATTTGGTGATGACAGAAATAATTCAATATTGTATGGTGAAATACCGATTGTGATTCATTTCTTATTATTTCTAATAATGATGGAATAGAATAGAACAGTATAATTTAAAAAATGTAGCGAGGGCTGAATCTGTTAATTAGGAAACATTAATATTGTAATATTTTAATCATTAAGTTAGAATAAATGTATATTATAGAATAATTAAAATTTTCCATTAATGCGTCTACTAATAAAAAGTGAATAAAATTAAGCTATAAACGTTTTTAATAACTTACTCTCCATTCCAAATAAACTTCTGATTCGGTGACGCGTTCTGTGATGTATAGTTCATGTTCTAAAATTCCCATTTAACCGATTAATTTCAATTTTTTTGTTTAGTATAAGTAATGCTCCGAAAAATTAAAAACTTACCGATGCACCGAGTCGTAAATAATACCGTGGGTAAGTCATCCCCTTCGTAAGAGGACATATCATCGTTGAATACGATCATCCTAGCCCGGTAAACTACTCCAGGCTTTAGAAATAGAAGCTCTTCTCGGACACTCCTATCGGATGGCAATTGTTTCATAGGTGTTTCAAACCAAACAGTCTTTTCTAATGAATTGTTCTAAAACCCAAAGGGTGCACTATTACTTTATTACATTACTCTGCAGCAATCTCTAGTTAATTATAATGTTGGGACGCATAATATTTTACCCGAATTGTGCCCCAAAATAAATCAAAATGCCGAATAAAAACTTTATAATGTTTTTTATAAAGTACATACACTGTATTGAATCAGGTAGAATTTGATTTCATTATTAATGTTCGTCGAAACGTTTACAGCCACGATGGCCGACGTGTAACCAATATCCGAAACGACAGGTCGCTGAAGTATGTGAGCGTACTCTGCAACAAAAAACCCATGTATCCCCTTTTCCCCACTTTTTTTACTGTAAAGTGTAATTTCACCAACCGATAAATATAAGATTTATATTTCATTCAAAATATTTAAATAGAGTAAATAACGTTTGAATTACTTGACTGGCACAGGGGCGGAATATATCCTGGTCTACAACCCATTCTACATATTCCCGTGTACATATCGCAAGGAGTACCTTCACTGCATTGGCCACAAGCAGTCTGGCAATCTATCCCATATAAATTACCAGGGCATCCTGTAACAGTCAGTCAGATTCTAGGAATATTTCAGTTCTAAGGTCAACTAAGTATTACAGAACGAGTGCAAGAGCGAACTCTGCCATTATATTATCATAAAGTATTTCAGAAATTAAAGTGAGTCTATTAGTGTACAATAACCATCGGATAAAGTTTATGTTAAACGAGAAATAATAGACTTATCCTGGAGTTAACATTAATTCTAATCTGAAATATTCTTATTTAACGCTCACATTAGTTTTGTTAAAATATTATTAAGGATATATATGAAATGCAAACAGTACACTTTACAGTATACTTTTAATTTCAGTTGAATAGATTGATTTATTATAAATGCGAATCGTTAACTCGCCACTATGAGGTGAATTTAACAATTCTATAAATGCAACCGAAAGTCTATTTGACGGAATCACATGTCTAGCTGTAGAGGTATCAAGAAGGATAATGTTAAGTACAAAATAACGTTAGAATAATCGTGCCGCTTACGTTCTTCGCAATAAGTGCCCATCCATCCCGGAGCGCACATACAGCCCAAGTACATTCTGCAGAACAGCAATCTTTTACATTTATTGTCATCGAAAGAACATTGGGCTTCGCAATTCGGACCGAACTTATTCTCACCACATGCTGTAAATTAACTGCATTATATAGAGTACATTATAGTCTACAAAATAATTCAAATATTACAAAAATAATTTATACTATTTAAACTTATTTTGCTATAAATACAATTATTAACTAAATAAGGACAAATATTTATCGCCAACGCAGCTGTTGTGTTGGGAATGACCTCGTAATTACAATTATAATTATTGTAACTTTCCACGATAACCTCCCATGAGATCTCCCTATAATCTCTAAAATTGAAACAACCAATGACGGGTCCACTGGTGCAGCTAATTGCAATTCACCATAAAATATCGAAACCAATTGAAAATAATAATGATATAGGAATGTAACATATACACAGCGATACACCATTTTCATCATATCGCTTGATGTCACAAACAAAAAATGAATGTTGAAAAAGTGAATGAAGCACCTACCTATTTGGCATTTCTCTCCAGTAAAGCCGGCAGGGCACAAGCAGTTGTCACCATATTTTCTACCTCCATTCAAGCACGTTTCCATCGGTAATCCTTTTCACAAGACGTATTTACACACACACACACATATATATATATATATATATATATATATATATATATATATATATATATTCTGCTTTAGTAATAATTAAGTTTGAGTGAAATTTCTAAATTTATAAATAATACAAACAATATACCTTTTATTTGATAAATATTATGTACTCTATTCCATATTGAAATCTGGTTCAAAGCATAGCCTGAAAATATGAAAATGTGTAGGAGGTATAAACATGGACATGAAATAGATAATACAAATATATAAAGTTATATATATTCCAGTTTTGATGTCACACTTTTTATGAATAGTAGTATGTGTAAGTAATAGTAATAATAGGATTTGTGTCATAATTTGACATAGTAACTCGCATTATACATTCATTCATGGGTATATTACCTTCATTATTGTATGAATGTTGTACAGGAAATCGATTTTCAGCGACTAAAATCAATCAGAAAATATGTATTATATTAAGAACAAATGTATTGAAAAACGGTACAATGACAATTTCTTTCTTTAGGGTCGTTACTTCTCTATATACACCATCTCTGGTCTCCTCTTTTAATAACCGATACTGCAAGACTATATTATCCACCTTACACTTTCTGCATACCACATATATCAGTTGCCTTACAAATTTCTTCGTAACGATTTGTAACGAATCTTCAAATGCACGAAGTTGGGCACTGAAACGAGCTGTTTAATGTTCAAAGGCGCGCAGTTATATAAAACAAATTGATTACCCAAGATAAAACTGATGGGTCAGTCTTGCTGAGTGGATAACTGCTGAAGTACTACAGAAGAAGAGACACAGAATAACGCCACTACAATACAAACATTGTAACGATATCAAACTTGTCCTTTGGTACTTACTGTAAGGGTTGCACCCATAAATTTGTTTAATAAAACAGGGGTTATTGGTTTCGCTAATCTGGATGATAATCTGAAGGGGTGTTCCTTTCAGGTGTTCAGGAACTTCGGAAATTAGCCTTCGGGTTGTTAAAACTGGCGTCTGAAATTTACCCATTAGCTTATTTTCATATACAAAAAAATATTTGTGTATGAAGTTGTGAAAACATTTTGAAAAACTTGAAAACAATGGAATAGTTATAAACTTTTGAAGTTTCCTCATTCAAATTCATCATCGCAGATAAAATTAGTTATAGTGTCCTGAACTTTTTGCTAATAAAAACAACCACTTTTTGCTTCATTGGTGGTGATGGGGTGGAGAGGGATTTTTTTTCATTTCAAGTCAAAATTACAATTTTTATAATTATAATAAGAGACAGTGTGATGACACTAGTATGCTTTTGTTGGAGAATCCACCGATTGATGGTACTCCTGCTACAGCCGTTAGTAGATAGTGAGGAAATCATGCGGCCATTTCCTCTTAAGGCGAGGTTCCGGATTTTCAGGAAGGTGACGCCAGAGGAACTGACGAATTAAAAGATTGGAGTGATCGGAGGATGGATTGGAATGGAAGGATTTTTATCGGGAAGCTGCAAATTCATAATCGAAATCGGAATGGATCGTGCGGTTAGAAATATAACAATTTTACGAAGTATAACAGATTGTAATGATTGAATTTTGTAGGAGTTAGACGGTTTGTTGGATCCCCATAGTCAAGAGGGAGAATTGAATTTCATGTGCCTATCGGGCATTAATATGGCGGTTAACAATCTTTCTGTTCAAATGTCAAGTGTCTCTCCCGGTAGACGCATCATTGGACTGATGCCAACCGAAAATGTTACATGAATATTTTACAAAGCTGCGTACCTAATGCTAAATAAACCAAATTAAGTGTACGCTACCTTCGGAGTACGACATGAAATTACTTACTTTCTCAAGAGTGAATGATGACAGAAGTTTTAAATCATTCTCATCACCGTTATATCCAATAAATACCCTCAGATTTGAGGTTCCATTAGAAATGTACTGAATACTGAGACAGGTCTTTTCCAGATGCAGGTTCGTACTCATTGTTTTGAATGTGGCAATAATTCCGTACACCCGAAACGCTTTTCCTGTATATCCCAAAACAGAATTGTACAAGCAAAAATACTTTTTGTATGAAATGTGTGCTATCTCTGATTACATGGGTTAGCCTCATAAACGTTTATCTAGAATGGTAGTATGCTTAAAATGGGGTAGGAGGCAAAATAATGAAGATGTGGACTCCAGTTAAATCATTATATCGAATATTTCATTATAGCTTACGTAATATCTGAAAGATGTAGCAAATAAAACCCTATTCCAGGTTAGTCGAAGCATACAAAGTAGATCTAGATACTGCTAAAACAGGTATATAACGGCAGAAAGCATTTTGCCCTTAAAATTTGAGCATCAGAACCAATTTATGCCTTCCACATAAATCCAGAGGGATGAAAACAGAAGTGAAAGGGGTAAATCAATGACATTTTGTATAGCGTAAAATCATTTAAAATATTTAAAATTTCATATTGCGCATTAAAATTATAGTATATATTGGATATTTTAATAAATTTAATGTAGACGAAAAATATACGTCGAAAACTGTGGCGCACGTCCTACAGTAAGAGCAAATAGGCGGGTGGAGACAGAATGTCACAAGCCGTATAGAGGTGTCCCCGATCAATAATAACCTTACTCGTTCGGGAACAGTTATACGCGATCAACTTACGGGTATTAAATCGGCATTAAAATAACCTATTTACCTGACACTCTATTAGTTCGGTTGTAGAAATCTGCACTGACTGCTCCAATCCACTCACATGTTTCCGGAACGTCCGCACTACAAGACGGGATGTCAGAAATAGGTACTGAAAGCATTGATTCATACGACTGTTTTAAAGATATCGGGGAGACTGTTCATACTGTGTATATGCCAAATAGTATTCGCAAACATAAGTATGTTTCAAACTGACTCCTTTTGCGTAAATCAAATTCATTCATCTTTTCAATCAGAAATGTGATTTTTTACTAATGTCACACTTGGCAGACGAAATACGTATGTTACACAAAAGAATGTTACCCACACAGAATCTTACTGCAACTGGAACAGACGGATCCTCTCATACCCTCAAAAGCAATAATTTCACTAGAGGCCTCCCGTGGTATAGGTTCGACGATCTCATAATCTGGAAACATAGATATATGTTTATAGATATATTTATGCCCGAGTCATGAAATTACTCTATTGTACTAAACATTTTTCAATAAATAAACTCACCAGTAATTTGTCCGATCGTCTGATTTGGAGAAAGCGTGTGGACGATATAAAGGTTTTCATGTCCTGTAACAGCCGTGGAAAGATTAATGGCATGAAACGAATATCCTTTAACAGATACGTGATTTCATTATAATCAAAAATTAATTTTAGTGATCGTGCATCTTGCATCCAAGTCAATCATATGAAGAATCATCAATTTTCAATTAATCAAATTATTTTAATGAAATCGTCAAAATTGTTTACATTTCTACTGGTATAAAGAATTGTATCCATCTTCATGCGTTTACTAGGTTCACAAAACATAGAATATTAAAACATTTTAAGAAGGCAATGTACAGATTGTACATCATCGTCACTGTCCACAGTAATAGTACAGTCATAGACAGGATTCTCCATTGACAATCGACTGATATAGGTCGACTAACTGATACGTCTTACTTATACATCTTACTTATTAACTGACGTAATGTTACTGACAATTTTTTCCAATATTTTTGTACTCATTGTGGGCAGGATAAGATAAGCGTACATAACATGCGATTTATAATTGATTTATTACTATTTATTTAAGTTATGACCATATCATAAGTCATTAACTCTTATTGCTGGACATTTCTTAAGCGATATGAACAAAAGTGGATATCATCTCTAAATATTTCATAATTTTTGAGAACTGATATAAACCGACCTATAATTTGAAGTGATGAAAAAAAAATTTAATTAGTTTAGGATACCTGTTTTGTGGTCTGCGAGGGGTTGGAATACCGTAGATTTCGTGTGTGTCTGTCTCCAATTTGGTCTCTAAGACCAAACCAGCGAGAGGAGACAGAAATACACGAAATCTACAGAAAATTTAATTCTTCCTAAGAATTGTATTGCCCTTAATTGCTTATGTTGTTTAAGAACTAATTACAATTAGCTCGTAGCCCTGAAGAAAAAAATGAAATACTTGATCTATAATTTAGGATAAATGAAGGAAACATAAACTCACCATTATCGTTTCCATCTATATGACAAACTCCTCCTGCAACTGAGAAATAAATAACATGTCCTTAAATCTGTATTATTTCAAATAAAATCATTTATTTTTATTTACTTCCTTTTTTATTTGCTATTTTCATTCAATGTATCACATTAATGTCATGAAATTTGCAATTAACTGAATATTTACGAATGCCTTCCTGGAATTGAATTCGGGGCTTATCAACGAGTAACTGTAACTCGGCATCTTTGCACTTTATATCATTACTTTACGTCGAATTAATGTCAAATTTATTGTTTCACACGAGACACTGGGGTTACTGCCCCTCTACAATGTAGAGTATACGTTAATTATCGTCTTCTCGTTCAGTGCTTATACTTATCTACAATACCTTCAACTTGAACCGCTACATCTGGGGCCATCAGACGAAATAAAAAATTACCATCAAGCAATTGACAAGAAGACCAAAAGTAAATTCATAAGGATCACAATTCCAAGAGGCTATAGAGTTAATCTAGAATCATAGTTCTTGGTCGTAGATTATTAAAACAAGTGGTTCTACCGGGTGAGGGTGTTTTAACAATCAACCATTGGACGAGAAGACAGAGTTAGTTTCAACAGATTTTATTCTATCCCTGGTTGGATCTCAAAACATGTGTCCCGAAGAAATTTAAAGTAACAACGTATTTTTTTAATTTGTTTCATACATTTTTAAATTTGAATAGTTCGAGTGTTAGTGGCACGACATGCTGAGGGAATATTTTCCCTCCCCTTTGCTCGATTACAACCAATTGCAAATATTAATTGTACTCTCCGCAATCTCATTATGTATGCATTTGACACTGTCTATACTCACATTTGCAAAATGTAATTACTGCTGAAAAATGTACATAGGATGCATAAATATATATGCTATTGTCAGACGAGTGTTGACGAGAACTTGTGTAAATATTTTCCAATAGTTCAGTAGTGTCCGAACAATGATACGACCTTTGTATGTTGGTTCTAATTTGGAGCTCTCCGTTGCATTGCGTTCCACTTCTATGAAACTGTAATACATTCATTTTTTATTAGCACTATATTTAACTCACAATACAAGGTAGGTTTCTTGCAATCTTTTTCATCTTCCATAATTTCCTTTCATAATGAAGAGTGATGACATTTTACATCCTAACAATTTTGAATACCGGATAATGTAATTGATCTGATATATTAATTTATACAGTTTACAATGTATTTTAACGTGCATATGTATTTCAATATACCTAGCTTGTCAATATGAAAAATGAGTGCAAATGTCGGTTTGGTTTATTGTGTCAACATAACAATACACACGGACTAAATAAAACATAGACCAAGAATACTGTAGGTTCGTAATGTTTCTGTCTCCTCTCGCTGGTTTGGCCTTTTGCTAGACCGGTTTCGGCTGCTCGCCATCTTCAGTAGCGGTGTTAGTCACTGTTAGCACTTTGGATGTTTTTTGGGCATCCTCACTACACTGTCACTTTCACATGTACTGTGACGCAACTGAAGATGGCGAGCAGCCGAAACCGGTCTAGCAAAAGACCAAACCAGCGAGAGGAGACAGAAACATCACGAACCTACAGTATTCCAACCCCTCGCAGACCACAAAACAGGTATATTAAAATAGACCAAGAAATAAATTAATCAAAATATTACATTTTGCACTGTAAAAGGCGGGCAGTCATACCGATAATACACATGCCTAAGTTCTTTTACAAACTTTCCCCTGAAATAGAAAAAACGTTTCTTGAAATAGTCTTAATGGTTTGATTCATGTTGAACCTTATAACAATCAGGGCACTCCTTTCACGTTACGATAAGGTAAAAGGGTGTACGCATTTTATCGAATAAAAGAATTACTTTTAATTTTATGTTATTGACTTGGAAATAATTCGTTACAGACTGATTCGTACGACGGACATCGTTAGAACATTTCGAAGAATTCGATAGCTATATATTCCAAGATATTTATTTGTTCCAAGTTTTTTCTTTTTTTCACTGTTTTATTGTCACTACCAGTAATTGCAATAAGCGACATTGCTGTACGAGTAGCGCTAACAACGAGTAGAAAATAATGAAGGAGAAGCCGACTGGCTATTCCACTTTGTTTAATTTGTTTTCTATTTTTCTTACAAATTTAGATTACGTGGCAACTTCCTTTTCAGGCCTCTGTAAGGAACGTTTAGAATGTTTGGATAGTTGTGGTTTGTACCACTGGTTTAGGATGGTGGATGATTCGTGTCTTAAATTTGTTATATTTTTGTATGGTGAGGTCGCGGACTAACGGGACTTTTAAGATACGTGTGTGGAGTGAGGTTGGAGATATAGTAGGGTGCGTTGGTTATTTTCCTTAATTTTTTCGACTGTAAAGTTTGATTTTGTTTCTTGGTTTTGTTTTTCGGATTTTGTTGATATTTGTCGGTTTGGCGGAGAGTTAATAACATACGTAACAGTAATATTCAGATATTTCATCGTTACGTGACTTAGTCTAAATGTACTATTTGGAAGGTTTTGAAAATACACTACTTTTGTGGTGTAAATTGTGAGGCTGTTATTTGGTGTTTGTTATTGCTGTGGCATAGTGCTAATCCATATTTAAATGAACGATTTATTGAAGTATGGTTATTGCAAAATAGGAGCGTTAGTTATGTTGCATTTATATTGGTTGAGGGTGTTTAAAATCAATCATCATGGGGTGCGTTAATTTTAAAAAAACATTTGTTATGTTGCTGAAATCTATTAGGTAATTTCTTCAGTAGCCTAACAGGAAGCTACCAATTATATTCTGCCAAAGTTCTTTTGGCTTTAATATTCTTCTTAATATATCTTCTTCGAGTTGTTTGAACTAAATATTTAATTTCTCATATGAGAATATCTGAAACAGTCTATTTGAAGTTTACAATTAATGTCTCATAGTCCATTAAACACAGTCTTTTACATGTTGAAGTTTTTTTCACTTAAACTCGTCCTGGGCCAAGACCCTTGGAAACCAAAAAGTTTAAATTTGTTTAGAAACTAAAATTGTGTCTATTGGAATAGACGCAGATATTTACACCTCCTTAGATATGCGAAGTATAGTTCACTCATCAGTCGTTTTATGGATAGGCGTTTTAATATATTCCGTTTACTAGTTCTTTACCTCGACAGATGTAAAGGATAAATAAAACTCCGAACTAGGGTGTCCAAAGTTCCAGTATCCATTCCATGAGTCTTTAAACGTGATTCGCATATCTCCGCTGATTCTGTACCCGTGTTGTCCTCCAGACGGCACTGAAAAAAAGGAAAAAGCAAGTCTACTGTAAAAGGTCATTATCAAGCTATCAATTGCAATGCTCTAGTAGTACAACATTATCAGTTCTCGTTACCGCATATGTCATGTAATAATGTCGCTAATTTTATTTAATACTGAAGTTAACTGCTGTATGGGTTGACCTTAATTTAACTCGCAAATATAAACATGTTGTGTATTTAGTTCTTATTGGAGACGTATTCGATGGTACAGACTTTGGTGTGATGGTATGATCACTGTAGTCTAGTGAGTGAAGAATTTGCTGTCTGAACATTCAGTATTATTCTCAAATTTTGAGTCGCAGTGCTATCAGCAATCATACAAGCAGCTGAGCAGGAATGTCCGAGGTAGTTGCAATAGCGACCACGACCTTCCACGCAGAGGAATAGCTAAAAGGACTAGAAACATCCAAGGTAAAATTCAAACAAAAAAAGCGTGAAGAATATCTCGGGTAAAGACTTCGTCCTACCGTAATAAAACCCGTCCATATTAAACGAATGTGGACAGAGCGGTAGTAGAATCCACTGGTAATAAACGAATCGCTGAAAGTATTCAGTTATAACCACCTCCAACAGTAGTTTCCAGATAAATTCAGAACCACTCCGACATGGTAAACAATCTTAAAAGGGAAATGTCGAGATTATATTCCGCATAACAGGATAATATTTCTTAAGAATCATTCGAAACAATTCTCTACCACGAATCTCCAATATCATACATACTCCAAAATGGAATAAACACCCCTCAACATAAGCAGAACACAAATAGAAAATTAACTTCTCCAAAAATTAACAGAATGTTTAAAGACTGTACAACTACACAGCAAATAGCAAGACTAGAACAGAAATTTATTCCTAGTTTACACGGTAGAATATGAACCAGAGACTGAGATACCAAGAACATCATAGAAATAAGGTGCATCTGTTATTGTGTAGTGACGTGGGAGAAATATTTAAAGAAAGCAGGTATCTCCCAATGTTTCAGAAGCCAATCCTTCAGCCATCTTACCAACAACTGTTACAAATATGCGAAAACCTGTGGTCAACCTACATGTACATAAAACTAACCGTGGACCCAACTGAAACATACCAAACCATACTTCGCAGTACACTTAAACAACGCCAGAACATAATACACAAAAACAAACAAATGAACTCGGCAACATGAAATCTGCACCCCAAACCTAAATGCACTTCAAAAAACAAGAAAAAGACATCCCAATTAGACCAGTCGTAAATCAAACCAAAGCCCCGACATATAAACCAGCAAATGCATCCCAAAAATAATCAATAAGAGAGTCATCAACTAGACCGAGGGATCTTTCTCAATCCAGAAAACAATAACATTCTCAAAACAAGGACTGAACAGACAGAAAAGCCGGGAGAAGAGACGGGGCCCTGACAAGGGGCTCTAAGGCGCCAACCATAAGAGCTGTTACACGCCTCAGCCTCTAAAACTCCAGTAGTTTATACTCTATTGTGGACATTTTCGATTGAACTTGATTCATGCCAGCCACCATTAGAGTATTGACTATAATATGGAGAAAAATATATTTACTTTTCACTATCTCTTAAAAGAATGTAATTACCAGGCAGCTAAAATGAATTTTATAACAGTAAAATTATTATATAATATTTAATATTTTCAATATACGTTTGATATTTTTATTTAATATTCATATTGTTTACATAATACAACCTGTTTTGTCTATGTCTATATGAAAAAGCTTTCCAGACATTCATGAATTCCGCGACTCCATGCATGACATAATTTACTGCGATCGGACCACAAAGGAAATACAAAAGTCATTAACATTAACTACAAATAAGTGTGCTTACATTGTTTGTTAATTAAAGCAAACTGGCAAAGGGCAACATGCGTTATCGCAAAAAATATGAGAAGCTGAAGCTGGTTCATTCCGCGATGATGTCCGTACCGGCACATGATGAAGACTGAGCGTAAATGTGCAGACAGAATGAAAATAATCTTATCTTCGGGCCCCAGAGAGACCGAACACTGACAGAGATAAGGATTGCTGACTGTAGAATTTATGTCCGAGCGAGAGGGTTTACTAAGCACCTGATTTTCTCTGATCCGTCTAATTATTATTTTCTTGGCGACCGATGGTACTCGAGGATATTCACTAGATGAATCCTCCGTATTAGTTAGAGTGGTCCATGAGAAATTAAAGAGTGTATATACAACGACGCGGTTATAATTCTATAAGTCAATATAGAACAGTGTTCCCTCGATGGTTCTCGAATAACTTAGTTATTCCTCAACAATATATTTGACATGGAGATTTTGATTTGAAGCATGTAATATCGGAGGAACGAAAGGTGGTCGGTTGAATATTGGGGTCCGACCCGAATCTGAAGACGGCCAAGATGGACAACACAATAATATATATGTGCACACACAATTTTTTCATGGGATAATTATGTTTGGGGTTGAAATATAATGTGAATTGTCAACCCAAATAGTCATTTCCAAGAAAGTTGCTGCCATAATATGATGGCATGTTATTAATGTTGGATGTTGGATTTCTCATGTATTACCAAATTGCACTAGAAGTTAAATAGGTTCTATAAAACCTTATTCCTTTTACTTTAACTTACTAAGTCAAACAATCAGTATCCAACTGTAGGAGTTCAAAACCAGACGGAATTTATATTCTTTATTCAATCCATTTTGTTTGGCTTAGCCTAAGCTTTCATGTATTTCGACGCACTTACCCTGATTTCTCAGCGTCACACATTCAACCACACATTTAAAGGACAGCATGAGGGACCCCTCCAGATGAAACAAGAAGGGAGACTGTTTGAGCAAACTAAGCGGCATGAAAATTTGCTGAAATCAACTAAATTATATTTGGAAGTGTATGAGGTACAGTTGATTGATCAAATTATATGTATTTTATTTCCGTTTATTGCCCCTTTAAAATATATACATGTATATGTATTCAGTATACAAACAAGCAGACAAATTATTTGATTTTATTACATTAATAAGAAAATAACTATAAAGCTTCTCAAGAAATTTTAAATAGCGACAAACCGTTATAACTTGTAATCAAAATATGTATATTAACTTCAAACAATTCATTTAGACAAAATGATTTCATACTCTAACTTGGACTAGCATACCGACCAAAGAACATTAAACTTCTTGATTTAGTCTCAAGAATAGCAAAGAGAAATGGGTGATCTGCAGTAAATAGTTTGGGGCGTGACTTCAGCATAACACAGGCACCTGAAAACAACATCAAATCACGATCGCTTAAAATTACAACTGATTACAATATAAATAATAATATCTGCCATATTACCACGCAGAAATGTAGAAATTAATATAATTGTTGCAATATATAATAGTATTTCAATTGCATAAAAAAAATTGTTATTTTAAAATAATTTTGGAGTAAATATAATCCTTCAGAAACCGTATATTATCAAATCGTCCCTGGTAGTTTCCAGCTACCAGTGGCAATTCAGTTAGCAGTAAGGAATTGAAAGGAACTGTCGTGTGTTCTTAGTGTTTACTGTCAACAGTACAAGTGACAGTGAAAGTGCGGTGAGGATGCCCAGAAAACATCTCAAGTGCCAAAGTGACTAACACCACCACTGAAGATGGCGAGCAGCCAAAACCGGTCTAGCACAAGACCAAACCAGCGAGAGGAGACAGAAACACGCGAAATTTACGATATTCCAACCCCCCCTAAATCACAAAACAGGTATTCTAGAATGTGTGGTTATTTCAGTCATATTGAATTATTCTATATTCAAAGTAAATTATATTCACAGGCAGAAGCAGCAGCTTCAGTTCCTTCTTCATCCATATAGATAACACACTTGTGATAAACTGCACTGACCGATAATCCTGGTGTTTCTGAACCCATTAGGAAGTCCCACTTGGGATCACAGAATATATTTTTTACTCCCATCTAGAAAAACATTTACTTTTTATAAATTTATTAATCACTATATCCATAAATAAATGTTTTTAAATCTTTTATAATCTACTTTTACAATTAACATTATTATTTTTCTTTTACATTACATTATTAATATAGTTATTATTTATCCAGTACCTGTTGAAGACTTGTTCTTAAGTCATATGAACATTCCAAATTTAATTTTGGAATAGCAACTTCTATTTTTCCTCTTGTTTTAAGTGTTTCAATTATATCACATTGAAAGTCAATATTACTAATTTTGTTTTCAAGTTCTGGAAGACCATCATTATCATGTGGTAATATAATTAATAAACTCTGATTAAAATTCTGAAAAAGCAAAAAGGTGATTATAAATTTTAAAGAAATGGAAGCAGTTCTATATTTTCAGACAACACAACTTTACATTTATAAGGTTTATACGAATCATTCATTATTGTTAAGCAAACTTAGTAAATATCCATATTTGAAGACTGAATATGAAACATATAATGAAGGTTTGAACATAATTTAAAACCATATTTTATTTATTCTTCCCTATAAATGAAATAACACATGAAACACATTATTCAAAATTAGGTAAAGCTAACAATTTTTTAGAAGATCATAAAGATAAATGGATTCTTCCCACCTTATAAGGTATCTGAAGTGCCTCAGCATCAAGAGAAGGGATATAACAGTACCTAAAATTATAATTTGTCTGTATCATCATTTGTACTTTCTTTTTACAACCATCAGTCAAATGGAAGCTCATTTCTTTAGTGTTCTCTTCATTAAATGGGCTATCCCATGTTCCTTTGAAATACAAACCTGATGCAAACACTACCCTGCTCATGTTAGATATGCTCCCTTAAATGAAAATTCTGATTAAGGTACATAAGAGTTTTATGATATGCCGATAATAATAAAAAATAATAATTTATACTAAAATTTCTTCATTGAATAGGAATAATTCTTTATATCAAAACTAACATTAACTATTCAACAGTCAATTTAATGCAAAAATTGACAGATAAATGCTTTTAATAATAGAGCACCATGAAATATTTTCTAATTGGTTTAAAAAAATTATAAATTCATTTATTCAATAATAAAATACCTTAATAAAATTAAGAATAAGAACCTTGGCTAAGAAGCTCATGAATTTTTCCATTTGTTGTGGATGAAATCCATGAATTAACCAATTTTCTAGAATTCTCAGGCTCATTTTTGAAATCAATGTTTTCAACAATTGCTCCCATACATTTCTGAATCAATTCTTTGTATGATGGCTTCATTTTATAATCATTATCTAATAAAATACCATTGCTACAACAAAATTCTTCTTCCTACAAAAAGATACTATTATATATGACATAATTATGGACAGAACATAGACTTACATAATGTAGAATATAATTAATCTGGATATTAATAATCTAGCAATTTAAAAAATACATTAATCAAGTTGTGCATTTTTTCAAACTCAGATACTAAAGAATCATAGTCAATGCCGTGTAAATGCAAGGCCTGCAGTAATTCTTCTCTAGTTGAACCATCTGTCATCAGGTACAACATACCCATACATGTTGACACATTAAATGGAGAAAATAAAACGTTCCCATTATTCTGCTTCAAAACCTATAGAATGGAAACATATTTAATCCTGTATTAATACTAACTACAATTAATGTTATAAATTTGACAGCTATTTAACAGTTTACAGTTATTATTCTACAAGTATACAGAATAATTAATTCAGCTTTCAAGAACATCAACCTTTCTGAATCTCTGGCACGTGACACTGCAGTTTAGCTTTGAAAAATTAAATATTCAATTCACGAACATTATGAAAAAACTTCAGAATTGCATTAATGGCACTATAATAACTGCAAATATATACATTATACATTTGTTTATTATTTATATAAAATTGATAGTTCACCTTATATAATTGATTGGCAAATTTGTTGTTAGCTGGCACAAGTTTGTATTCCTCTGCAATATCAGTTTCCATTTTAATAGAATTCCTTGCTGACTTTTTCGTACAGTACTCAAATTTCCCATTCGGTCAATAATAATTCATTCAAGTATATTACTTTTACTAATAACCTATAAAAGAAATAACTATTCTGAACGAGAAACTAATCTATTATTAGGAAAGTTGCCATCAGCGCTTGGCAAGGAGTCTGCGCCACCAGCGGGCGCCAACTTCTGAAAAATTCAAAACATTTGATTGTTATCAATGACCTGAAAACAAACTGTCAGGTGCAAAAGGCACAAAATACGTATTTAGCGTTAGTGTTTCCTGTCTCTTCTAATAAGTTAATTTAATTAATTTAGTTAATTAATTTCCGCGTTATTTATTTTACATTCTGAAAAGGCAATAAACCGGTTCATGTAAAACCCCGCCGTTATCCACATGCGATGAGGGAAATCATTGCTGCCCACATTAAGGAGATGTTCGAAGGAGGCTTAATAGGACGTTGAACGCCTTCGTTTTGGACCCCTCTGTGGGTGATCCCAAAGAAACTTGGGGGACATGGAGCACAAAAGTATCGTAATAATAGACGGTCAAACTAACGCATAAACAGTATCTATGAAGGCTATATATAGCGAAATGCTATCAAGAATGAAGATAATCATTTATCAAATAATAGATAAGAATCTGATAAGCCTATTCGCCATTTCAGAAGGCGAATCATGTAAAGAAATAAGGATCACGTCATTCATCACCATAAATTCATCCCAACCATAGTATCTCTTTCCTGTTTTTTATAACGATCATATTCATAAATCGATTAAGACCGAGGTCAGGTTGGGTATTTCCTGAGGTTCCAATTCTAGGATATTGAATATCTTATCTTGTTTGCGCTTCTAGAAACGTAATTCCAAAATATAAAGTGAAACACAAATTTAGAAGATTCGTGATTTTGAACAATAGCAGAAATTATAACAATACATATATATACTTTGAGAAATTCTGATTGTATATATTTATTTGTTTATTTTGTATATATACATATCTGTGTGTGTCAGGGAGAGGGAATATATGTATATGTATGTGTGTATGCGTGTATATATTTATAAAATTACTGATATTGAGTTCGTAGTAATATTTAAATAATTATGTATTAATTAGACTAAAAATAGAAAATAATACCAATATTTCCCGGCTACAAGAATAAGAGAAATCTTGTCTTGAGCCAAACATATGAAATTTTCATTCGTGCAATGACTGCCTTTGTTCAAACTTAAAAATTCATCCTTATTTTCACTTTTGGCGGACCCTTCAGTCGTATTTAAGCTAATATGATTTTAACTCGAGTAACTGTTCAGCGATGGTCCAGACAGTTTTAAGGTATACTAAGTTTTCGCGTATTTATATCCCAAATCTACTGACGAAAACTGATTGAAAAGCCGACACCGGTATATCATAGCATAATCAGGCAATCTTGCCAGCAAAACTGCCACACATGTCGAGCAGAAGAGTCAATATATGTTAATATATATATATATATATATATATATATATATATATATATATATATCATTGCATAAGAGTGGAGACGGAAGATCAGAAGAACCATGATTTTCCAAACACTCGTCGACCAACAAACAGATATCTTAAACTTTTCCTATAATAGATATGATCCGTGTTCCGAAAATGTTCAATTTATGTGTTCAATACGACTAGTCAGAACCGTTTTCAAGATTGGAATCGTTCCAATCGTCTAAAAACTGAATGTGTATTTAACAGATTCAGTGGAAATGATAAGAAGGGTCAACCTCATGGGTCGCCTCTTAGTGAACAACAAGAGTTCCACTCGGCCATGTCTCTCAACGCGAGTGTTATTTACATCGTCTTACTTACATCGGCATCAATCTTCGTTCTTTCTATCGAGGGTCAGTCTCCGATTTATTTCTTAATAATTACTGCGCTTACGCACCGTTTTAAAGGTTATCTTCATTTCACACCATGTTATTTCAACAGTGGTTATTATCAAACGATGGACAAATCCTTATCTTTCGCCTATCCAGTCAACTTTTCTTTGAAGCATCAGTACGATTTGAACAATATGTCAATGGCGGAAAGATGTGACAGGAAAGTAGGGATATTTTTGTACCACGGGGGAGTTTAATTGTGGCCGAGATAGTTTAAAATTTGACTTTGCGTTAAGTGGAATTTGTATGTCGGCAGGAAGTGAGAAAGTGACTGTATGCGAGCACGATTCCATCAGCATAGAATGTTCAAAAGGGAGTTATATCGACATCAAGGGAACGGCCAACTACGGGAGAACGGACGGAAAGAGGTGCCTCAGAGGACCAATCCTCACTACCCAATGCCAATTGCCACATACCGCCCCAATACTACATGCAATGTAATACACGCTTTTATCTTATTATCTACATTCTTATAATAATATTTGCAATATATGCAACATACATATATAAATTTATATATATATATATATATATATATATATATATATATATATATATATATTCATTTCGTAATATAATCCAGCTGAATTTATTCGGAACAATGTTCGGGAACAACGCCCCTCGGGGGGCTGTTAGCTAATTTAATTTTAAATTTTAATAATTTAAAAATTTTAAATGCCATAGTTTTTGTGGACGCTCTACATAAGACCAAAAGTAGTAAAATTCGCCAAACACCCCACTAGCCTCAGAAAACGTTTTTGAAATATTATATTTACCTTTTAATCTAAACAAAGTACCGTAGATTCCGTGTGTTTCTTCCTCCTCAGTAACAGTGCGGTGAGGATGCCCAAAAAACATCCAAAGTGACTAACACCGCTACTGAAGATGCCGAGCAATCAAAACCGGTCTAGCAAAAAACCAATCCAGCAAGAGGAGACAGAAACACGAAATCTACGGTATTCCAACTCCTCGCAGTCCACAAAACATGTATTTAAATTCAAAACAAAGTGTTCCGTTTGTTTTCGGAACTACAATTCACTACTTATAAAACGTAGTTTAAATTTGAGAACTATTTTGAAAAAGGGGAGACAGATAAAGTTCTACAAATTGGAACCTACGCTTAAAATTCAGAGTGACGACATCGAATTAAAATTTGATTTTTTAAATTTTTATGTCCATCTTCAATGCCAAAATGAAATCCAGTTAGTTCATACTTCAAAATATTTATGTAAAATAAAATATTAAGAACTAAATTAATTACATGTTTCTTGACATTGCAACCTCTACAAAGGAATAATGAGCAACTGATTAATTTTATGTACCATCAATCGAATATTTAACTGCAATATTAATACAGATTATTAATCGGAATAATATTATGTAATATAATATTTAATATTTAAATATAAATTTCTGGTATTCTTTTATGGCAAAAATGTAATTTGGTACTTAGCCGTTGTATTCATAAAATAAGCAAAATTTCATATTTCAGCTGTCAGAAAAAGGAGAACTGTAATATATCAGCAAACAAAAACCTATTTGGAGATCCATGTCCCGGAACATTCAAATTTTTAGAATTCAGCTATACCTGTATTGAAGGTGAGAGTCAATGCTTGAGTATCAATTTAATAGTCTAAAATTAATTAGAAATTATATTTTAAGACACATAATTAATATATCAATTTATATGTCAATTATGACATAAATTACTTCAGAAGCCCAATTTTTGTTAAAATTGTGTCGGATATATCTTAACCCTTGTTTAATCACAATTATGCAGTTTCCAGGAAAAACACTGATATATATTTTAAATTAGAAACTAGTATAAAATGTTAATTGGGATACAGGCTATCGACTTAGCAACAGTTGGTTGCCGGCGATAGGAAAATAATCCAATGAGAGGGCAGGTATTGGCGGCCTGAGCATCTGTCATAGCTGCTACGTAGTTTCTATTTTTGATCGGCTGGCTCGACAGCAAGTTAGAGCACGGGGGAGGGGGGGGGCAGTTATATAAAGCGATCCTCCAGTTGGTTGAACTTCAGCGTAATCCTCGTACGTCTTAACTAAAGAAGTAATCCTCTTTACAAACTCGTGAAAGACAAGAAACAAACCGACAACGCTTCGAATACGAAACACCAATCTGCCCTTAAAGATTTCGGTTATGTACCTTGGACTACATGTAGATGTGGTCAACATATATACAGGCCGTAAATGAGCATTTTTATAGTTATAATTAACAACAACTGTGTGAACAACTAATAAATCTACAACAAATATTACTATATGCTATATTTCATTTTATCTTCAGCCAACGAGTAGAATACCATTTTTTTAATTCCATTCTGTACTTTTTATGTTTTTTCAGATTCCAAAGAAAATGAAGCTGATGTATAAATATATATTGCAGACTACAATTGCTAATAATTTCACCCCTTATATTATTGTCTGTAAATAATTGGAAAGTGTTATGAACATCTCAATCTACTATGAAATAAATTTTTAAAAATAAAATTTATTTATAATAAATCTAACATTCTTATTTATTTAATATGTATTCCTAAATGTTTAGTTTTAAATGTAATCTCCCCTCCAGTTTGGACTGCTTTTTCGGTAAATGTCCAGAGACAGTACAGGCACAATACTCCCACAGACAATCATTATGCTCAAGTGACTCACCACTATACTGAAAAAGCTACTGAAGATGCTGAGCAGCTGATACAAGTTTAGCAGAAGACCAAACCAAAGAAAGTAGACAGTAGTTTGATAGAACAATAGTACACCAAACCCTCATAGACCACCCAGCATGTTTTTCTAGCTATAAATGTATACTTACAAAGAATAGAAAATATACTTGATTTAAAAACTGTTGATATTAAACAAATATTTTTACAATATAATTATTACAAAAAAGAAATAAATTAGTATCTTTTAAAATTTCAGGTAAAAGGTAAATCTAATTAATAAAAATAACAATGAAACAAGCCAATCCTTGATATATTTTAAATGTTCTGTAAACCAGTGATACAGTCAACTTCACAAACTTTCATAGACAAAAACATAAGTTCTGAATTCTTAAATTTAATGCAATGTGAAAACTTCCAATCTCAAATCTGATAGTTCATTGAAATTAATCCAATAAATAGTCACTATTTTCATATTTACATCTGAGTACATTTATCCCATTCCATCAAAAAAGAATGAAATATCACATTATTCTTACAAAAATAATTGCATAAACATCTTTTTTATATATAAGTACTTAAACAATTAATTTCACTAAACATTTAAAGTTATGGCTGCAGTAGAGAGATTATTATAGTTCAAAATATACAAAAGTATCACTGTTACAATATTTGAAAGTAATTCTTAGTCCTAAATACACAGGTAATTAATGTTCTTAATCCGTCCAAAACTGTTTTGTTATCAACTGTTATTACATAAACCATTATATACTAAAATTATTTTATTTTTTGCAGAAGTCAGGTTACTGTGCTTTAGATCAATGAACTGTTCACTCACATAAAAAAACCATTCCTTCCCATTTATACACTCTGTCCCATTTCAACATTTCACAACATTGCCAAATGTAAAAAATACTTTTAGATATACAACAGTTTCTTCTAACAATTTATTTTACATAACACCATCACATTGTTACTTATGTTAGATAAATTAAGAGCTATTTGTTTCAACAATTTGTTACTACATAACTCCATAAATATATAAGCAATATATATATTTATGTATATATAAAATTAAAAATTAAAAATATTAATAGAATAAATTCTTAAGCAATTTTCTGCAACAACCACAAAATTGACAATTGGTTTGGTATTTGAAAAACTCATAATAAATTTCCCTCTAGCCTTCTACATAATCATCTAATCACCTCTTGGTCCTTCAAATCTGAATTCCAACATTAACAAGCTAGGTAGGTATTGAATGTACAAAATGGAAAATATGCTATTTTATATCTGTAAATACCTGTTTCCATGTGAGTACAAAATTAAACTGTCGTTTTTAGAGTTATGATCAGTTAAAATTTAAACCCGTAGATTGTAATGATGATGACAATATTTGGAGACTATTTGTACTAAATACTAAAATACTAGGAAAACTAAATATAGATTATTTTATTCATGTATAATGAAAGTCATTATATTTCATTTGATGACAGGTATGGTAATAATTTAAAAGTGTAGAAATAGATTTTGTTGTTGTATATATAGTATTAATAAAACTACAATTACTAATATTTCAAGCTATATGTTTCATATTTGCAGAAATTCAAAGCATATGAATAAAAAATAAAATCAGGAGTAAATATAATGGGACTAAACTCAAAATGGGGCTTCAATTAATAAAGATAAATATGAGTCAACTATAAAATTACATCATTCAAGAACACTGATTCTTTAATTCTATCAATTTCTGGATATCAATATTTACCAAGATAAGGGGGTAATTAAAATTTTTACTAAATGAATAATACACTCAACAAGTATTTAATTAACATTAAAATATTTTTAATATAAAGGTATTTGTCATAAAAAGTAAATTGAAGAAACGCATATGAAATAATTTATACAATTATTAATTTCATAGCAGTCTTAGAGATGCAACAATGAAATTTCAATTCAAGTGTTTTGTAAAAAAAGTGTACTCTTTTAAAGGGCAAAACTGATGAAATAGAAACAGGTTAGGTAATGACAGGGACAATTATTTGCATAATTAGAATTAAAAAATTATTAATTATTCTCATAAACAAAAAATTCAATAAGCAGAGCATGCATATGCATGCAGTGCAATGCATGTACTTTGGAATATACAGTAGTAGTAGTAGTAGTATGTATATATACATATTGGCATATATATATATATATATATATATATATATATATATATATATATATATACATATATAAGGAGAGAGAGAGAGAGAGATTCTAGGACACTGGCTGTAGGACGGTGGTGATTACGGACGATGAAACATCGATGTCCATCAGAATTTCAAATAAGGAGTATGTCAAATCCGGAGAACATTTTGGCCGTTTACTCCTCCTATGTCCCGTGGTTTGGCGGAATGACATTAAAAGTCAATACAGATATGAGTCTATAAGGATGGAGCGCAGCCACTTCAAGAGAAAACCGTTGGAATGATTTGGAGGTAACATCGCGGTTGACGCCGCCAGCGGGAACAACGTCTACCTACCACCTGGAAATATAAAGATTGCCGTAGGCAAATCAAGAAAGAGTTGTCACTAGTCTCACGCTTCCGGTGAGTTCGCGTCTTGAGGTGGGAAAAATATTGGTTAACCCGTGGTTGACCCACCGCTGATCCGGGATTTTTCCTGTTTTTGGAAACCACCCACTTGCATGCATCGGTGTCACCGAGTGAGTCTCGATGAAAGTTATAGTCCACAGGTTCTACGCTAATTTTAGTAAATCTTCATGAATAATAATAACCATTACACCTTTTCATTTACGCGGAGGCGTAAATTTACAAAACGCGGACGCCTTTTCAGTTACAAAAAAACGGAACAAACGTGGCGCATTTACTAATAAGACGGGACGATCAAAATGACGAACAAAACTGTATAGGGGACCATCCCAGCGAAAACAGGACCTCAGCCTAACTGGGACGGTAAGTACCGTCGCACTAAAAGTGCCTTGTTTATGGATCAAACAACTCTCAGTCTCGAGATTCTTTAAGGGGCTATAATAGGGACAATAAAACAAATAACCATTCAAGATATAAAAGCAACACGGTTACCCGCAGATATTACAATGAAGAAGCCACGGGGAAAATGTATAAAATGTCCGAGACCTAGGAAGAAATTCACAATTCCGTTGGGCACGGCCCAACCGTGTACCGGCGTCCTTCCATTCTCTCGTTAGAATCGCCTACTCTGAGACTGCCGCAAGAGTGACCAAGTGTGGTTCATATAAATTATCCAGACGACAAACGAAACAGGAAACAGAAATATATAGAACAACTTAGAGATTAAGATAAACCGAGACATCTAGTTTAACACCCAGCTGAGTAAAAGGTTCGAGAGGATACTCGTTCGAGTGTCGTTAACGTTTTAAGTTTACTATAGATTTATTTGGGCATCTATTAAATTCATATTTATGGTCTTATTCCCATTATTCGCATCCATTGGACTATCACTTATCGCGGAAGCTTCATTATATATGACAACATTAATCCGAAACAACTTCTGTTTCCCTGTCATTTTGGGAACAGAAATAAACCGATGCATCGGAAGAACCAAAGCCAATACCGTTCCAAGATTGGTAAAACAGAGTTAGTAACGCTGATCGGTAAGTACATTGAGCAGTCGTAAACGACGGTTGTTCCTTGTACAGTAAAAACTACCTAGGAATTAAATGTTAACTAAAAACTAGTAATATATTGTATTATATAATATAAGAAATTATTATATTTTATACGGTACAACGAGACGGTTCTTGCGACCGCAGAGTAGGAAAAAGCAATGGCTCAGTTAATACACATTTATAAAAGAAGCTGAAAATAGGTAAATCGTAGTACCTGTTCTGGTAGGTCGTTTGGGATCGGCGATCCGATGACTCGGGATACCTATGTCGTGTTTCGATAAAACTGGAAGGAGGCAGAAGCGGAAAGCCGGTGCCTAGAGTTGGGCGGAGGATATTGTAGGTCGCCGGCGCTGTACCTGTGCTGAAGGTAATGGCCGTCCTCCTGAAGATTGTTCTCCGACCGAATGAGATGACCGTTATGTTCTGGGGGCCGCCACCGATTTCCTCTCCCGAGCTCGGCTCCACTTAGGCCCAGCCAACCCAGAACTATCTCCGGGTTTTCGTGTACGTAAGCCCTACGACACGTAAATTATATTCCAACATTTTCTCCTTACACCATTAAATCGCGCATATTTTTATTACGGAGCTCACATTCCTGTTCTTATCAGCTCTATCAAAACGTAAGTATTTACAAGAATGAAAATATATTATAAAAAGCTTTAAATTCGGGATACCTTTCCACTAACAATATCGTTATGAGACAGAAAAAAAGATTTATGAGGTCGACATACGAAGTTCCGGGCGTAAATATTGGCTGATTAAAAAACATATACGCCGAAAATATTTATACCGGTACCGTATTATATGGTATCGTGGTGTTATATGCTGACCTGAGAAGGTCTTGTGGAGTGTCGAGGGTTTGAGTGTAGACGTGGCAGGGGGTCTGCAAGAGTGCAGGACCCAGTTGGGTCCTGAAGATCTCTGGCGGGTGGGAGGAGCTCCTGGGTAGCGGGGCCCCCGCGTCCTGCCTCAGGTTCGGGTTCGAGTGGACCGCGTAGCCCACCGCCACACAACCGCTCGTCGTCCTCAGCTCCTGAAGCGCCTGGATCGCGTTCCTCACCTCACCGGCAACAAAACAGTCCCTCGTAATAAAATCTCTTCCCTCGGAAGTCAATCGTCGGCATTTTTTAAACCGGATACCGGGTTGTCGGGATATTGTACGAAATAAATTAATGTTACCTCCTGACTGAGGTTGGCGACGTGCCGGTGGAGTGAAGTCACCTGGTTGTCCAATCTTTCCCGGTTGGCATCGGTCTCGTTGCGCAGAGCGGCAGCTTTTAACCGCTCCGCCCTGAAATTAATTCCCCTTAATCATTTCGTGAGTCCGATTGATTAGAAAATATGACAGCAAATATTAAAACACACTAGTAATACTTTCCTAGCTTCCGCAATAGCTATTGTTCGTAAAAGTTTCAATATTTAACAGAAAAATTATGAACATATTATAACATTACGGATTATTACGAATCCCACGCTCCAGGTTGGGAGGTTATCCGTTAAAACTAAAAAAAACTTTAGGAATCTACGGTCGGTATTGGCCGGCGAATACACCGTGTTATATTTTTATTAGCAATATTAACACGACTCCTGGGATATTTAAGACTATCGAAATAAGGAATAGTTAAATGTTAAAAAGTTAAATGATGATATATTTTTATTTGGTACACGATGTAAATTATGGTCGATATTAATGACATAATAATAAACTGACCTGGAAGTAAATTTATGCCGTGGACTGATGGGGTGGTGCGGTGACCTTGTGGGAGGTGACAAGGGACTACTCTCACTCTCTTCGGGGACATTCTCGTCGTCTTCGCTGATGGAAGGCAAAGTCATCGAAGGTACTCCATTTACGTCCAACTCCTCTTACACAAACCCTCGTTATTAATCTTAGTCTGTGTACTTTAGTGTATTACCTTAGTTTACAATTACTAAGTACGTCTATACAGAACTTAATCTTCTATATTTAGTTTGATAATCTATACAACGGTGAAATTATCCCGGGATCTTTAAAAAAGAATTATATGTTTGTGCCCAGCCTAATTTTCTTGACTATAAACGGCAAGTTTTAGCGTACAGTTAAAATACAAATAATATGTCATTATATCGAAGTATAATAACAGGAAAGGTAGTGTTATCTAGAACTAAATTATCTAGAACAAATTATACATAGTAATAGTAATAAGGTAAGTGAATAAAACAAATGGATCGAAAAAGGATACCTCTGCTTCGTAGCCTTCCCTGAGATTGTAAGTGAGATCGTGTTGTATGTCGTTAGCAAACTCCTGCTGATACTCTGGGTAGAGCCTGAGGACATCGACGAGACCCTGCATATTGATACATTTGAGGTCGCAGTAGGTTAGAGCCTTCACGTCGCAGCTCGACTTCACGACCACCTCGCTGGTACCTCCACCATTGCTCCCCATAGTTAGGTACTGGTTGATGTCGCAGCCCACCAAGTCCCCCTTGCCTGCTCACACAAGTCATATCATATGACGAGATGTAATTTAATAAACCGCAGAATTCCAAATAGCGCCGTATAATGACATTAGCGGAGCCAATGCCCCACTAAAGGGTCTTAATTACTTCAGAACACGGGAATAGCTGGGAATGGACTCAAATTGTTTAGCGTCACCAACTCTTATCTTGGAAAAAGAATTTAAAGATTTTGTTTTTTTTTAAAGGTTACTCTGGACTCTTAACTTGAAAATATGTAATGTCTATTTTAAATATTAAATAATATTTAAATATAAGTTTAAAATTACGAAATTTTAATCTAAGTACCTAAAATGGCAACGACCATTCCGTTCTGAACAACTTCCATTGATCCGTTGCAGAGATAGTAAATTGAGGTAAGGGCATCGCCCTTGTGTATGAGGTACTCGCCCGGGGCACAGAAGTTGGAACGAATGTGGAGTGAAAGTAGTTTGAGGCAACCCTGAGACGCGGCCTCAAATATCGGCAGTTGGAGTATCTCCCTATGCAGATGCATTGAGACATCCCCTCGAAGCTCTTCTGGAAATTCCTTCAGCGTCTGCCACACCGGTAAGCCCATCAAAAATTATTTTCGTCATAACCCATATAATCTTTCATATACCTAGTGTAAAACCCTTATATTCCGTTTTGGCCAGATTTATTAATAAGTGCCGGATTCAGATTTCAGTGTTCAGATGTTTTCGACTTAATATCCTTGGCTATATATTAATTTTCCAAGTGACTAATTTGAAGTACTTGCTTAAAAAAATTGTTCGTTTATAACCAAACAAACAAACGATATTTTGAATGATGGTCATTTAAACATTTAATATTTCTATTGCATCCAACCTTATTTCTACAGTTCATTCTGTTTTAGATTTTTAAAGTGAAATGATAGATTCCACGATAAAAGCATTATTCTCGTAAGCGGTTAATGATACAAAAGAGTTTCTCGGGTTTTCGCGTTACACAAATGTCGTCTGCTTGTGCTAAAAAGTGCACTTAATTATTTTAATTTTTAAGGAAAATGCTATGTTACACGTAGCTGATTTTTTTCCGCTTATACAATTTATTGTCACAACCGTAAATACTGTAGTGATTAGTTGTGATATAGTGTAATACCTATTTTACAGAAAATGTTGCAACATTCACAGATATTAGTATTGTAGATGTAATATTCCATTTCAGCTGTTGGACATAAAGATAAAAATTAGAAAACATCCAAAACGTTAATTCAATTTTATGTCTGGAGGCTATGTTTGACTAAGCGATCATCGTTTGACACCAGTAAAAATAAATTTACTTCAATGAATGCATAGAAAATCTCAAATAATTGTTAATTTCGAAGGGAATGTTGGTATCTGTTTATGTTACAAACTCACTCTCGCTACTCTATCAAATGTTATAATTGTGACACCTGATGAATATCTATTCCATGGTTGAGGGACCACATTGTCTGAAAATAATCCTGTATCCTTTGCTTAAGTTCCTTTGGAATCTGATGTAATGTAAGGAAGTCCTTCAGGTCCCTCCACTTACTCTGATAGAGAGATCTCCTCGAATACATCCTTTGGATTATAGCTGTTACATTGCCAAATACAACAGCGTGCATCAATGCTACACAGGAAATGGAAAAGTAATATAAATTAAAAGGTAAATACTCATTTACAAAATTATCTGTAGGGGCGTTACGTATATTAGTACCTAATACTATTATTTTCGTGAACTGACTTAGTATGTCCGTATTACTTTGTTATACACCAAAACTAACCTCCTATTAGCATTGTGATAATGCTGAATATTTTTTCTGAACTCGTATTAGCTGAAACATTACCAAAACCAACGCTGGTCAATGACGAACAAGTGAAATAAAGAGCAGTGATGTATGATTCTGAATGAGAAACATTGTCAATGTCAACTTTAAGTCTCTCCGCCAATGTGTGAATCCAGCCTAGAACAATCATAACAAGAGACGTGAAATACTGTATGCACATATAAACTTAATGTAAGAAAAATTATTTCAACAAATCTACCTAGTACATCCCGTATCAAATAAATGACGCTATTTGTATAAATATGTATATATTGAGAAAAAAATAAAGGATAATATTTCATCAACATAACTATATAGGGAAACAGAAGGAATGGAGTTAGCCCTCACCGAGATCCCACTCGGAGTCGTATTTGGCCCTCTCCTTCTCCGCGATGACAAACCATATGCAGGCGAGCCAGTGGGCGACAAGAGTAAAAGAGAGCATCAGGAGGGTGAGAATCATGGCACTGTACTGGGAGTAGCGGTCCATTTTTTGGAGAAGCCTAGCCAGCCTGAGCAGGCGAGTCAGTTTCAACAGGTGTATTTGGCCATGACCGGATTCCTGCCATGTCACACCACTGCCACTAAGTCCAGTCTTGTCAAATTTGAAACAACAGGCTCCCACAGACACAATATTGTACTGGACTAAAAGAAACCTTACCTAGGGGATTTGTGTGGTGTCTAATAATATGGTGGAAAGAAATGCTAACACTTTTGCTACTGAAACGAAACATTTTTTTTGCATACGAGAATTCGTATTTAGGATATACAATCGTAATCCAAGAGTTTAAACTCACTAAATATAAACCATTATATCTCGAGAAATTACCGTTTTAAAAAATAGTACAGAAATTAATTACTTCCTCCGTTATTAATTATAGCTCGTACATATTTTAAGTAATAATATGAACGAGTATATAAATCATCTCAATTAAAAAGTGGAAACTGTGCGAATTGAACATTAAACCTGTAATGTTGCCTTAAAATTTATGTTTGTAGCCTTGATTAGCTAACAATCCAATGAAATATTAACTATTGTTCCAATACAAGACAACCACACACGCAGAACTAGTTTACAACATACATACCTCTCCGCTGTATACATCGGAAGCATAAAGGAGATCGAATGGAAGAGCAGCCAAGAGGTCGACAATAAACCAACCTTTAAGATAATTTAGAGCAATGGAACTTGATTTTGACACCACTTCGCCTTTCCTATTTACGTAGGTTGTTCTGAAGTTCAGTATTATATCTGAAAATGAATATAAAAATATTCCATAATTAATGTTATATTATCTGAACCATGTATAACATCATTACATACCTATAGTGTATTTAGCCTTTATATAAGTGTGGTTCAAGTGCATAATATAAAATTGTATTGGTATTGAGAGGTAGATGAAAAATTTGTCGAAATTCAATTGATGCGGAAGAAAAAGAAGAGATATTGGTTAAAAGCAAATAATTGTAAATTGAAGCATGGACAGAATAAATCTTTAGTCTCACGTTATTATTACTATTAAGAGATACTGGTAAATCGCCACCAAAAAGGACTTTAATTTCAATGATTCTTGTGATCTCTTGTTTCCACTTGCTACACGCAAGTAGATTGGTTAGTCACCTCGGTAAGGTTGTTGAATGTAGGACACCTTGCCTGTACTGAATATCATTGTTAATAGTGCTCTGTGTCATTTAAAGTGGATGATTTTTCTGAGAATCTAAGAGGGCTGTAAGGATTTTTATTTTTCTAGATATTTGAAAGCTAAGTCCACTGTTCCATCCAAGTTTTATAGAGCGTTATAAGCGTTATAAGGCCATTGGCTGTGTTTCACAGTGTAAGTTTTGATATTCAATCGTTTCCCTAATTATAATTTGTGTAACGATAATTGTCAGAAAACATTAATTCAAGATACCGCAGAAAAATTGGAAAACAAGGCTTTTCGCATTTCTAATGTTTTAGGCTTTATTCTTCATTAATTACATATAACCACCAACATGACAATGGGCGGTTAATTAAAGGGCAATTTAAAGGATGATGCAATAAATAAACTCAATAAAAAATAAATTCAGTGATTCAATGCTTAGTGCACTATTATTAGTACACCTAATAGGTAGGTAGTGCACCTACCTGGCAGTAGGTATGCCGAAATTGAAATATAATACAGTAACACTGGTCTAATATTCTATATGGACTAGCCGATATTGAAATGAACATCATGGTATTATTATTGAAAAAGTAAAATAATGGAATTTTCTTGACATTCATCCTAATTTCAAAATTAAGGCGTGCGAAAATAGCAATTAAAAGTTAATTATTAAAACCACTATTATAATTACTGTAATAATTGGCTATTAAAATTATTACTATGCAATTAATTATTATCAATATGGAAAGAACAGGCATAGTTATATTTATGAGAAAGCAGAGGGAAATTTTACAAACAGTTGGTAGTATCGTATGCCACCGGTACATACTTCAAAATGGCGGCTCCGCAGAAACAGTACCCCAAAGATGCGTTAGTTATAATTTCTATGATGAAAGAATTAGGCATTACAGAATATGAACCCAGGGTTGTTACTCAGTTATTAGAGTTCGCTACCCGTGAGTATACTTTTTTGGTTACTTTCCTCACTATAAGATGCTTTATTAGTCTTGTCAACATAACCTCCTGATTCCAACACTTACTTCAACACTTGCTTTATGAATTTAAATGGTTAACTGTGACAGGTTACGTATCATGCGTTTTGGACGATTCCCGTGCTTTTGCCAACCACTCCAAAAAGAAATCAATCGACATAGAGGACGTTAAGTTGGCTGTTATGATGCAGTTGGATAGAGTCTTCTCAACTCCACCACCCAGAGATGTGAGCCCAAATCTTATCTCGCGAAAATCGTATTTTACCAACACTACGGAAAATTATTTTAAATTTTGTGTTTCAGCTGTTGCTGGAGGTGGCGAGGACAAAAAACAATGTACCACTGCCCATTGTTAAACCTCACTGTGGGATAAGGCTACCTCCTGATCGCTATTGCTTCTCATCATGTAATTACAAGCTTAAATCAAGCACCAAAAAAGTAAGTATTGTTAATTATACAATCTGTGGTCCATAAAGGTTTGGAATACTGTCATTATTTCAATCTTCTTTCTCCATTCTGATGCGATTTAATGATAAATCAGATTTCTGCTTAAGTTTCATACTAATCTACTTCTAATGGAAACACTACTCACCATCGTAGTAATGTTCCATTGAAAAATTGATCTTACTGTTCTGTATTCCATTTTTTAAGCATCTTTTATTTTGTTTATTGTTATTATAATACATATAATAATGGAGGGTTCTTGACCTTTATTCATTTCTTACAAAATAATACTGTTGAATAACTATAAGCTTTCTAAGAGTACATGATTCACTTTATATCTGTTATGGGACACTTCCCTTGTAAATATATTAGATACATATTGTATAGACTAATTCAGAATATGTATTAACTTTAAGATTATGCGGACTAGTCTCACCTTTTATATGTTAAAGGATAGCTTTTTAAAAGATATTTTTTTTTCTCTGAGATATATGTTTTTCAAGTATTATTAAGGTCAAAAAAATTGTATTTCTGTTTCATTTCTAATGCCAGTTCAAATTATAATTTATGCTTAACCTATGCAACAAAGTATGAATTGTTTCTAAATTATATTTTATGTTTTGAAGACAGGTGGAGGCAAAGGTTTTAATTTTGGAGGTAGTCAGAACACATCATTGAAAATGTCAAAAACTACACAGCCTATTTCTGTTGTAAAAAGACCAGGCAATCTGACTACAGTAGCTCATACTCAGTCTATATCAACAACTAATCCTGTCATCAAGTTTAGTACACGTAAGTTCTATAGTATTTTTATTTTGAATAGTTAATTCATTTTTACTTGTGTTTCTGAAAATGACATCATAAAACATACTGCACATTGTCCACAATAGATTATTTTGTTTCTGTGGTATTCATTTTGGAAGCCAACAGTCTCAGTATTTGTCACATTTTGGATGTGCAGTCACAAACTTTTGAGTCTACTAGCTAAATATTGAAAATAAATATATTCTTACACCCTTTAAAATGGCATTATAAAAAATTTCTGAAAGTATTTTTGAGTTATATTTTGAGTTTTCTGGGGATTATGAAGTTCCTCGTTCTTTATTAGAATTTGTTCTAAGATGCACATTTTTAAAATAATATATTTTTTAGTATTTTACATTCATTAATTTCTTAATTGACTCAATGGAGAATGTTGCATTGGTGAATCTATGGTGCTCACTTCCTTTTCATATACTTTATGTGTAATAACAAATCCCAAAATTCTAAATTTAAATTTTTTGTAGCTGGTGGTCCAAAATTACAAGCCAAACCAAAAATTCAAGTAATGGGTCCAGGAGGATTGGCACAGATGGAAGTAGTGTCTACTGCTATTAAAATAGAACCTGATGATGCAGGTCTTAAAAGGAAACGAGATGATGAAGATTCAGACCAGTCATCCGGAAGGCAATGAAATGTTTAATTCCAATCATTGGTAAAGCAAGATCTCATCCGCTGTTACCACCATTGTATAAAGTACATAGTATTTTTGACATAGTGATAAAATCATATTATTAAATAGTTACATTTATTTTCTTGTTCGGAGCAGTACTTGGGCCTGCTGTATTAGTCTTAATAGAAGTCAATAAATTGTTTTATTAAGTATACAATATGCAAAGCAATATTTTGGTGGGGTTATAGTGTTATAGTATAATCTAATCTAATTTTTTTGTTTGATTATTTATTGAATCAGCATGACTTTTGTAATAGTTAAATCATAATTTCAATAAAGCATTACTCTCAAAAATTGAAATCTTTATAACATTAGTCAAAAGAAAATTTCTCAGTAATTATTGCACTAATAAAAATTATAATATTTGAATACCAGGAAACAAACAGATATGAGAATGGTTGATTATCCTTGGATGAACATCAAAAACTACAATCCTAATGGACAGTAAATACTGAAGTATCTCATCCTACCAAACAGGAGAACTTAATTAGAATGCACCCTTGCAAAAAGTTTGTGAGACTGTTACATATTGCTTTGTTGCAAGGTTGGAGCTTTGTGAGTTCTGGAGTCTTGTGCAGTTTGTCAGTATCATGTTACACATGCAAGATTTTCATCCTCTATGGGAGAAAATATATGAAAGAAGAACAGCTCATCATGACATGTTTTTCTGATTAATCTACAAAGAGAAAATAATAAACTGCAATTGTACTTATAACTGTCTGGTTGATTGTACATTAAATAAAGGAAAATATGTACTGGGTTGTAAATACTTACACTTTTTTTTAGAATAATAAAAGATAATGAGAATATTGTTTTTATTCAAAAATGGATCATTTTTATTTTCCTCATTTTGGATATGAATGAAAATCTAGAAAATTGGAATGATTTAATTTGGTATTTTGATCAAACTATATTTCATCCAATTTTAACCCAGGTTTGAACCATAAGTTGAGTCGATGGTCTTGAATAATGAAGTTTTCAGTGTTGCATTTTTATAAGGTGTTTTTATAAAGTTTCATACAAAAACTCCTTTGTTATGAAAAACTGCATAAGACATTCACATTTATTTTCAATCAAGCATCTACTCTTAAATTGATCATTTTGCCCCTTTGAGATCAGTGATGTCATTACTGCACTTCATATTGAGGAAACAGTTCCTATGAAGAAATGAAGATTCCCTATTAATTCAATTTCAAATTTGAAGAAAGATAAAGAATCTCACCTTGAACAGGTCTTGATTCTACTATCTCCATAAACTAAACCTTTCATTATACATCCTTAATTAGAGAGTCAGTAGTTCTGAAGAAGTATTTCTTTCTTCTGATAATCTTTTCTCTCTTTGAATAATCAAAAAATTCACAACGTGTGAATAAAACATAAGAGCTCTCCATTTTATTGCAGTCTGGCACTTATTTTCTTTTTCAAACCTTCACCCCTCCTAAGTTATATATTAACTTGATTAATTCGTCTTGTATGTATATTTTTTAATTTGTCCGTATTTTATCAGTATTACAATATATAATGATGGGACAAATAAACGTCTTTCTATTTATAGTGGTACTTGACTCCTGGGGGTGATCAGATAACAGTCAAGAAGGAAACGCAATTAAAAAATGGGCTCCTGTTGCTTTAGTGCCCAATATCCATAAGGAAGTTTGCTTTTTGAAAGATTAGTGAGGCGATAAATGTAATATGGCTGCTGGGAAGTCGAGAAAATTGAAAATTCCAGGCATACCTCGATGCTTTAAAATATGATATAAGATAGCAAATAGCATTCCAGTATGATTTAGCCCAATATTTCATAGTGCGCTCAAACACACAGGTTGTTAGTAGGAACATCATTCTCGCGAAATTATTATTTGAATCTTCGTAGGCGGCCAAGAACATGATCCTATAATACTCGTCAAATGTTCGTTGTTCCTCCATATTTTCTGGGTATACGGCCCAGATATTCAGCCCTTCTCAAGGAAGAAATTTATTAATTATACATTAATGAATGATCATAATAAAAACAATATACCGGACACTGGTCCCAGAATTGAACCGCAATATTTGAAAAATCAATTATTAATTTCGTTGGGGGCAAGCACGTACGACTTCCTCGTGATACCGCTTGGAGTGGAAGTTTCGATTTTTTTAAAAATTCCCTTTTTATATACAGTAATTCATTTTAAATATTCAAAACCGAGAACTTTATCAGTTTGTGCATGAAAACATTCAATTTCGATGATTACTTTTTAGCATTCCCCCCCCCCCCCGTATTCGTTTCCATTCAGTAAATAGCGTTTAGTATCATTTTGTAAGTAATTTTTTTAGGGATGTTAAGGGATTTGAAAGAAAAACTGACAATGATAGGATTTTTTGGTTTATTTTTAAATGGGTCAACTTAACGTTGAACAACACTCTGATATTGTTCCTTCGTATATATCATTTTTATGATTATTTCGAGAAATTACCTGTGGGAAACAATAATTTTGTGTGCAGCAAGGTTTAGGGACACAGGTCCTATAATATTATGCGCTATATTTTTCAGTATTCGTCAAATTAAAAGTAACCCAAAATTGGTTTTTTCTCGGCATTTATTTTCCGCGTAGTCGTGCCGGATGCCGATATGCGCGGAACCCAAAACCTATTGAGGTTTTCATTTCACCCAAAACTTGGAACATTTTATCTGCCACTGGACAGTGGGAAATACCTTTCAACTAGAGAACATTTAAAGTTTAAACTTGGAGTACTAACTTCAGATTAGGTTAGGGCGTCGCTAATAAGTTCCACGAAATAACAGAAGCTGCTTCAACTTTTCGAATAATGCCGTTTCTTTAGTCGTTCAGAAATAATAAATTGTGCTTACCGACGATGAAGAGTGCCTCAACGACGACATCGGTGACGACCGAAGGGCGATCAGTGTTGACGAAACTGGCGTTGTAGGGGACGACAATGGCAACGTAGAATGTCGCTATCAGTATGAGCCAATCCCAACAGGTTTTGAACACTCCGTAATGCGACAGTATGAACCTGGACTTTTTCAACGCAGCCGTCTTGTATTCGGGAAGCGGAGCGTTGTTAGAGGCCTGCAGCAAAGTCTGAAAAACCCACAACCTAATTATATACCCTAAGTCTCTGTAACACTCCGACTTCGTGTTTGTAATATTGTTTAGTGGTGCAGACGTATGCGTGACTGTATACTTAATCTGTAGCGATTAAAAGGTGATCAAGCTCAGAGTAAGTTTCCTTACACCGCTGGCTCCCATTTGATGTAACATTCGACGTGGGATATATATTATTCGAAAAGTGGTGAAAGTATCTATTAATCGATGTAATATCTGACTTAGGAAAATGTCCTGTCGTTGATACGTTTTGTCCAAATTTCATACATACACAACCACCTGTTTGGAACAGTCGCGATAATATTGGAGAAATCGACGTGAAATTATTGGGCGTATTTTGTTGTTTTGAGATGAAAATTTTTGTTGATTGAGATAAAATGTGTACAGAATTGGCATACTAATTGGGAGGATGAAAAAGCCGACCTGTTATTATTATCGAATCGTTAATATTTAATCGGTCTACGAGTGCTCCTGCGATCGGTAATCCATTTATTGCATTTTGAAACTTCATAATTTATGAAAATTAAAACAAAGACGTATCGTCGAAAGACGAAGTACTAGCCTAGCGAAAAGCGAGCAGTTGAGTGGTTAAAGGTGATTGTTGTGGCATCGATTGGTGGCTGAAAATGAAATGGGACTGGTGTTAATCTGGACGGGAGCTTACGACGTGCGAGGGTGGAGCACGTTCCACGTGGACAATCGGATCACCCGTCGACACAGCCATTCCTAATCCCAAACACCTTTGTTAGTTTTACGTGATAGACCAGTTAGTTAAATGCCGCTCGACGTGCTTCCAGTCTTAATAAGAATATAATGAATCGATCGGTAAAACTCGGGTTTTTCCTACGTTTTGTTTTCGAGTAGCACAATTACATTGCGCGATGACTACTAATCGGAGTCAGATAAAACTATATAGATCTATTTCGATGGTCTAGAAATACTTATCGTGTCCGAGTGACAATTAGTGTATTTGTAATTCTCTTTATCTATAGTTTCAAAAGATACAAATATAAAAGTCGCGTGAAGTTTAGTCAGAGAATATTGATAAATCGCATTCTTCCTGAAAATTATATTTCAATTCTCCTTCGTAAGAAAGCATGAACTTTGAAAACGTCTAAAACGATTTGGGCCGTTTTACGCCAAAATAACTTTATGTGGGTTCATGGTAGAATTATTTCTTTCACGCTGGTACCGACCAATCTGTGCATACACGGAGTTTTTATAATTATTTTAATAAACTCCAGACTTTAAACAGCTGTCCCAATGTTTAGACCCCACAGTCGGATAACTTACGTTGTTCAATTTAAGTTTGGTGTGTTTTGCCTTGTCCTGTTTATAATGACCGGACAGTTGATACAGAACGGCTCTGCTTCTTCTTCTTCCGTAGTTGGAGGGTGGTGCTTCCGGGTCTAAATTACCGTTGGCATCTGAAATTAAAGAATTCCGGCATGTATATTTGTACGCATCCATTATTAAGTGGATTCCACACTTTCAACACACATGTATGGGTGTGTAGGCACAGCCAATGTACATATTGGATCCATTTTTCGTATACTTTTACAAAAGTATTAAACGAGCTTCACTTCGGTTTCATATTCTATTTTCGTTCGTGTTCATTATTTATTGGCGGCAGACATAATTTTTTGGCAAATGATAATTCAATATATTCATCAGTTTTATCTTTTTGTTGTTGTTGGTAAAACATCACAACACTTTTTGGTCAGTTTCCGGAAGTAATAAACTGAACTTTTTAGGACCGTTATAATAATTCCTCTGAAATAAAGGGAAATAAAATAAAACGAGATGTCTTTATTATTATTATAATCGAAGTTAAGATTAATAGACAGGACTTGTTGTTATACTTTCGGCGTTATTTGAATTTGTCTTCGGTTATTGGTCCAGCTGTCGGTGTGGGTTGGAGAATCGATCAGCCGGTTAATATTTCTGGCTGATTTATACCGGAAACATGTTTCTCGGAAATGAGACCGAGTGTGAGAGGGAGGCCACCGCAGAGTCCGCGTGGAGGACACCGCAGCCTAAGCACCGGCCGTTTCCAGCCAACCTCTACCAAAAAAGGATCGATAACAGGAAACAGGTGACCCACCGTTAGCCAAAAAATATTGGATTAGATTTTAGGAACATATTAACTTGAGTACCTCCAGGAGTTTATAGGATATCGTCGTCGTTACCGTCGTCTTCCCTACGATTTTGTCAAATCGTGTTCATCGTCGACCAATCTCTCAATCAATATCGAAGAACGAAAGACCTCTTCGGTCTTTGGTCTTATCATACTTAACCAACCAGTCGGAGAAACAAAGCGGTAACAAACACATCGGGCGCCAAAGAACAGCAATAAGAAAAGAACAGCGGCAGTGGTGGTACCGAGTTTGGCCTACCCTTCCCCTCCTAGGGTGGCTGCACCCGAGTTAATTCTATTCGGGTTTTATTCCTCAAGTATCCAATACAAATAACTAGACTTTTATTATAACCAGTTTTTTAATTAAGACCATACCGAGAATGCATGGTCAGTCCGGTCCGATATTGATACGAACTGGGCCTCAACAACTGCAGAGGTAAACTATGATCTGCTACGGGTTAGCCTAGGCACATCCGGGAACGGCGCTCTTCAAGGAGACCTCCGTCTTGCCGTCCTATTTAAAAGTAGTGAACTATAAACCAGTCGTATTATTGTTGTTATAAATTATTAGAGATAACCGGCGTTAACTTACTTTTGGATTTTGTCCACCAGGAGGTTGAGTTAAAACTGAAAACGTTCCGAGAGTACTTGACGAGGACCGGCACTACGGAGGCACTGTGCCGAACTATGGTTGATCTTTGCAAACAGAATACCGACATGCCTACGGACCCGATCAGGTTATACATATCAGAATATAAAATATATCCTGGTTCCAGAGACCGGCTAAACCTCTTTTCGACCAATCGCGAATCCTAATGAAAATCAGAATTAATTCCACAAATTTGGCAGACCACATAAACAAAACTCTTTGGATATTTAATATCAGAGGATTGTCGAAAATTGTTTTCGCTGTAGAACGTCTCACCATGCAGTCGAGTCTCGTAAATTATTTTAAATCCAACAACCGAACATGTCACCAATTTATGTTTTGTTTAATATTACAGTGCTTCAGAAAATGTGAAGTTTCCTAGCTAAGCCCATCGTTTAGAGAATTCTATTTTATCTATAACGACAATTGCGTAATTTTAATAGATTAATTTGATATACCTGTTTTGTGGTCTGCGAGGGGTTGGAATACTGCAGGTTCGTGATGTTTCTGTCTCCTGTCGCTGGTTTGGTCTTTTGCTAGACCGGTTTCGGCTGCTCGCCATCTTCAGTCTAGCAAACTTCAGTCAAAACCGGTCTAGCAAAAGACCAAACCAGCCAGAGGAGACAGAAACATCACGAACCTACAGTATTTAATAGATTAATTTTTAATGACCGACTTCTACCGGATGACTCCTCCGATCCGCTACCGGACGTGCCACCGAACCGTATAGTTTATTTTCGATTTCCACTCGAAATTTCGTCCTGCGCGACAAAATTTTGTGGCGCGACCGTTCGAGGAACTCGGGGGCCGACCGTTATTCTATGCGGCCTTAGGTACCTGCGAGAGAACGTCGGGCTGAAGATGAGCGAGGCGAAGAGAGGGCTCGAGAGCCTAGCCAAGGCCAAAAGGGAGGAGCGGCGACTGGAGAGGGAAAAGGAGAGGCTGACCGCCAAGCTGGAACAACTGATACTTCTCCAAGAATCAGACACAGAGCTCGACATCGCCCGCCCCTAATCACACCCCTAACTCGTCAATTCACAAATAGCCCAACGCTCACATCAGATATATTGATTAAAAATATCAAACCAGCCCTCGTTAACATTTTTTACATTTGTAGTCGTTTAACTGTTCCCGGATTTCAAAATATAAATTATATACTATTTAATTTCTTTAATACGTTAAATTAATTTAGTATTCCCGATCTTTAAAATTAATTTTTAATTGCGGTCTGACAAAATTACTACCGTAATTTGAACTCGGTTCGCAATGTACGTTAATAGGCACAACTCAAACTCCATTATATGAAACTGAAAGGGAAACGGTTAAGTGAAATAAACTTACCGCTTTCGTACATGTCGTCATCTTCGTGAGCTTCCATGAGCTTGGTGTGCGTAATGTCCTTGTGGGAGGCCAGGAAAAGTACAACTTCGCGTTTTTCATTTTTAATTGGTACTATGTCCAGCAAACACCAAAACGATGTGCCTGAAAAATAAGTTAATCGTTCACTCGTTCGGACGTATGTGGGTAGGTTCATTTGACACAGGTAGGATTTTATAAATTGGAAATAAGACTTGAAATGATTCCATTCTTGTGATTTACTAATCGGTTCTCCAATTTGTCCATTATGCCTGAAGATCGGTCATAATTTTTATCATAACTCGGACTGAAATACCAAAGTTGATCACTATATTAATAACACAATGTTACTAACAAAGATCCAAGACCAAATATGACTGGTGGCGGTGGATTTAAGTCGCCATTTTAAAGCGCTTTTGACGCCTTGGCGTTTATTTTGGTTTTGATTATTGTCTTTCCCTGATATTAAATATATACGTTGATTTATATACGTCGGTTCCATTGTAATTACCGTCTCACTTGCCGAGTTGCAGTAAAGGACACCTGAGGTTAGTACAAAAGATTAGTATTAAAAGATTTTATAAGCAGGTATGAAGTTCATAACGTGCTATCGAGATATAAAATTACATTTACAGTTAAATTCGTTTCTATAGCTAGACTTTCAGCCAGTCGGAGAGAGTTTTGTATCGGATCGGATAAAAGCCGAAAACAATCCTATTTGTGTGATACACCTCGAGCACTCTCTTTCTTGGTCCTTATTTCCATTCTGTTTCAGCACGGATGGCCGATAACTAATATAGGGTTAACAGTCACTCTACCACTGTCGGCATATAAGGAAACCTAGATCAGGAAACCTAAATCTCGACGAAGTTTTGAATTAATTATTATACATCGAGGTATCCGCCCGGACACTTCTGCAATCATACAAACAGTACTACAATCTGGGACTTACTGGACGTCAACTACAATAGTTTCAATATAGACGCTTGTGTTCACCATCCGTTTGACTTCCGGCAACGTTCATAAATGTTTTGATGGGCGAAGGATAAAGTCTGCACTTACCGTTCTTTTTGTATAATTTTACTTCCGTCTTTAGCTCCGTCCTGCACTCTAGGCTCTTTTCGATGAGCGCCTTCTTATCCTCGCCGGTCTCCGGCCCGTAGAGGAACTTGCAGGCGCATCCCTTCTGCATTATCTGGGCCCTCGGGAAGCCGGTCAGCTCGCAGAACCCGTCCGAACAGTAGACGATCGGGTGGAGGCCCGGCACCTGAGCGTTCCCCAACACAAAGTTGCTGTCTGCCCGACATTATGGAAATATAGAAGAGACGCGTTAGAAATAGCTTCTGTGCATAACTGACGCGAAGCGCGGGAAATGGCTCAGTTATAGAGTCCTTTTTTTCGACTTATTATTACGGTTCATGGATTTCAGTTAACGGAATCACCGCTTACGGAATAATAGCAGTAAACTATTTCGCGCTATTTGTAATATCAACTAATGGGGGTGCTTCTTAAAAAAAGATGTAGGATTATGAAAAATAATTAAGGATCACCATGGGAGAAAACTAAACTTGGGTTTACATTAAACGACCCCCCTTTCGAATTATAAAGAGAATAAATATCAAATTATTAATACGTACAAAGCTTAGAAATTATAAAGACCGATAGATTACTTAGATATCGAATAACTTATTGTTAGAATTTTTTATTTCGAAATAAATTTAGTTTTTCTAACGGCAGGCGAAGGACATTTTTGGAGAAGGCTTTAGTATAGGATGTATTAAAAGTTAGAGGATAGTAGAAGCCGGGCGGAACGAAGTTATATTCCAATTTTGCTGTGCGGCAAAATAACTAACTTTTCCAACTCTGATCTCTAACTCCAAGTTGCGCCCTCAACCTCGATCGTCAATCCCCTCTTAGGGCTTCTGGCCGCCAACTCTCACTCCCTCCAGCTCTTTCATGGTACATAATTTAATTCCACCGACAGTTCCGAGCTAACAATGGGGCCCGCTCTGACTATTCAAACACGGCTCGCACACTCTTAGGTCTAACGCGTTAACACCCCCACTTGCGCAAACCCCTTCTCCCACTCTCAGCCTATGCCTCACTGCAGAGGAAATCAAAGGTTCCCTGGTGTATGGGTCCAACCAACTTTTGGTAATAAGATCGGATTCCTTTCTGGAATCGGTACCGGGATAAAATAACCGGTCACAGGGCAGGGACCTCTCAGCGCAAACCTGTACAGTCGAGAATCGGTAGATTGAGAGCGTCCACCGAGTGACCGATGTATAAGGAAAGAAGAGTCGTACCATGCCGATAGGTCGGCGTGCGGAATATCATCGAACTCCATTTCTTCAAGAAAGAAGGTAATTTCAATGTACGAAAATCTCTTGCATGGAGAATTTTTCCCCTCACATTTCGTATTTCTCCGTTTAAGGGTTTTCATTCCCTTGAAAATAAAGTACTAAAGAAAACGTGCGTGCTACACGCGTGTCGAAATAAGGAAGCAGAGAAATTAATAAAAAAACTTTATCCCCCACTATTTATGTAGGTATTGTGTATATGTGTGTGGGTGACGTAACATGGTTAAATTGTTTTTAATATGTTTCTCCGCTGTTATGCATATTGTTACATTCTGCATGTCAATTTAGCCTAGGCTGCCTGCAGGATACGCATATCCAATAAAAAAAAATCGCACGAACAAAGACTAGATATGACCTATGTGATATCCAAATGCTCAATTATATTTAGTTTATTGTAAATGGTTTTAGAGGTGTTGAATTGATAATTCAAGTTATGGCCGCGAAAACCTTTGCCGATTGAACGTGATATTTGTCGAAATCGAAGGGTGTACTAAAACTGTTGGCTTCCAACAGTGCGAAATCGTTACGTCAATTAGTACGAAAGATGGTTCCAATATGTTTCTAAAATTGAGGTACGAGAGGCGCGGTGAACGGGTATGGTGAAATCTGTCTGCAAGGATAAAACCCTGCTCAGGGGCGGATAAATGACATTTTCGAGAGGATGGAAATGTACCAAGATTGAGGAGTGGGACCCCGTTCGGACCCAATACCCCATAAACCCCCGCTCTCATTCCTTTTTCAAACAGGTTATACCTCTCGCAGAGTCAAAAAATACGCTTACTTTCGTGAGAATTGAAAACAACCTTCAGGCTCGCTTCATTTCCCCACTAGAAAATAAATAAACAATAGAAAATAAATTATCGCGTCACTCATGCAATTTCTATCCCCACCAGCCCATTTTGTACTAAACGAAACAGATTTCCGAGTCCCACTATCTCTAGTTATATTTTATTGGTGATAGTTTAGCGATACGATAAATCTCGTCAGCACTGCCTTAGTGCAGCGACCGTGCTTCCTTCACTATGCTTTTGTTAAGTGCCCCATTATACTACAATACTAGCCCAAGCAGCCCTACCTTCCATCCGATAAATCGCGAATTATAATTTTCTAAACCCTCGTTACAGTATAAGTGTAAATTATACTTTGAATATCAACAGTTCTGGAATTTACTCCTCTCTCTCTCTCGAGGCCTTCGACTGTAGAAGCAGCGGTGATAACCATTTATTGTATTTCTCCATTCTGTTCCATAAATTTACCGGAACAATTTTAAATAGTCTGTTAAGTTTAGACCGGGAAGTGAAGGAGTTGCAAGTAATTAGCTGTCTTCATGACAACAACGTGGTGGAGTACAGAACTTGACAGACATAAAATCGAAATATCAGCTGAGGCTCGAACAGCAGTCTCAGAAGCAGTCTCAGCTAACAAGTTTTAAATCAAACGGAATGCGCTGTAAACTGAAGATGTACTGAAGTTATGATTAATAGAAACATTTTCTCAATCCAATACTAACTTCGAAAAATTATTAACTCCTTATAATCGCTCGCAGAATAACGTAACACCAGAACTGAATTTCTTTAGCCACAAAATCAGGGCTCCAAAATTATTAATTGTTGTTCAAAATGAAAAAACAAATTCGTTGAATATGAATGTTGATGTTATTATTACATCATATTCTATTTATTCCTACTAATATTGATGTACGGGCACGTGCAGACGTTGTTGCAGAAATATTAATACACGCCTTTTTATTACACTCGATTAAGGTACAAATTATAATAAAAATCTCTCAGCCATGGTGCAATGTGAATAATGGGCAAATAAACTTACGGAAATGTTGTGGGATTGAGAGGGTAAAATATAGGAACTTAAAATTTAAACGAGCTTAGGTGGAGTTTTTCTGAACACCTCTCTCCAGAGAGTGCGGGAACGTTGAGTGGCAACGTGCATACTGAGAATATCACGTAAGTGATATGTGGGGTCTCGAGTCGGCGATGATTAGACCTTTTGCCAATAAAAGAAAAGTAATATTTTCACCAGAGAGGATTATGCCAGTTTTGTATTGGAATATGATTGTAAAGGCCGGTTTAAGGCAGGAAACTGTACCCGTTTTTGAAATTATATAACAATTATTAGAGCCCAGACAGAATTGAGGCTAAGATTGAGAATTGGGCGATTCTCCTCTCTCATCACCACTCTTGGGAGGGGCCAACTTGAGCCGGAGTTGCCTTTCTCATTTCGCCCTCCTAAGTAAATTATGGTACACTGCTATGGGATGGAAAACTGGATTCCGCTTTTGATGAAATACGTTCCACAGAATATCGCCCATTCCTCTAAAACAACGCCATATTTCAATTTTTGATTTTCATATTATTATTATCCTTATTTGAACTCAATTTTATTGTTTCATAAAATCATAAAAGTTTTCCTGGTAATACAACATTTATTGAAAAAAGTTTATTTTTAGTGATCTAGTTAATCGGTTCAGTGCACCCAAAGAACTTTAGTTAAGTACGTGTCCGCACAACACTCAGGGGGGCGCTAGTTTATCGGTGCAAGTGCACTCAACGAACTTTAGTTAAGTACATTTCCGCACCACCCTCAAGGGGCGCTAGTTTATCGGTGCAAGTGCACTCAACGAACTTTAGTTAAGTACATTGCCGCACCACCCTCAGGGGGGCGCTAGTTTATCGGTACAAGTGCACTCAACGAACTTTAGTTACGTACATTGCCGCACCACCCTCAGGGGGCGCTAGTTTATCGGTGCAAGTGCACTCAACGAACTTTAGTTAAGTACATTTCCGCACCACCCTCAAGGGGCGCTAGTTTATCGGTGCAAGTGCACTCAACGAACTTTAGTTATACATTGCCGCACCACCCTCAGGGGGCGCTAGTTTATCGGTACAAGTGCACTCAACGAACTTTAGTTACGTACATTGCCGCACCACCCTCAGGGGGCGCTAGTTTATCGGTGCAAGTGCACTCAACGAACTTTAGTTAAGTACATTGCCGCACCACCCTCAGGGGGCGCTAGTTTATCGGTACAAGTGCACTCAACGAACTTTAGTTAAGTACATTGCCGCACCACCCTCAGGGGGCGCTAGTTTATCGGTACAAGTGGACTCAACGAACTTTAGTTATAGTATTGCCGCACCACCCTCAGGGGCGCTAGTTTATCGGTGCAAGTGCACTCAACGAACTTTAGTTAAGTACATTGCCGCACCACCCTCAGGGGGCGCTAGTTTATCGGTGCAAGTGCACTCAACGAACTTTAGTTAAGTACATTGCCGCACCACCCTCAGGGGGCGTTAGTTTATCGGTTCAAGTGCACCCAACGAACTTTAGTTAAGTACGTGTCCGCACCACACAGGGGGCGCTAGTTTATCGGTGCAAGTGCACCCAACGAACTTTAGTTCAGTACATTTCCGCACCACACTTACTTACATTTCCTAATGTACTTAACTAATGTTCGTTGGGTGCACTTGCGCCGATAAATTAACGCCCCCTGACGGTGGTGCGGAAATGTACTTAACTAAAGTTTGTTGGGTGCGCGATTACTAAAAATAATCTTTTGCATTCGGAGCGCATAATATTAAAATATGATACAAGTAGTAATCATTTTGAGCTATCATTCGTGCAAAAGCATCTTTCATATTTCTTCCATCCTTCTCGGATCTAAACAAGATTATCGCTACGAGCCTCTCAGACGTTTTCTTGGTTTATTTAATCATGTCGCTAATCAGTCGAAATTGTTTCATATAATCCAGTCCTCTCAGTCAATTCCTCACTTTCAGCTTCACTCTCACATTACAAAACTCAATATCCATATCATTTAATTTTTTTGGATCCGTTAGTATCTACTCTAGCTCCTTATTTTGTTCAACAGATAAATATTATTAAAAAAATGAATTTTATATTTGTCTATATGTGGTCTATATGGTCTATGTGGTAGTCTATAAGTCTAGGTTGTTACGAATCCGTAAGAAATGATGAATGATTAAAGCTGAACTAGGGACGGAAGGCCAGCAAATTTAAGAGGTTTAAGGGGAGATTGAACATGACTAGAAGGGCCCTCTCCAGTATCATCACCGTTCATCTATCTCTGACCTCGTTGCACTTTTAGTCAAGCTTCGGGAGCGTGTCCACAGTGAGGAGATACCTTATAACTCCTCCGTGCTTAAATAAGAAGAATATAAGAAATGAACAATAAATTATCAGCCAAATAATATCGCAAATATCTTAGTAAACTAACCATGGAAATTATCACGCAAGGGCCAATACAAACTGTTACTCAGACTCCTTGACGACAGATCGCAGCTCTCACTAACAAAATTTTAATTTATAATTGCATACTCAAACCAACCTGGGCGTACAGAATCGAGCTGTGGGGATCCACAAAACCGTTCAATTCTTACAGAATCCAATCCTTGCAATCCATTATCCTCCGAAAAATAGTCAATACCCCACCGTATGTTTCCAACCGCACAATCCACTGAGACTTAAATGTCCCGTCTGTCCACGAATTTGCAGCTTCCCGATACCAATCCTTCCATTCAAATTTATCCCATCAATCCAACAGCTTTCTTCACATCACCTCCCAGACAACCTTGAACGCCGCCTCAAGAGAAAGTGACCACGCGATTTCCTTACCACCCGAATAAGGGCAGGAGCGGGAGTACCAGCAGTTGTGTAGTCTTACAGCTGCAACAATTTTGGCTTCTCGCGACAATCGGTAATACAAACTTGAAGAAACCCCAAAACGAAAATACCATCGGAAAGTAGCAATGGCAGTGGTCGTAGGATTTGTAGTAGTCCGTGGTGGGGTGACCGGTTGGTGTTCAATGCTTTTGCGCTGTTTAAAAGAAGCCCATATCAGACTGGGATCTTGCCATCGTCATCTGACCAGGAAAGGCCGGCATGCCGTTTGTTCCCTGTTCGGCTGGTGGGACCAGCCACCAGGGGGGGGGGGGAGGAGTGCTACTCCTTTGTACGACCGACAATCCCAGATCTGAACATCGATTTCGCCGAGACGCTAATAAGGAAAGATTACCAAATTTCCAGGTTCAACGGAGCCTTTTCAGTCACTCTACATAAGAGGTCTGTGCAAGTCCAAACTCAAACAATAACGTTTATATTACTTATCAACCATTAACATACATAATTCGATTTTCTTCCTAATTATATCCATTGAAATCATTTTCGAGTAGATTTCAGAAAGTCGAGGTTAATCCCTTCCTGTTAGTAATTTCTGAGTAAGAAAATGTTAGGGGCCGCGAGGTTGTAAATCATAATTGTAGCGATTTTCTTTCTACACTCGTTTATTTGGTCCCGGGCTATGACCAGTGCAGAAAGTGCACATTTATTGGCAGCCAATATGCGCGGGTGTCTCACTAATTTACTGGGGACGAAATGCTACTGAGGATGGTGAGCATCCGAAACCGGTCATGTACGCGATCGAGACACCGATTGGAGGGAGACTGAAGACCAGAAGAGTGATGTTATTACGAAGTTTCGTTATCAGTGTTTCCCTTTAATCCCACGATAATGAAACTTATCGTGAGGGAATTGTTTGCACTTATAGGATTAATCAATTTCCCGGAAGAGACTTGGAAGTTGTCCGAGTGATGTAAACATCTCATTTTCAAGCTTCTATTAAATCGCCCGACTATCGCACGCCTTGAATATAGTTGTTAACATACTCCGGTTTCCTTCTGGATAAAAATATGCTCCATTTTTAAATTAAAAATTACAATCAGGTTGGTTATCTTTATAGTTTTAATTTTTTTATTTTTGTCTGGTATAGTTTAGTTTCGAGTCCTGAGCCTGCCAGAAAGGGAATAAATGACATGCCTATGCCAAAATATAACCTAAATTACTGAAGGGCCTACATGAAAGACGCAATAAGATAAAACCGCTCGCATTTAATTCAAAGTTCGATTAATGGATCTTCCAAAGTAAAAGAAAGAAAAAACAATGTTGAATCGAATATCTGGAATAGTGATTCAAATCATAAATTTGAATTACCATTGAATATACCCCAGAATTACCAGAATTTATGCATTAAACAGTAGGATCTGCCTCTGATTTCCATTCGAGACAAAATCCCGACCAAGAAATATTTTATCGGATTCAGATAAATTGATCGGGATAAAAAATTTAACGCGGTCGGTTTTCACAAAGTAATAGTGATTTCCCTGAGGGCCCAGCTACCGCTCATCCGATGCGACATTATTGCAGCCGACGACCCAGTTTATAAACCTCAAATACAGAGATACCTCGTGCTCTTGTATGAACGTTGTTCTTTTGGCCCCAATTAAGAATTTTAAATGGTACACAAGTAAACGGTTTTTGTGAACCTTTTTGGGAATATACATTCTGCAGTTTCCACTAATAATTAACTGGCCTGACAATAGTGGAGAATGACCACTGTGATAGCTGTTACATACCGACTTCCTGACAAAAACATTATCGAAATTTTATTTTAACATTATTGAAAAATTAGTCGAGACAATCAATTTACTGTCCTCTAAACCGGTGGCTCATAGGTCTTAAACAATCAAAATATATAATCCAGAACTATTTAACAACACAGTGTCAGTTGGATATGGAATGAGAAAATATACTAATGATGCTAGGCATAACGGTCTAATATAGCCATTAACATACGAGAGAAGTTGAGGACTTTTGGAGCCTATTTTATAAAGAACAATGTTGGTAAGGTTCGAACCAATGAAACTCGAACCTGTATACCCCACCGGGGTAGGAATATTTCAAGTTTTCAGGTCCAAACTGTGGGAGTTCATTTTCAAATCTCATTTTCCCGACCCACTTTATAGCCACGAGTTTTATCGAAGGATTTCAAACTTTGATGACCTCTACGTGCCTGGACACTTTCATGGACAGGATATACAAGTGACCGTGCGAACATGTCGAATATATATTTATAGATATGTATAAGTTAAGATCAACAGGGATGTTTATGTTTACTTCCTTAGGTCTCGTCATTCCTTTGGTGTAGAGAGAGCACTTTGAAGGGCTGAGACGATTCCCAGAAAGGGCTTTTCCCAGCGATCCACCGGACGGGTTAACCGGTCCTTGGCCTGTCGCTGATGAGAATTTTTGGGGATAAACCGACAGTTGGATTGAGCCCAGGATGGGGAGGAACGAATCGATTCAGAATGAAAGGTGAACCTTCACACATGACAACCAGAAGAAAGAATCAAATAAATAAAAAGTGTACTAGTGTAATGGGCTTCGGATTACAAGGAAAACCAACATATTATCCTTAACCATTAATTTGCGCATAGTACAAATGCTCTGAGAATCTTGGGGCGATGACTTTCTATTAAAAAAGCCCTAGGTTGTTTTTAAAAAATATGAATGACGATCATTTCTGAAGCGCCCCATCCCCGATTATAGTCACTTTGGATCGTGAAGGTTGGCAAACTTTAGAACTGAGCGTGATAAAACAAATGCCCCGAGTACGCTTTCATTAGCTAATGAAACACTCCCGTTTTACTTGTCCTTATCGCAAAGACCGTTCCATATTTTATAAATACACTGTTAAGCACTTCAAAAATTACTATTCAAAAACACTCCCGAACGATATTGTTGATGTTACAAAGATTCCACAGGGGACTACGATTAAATATTTTGATTGTGAATAGATTTAAATTATGATACAATGAATAGTTAACCAAAAGTATTATTCTCTAGAAGGTTTCATGAATCAGATGTTGATAAATCAAGTAGATGTATCGAAGAAGTATATGTTAGACTTGGCCCAAATTATTGTAGAAAACTGGTTCTATATTAAATCTCCGGCGTTCAGTCTATTCTCGGAATTTCTTAAACTTTGCCTTTTGCACTAATACTCGACTATCGATTTGAAGAGACAACCAATCCATACCGCGCTCTGCTACGTCAATATAAGTCCGGAGCTACGTCTGAATTGGTTTCGAGGATTCTCGTCCATTCCGGAGAACCGGGTTATTCAATCGGAGCGAAATCCGATTACTTAAGAACAGAACACAGCCCGACTTTAAGACACAATTCATCTGCAATTCGGTTTCAGAGTATAATAAGTAGATAGCGGCGAAGAATAAAACTCGCAAGAAAGGCTATTCAATGGTAAGTCTTATGCGAGTAGTAATCATACTGTTGGGGTTATCTATAAATTAGTCACCCCAGACGTCAGATGAATAGAAAAACCTGATTCCCTATGGATATAGTCTTTCTTGGTTTCTTTGGTGTAGATGTCTATTTGCGATGTTGTTGGTACGGGGGTTCATCGTTCGTCAATAGCTGTACGGTAGCCAGAATTTGTCAGATTACAGCACTCATGTATTGTAAGGTTTGTCACTTCGTTTCTCTTCCTCGCTACCAATGGGGCGTGTTCCCAACGTAAAAATGTTTACCTTCGGTTTCATCTTTGCCTATAAATACTGTATCGGTCGAACGAACAGTGCCTTAGGGTGATACGCTGAACCCCTTTTCACCCACAATACAAGTACATTTGTACTTGTATTGGAAACACGATGATATTATTGAAAACATCCCACCATTCATTTTAAGGCCAAATAATTACCTAATAAATAATCACCCGAGCAAAATAATGAATTTCACGCGGTTCGTTGCTAGAGTTGAGTGTATTATCGTACAGAAGAGATGTGACCGTAGTGAAACGATGCTCTATTGTCAAATTGGTTTTCTTATTTTTACCAAACAGGAATTATCAACGGGTTACTAGATAGTAATTTTATATATCGTTTTTAGGTATCACAACGCGTTACATGAACGGAAGAGCAATGCTGGATTGAACGCCTCTACCCAATATGAGGCGTACAGTACCCAACAATATTGTCTAACCCTCTTATAAATTTCATCATCCAAATTTCCCTTTCCTATCAAATTGAACAATGTAAGCATCTTAACTGTAATTCCAAAATAATCGTCGCGTGTTTTTATGTTCAATGTGAAATATATTTTTTAAAAATATAGGCATGTCCAGTTGTTATATATTCTAATTCAGGATAAAGAGAAGATAATATATTTTCTTTTTATATCTATAGGTGATTAGCCGGTAATTTATATTCGTTTTCAATATTGTAAAAACTAACCGGTTTGGCTATTTCTGCATGAACCAATCTCTTCGAGAATCCCCGTAGGTTTCATATTCCCGTTGGCGTTCCTAATTTGAAGGGTGGGTTATCTTGGGTGGTTAGGGTTAGGGTTAGGGGGAGGGGTTGGGGCGAAGCGATAACAGCTAGATAATCAAACTGTCGTTAAGCTAATGGGAAGAAGGATGTTCCCGGCGTCCCCTCTCTGCCACAACCCCCACCCACCCCAGGACACTTTTATTGAGCGACCGATTTAAAATAGGACTCGGTGTGTCCGTCACCCTGTTCGGATAAGTTTGGGATTATTGAACATGGAATGCGAACGGTCCAATTCTAATTATTCAACGCAGAAGGTTGTAGTTAAAACCGTTGAATGCCAATCGATTGTATAACCGTGCCGGATACCAGTTAGACACCTGCACGTGAAAGGAACACTATTTTATTATAGCATATAAAATTCATCGAGTAGGGGTTGAGATTAGCACCGTTCAGGAATTCCTATTATTTCTGCCATTTTAGCCTCACCCTCTATGAAAGCAATGAATTCTCTCGTAGGTCAATTTAAATTTAAAGGTGAATAAATTATCCGATTACATTAAATGTTATCATTGGCAAGTGATTAAACTAACAGAATTTTAAATACTAGCTTCACCAATGCTATAATGACTGACAGATCGATTTACCTGTTTAAGCGAAAGTAAAGCTCCCTTCATTAAAATATCTGTGTAAAGGTAGAAACTGTAAAAGTTGACTGGAGTTTTGCTGTGTTTGATTTTGAAGGACTAAAGAGGCCCTCTCCCCCCGCTCACGGTTACATTTACTCACACTTTGCAAATTTGTTCGCTTCTGCCGGCCTTTGAAACTGATCTTGAATTATTAACACTGTTTAAACCCGTCCCCCACCTCCCGCCTATTTTATATTCACTTAGATACTTCCCGGTTCCAGCTTTTCAGAGTATCGAAAGTATATCCATATCTACGGGTCTTGCGACGGGCTTACGCGGATAAATTTAACTCGAAGTAGTTTGGAATATCTGTTTTGTTGTATGCAAGGTGTTTGTAATACTGTAGTTTTCGTGTTATTCTTTTTCCTCTCACTGGTTTGGTCTTTTCCTAGATTAGCTTTGGCTGGTCCCCATCTTCATCAGCAGTGTGAGTCACTTTGGCACATGAGAAGCTTGTATTTATAGATTCATATATATATATATATATATATATATATATATATATATATAAGTTTGGGAAGAAAACTCAATACAATGAGGGGACATTTCTCCTCGGAGAAATATTCCATAGGAAGGTAGAAACAATCAAGGAAGAAAGCCGTCAACGAGAGATCATTAGAGCGTATCACGTCGGGGAAACGGGCCATACAGGCACAAAAGAGAGGATAGACCATTTAAAGAGAAGGTACTTATTGGATCAATATACCGAGAACTGGAATTTCAGGAACGGAGGTAATGGTTCGGGCCACACCCGCGACGGGTAACAGACCACTAGGGTTGATGTTCTCCCCATGGTGAGGCGGCGGGCACAAAGTGATTAGCGTCAAACAAGACTGGACAGAAACGAACAATGAAAATCTGGGGAGGAACGCACTAGGGCAGTTAGTTTCCTGCAAGAACTTTTGCCAGTATATGAAGGCGTCCGAAGAAGGGTCAGTGTCGGGTGGTACGAATGTTACCACGATACAGAGTAGAGATCGAGAAGGTAAATAATCCCCGTATCTATTGCGAAATGATTCACCTCGCGGTACTACCGAGAAATACAATAACGAAGCTACAAAAACATTTATTCTAAAAAATACTGATTTGAAATACGATAATTTGAAACTGATTGAAGGGAGCTGGGTCGCAACGATTTTGAAAGATACTATAATTGCCTCCAATTAGAGGCCTACCCCAGAAATATGGCATTGCCAATTAAACTCCATCAACCCGTATAAACTTCCAATCTACCCAGCTCGAACACCGCCGAGATGAAGGGGCTAATACTATTCCCGCAGATCAACCTCGCGTGGCGGGTTGTGCATCTAACGCCCAATTCCATTAAACCAATTTAAAATAATCGAAATATTAATACACAGTACCCTGTATCATGTAAATAAGTGCGATTATTCTTCACGACAATTCTCGTGCTTTCCACACGCAGTACGGCTCTCTCATCGCATGTTCCATTGCTCATTCTCTAATAGGAAAATTAATTAATTAGTAATTCTCCCAAAAACTACCCGAACATTTTCATTGCACTCTCCAGTTGTTACTATTTCGTCCCATTACGAATCGTGTTATTTTCAATCGTCAGTGCAAAAAAACATTCTAATGCTTTGGAGAACGCGGAGGGAATTGTTAAAGAATAACCCGATGGTACCATGGTATTTTTCGCACTTGTATTTGTGGCGACTGGTGTGGCACAATATGGGCAGTTTGGGGATGAATATATATATATATATATATATATATATATATATATATATATATATATATATATATATATATACTGACAGTATCATCGAAGGCAGGAAATTCATCCCACTGTACTAGAGTGCAAAACTGGTGAGGGAACACTAATCTCTTCTCATTTTTTCCGTAAAATATTTATGCTTTTTGCTCTATATAAAAAACTGACTGCTCAGGACTTGGCCATATTTTACTATGGTGGCTCTGTTTTGTGTTGAACATTCTTTGGTGGATTGTAATAAGTCATGACTGCCTGTGTACATTTCCTGGTGTTATCTATAAGAGGGTTCACTTGATAGAACACACACCGAGGATGATTTGTGTCCACGCGCGTGCGTATGTGTATTGAGGGTTGTCTGTGATAATGTGCGGGAATGGGGGGTTGTGAGGCACAAAGTCAACAGCCATCTTCCATTAGCGTGTCCAGCTTTGACGTCATAGGCACATCGCCTCATCCATCCAACAGGTTCTCGCTTCTCCCTCTACGTAGAAAACACGCCTCCATAGAATATCATCACTCTCACTAGGTAATATCCTAAACTATTCATTTTTTATAAATAAACAAGATAAGAAAATTAAAATATACTTCAATTACTTCCAGGTTCTAATGTCCAAACCTCAATGGATTAAATAAACACGCGATTGAATATATTGTCTACACGAATTATTTACACTGCTTCAAGTGGGATTCAAGTTGAATTAATAGGCTTTAAAGATAAAAAGCAGTACTATCTTATTACCTGAAAGTTTTCTCTTAATGTCAAACTGAACTCCCGTTTCCATAAAAATCAAACTAGATTATCAACATAATGACATATTTCATAAAAGCGAATTTCCAGTTTGATTCCCAAAATGGTTAACGATTCATGAATCGTATTTGTATTCTTTTCAGTATTGTTACCTGGGTAATAACAATCATTGTTCGGAACTAGCGTAGCCAAAATGGCCGACAGCAACAGGTTTTATCGAGAGCATTTATTCAGACCGGATGTGAGTCGACTGTGTATTCATTATAAAAACGAGTCTGACTGAAATTAAATAATAAACGGCAAAGCTTATACGGCCATTGAGGGAACCGGCATCACTCCCACACAGGGATTGGGCCATTCAAATATTTATCGAGCTATCGATCTGCGGTGATAACCCATACGTTACCATATCTCAAAGGCTGCGCTTATGACCCAACCGCCCTGGTGTCGTTAAACACTGAACAACTAACTGAATTATGTCGCTATTAAAAATGCATATAAAACCACAGTAATCATCCCGGTGGCGGGGTGACTAAAAAGCTGGATAGGCAGTGTCGTCGTTTCGGCGAGTAGAAACTACCGTTATAACTAGTAACATGTAGGGCCGCGTTATAACATGTAATTGGGGATAACTGAGGAAACGATGGCCAACGGAGTGGAAAGTATGGAGCTCGCGTATTAGCACTTCAAACAGGCACTTAGACCCAGTTTATCCTACTTGATGAACACCGCTCTGTTTAAGCGACAGAGGGCGGTGCGATATAAAAGGTATTTAAAGAAACCATAAGCGCTAACTTGGATTTTACACCTTTCAACAACACGGAAAATTCGATTAACGGCGCTGTGAATTCTTGACTTTTGGCCAAAAATTTCTGTTTCATAATTGTAGTTATCCGGTAGTTTATAAGGGTTATATTTTTTATAATCAGATTAATAAGTTTCAACATAAGGGGTAGTACGGCTTACACATATTGTGTGAGGAAATTTCATTTAAATCTACTTTTTAAAGGAACACACTAAAGACTCAAGGAAGACGAGGGGTGTTTAATTTTTGAAGCCCAACAAAGACACCGTCAGAAGGAGGCTGGTTGAAATATTGCCGCAATAGCGGTCGGTGGAGGGGGACGGAGATTAGGTGGACGGGTGAGGGGGGTTAATGGTTGTGGCCAACCACAGGCGAAGCCAGAGGAAAGGGATGGGGGGCTTAAAAATAATATCTGTTTAAAATTGGCTACCACAAGCCCATGGGGGAAGTACTAGGTTGCATTCCAAGGAGAGAAAGATAGGGGCAGGGCGTGCATCGTTAAGGAGTAAGAGAATAGAAAACGGAGAAATAAAAAGAGGGAGAGGTTGAGGGAGAGGGAGAGGGTGGAGTGAGAGGAAGAGGGAGAGGGAGAGGGAGAGGGTGGTGTGGGAGAGTGGAAGTGTGCGGCTTTCTCAGGGAGAGGGGACGGGAAAGTGAGGATTGTATCCTAGCGACCTGATGATATCGACCGAAGCTGGCACAACCTGTGGAGCGGTCGTCATCATCATCAACACGGTAGTGAGTGACCCTGCCCCACACACACACGCCCATTTCTATCCCCCACATCTCCCACAAATACGGATAGCTTAGAATTAATTCTTGCGGGAAATTTGACAAGGAATTGAATATGTTCGGTTTGTTCCATCCTCTCACCAACCTATAGGATCGATAAAGTAATAGATTTGATTATATCAAATTATTGTACAATTCTAAATAGATCTAGTGGTAGAGAACACTCTACATCTATGTAGAGGGTCCTAGAAGGAAAGGGCAAAACCCTTCCAACGGAGACCGCTCAGGTGGTTTTCAAACAAAGGAAAAATCCGGGAACCGTAGGAGGTCAACCCCTGACAACCGAGGTTCTTCCCACAACACTATGCGATCTTACCGTTGACGATATTGTCGCTATTTGCCGCACGGAAAAGGGGATCCAGAAAAATGTTTAATAAGAAAAACTAAGAACGGATCCCTATCCCATCAAGTTTACCACAAACGGAGACGTGCCCACAGACCCATTCCCACCATCCCCCCCGTCTTTTGGTACTGGCCAGTTCCCAATTTGAGTTATGAACAACGTTAAAATCGTTGAAACATAACAGGGTATACAATTTCAAATGGCTTCTATTGCGACACCAAACTATCGGCGTTCCGTTATCGTTTGGGAATTCAATATTTACTGGAACTTTTATCGAAGCTTTAATATAGATAGCTTCTATGTCGCAATAAGGTTCTTTCGATGAAATCAGTGACGACATTATTCTCTAAATTTTGATTGAATCTTTACAATACTAACAATGTCTGTCGTTTCTGTTTACAAATATTAAAGAGGCAGTTCTATATAATTTTAGTGCTCCTAAAATTTACCAAACCGAAACCTCTTTCTACTAATTACAATAGTTTACTACAATACAAGCTAAGTAGATTAAATCTAATTGCTTTGGGATAACTAGTGAGTTGGCCCTCGGGATTTAAGATTAAACGGCGGCGGATTTCAATTCTTAGAGGATTTTAAGAATTCCGATATATTCGGAATAAATTGACTCGAGGTGAGAACTTGAATTGTTATGCCAAAAATACATCGCACAGCTAATCATAACAGTTCCGACGAATTTTTTCATTTAACAATTTCTCGAAGACATAATTATATATGCAACAAATATATGATTTCAAGAGAACAGGACAGGAACGTTGACAAGTTCAAAAACATCAAATAAACTCGGTTACACAGCTACCGTTTATATTTTGAAACACCCTATAGTTCATTATTGCAATTAAGATGATAAACAGACACTGTCAATAACAGATATGACGTTTATTAACGAAGCATGTTGGAGTTAAAGCAGCTCATATATTACAGCAGCAATTAATTCGAAATATGAATGCTCATTAGCAAGCTTATTAACTCAACACGGTCTGCCATTTGAGGGCAATATACGAGCACAAATGATTTTGTGCCAGCGCTCTTCAATATGTGGTTTTGAATTTATACTCTAATATAGAGTCGGGCTATATCCGGGTGCGAGTGAGGCTGTGACGGCCGAAGGGGACCGCCCTCAGCCACCGGACAATGGCGAACGGACAAGGCTGTTGATTGCATTTTTATGGTGGGGAGGAGAGCAAAAGAAAGACACGAGCTTAAAAGGCCGACCTTAATGCAGTAATACTCCATTACCGAGGCGCCACAAGTCCTCTCCACCGCTACGTGACCTGACTACATTTTCTTAATGCGAGTTCATTTAGCCGGGGCCGAAACCTAATTTGTTTCTTCCGAATTTCCCATTTTTTATCTTATTGTTTTCAACGGGAAACAATTTTGCCGCAGTTCACCGACCGCCCCCACAATATATTATACTTCCGCTGATCACAATACGTTTCCCCTGTAACGAAACATCACGACACCAAATTAGAAATAGACATTCCGGAGGATAATATTTTAGAATCTAAAGGCAAGGAGACCTACTAGTTGTTTGTTACGGACATCAGGGCCTTCTTGAAACCGGAACCGGGTCACAGGACACGGATCATTCGTTGCAAATCTTTTTTCTCAAGTTCAGAACCTACGGGTACCTCAGGGTAACCTACGAGTTCGTAGCCCAGGGTGACCAATCTAGCGGCAGTGAAACGACCCACTCGGAACTTGAACTCCCCTTAGGAAGTTAGGAACGGAATCTGTATAAGCATGGTCCGCCAGACCATTCTGAGGGAACTTCCAAGTATTCCCCAGATGAATCTATCCCAAATGCAATTAAGACCAGTTAAGGAAATAAAAAAATACCCGCTTGTTAAGTTTAATGTATAATAAATATTATAACCAATAGAAATAATAAAATTACCAGCATATAAGTACACCGGTGTGATTAATGTTAGAATGAAACTGTGCGGGAAACGAATGCGGTAGAGAGAAAACCAGAATGGTGGTGTTTTACCCTTAAACTTGTGGTTAGTTGAAGCGGCATATATATATATATATATATATATATATATATATATATATATATATATGGTGTATGGAGGTATAGAAGCTTTCCCTCCGGTGAACGAGAGAAGAGAGAAATGAGGTGTGCGGGAGTGAGGGGGGGAACCCGGGTGGTATCACCCTGCGTTAAACCAGAGTGTACACTGCTCTGTTTACTTGTACTGTACTGTACATTGGCTGCACTGCTGATCTACCTAATGGATACAGGATGTGTACAGTCCGGTTTGTCCCGATTGTGTACCCCTATCTCCGGTGTGTGCTTACGATAAAATCCTGCATCCGACTGTGATTTGACCCTGCATATACATCCCTTGTGTGTACTTTGTACATACGGCAACAGACAGACAGACCCACATACACACACACACACACACACACACTATGTATTTATGTGTGTACGTAAATATAAATGTTTTTCTCCAAGAAAACTATGCAAACATGCTACCAGATTTGTTATATGCATTACAAAGGGTTCCAAATCAATCGGAAGCGTTCAAATCGAAATCCATCCCTCTTCCCAACTATAATTATTCAAATTAATGTGCACATTCACTATAATTGTACTTATTTGGTACCTATTTTTATACCTATTTTTTGTACCTATTTCTGTATCTATGTTCGTTATAGAGATTCGGTGTTAAGCGAAATTAAGTCGAATTGAAAAAAAAGGCGTAATTAAGGGGAGTGGTAATCCAGGGGAAATATTCCATTGAGTAAAGGGACTGAAATCCCTGGTGTTCATTTATACATAAGAGGGGAAACGGTTGGTCCCTCCGTCTGTCCCTTTATAGCTTTCCCAGTGTCAGGGCCCTTTTGTGATCTGCGCAACTTGGCAACTTGGACTCTAATGTGATCAAAAGGACTGGCAGATACCGATGAAATTCAAAATCACCACTACTCTGAGCTTACTCAAAACCGCATTCCAGTATCTAATCGGTGGAAAAAATAACTGCCGTTTAAGACGGGACGCAATTAAAAAATTAATATTTACATTTATAAGACAAATTTTCAAGGAAATTACCTCAAAATTATGTTAGATTTTGTAAAGGATTATTATCAAGTTGTATATATCGTAGAGTGTTCAATTCGTAATTAATTACGGCATCCGATCAGTTCGCTTTTCATGCCACTCACAACAGGGCGTTTGGACAGAAGCCACAATGGGGGAAAATCCATTTCCGGCTTGTGACGAACCCCGCTTTTGGGGGCTGCGTCTGAAAGCCCTCCGCCAATGTGGATCGCGTGATCCCACCCAATCATATTCCCCTCTAAAAACCTTCTCCAGGAGAATCCTCAGAGAGAATGCTGAACTTCCGACCCGACTGGATTGAAAAAAGTCAACGATTTAGTCGAATGCGCAGGTCCCCGCGAGATAACAAGAACTGAGTTGGTCCACCTTAGAGACCGGATACTTATCCCTGAACCAACAAAAGGAAATAGACGACTCGAAAAGTGCTAATAGCGTGTCGGTGTTTTATTTGGACTAAAGAAAATAATGACAGACTTTGTATGCAGGACGTAGTAGAATTATAGAATAGTTAACTTTAACGAATAAAATTGGCTGTATCTAAAAGCAGACTTTCCTCGTTCAAAGGCAGAGGAAACCTCACCTACAATAAGAAAGCACTGCGTGATGGTAGAGTGCTGTGTGAAATCCAAATTGATGATTAGGAATAATTTCATGCGACTTAAATATATGAAGGAGGATCCTTTTAGGATTCCCTCAAATGTTTCTGAAAACAAAGGTAATAAACTGATTGGTCTGTACGAAGAGGGTTCAAATGCGTTTCTATTTGGTTTGGTGATTAATTTTATTAGAGAGAACTTCCGTTGTCCGAAAACAATATTAATGTTTTTAAATTTAGGTAGGCCTGGGGGGGGGAACCGCTATGTTTCTGCGACTATACTCATGTCCTATACTTATTTAAAGAAATAAAAATGGAAAGAATTGTGATGTTGTGTATATTCTAATTAATGAGCAAGTGCGGAAGTGGATTTCCCGATAAACAAATCACAAAACAACAAATGAAACACAATAAAGTGTGGGTGGCCGTAGCTTAAGAAGTTGTAAGTATTCCCGGAAGGGGACCTCTCTGTTGTCTTATTGTTCTAGAGCCGACAATAAAAGGAAGGAAAAAGTCAAGTTGTGGGCTTTGTCCCTCCCCCCGCCCACCGCTCACTTGCTAGCAATCTCACTCCCGACATACCTCACTACCTTCCAACAACACAACGGTATATCGCCGACCAATTGACATGACAACCCTCATTCACTCTACCCCCGCTGAGGCCATGTCAATTTCTGTTTTCAGTTGACTCGGTCGCTGGGTGCCGTGCAACCAATTTTTGGCTCTAATACTCCCTGACGACTGGTCCTTTAAAATTAAGGTTTGAACAAATGTATTCCCCATCATCGCGTTGGTCGTTCCAACGGCCAGGTTCCTCACGGCAAATCTTCATTAGGGGTATTTTTCCGAGCATAGCACCGTACCACTGTCCCGCCGCTGTTTACTGACGGCGAGGGAAATCTCGCAGAGGGAAAATGGTAACCCACTTGTTCGGGGATAGTCGATCGACGGGAAAATGTCCTTTCCCCGATTTATCTCTCACAAACATGAAATGATTCTTGAAATTAATTTTCAAATTTTAATTTTCCCCCAGAAATTTTAATTAAGTGAAAACTGCTATATTAAACTATGATATCAGGAAACGCAATGTGAATTATAGTTACTATTTTTTCACTCGTGCCATTAATTTAGGCACAACGCATACACTTCCATAGAAAACACCTTTTTAATTAACTCTACCCTAACTATGTCTTTTCGTTAAAAACTTTCAAATGCAGTTCCTGCACTCATTCTTACATATCGATCAATCTATACTAACGTAATCATATTCCAGAACTGCCTCTGCCAGATTTCGTTATGCAATTTCGTTCTCTGCTATCTTCGCGTTCCATTCGTTTCCCCCTCTAGGTCAGGGAGCCAGGACGGAGCGCTTGAACTTTCCTTTCCAGTTGATAGTTTGGTCAGAGAACTTTTCCAATCTTTATAACATTGTGTAACCGGTAAAGGTAAATAAAAAGTATGGGAACATGTTAAATATTATTATGGATGCCCGCAGATCAAGGTGAAAGGTCCAGTTAGTGACAGTAAGTGTGTCGATAGTGCACTGTTAGGTAGTGCGCGTTACGTTATTTCGGATTTTCGGTATCACTTAATACCGGTATTACTTAATATTTTGCTTTCGGGCAAAGCATAATAGTACGAGATAAATTCTCCCACCATGTAAATTTATCTCAGCCACTACTCAGTGTTTCTCAGTCTCAGAGTTTGAATGCAAGCATAATAGGCAAGATTAGATACCGAGATAGAATTAGATACAAATTATTCGCTGATCGGATAAGAGGTATGAGGGGAACACAGGGACGCGAATGAAATGGAAGTGGTAAGGGGCGGTGAAGTGTATGCGGAAACGGTTGCCAAGAATCCGGACGATGATCAAAAGTTGGCGGAAAAGTTTTTGTTTCTGAAATTTTCACGGAAAATTGAAAAAGGGGGCAAACGAAGAAAAGAGAATTGAAAAGTTCCCACCAAAGGAAACCATTCCAGTCAATTGAAGACGTTTCATAAGAAAAGGGTTGAGTTACTTAAAGCACTCTCGCCAAATGACTTTCTGCCACTTGCAGACTGGCAAATGAGGCCCGGGCGAACTCTTTTAAAACGTTAAAACCTGCCTGCACGTGTTTTTAAATGAAACAGCATTCAGGATATTTTCATATAAGCCACTGACGAACATTCATTAATAAGTTAGCGGCATTTACCGTTAAGGTGACATAGAGTTCCCTCTTTTTCATCGACGTTATAGAATTAATACATTGCAATAAGGATTGAATAAGGATACGATAACGATAGCGGTTCAGATGAGTTGGTGGGGGTAGTACACCTACACATACACAATATGAACATAAAATGTCAGTTTTACTTGAAAACGTAAATAAATTGTTATTACTATAACGCCTAATTAAATTAAAGCTAGCTAAAATGTTTGAGAACAAGATCATCAAATATCGCGGGCATCATATCAATGTGGGCAATCTGTAATATAATAAGATCCTCAATAATAAAACGAATGAAAACTGGCCAGTATCAAACTATATTTAATCCAGTAGTCATGCAGTAGTCACCAGCTTATAAACAATCTCAGATAACATACTTAAAATTTTTAAAGTACAAATTAAAAGGAAACAAATGGTATTAGCATTTTTTCGATATATTCTCTCCTTATCAGCGTTGTGTGTTGGTGCTTTTTTTCTTTCTTTTATGTATGCTACGTCATTCTTTTATTTTCTTTCCTCTCCGTCAGCCAAATGACAAAGGGGGGAGGGAACTGGCTGGGCAACAATAGTTGGGTTCCCGGCCAGAATTACCAGACTTCCTCACCGCGCCCCCATAATCCCCACAATCCCTCAGCTCAGAATACAAGTTACGACGAAAGACCCAAACGCTACTTAGCCATCATCGGACGGACCTCTGGAATCGCACCCAGAAACAAAGTTGGTTTTTGGGTACGACGGGAAGAATACGTTTTGTTTTCTGGACAATATTTTTAATGTGCGGGTGAAGTCGGTTCAAGTATAGTCTATTCCCACTACCCAGAGGAGACAAGTTTCGAACCGAACCCAACAGATTGCCGAATTATTAAAAAAAAGGTCTCAAAGGGTACTTGCGTTCTAACACTCTTTAGATCAGCACGGTTAACGGCGGTAAACTGTTCCCTGTCACCAGAGCATTGAACATTGAAAATTTTAAAGACAATAACGTCAATTTTATTAATGCCTAATAAAAAATCATTTATTTATTCGTTCGATTGTTTCTGCCCTATGAATCTGTGTTCAGGAAAAGCTTCAGAATATAAATTGGAAATTTCTCTTGAATCCTATTAAATTTAACCTATAAAAGTTCGTAAGGAATCTTTCGAATAGAGGCCTCCCTTCATAAAATACGTCCGAAATACCTGCGCTTTGGAAAGGTCAATTCATGTAACGAAATTTCCTATCTGGCGGAAAACTGGCGAAGAGTGGTAACAGTGAATATTAACGAAATTCTTGCCGCATTTCAACGAGAAGCAAACGGAATTTGATTAAGATGGAGAGGGGCTCTGCAGGAGAAAGCCGGTGATTAGCAGAAATCGCCTACAAAGACCTGAAAGGTCGATTTGCGGCGCATTCTTTTCACAGGGACTCTCCCAAATGAAATAGAGGACCTGTGAATTAATCTCTGCCGTTTATTTAAACAATGACAATACGGATAATTTACAATTTAGCAATATTCACCTTATCAATGGATATTCTGATATTAGTTAATCTAAATCATAAACATTTGATAGAAACTTTTAATGCTATAAGTAATGCCATAAGGCTATAAATACTTACTTGATATCTTTGCTCAAATGGTGCCTAGGTACAGTATTTGTATTCTTAATTTATTCGTTATTATTTTATTGTTCGGGGACGTGTTTGAATAACGAGAGTGTGAATACTCTTAAGTATTGCTCATATATCATATATAGTTCACAGACCCAAAATATCACGTTAGTAAAATACCTACTACTTTATATATCCCATTATGAAATTTTATGTCTTCAAAACTATTTTAATATATAATCAAAATTATTTTAAACGTTGAGGTAATTTAGGATTCCCCATTATATGAGGTAGGTCGTTGTTGATCACCGCTGTTGTCACCGAAGAGCTCTTAAGTTAGTAACTTTGCACTATCGAATCGACAAAACCAATTCCACTATATGATAATGTATGGACGACCAGTCAAAGTTATTCACGGCCTCGGAGTTGTACTCCGAGGTTGGTAAACAACTGAAACTTTGGCAGGGGCGAATAAACGCCCATATTTCCTCGCGTGTTAGCACGATTTGGACAGCAAAACTGACAGTTCACTTTTCACCAGTAAAATAAAAATAAGTACTCGAATAAATGAGAATTAGGTGAATTTCAGTCCGCCGAAGAGGCTAGACACTGGAAATTGCACATGGGATATTTTGAAATGGACGTTTGAATGGCGCGATGTGAACCGCCTGTGGGAGGATAGCGGCTCTAATTATGGGCGGCCGGTGGCTCAACGCCAGCCCACCCCGGGCTTTAATCCCGACCTTTCAGAATAACGCCTATTTAACCGATCCACCCACCCTTCCTCCAGCAGCAACTACCCATTACTGTTTGACAAAACATTCGCCGAATGGGCTATCCAGCTTCCGGACCTGTAAACCCGGAACAAGAAACTCATTGAATTTTATTTGTCGTCTCCCCCTTTCCAATCCGCACAGATATTCGCGTCGAAACGAATTAACAATTTTTTAATTTGGTGATGACGTGGGATAGATAACGTACGTAAGCAGAGGAGAGTGGTACCACAATGTAGAGCAGTCGTCAGAATGTCGCTAAATCGGTGAGGAGGCGATAGATAGGTGCGGGTTCATAATAGGCGGTGCTGTATAATTTAGTATAATCTCCTTTGCGAAACGTTGTACTACCCTCACTGCCCACCGATAAATCAAACATCCGAGTACAACGATTTGAGCACACAGAACCTTACCGGAACAAGCCCAATCCCAATTAACAAGAGTCTCTACTCAGTCGACTGCTCTAGTCTTCTATACCTATACAGACAAGAAATACTGGCAAAGATAAAAACAAAAGATTAGTTATCGTATTTCCATTTGTCGTTTACGAATATTAGCGCATAGGGAGTTGAGTGACGCGACATAAATCACCCGGAGTTCGGGTGATCGGGAGATCGGAGTTTCTCCGGTAGCCAATCGTAGTTTCTTTCACTTGCAATTTTCAACTAATTTAACGAGTGGAGCTCGCTAACTGCTTCCCCTCAAGGGCCAGCTAGGAAACATGGATACTACGATTAAAGTAATTTTTAAAAAATGCAAGAAGAAAAATTGTATTTTAATAATAAACTAGTACAACTTTCAAATAGCTGGTTGTTTAATGAATGCAACGTAATTTAGGACAGTCAGATTGGTTAGGTACCGCATTGTAGAGTGTTACACTTATCACTTGGTCAGGTGCATATGGCACTGAATATACCCTTCATTTCCACTACTGCCATCCTCTTCACACAAGATCGATTGTGCTCGGTTGTTCCTCTTTCCCAGTTAATTAGGCTGCAATGAACTCCTACAGTGCACCACCAACACTAATAACAGGGCCCTTTAACACCTTCCATTAGTCCCATTATCCCCTGTTATTTTAATATTGAAAACTGTTAGATTGCATTTTTAAACACGAAATTGTATTTTCACTCTTGTTCCACTTTCAAATAATTATAAACTAGGTTCCCTTCATTCCAATTGGGCGAGTAATTCACATTAGTAACGGAATTCTATTAACGATGGCGGGATAATGACCCCAGCACAGAAAAATCGTGATGTTCAATCCTTACTTCCAACAAGTGGAGAGAATCTGAGCTGGACGGACATCAATTCCATAGTAATCACCAAAGGGAATTCTCGTAATAAGCAGAGACAACCCCCTCGTGTATTAGTCCCATCGGACACGGCCCATGAATAGAGGATATGAGAGAAAAATTATTCTGCAACCAGAACAAAATATGAATTATTCCATTTTTTACCGGCCAACATTTTATTATTCAAAATTCACCCCACGGAATTAAAAATACAATCAACACAGCCACCATTTGAACTTCCTATTTCTTGTAGAATGACGAATACGAGATGTCCAAGACGAAACTATCAGAAATATATATTATAACGCGGTACCTGTTAATTTAATATTCAGTGAATAGATGTAAAAAAAATTATACTCGGAATTAATACACTAATAATAATTTACATCTGTGACCGGCAAAACATGGATAGTTTTTCCTGTTTGATTTTAAATTGATGATTTTTAAATTGGTGCTCTGCGAGGGTTTTGAATATCACGGTTCTACTTTTTTCATATAAAAAGTGTACACTGCAGACAGGTGGCTTGGATGAAGGGAATGCATGAACAGAAAGAGCGTTTGGAGCCATCTTCCCTAAACTATTCAAATAAGGCGACTTTTATAGGTGGAGACAAACAAAGGGCCGATGGTACATATATCGTACAATTCGAAGCAAACAGTTTATAAATCGGACGGACAGACCAGCCGCTGATGTCGGTTAATTAAACCGGGAGAACGTACGACTGATGGACTAGAAATAATACGACATCTAAGAGCTTTCGAGCTTTCCTTCAACCTTTATCTTCCTACTCAATCGCTACCCCTTTCCTTTTCGGACCCCTCTTCACGTCTTCCCGCCTTTCAGTCACTGCCCACTTTATCGGATTTCACACGTGGGCGATTTCACATAATGCTAATGTACTGAAAAATAAAACCAGGGAACGACAGTGCTCCTCCACCTTTTGTAGGACCTTGGAAAGGATTAATTGAAACGCATTCTAGCACATCCCACAGAAAGAATAAGGTAATTTTTGGTCTTAAAAAAAGTAGGTGAAACATTATACAAAAGTCATTACTTTATGAGAAGCGAATATCTGGACCTGAGACTTCGTGTGTTTCTGTCTCCTCTCGCTGGTTTTGTCTTGTGCTAGACCGGTTTCAGATCTTTAGTAGCGGTGTTAGTCACTTTGGCACTTTGGATGTTTGTTGGGCACCCTCACTGCACTGTCACATGTACTGTGGTGGTTGTCTGTTTGTCTTGTGTATATGTGTCTTGTTATTGTGATTTTGGGGATGTTGTTTGTCTTATTTGGGTTGGGAGGGATTTTGTTAATCGGCTAAAGTTTTTGTTTATCCTTTTGATTATCGGTGAAATATATATTTGATCACACAACTCGCCACAACTATTAGGTACTCACTTCCAAATATATGACTGGAAACCTAACTGGTATTGTGTATTTACGATCATAAACGTTTACCTTTTGGTCCAAAATTTATTGAAAAAAGTTTATTTTTAATAATATAGTTAATGCACCCAACGAACGTACTTAGTTAAGTACATTTCCCCACCACCCTCAGGGGGCGCTAGTTTATCGGTACAAGTGCACTCAACGAACTTTAGTTAAGTACATTGCCGCACCACCCTCAAGGGGCGCTAGTTTATCGGTACAAGTGCACTCAACGAACTTTAGTTAAGTACATTGCCGCACCACCCTCAAGGGGCGCTAGTTTATCGGTGCAAGTGCACTCAACGAACTTTAGTTAAGTACATTGCCGCAACACCCTCAGGGGGCGCTAGTTTATCGGTATGAGTGCACTCAACGAACTTTAGTTAAGTACATTTCCGCACCACCCTCAGGGGGCGCTAGTTTATCGGTATAAGTGCACTCAACGAACTTTAGTTAAGTACATTGCCGCACCACCCTCAAGGGGCGCTAGTTTATCGGTGCAAGTGCACTCAACGAACTTTAGTTAAGTACATTTCCGCACCACACTCAGGGGGCGCTAGTTTATCGGTAAAAGTGCACTGAACGAACTTTAGTTAAGTACATTTCCGCACCACCCTCAAGGGGCGCTAGTTTATCGGTAAAAGTGCACTCAACGAACTTTAGTTAAGTACATTTCCGCACCACCCTCAAGGGGCGCTAGTTTATCGGTAAAAGTGCACTCAACAAACTTTAGTTAAGTACATTTCCGCACCACCCTCAAGGGGCGCTAGTTTATCGGTGCAAGTGCACTCAACGAACTTTAGTTAATTACATTTCCGCACCACACTCTGTGGTTGCACCGATTAACTAGATTACTGAAAATAAACTTTTTTCAATAAATTTGGATCAACAGTACATGTCCGCACCACACTCAGGGGGACGCTAGTTTATCTAGGACGCTTGTAATTGACGAAGGGGCCCATAATGCAACCTACTAACATACCGGTCATCTCTGTTCCTAATTGTAGATTATTCTTAAGTTCTTCTCGAGTTGTTACTTAACGGACTGGCCGAAGCGATTGTTGGGTCTCGGGGTTAATTGTTTCACCGTCCAATTTTGGAACTGGACGCTGAATGGACGGCCACATTTAGCGCCCCCTCCCACCCTCCAATTAGGTTATGCAATTTAACCTCGGACTCCTCACACCCGGAAGCTCTTGGTATATATTTTGAATAATGGTCTTCACTAGAACCCCCCCTCACCCCCAACTAGCGAGAGCTATCAGTAGAATAGAAATCATAAGGAATAAATACAATTCTGCAGCCAGACATTATAGTGTACTTACTTTTCATACAGTCTATTCATTTATAAAATTATTATTATATTACTCATGGGGATGCTAAATATTTTTACATTTTATTGTTAGCACCATAACTATCTATCAGGTACCTGTCACCGCACATTTGGTTATAATTTATACTCTATAGCTTCGAGCTGGTAGCTCGAAACTGGACTGTATTACGAGGAATTCTTCCTCGATTAAAGGTCCGGGAAACAAAGGGAGGCCAAAATTGTCCGAAGGTCAGTCAGAGGCAATACTCTGGGGAAGTGGCAAAAATTTACAACATGACCTGAAGCCCCAGTTCGAAAAAAACCAATCGTTAATCAGGACGTAAGCTCCGGGTGCTTACTAAGAATGATCGTTTTGGATTATTCGTGAGTGGGTAAAAAAATATTTTACTGCGTATCCATTACAATGTTATATTAATAATATTAATTTTAAATCTCAATGGCGTATGTACGCTGGATAATTTCAATAGGATAGAGAAATAAGCGCACTCTGTGTGATACAATATGACAAATATTACTCTCTGTAATTAGTATCAGATAATAGCTAATTCCAGACACTTACGTCCGTTAGCCAATGAAAAATGATTTCGCCTATTGGAATAATGCCCTGAATAATATTAACCTCGTGTTTATGCCCGGGGATATTTAATCGAATGCCCCCTTTTGAAATGGATGCGCTAATATAATTAAGAGTGGGTCCTAATGAAATGGGTCACGCATCGAAAACAGAAAACCAATTAAAATCGGCTAATACGGAAAAAGGAGGTTGAAAAAGACCGATGGAGAGAGCTACTCGCGAAATATTTTTATATTTAGTGAAATTTAAAAAATCGTGAATGGAATGCACGATGCATGCTCTTCGTGTGATTTTAAATTTTTCATTTAGTTGTGTGATTTAGTGTTTCATCTCGGTAGGTCGATCGATAAATTACTGCAGTAAAGTGGAGTGATATGAAGCAGTTCTTTTATACGATTCCACTTTGATTATTAAAAAATTAATTCCCTTTTAACCTAGCCCCGCTCAATGGAAATAATATCAAGGAACCATTAGGAGCTTATCATGGATTACCGCCAGATATCGAAGACTAAAATGATTTATAAATTACAATCAGTATAAGCGAGACACCCACAACTATATCCGTTCAATAGGAAACTTAAATCAAACATAAAATTCCTTCTTATTTTAACATTAAGATAGCCAGTTGAAATGCACCAAAAACTGCATTATAAATGCTGGAACAGTTATTTTGTTGATTAAAGTAACTTGCCTCATCTGAGTTTAGAACAAGACCACAGTTCCTTGATGAATAGAGGGACTGAGTACCTTTGTGATTTAGATATTAGGAATATTGTGAATGTCTTTCCCAACATAAACAGTTAATCGTCCCTTATAAAAATGATTTCATTTTCAATAGGCCTATATCAAAGAAAGTGAATAAGGCCCTATACATAGTTAGGCTGGCATCTGCTAGGTATTAGGTACAATATGAGGATAACGAGGAAGTTCATCCTAGAGGGGAGAACATGCGATGAGTCTCCTGTGATGAGCCCGCGCATAGCCTATGATATATATGACCCGGAATTAGTCGGCCTATTCACATCGGTCTCTCTACTCAAACTCTGTTTTCAGAAACATGGAAAGGAACATTTACATTGTGGCATTGAAATGTACCCACTGACCCCTCTTGATTTTGACTGAAAACCGGAATCGGAGACACCAGATCCAAAGTACTTTTTATCTGATTCGAGATGACTATGATTAGAATCTTATAATATATATTAAAGAGTGCTCAAGTCGCCCGGAACATCAAGTTTCACATGTTAATTAATATAGTCTTCATTTAAGCACATCTTCGTGCTCAATAAATACGAAGATTGCTGCACGAAGACTCCTCTTGTTCGGTTTATGCTACACGATTTTCCCCTTCCCCGGCTTCCGAAGGAACATCCGGGCCCTGATTTCCTCGGCTCCTGTCACCCAATCTTCTACATACTCCCGATTTTCGGGCTGCAGTTCGTACATTTGGTGCTCTTTCAGTTTCGAATTCTCGCTATCGTCAGTAGGATTCCGTTAGCAGTATTCAGAAAAAGTTCGAATGTCATCTGCAGATAAAGGAATCTGCCAACACTATAAATGCAGCCGTATTATTTCGGCGATATGTCGTTGATTAGATTATAAATATATCTAGAATCACTATAGAATGAACACAATCCAAACCCCGAACATTAATAAAATATTATCCTGTATTCCATATACGATATATTTGAATGCTACTGACGATGCCGAGAATCAAAAATCAGTATAGATCATTGTTACTTGATTACTGTTAACAGAGGCAATATTCTGCAATTATGGCCGATATTCGTGGACAAGGAAAGTAGGCATTATTCATTGTATATAGATCATAATTGTACGTGTCATTTGTCCAATCACCGGAGATATGAGTGCGACCCTTCGGAAGTGGAACCCCAAAAATACTTCCCAATCTGTGTACTGTGATTTGGGTCGGGAAACGGGAGTAAAAAAAAACTGATTTGATCCGAGCCGGATTCGTGTTCATCAGTCAAACTTGTGTGTTCGTTTTGAAATGATTTTAACCAGCCGCGTTCGGTTGAACTGCCAACCGGCCGGTTTCAGACTGATTGGTTACCTACCGATCGGTCGTCGGACACACTCATCAATTCTAGAGATATTGTCCGGCTCCAGAACTTTGTTTTTGTCGACGATGAATTAAATGGTGGAAAAACATGAAATTTCTGCTCTGCTCGGCACATCGGCATTCCGGAGTTAACCGCGTGACAAATCCGTATCAGTCCGTCTGATATATGGATTGCTGACTGCTATACCATTCTTCGAACAAATGGTTCCATACGTTGATAGGCGGCGTAATGGTAATCATTTATTCCTACTAATTCAACATGGCACTAACCTCAAATACTGAATAAACAAATTCATAATAGTAAATTATGTTTTGTTTTGTTTTCGCAGAACGCGGATGTTTGGAATTGGAATTTTCGAACTGGTTTGAACGACAATGAAATAAGATATAAGAGCGTTTTATAAAAATACAGGATTGGCGGCATTAAGCCTGCTGACTGACGGCCGTGCTCGGCCAGAAGAGATTGGTTGGGACGCGGATTGAAAGCGGAGAAAACTGCGAGAGTGATTAATTAATTGGGTTAAAATAAGCGTGAACTTGGGACAATGGGGTGGCGTCGGCTGGGGGTTTGGACAATTGAAAATTGGAGTTAAGTTGGCGGCAAACAAGTTGGAGTGAGGAGGGGCCGGAATAACAGCTCTAGATCCAACCCGCAATCCCGGCCGGGAGGGGGGGCTTAATTCCCCGCCTGAATTAAGAGAAACTTTTCTCTGGACTTCCCTTTATATCAAAATCATTAGTAAAAGATCCTTTACTACAATAGGCTTTGCTATTGACTTGTTTTAATCACCGTGGTAAAATAGGAAACGACTTCCCGGTTGAGTACCTTCGGACGTTAACAGTGGAAATAATCCCTCGTCAACCGGGCACACCGCTAGCACAACCAATACGTATTTTGGGTGAAACATTTGTACCAAACACTAAGTTAGGCGATGTATTCATCCGGAAATTATAATTCTTACCCTTCCCGACTTGTCATTTTCTGCTTTCTATAGTACATCCCAATGTCATACATATAGGTTGCTGGACCTGTGTAACCTTAATGTAACCATAACAGATGGTTGGAGTTCAGAACGAATCTGCGAAATGCACAATTCCGCGGTAAACAAATGAAGAAATAAAAATATTACTCCTCCGAGCGAACTTTTGGACTATTGATTATAATCCTTATATTCTAATAATTTGTTAAATACCGGAATAATCGGGAATTATATCATATTAGGCGCTGAGACTGGGACATTAAGGGGCGTAATCCCGGTTAGCCGGGGCCCTGCTCTGGAAAACTTACTTTGCTCGAGATGAAGTGAAGCCAGGAGCGGGCAGAGTTATAAGCTCATTCAGATCGAAAGCTGAACTTCGGTTGGGGCCCAGGACCCAGTTGAATGCCAAATTTCGGTTCTATAAATCAATTTTTAGCCGCCTCGGACCTGATTTTTGCGCCGTCTCAGTCTCCGAATCTAATCACACCCAATCCCACCACTGATTGTCAAATACAAATAGGAACCTTATTCAGAGAATGAAACGACATCCAGCTGACCGACATTCTTAGCGTTTCCATTTTATTCTAGTAGTCGCCATAGTAATGCTGTGAAAAAGAGAAATTATGTATTTCGGCAAAGGGAGGAATCTTTTTATAACTTAATTATAATTATGGAAAACCAGAAACAGCATCCAATTATAAAAAGACGAATTATAGTCTATTCCCGCTCCGATTTGAATAAGGATCGACCGTTCTGTTATAATTAAGTATTGGTATCGTTCAATCGCTCTTTGACTTCGTTTATGCCAAAAAATAGTCTTAATGTCCTTCTTTGCAAACTAAATATAAAACCTCTATACAACGCTTTAAATTTTGAATAAGCCACCAGAATTTGTACTGTACTAGACTGAAGGAATTGTGTTGTATACGTTATACGTAGATGACATGCTGTATTCCCACAAGGCCCGTATCGTATAACCGTCTCTTTCTATTAGGTCGTTACTGAACCAATAAAACTGACACTGCCCGTTATAGATGTGGCTGACCATTTCCTTTGCTGTCAGCTAACCTGTTTCCGGGTTTCAGCAATAATTGAACAGCCACTTATATGGAAGGTTAAGAGTATTTTTTGATAATTACACCGATAAAGCTCCTACTACGATGACCATATGGATGATTTATATCCATCGGTATACAATTTTCATAATTTATAGTTCTTAAAGTTAACGGTCTTCAAACTCAAACTCGGTGTTCTACTTCTTATTTTAATCGTGTATATTTTAAGATAACTGTTTGGTGGTCTGCGCTGAGTTTGTAATACCATCATTCCCCATAGCCATCCACTAACTGATTTGGTCTAATGCTAAACCAGTTTCGGCTTCCCACCATCTCCTGCAGCATCATTTTAATCATTTTTCGTCTGATACTTCATAATAACTGGAAGGAGAATCGTTATATTTTATGGTTATAAATTTCCTATATTAAACTTTAGGTTTAAAATTTATTATTACTATAATATAAAACACTGATAAATCATTATAACACATAATTATATGAATCATTTACAGAGAGTCTCAGGTAACCGATTGCGGTTAAGATGCGTGCATTAAACACAGCTCTAACTCGGGGGTAATAAGGAAACTGCGATCTTGACGACCTTCCCTTCTTCAGAATGAAAAGGGTCCGCCGCCCAAGAAGAATTCATTACCGGTGAAATATCGACTGGGTTAAGCCCTTGAAGGGATTCCAACCGAAGCATTTTCTTTAATCAATTCCAGTCACACTTTCACGCCGCCCAATTCTCGATATTCAGCCGACCGATTCGGTTTTCCAGCGGTTCAATTATTTGTCGGGTTTTGAACGCTCTAATTCTTCGCCTTCGCGTAATTTTTGTTTGATCCCGCTGACAGTCCCATACAAGGGAAAAAGTAACATGGTAAATCCCCTCAACCCTTTGTCATAAAGGTTTTCCTGTTGATCCAAAATTTATTGAAAAAAGTTTATTTTTAGTAATCTAGTTCGGTACCACCCCTGAGGGTGGTGCGGCAATGTACTTAACTAAAGTTCGTTGAGTGCACTTGCAGCGATAAATTAGCGCCCCCTGAGGGTGGTGCGGCAATGTACTTAACTAAAGTTCGTTGAGTGCATTTGTACCGATAAACTAGCGCCCCCTGAGGGTGTTGCGGCAATGTACTTAACTAAAGTTCGTTGAGTGCACTTGCACCGATAAACTAGCGCCCCTTGAGGGTGGTGCGGCAATGTACTTAACTAAAGTTCGTTGAGTGCACTTGTACCGATAAACTAGCGCCCCCTGAGTGTGGTGCGGAAATGTACTTAACTAAAGTTCGTTGAGTGCACTTGCACCGATAAACTAGCGCCCCTTGAGGGTGGTGCGGCAATGTACTTAACTAAAGTTCGTTGAGTCCACTTGCACCGATAAACTAGCGCCCCTTGAGGGTGGTGCGGCAATGTACTTAACTAAAGTTCGTTGAGTGCACTTGCACCGATAAACTAGCGCCCCTTGAGGGTGGTGCGGAAATGTACTTAACTAAAGTTCGTTGAGTGCACTTGCACCGATAAACTAGCGCCCCTTGAGGGTGGTGCGGCAATGTACTTAACTAAAGTTCGTTGAGTCCACTTGCACCGATAAACTAGCGCCCCTTGAGGGTGGTGCGGAAATGTACTTAACTAAAGTTCGTTGAGTGCACTTGCACCGATAAACTAGCGCCCCTTGAGGGTGGTGCGGCAATGTACTTAACTAAAGTTCGTTGAGTGCACTTGCACCGATAAACTAGCACCCCTTGAGGCGTGGTGCGGCAATGTACTTAACTAAAGTTCGTTGAGTCCACTTGCACCGATAAACTAGCGCCCCTTGAGGGTGGTGCGGAAATCTACTTAACTAAAGTTCGTTGAGTGCACTTGCACCGATAAACTACCGCCCCCTGACGGTATACGGAAATGTACTTAACTAAAGTTAGTTGGGTGCATTAATTAGGTTACTAAAAATAAACTTTTTTCAATAAATTTTGAACATCAACAGGAAAACGTTTATGATCGTAAATACACAATACCAGATAGGTTTCCTGTCATAGATTTGGAAGACAGAACCTAATAGATGTGACCAGTTGTGTGATCAAATATATATATTTCACCGATAATCCGACAAAGTTATGCCGACTAACAAAATTCCTACCAACCCAAATAAGACAAACAATATCCCCCAAAAACACAATAAGAAGACATATATATATATATATATATATATATATATATATATATATATATATATACACAAGACAAACAGACCACCACCACAGTACAAGTGACAGTGCAGTGAGGACGCCCAAAAAATATCCAAAGTGACTAACGCTACTGAACCTGGGCTAGCAAAAGACCAAACATCCAGAGGAGTCTGAAACACGAACTCTACGGTATTCCAACCCCGTAGTAATAACGGGTAAATAGTTACTACTTTAGCCGGATACTTTGGCGGACGTTTTTTCTAGGGAACACTAATCTACCTTGTATTAGTGGATTAGTACATCACCACACATGTGGGCTTGGATTTGTATCCATCTTGTACACACCGAATATCAGCCGGCTTCGAGAACTTGACACAGAAAAGCGACATCCGCAAGGACACGTCCATTCACGAACTGAGGCTGGTAAATTATTTTTTAAAATTATTCAAATGTGAAATATTTGGATTTTCATAACTTTTAATGGGCATTATCTCGTTTGGGATATCGAGATTAACGGGGGTTCTACTTCAGTTTCATGCCGTATCCATACTTTGAATATTGGGACGAATAATTTTGTTAATTTTCACTTACGTGTGCCATCGAACCGAGTGGCTATTGTGTCAAGGAACGTGTTCTGCGGGGCGAGGAGCCCCTTACGCCCCGGCATTCCTCCTCCTGCCAACAGATACAAAAAGAACATAAGTTAGACTAAAAATTACATGGAAGCACAAATTTTAGATAGGATGCTGGATAAATATACTGATTAATGATTTTGTCTATCTCTGTATGTCAAGAACGTAATTCGTACTCTGACTTCTAGAATAACTAATAGGGAAGGATGTTTTTTTAATGTATTTTTTTATGATTTATGTATCATAGAATGCGCTAGCCATAATTCTAATTGTTTTTGTTACTGCGTTGCTTTCCGATAAATGTGAGGATGGATGGATTTAACGGAAGACTGTCTCTGCGTGGACGGAGGCTGAAGAGAGAGGACTGGAGAAGAGGAGGTGGAAAAGAGGGTTGGTGTTGGTGTGGGTTTTGGGCACACAGGAGAGCAGTGGGCATCACTTGAAAAGATTGGTTCCCAAGACGGGCATCAATATTTATGAGCGGGACAGAGAAGCGACCGCTCCCTCTCCTAAACCTGCTTCTATTTACTGGCTCCACCTCAGACCGGGCTTTGTTTTTAACTTACCTGACGGCTAGCGCCACGATTCATCGTGTTCAATCGAGCATAATTGCAGTCCTATCGCGGAGACAAACCGTCCAATTCCGTCTAAGCATTGTGAATGTCGATAATTTCTGAAGTATGTCACTCGTTTCATATAAGAATTACTAAATTATTAACAAAATATTATTAAAATTATATCATTTTAATTGACGGTATGATAATATGTGATATTTGTTAGTTAAACAATATTATATCCGCACCATCATAATAGTGGTTACAAATATTTGAAAGTGTTCAGATCTCTAAACCGAGGTAATTAAGTGAGTTTGAGGGGATAGGAGGGTGTTGTCTACAACAGTGATGAATGACGAGAATTCCAATGCAAATGACAGCGCCGTCGGTATTCCGGCGCGTTCTGATACTAACCCTCAAAGCTCGAAATTATCGCTGGCTTAGCATTAGCCCCTTTCTAGTTTTCAATTAGCGGATCGACGACGCTAATTAAATACTACCATGCAATTTTATGGGTTTTTACATTCTTTCTGCCTACACGTCGGAAACATAATTTTAGTATAGCAAATGAATGAGTTTATTGGCTGTTATTTATTAAAGTTAATTGCTTAAGCCTAAATTGCTTCAATTGTTTTAAAATGAAATCGGACAAAATATCTGCATTTATTTTGTGAAATGTTTCGCGTATAATTGGCTGCGACCCTAACGGAAAACGGGTTTTCATAATTCTTTATGTGTTACTAATTTACCTTTTGTCGACGTCAACTGTTTGTGCCGTACAGGGCGTTTTATTTGTTTCAGGGGGTTTTATACCGCCGTATTTGTAGCAGGTTTTCCCTGCTACGCCCCCGCCACCCAGACCACATTCAAGAACACCTTTTGTTATCTAACATATCTCCATCTTTTAAAATGTTTATTTTAGGACTCCAATGAGTAATTAAGAAAAGTGCGTTTCCGGGGTTACTACTATTTAATGTTATTACTAACATTAAATAGTAGTATTATTTCGTTTTAAGTGAACCTAGCCCACCACCTAGCGTCATTTTAATTGTTCTAATCATTTTATACCAATGATCAATATTTATTAATGTATGACTCTGGTTTTTTTTAATTCAATGAATTTAATAGCCGAGGGTTCGCTAAAGGTATTTATTTGAATTCTGTACAATCGCACAAAGATAAAGTTGCGTTCATTATAAATAATAGTTCATATTCATAAGAGTGAACGTCCCCGAACTAAACGACCCCTCTAAAAAGTACATAGGCATTAAGATTGCTACCCTCGCTGATAAGGGCTTGCCCAGAAGATTTGCCCTCGAGATGCATAGAAATCATAATTAATGAGTTGTCACGGGGTCTAGGAGTGGAATGAATATTAGAAATCGCATTCAAACTTCTTCAGTTCGCAAGTACTTACACTTGCCTGTAAGTTGAGAACCTACACGAGAGGCTAAAACTCGGGCAAACAAACGCAAACACGAATATAAATATTTAGAATATCTAAATACAATTATAAATACGATTCAGTTGTTGAATATACGACGTACGAGAATATGCTATATGTGCTTAGACGGAGAAATAGATAAAATAAAAGGTGGAGATCGAAAACATTTCGTTCGCGGAGAATAGGGTGGTTGTTGTGGAAGTGGTAGTGAAACAAAAGTATGATTGAAGAAGACCTGTTGCTGTAAGGGTGTCTCGTGCCGACCGACGTTCAACTTGAGCGGCCTCTTCAACTTGACCAGAATAAAAGAAAAGAGGCTCCTCCTCCTACCGCTCCTCATCCAAAAGGGCCGCCTCCTCTGTATCCCCAGTTCTCTCACTCCTCCCATTCTCATTTCCCAATCCAGAACACGCATTACATTTCGTACGGCTCGACGGAAAGCAAACAATTCTTTTAACCGGGTTGAATAAAACGGAATGTTAAATTGCACAGTCACCGATACACCCTGCAAATACATTGGGTGTTGTCACACCCAATACTTAATAAACTGAGTGCCCACCGGTTTCATCACTCTTGGTATCTTTATTTCTATTGCTGTCGCCAATATTTTACCCTCGTTAAATTAGTGAGTCACCTAGGCACGTCGGTTGCCGACGGAATATCCAAAATTTATTACCACTGGAATAAGATAATATTCCCTAACATTGTGCACCCCCAGATATATCTTAAATGTTATATTCTGTGCATTAACTGACAGAAACCGATTAACTAAATTTGCCATTGCGCTATATATATTAATTTCATTTTTTACTCTCTCGATTCGGAGAAGCCAGAGAACCGAGAATGGAGGTTCTTTTAAAAACGAGGAAAAATGTGATCTTGAAGAATATTCTCGAGGGGGAACCAATGTCATTTGCACGAAAACAGCCTGACAGGATTTCTGTCTCAAATCCCAACTAGGACAGTTAAGGTACTGAAAAATTGATTACGGACTGACATAGGATTCGGTCAGAAAGTTTCTACCAACAGGCAAGTTTGAAAGGATTACAAATGGAGATAGAACTCTATAGATCTATTATTAGAGTTGTATATATAATATGTTTTATATAGTCAGTTAATGCATCCATCCACCGTAAGAGCGGTCATTAAGCAGTCCCCCCTTGAGCGATGGCGAAGAACCGAAACCGTCCTAGGGCAACACCGAACGGGCGAGGTAGGTCGGCAGGTCGGCCAGCTCACAATATTCTCAATGGGCGAAGCCCCGCAGTGCTTCGGTATAATGGAATAAATTATGGAAATGCTTCAATTAAGTAAGCGAATCGGGCTTTTTTAATATCCGCCACCCCCAAAGTGTAACGCGTTGTTCCCCCCCCCCCCCCCCCCGCAAACGGCAGTTTCCTGAAATTAAACTCGTTCGAGAGGGACGGATTTGTCACGTTCACAGGAGTCGGACGGTACCAGGAAGCGTTGTCGGTAGGATATTTAATACCATTTTATACGACTACATGTAAATTATTCCAGAAAAGGCCGGAACAGATTCAAGAATCCAAGTGTATACTTTTTCCGGATTCTGCAGAAGGTGCAAGATGTTGGAAAATATATTCACTTCGATACCGCATAACTTATAGTTTATTAAATAGGAAGGTAACATTTTGTGGATTAGTAAAAAAGAGTCTTCACTCCGTATTATCATTTTGCGATTCCCCGTTATCAATTTGGCGGGTTAGTTTTGAGAACGGACGTTTTATATTTACACCTGATATACGGGACGTGAATCAACACCTGTTTTTATATCCTATCATAAATTTGTCAGCGCCGAAAGCGTTCAAAAGTGTTCATTCGAGCGGGCCCGAAGCCGGATCGAATAAAGGGGACGGATTATAAAACTGGCGGTACCCTGCGGCCATTAGCATTTCAATGGCCTTCCGTTTGTCCACCCTGAGATCCATACAGGAACCGTACTTCCTACTCCAAAACTTATCCACCTCCCGTACACCGATAGAATTAAATTGTTGTGTTACCCCTAACTAAAATCACCCATCATTTAAATTTTTTTACAATTCACGATAGCACGAACAACTGCTCCTCAGGCTACAGGCTATCCCATATTCTGCAAATTTGATTACTGAAAAATATTTATTCATTTGAGGTAAAAAATAACAAGTGACAGGGCAATTCCCGAACTTCAAGTGCATTCTAATTTTACCATTTGATCACTATTTTATTTTATCAATATTATTTTTGTTTCAGAGTGGCCAGAAAAACAGGCAAATTTTGTCACGTCAGTTGCATGAATACCCTTATGTCAATATTGGTCGCATGTCTAGTCCGCTTTAAAAACCGTTCTTTTCGTCCTGCTTAAATTGTTTGTTTCTCATTTTGGAATGTTGCTATTTTGATGCGGGCTAAAAGTCTTGTCTCTGGCATCATTGAACGGGCGCGATAAACCGTTATCGGCCCGCTGATACCGCCGGCTACGTCGAACTCAGCCTTCGTCGAAACAGAATAAAAACCCTAGAAGTGTACACTCTAAACGAATAACAACAAAAGCGAATAGAATAAAACAGTTGGACGAAAGGAATTGTTGGCTGATAATTGGTTCATTGAATCCCCATTTAGGCTCCATCCAGTTTACAATGTACGAATAAAGCAGATAGCAGGATAGCAGAGTTATAGAATATACCGTCATCGACCCGGTTCAACGGGAACGAACTGCGTGGAGTAGTTTCGTCGCTACTGTGAATTCAATCCAAGAACACGTACAGGGCAAGAATCTGATGATACATTCAATTTTGTTATGTTACCAACATGTCGGCAAGCAGAGAACATAGTGTCTTTTATGTCATCGCAATAGTTTTAGGCAGAATTTAATTTCCGGATTTGAAATTTTCACTAAAGAGAACCGAGTTTTCAACCGACGTAAGGCAAACTTAACGATTTAGCCACTAAAATTGTATTTCTTCTTCGATTAACAGTTGAAAGATAGCCGAAACTGCTACGAAATCTGTAAAAATCGTTAAGTTATATTTATCACCGGTATCGGTAAGCAGGTATAAACCAGGAAAATTTGGTGGGAGCGGTTCGATAAGCTCTACTGTAACAAGTATCACAATATTTCATCCGACCATTTCACAGGACCTAGAAAAAAGCGACAGAAAATGCGTCTGGAATGAAATATTTTGGGTCAAGTTTTCATCCCGACTAGAAAGAGTGGGGTCTAAGGGTAATTGTACACTCTAATGCTCGGAATCGAAACTATTTTAATTAACGAACAGCAACAGGGCGGTGTAAGTGCCAACAGAATTTGGTATTGTCATCAGAAAGTCATCCCAGCATGAAAGATGAAATGCTACTGACGACTCTGAAAAGCCGAAACTTGTCTGGCTTTCGACCAAATAGGCGGGTGAATTTCATCGAATCCCTGGCGGGCCCCCACAAAGATTCCAATAGAGATGATACGAATATTTTGTTTTTATCCAATTTCAAATTTCCACTTAATGGACGGTATACACCCTGTTGTTCTTAGAACCAAACGAAAAAAATCCAATTTCAGTAGGTATGATTAGTTATGTGAGAAAAAAATTAGTCCCAGATCTAATATTGGCTGAAAAACACTCGCATTTCTAATTCCAGTACCCATAGAAATAGAAGATGTAAACTTAAACCCTACGGGAATTGGAGCAAATAAGAATAAGCTAATTTGTGGGTAATAGGGAGTTAGTCCGTACTATTCATTGAACCGGGTCGATCCTGTAATTGGAGGGTACTATCTTATTATTGGCTCTCGATTCCTTTCACAAAAAGAATTCGGAAATGTGTTTTTATTGAACCAATTATGATACTCGTGAATAATTCAAGCGCAGTTTTCGTAATAACAGCTCGACTATAATTGGAGAAGTACATTCTGGGGCGTATAACAGAAATTGTTTCGCTTTATATATAGGGTATAGGATACGATCTTTGAAATTCACGTTTTATGCCAATTCCCGGCGGACATCCGTTGGCGTGCCATCAAAGAGGGTATCAAAGAGGTTCCTCTCCCCCCTATTGCATTATAATGTATAAAAAGACAATTTTTGTCTTGGAAGACACACTGTTTAGATTGGTCCATGGTTGCTCTCCAAAGCATACCACTGTGTCATTATTTAGTGATTAAAACCTAAATCGAAACCTTTCTTAACTTACATATTTAGTCATCCAACTATTTTCTGCCTATTTAGTCCCAGACCGGGCGGAATCTCGTAGCGGGTTAAGTACTAAGGTTTAAACTGGTTAAGTACTACAAAAAAATTCTACTACTCAGTATAGCTATATGAAATAAATATAACTTTACGATTAAGTATTTAAAACCAAAGGTAGGATAATTACGTGGGTAGAGTAGACACAGGTACTTATAGATTGATTTTATACTTTGCTTATTGCAACGTAATTATTACGACAGACTGGCGAACCTGTCGGTACCAGTGTTGTGGTCCGTGTCGAAGATGTGAAAAGAGAGTGGAGAGGAGCCTCTCATAAAGTAGAAACGCTTTTAAGGGGGACAACACCGTGAGTTATTAGCCGGGCACAACGAGGGATAAGTGTTCCGGCACCGCCTATCCCGCTCCCTTTAATATCCGCCCGAAGGGCTCCCAAAATCTACTGCAAATCGGCTCCAGCTCCACTTACAAACCCATCAAAACATCTTGGCCCAGGTGATTCCACCATAGTGCGCTCGATGAATATAAATAATTACAAAAAATTAAAATTAGGATTCAAATAATAATAATAAATTAACGAGTAGTTATTTTAATACTAATAAAAATGAAAATATAATTGGGACAATCGTCTGTTTATTTCTTTTTTTAACTATTAAGACCAACGGTTAACATTCATTAAACGCCTTCGCAATTATTATTAAACCTTATAATTGTGGTTTCGGCTGTCGGTACAGCGTTATTTTTTGTCCTTTTACTTTTGTACAATCCACTTATAGTTAGAAGTACAATTGTGGCATGTTTATTTCTGACTCGATAGACTGTCTAAAAGAAGCTACCCAGTGATGGCACTTTTTACTTGAAACTTAAGGAACTGGACCTTATCGACAGTCGGCATGTTGAGGTAATGATGAATTGTGTGATCAGAAATATATCATTAAGGATGGGGAATCTCTGGATGTCGGGCCTCTTAGTAGAACCCCATACTTGGATGAAAGTAATAACATCGGGCTTCAGGTTGGAGGTAAGGATGCAAGGTGCCATCAGCGAATGTGGCGGGGACTGTAGAAGGATGTGTAGGATATCTTCGATATATACGAGTGGACCTGGGATACTACTTCAAGGAATTGACACTGCAGCCGGACAATAATGCCGAATCTTCCTCAACTCTGAAGAATCTGTCCTCGAGGATGAGATAACAGGTATTTGGGAGGATGGTTTTGAGCCTGAACAGTAACCTAGAGCGTTAACGAACCAGATATTTTCGTAATAATAGACTGCAACGATGTAGTAGAATTACTGACGGGTTTTCCAAATCAAATTCAACCAAAGCTGAGAATTCTACGAAAACACGCATTGGACGTGGATAATGTAGTTATCCACTCTGGGTTTGCCGCACTGTGGGGGGTGCCGAGGAGTTTTAGGATACTTGAGGTCACGTTTTGTAAGTTGAGTCAAATCCGTACGGGGCGAAGGGCGGTGTTGTTGAGGGGGTGAGGGGTGGAACTTGTTGCTCGGCGATCTGTGTGCCACTAGAGTGTAACAGATAGGCCGGGATGAGGGGGGCCCGATCCTGCCAGATCGATGGCCCCGGGCCCCGCACCCGACCTCCACCGCCCGCCCTCCCCCACTACTGCTGTCTTCTTCAACCTTCTTCCCTTCCCTGCCACCTCCGTTTAATCGCTATCAACGCTCGTCGAATCGCCCAGTGTTCTTCCCCCTTGTGCAGACTACACCGTCTCCAGCCTGCGTTCCCGGACGGACAATAAGTTTATGCGGCGACGGTGGGACAATCTGACTCTGTACCCGAAAATTACACGAAAAGTGAATTTTGTCAAAGCCCTGGCGGTCCAAACATTTCATAAACTCGCTGCGAGTAAAGAGTTTCCCGCCGATCGGCCGTTGTTGCAGTTTCTTAGATACTCTTATCAATTACTTATCAGTCACTTAAGTTGCTTAAGTCACATTTAACTGGCTTGCTGCTGTCCGGAACGACAATTTCTGAATGGAAGGACCGGCTCCTCTCTTTATCTTTGTCTCTCTCGTGTCCCGAAGACTGGAGAAGAAATATTTACTCGGTTTCGGCCTTCTTTTTGTGTATTCGACAAACAAAGAAACCTCGAGTGCTCTGTATCCACCCCCCGCCCGCGGGACCGGCCGTGTTATGACTCCACTCGTGCCTCTCTCCACTTAAGCATTGAAGCACTCGAATGTTTACCTAGCTCAGCGCCCTCGGCTGAGCCGCGAATTAAAGGCCGTCAGATCAACGACAACTGCCGGTGCCTGGCCGCGATTTGACGCTCCGCCTATAGGCCTAACTTGCACTACTTCACAACAACTTGCTCGGACTTCATTTCTTCCAAAATTCCAAAATGTTTCCCACCGACCGTGCTCTAAGCGGGTCCCGTTAAGCGTAGCATAGGAAAACGCGTTAGCGGAAACACGTCCTCTGACGTCCTGCACGACTGCATATAGAAATAAAACAAATGTTTAAGAACCGCGTGAGAACTTCCACATAAAATACCGATGTTGAAATACTTTATTTAAATCCTGTAATTTGGTCGCTCGTACAGTGGAGAAGGTTTCCTTCATCCGGCAAGTCGGGGTTCCGGTATTATTATAAGGCCCGCCGAAAGAAACGTAGATTGGGTGGGGGCTGTTAAGCCGTAAGAGTGAGGCGCTCACTGCTATGTGCCGGTGTCCCGAGGGCCGTCCAGAAAGGAGGCAGTATTGAAAACAATGCTTTCATTCAAACGTAACACCCACACGTGGGAACCGGAGCAGAAGAGCGATAGGCGAATACCTAACAGCACTTGAGGCCGTCTGATCACCGATCACGCGAAATAAATACAAGATGGACCACCTACTTTTGATGGAAGTCAAAAAATGAAAAAGGAAGGACGTTAGAGGAGTGATATATTCTAGTATAGGACTCTTATAGTAATTCCCATCTACTATATAAACACCTCGAAGGTCGGCCCGGGAGATAAGAATTAAATAAATTAATAGTTCTCGAATTAATTTGTGACCTCAAAGAAGACACCGTTTGAAAAGTGGAATAGCGATACGAGATGTTTATATATTTATAGTCTGGACGACAATAAAAGGCCAAGCAGGATTTTGCCGCGGCCGCCTCTCGCACCCGACACATCCCATTCGGCTCTTTTTCTGCCTACACAGATTTTTACTTCAATATAATTAATCCTACTTGTGCATTGGTATATTACAAATGTCCAACGGCCAGATACAATCGGCAAGTGTGTCATAAAATCCGTGAACGTCAGTATCTGCTATCACACTGAATTCTAAATCTAGGAAGCTCTCGTCTCTGAACTTGTCCATGTTAAACTGTTAAAATGTTTTCGTTCTTATTCATTCGTGTTGGCTTTCTGGTAGTCTCGCAGTTCCTCTACCTTGCTTCTACTAAAACCCGAAACTGCTTCTGACCCAATGTTCATAATTCCAACAAAATCAACGACCGCCTCACAAATGTTGAATGCGATTACGCAACATCGCAAGGAGGGAGTCGTGTATCACTATATAACTCTTTGCGATTATAGATCGAACTAACACCCGGCCAAATTTCTCAATAGCCGTATTTATTTTCATAATATCTAATAAAAAATTAATAATACGCGAAATACAGAACAGGGCTGTTCCGGTAACGCAAATGTCAAATGGGGACATCTGACTGCCATTCGAATATTTACGGCCTTAAAACTGTAGTAACATTCGAGATATCTCCATTCGAGCTAATCGGATATAGATCTCATGATAGGTGGATTCAACGCATGCTTAGTAGATAGTGACCCCGCTTGTTTTTACGCATACTACGACAGTTCGAGTATAAATGGAGAGGTGCCCAGTCCACGCTGTTCGCGCAGGATCTAAAACATCGCTTGTTGAAAATAGTTTTCCTAAATATACCGATAGAAAATAGGGATTGTTTTAAACGATTTAAAATGAACTCGGGCGAAACGCAGGATATTCTCCCCAGGTTTCTCTGTCCTAAGCAGCCAACTCCCCGTGACCATTCCGACAGTAATATTCGATTTGCTTCCCAAGTAACCTGTTGGCGGTAAATTAGCTCAATAATCATTTATTTCACCGAGGATATTGTAGTTACTCCCAGTTCTTACTGCACGATATATAGCAATTCTCTCGATATTTAACCTTCTACCGAATTCGTTGAGTTGTTGGGAAAACACTATCTAATTCCAGGCTCCGAATTTTTTTAGAACTGGTGCGATTCCTATAAATCTAGACGTTGTAATCCATCATCCAGGTACGTCGTGTTGCATTCCATCGACATACGAGCTTATCATTAAGGTAGGTTCGGTGAGATTTCATTAAATAACAATACATACCTACCATAATAAAAATACCCGAATACGACCCGCTAGTCCGAACGTGTATTTAACGACGATTTACTGTAAATTGACTAGGAAAAAGAAAGTCTATTGACTAGAAATAACGCGTTTAATTCGGCATTAAATTACAAAATTCCAGGCACGCGGGTGCTATTTTATACAGCTATCGCCCAATGAATTCGCTAAGGGAATCGGATTCGTAATCGGATGGGCGGTTAATATCCGTTTAAGAATAATACCGAAATTCGGTTTCCCCTCTCTGACTTTAAGATAAACTTACCCAATGCGAACAGGTCGAGGTAACGACTTCAGGGACTAGGCCCCGATAGCTCCGTTACCTGTCGATGAAGCTCGAATACGAGGAGGCAGATATTTTCGACAAAACCGTAACAGGGGACTCGACGCAGGGGCACATGACACATCAGGACTCACGTAGCGACACATGACCGGCCATGGTCATACCGGCGTATCCCCCAACTCCGGCGACTGGAATCAGCTCCGATTAGTACGGCCGGTAAGCATGACGTGACCGGCTTCGACGCCCGGATCGAATGGAGAGACGGATAACGGGGAACGTGGAGAGGCGGCGAAATGCGGGCGCGATATAGGTTGGTGGGGGCGGCGATGGGGGAGAGGCGCGAACGGTGCGAGGGTTGTGGCGCCACTGAGCGCTGCCCGGGCAGACCCTCAACCCGGGTCAACCGCCCCCACCCAACCAATCAACATTCCCACTTTACCCCTCTCATCTTAAATACCGGCCCATTCGTCCACCACCAATTAAATGCCCCACAAAACCCCACCGATAGTTATAATCGTCGAGCTATTACCTACGTGTCAATAATATTAAAATTATTCCAAAATTTTAAATAGAAACCGTAACAACAAACTGAACGAAATACAACAGACAAAACCGGGGAAGAACGAATATATTTGTTGATAGTGTAATACAAATAACAATCGGGGGCGTTAAGAATAATTATTTTAAAGAATTCGGAAAGGGGAGGAGGCACCTTAAAATATGCCGTTATAAAGTGGGAGAAATATAATTATATAGTGAGATGCAAACACGTTTTCGGAATGAATCGAAGTCTTTTAACCCTTTAGTCTTTGTACGCTATTTAGTGTACAGGAATTCAACCCAGTTCTCAAAACCCGGATCATTTATTCCGAGCGCAGTGAGGTTAAGGATTGGCTCGAAGGATTGGATTGAAATTTACGTCCCCTCAGGTTATCCGAGTTGGCATTACTTCTGGCTCAGTATTCTGGTTTATCTCGTGGCCGGCCCCAAACATAAACGGGGAGTTGGACAAAACTTTTAATCTTAAACCGAGTTGAGGCGCAGTCCTTTGTGTAATCGCCTACACCTCCGGTCAACAATCGCTGGACCGTCGAGCCTGGCGGTTTGATTAGGGCCGGAATAAACGCCCCGTCTCCTTAGCTAATGTTAAATCCGAGCTTCGAAACTGGCTACTCACTTCAAACACTCCGGATCCTTCATTATTCCCGACAATATTCTCGCTATAGCAAAATGTTTTCGGAGTCAATGTGACTCTCTCTCTCTGTCCTAGGCATCCGACCATGACCGCTCATTAAGCCTGATTAACAAACGCCTCAACAGCACACATCTAAAGAAGAAGGCCACCATCCTCCTGGAAAACCCCTTCTCAGAGTTACCATAACGTGGAGGTGTGTTCAGTGTTAACTGTTGGCGTGTAATTGTTCCGAATGAAGTTGTTTAAAATGGTTGGAATACTTAGAATCCTGAAAGAAAAAACCATCTATTAATCACTTCGGATTACGTCGAAGCCTCGAAAAGCCCGATGCAATTTACTGAAAAATTAAAAACGTATCTGTAAAAGTGGGTATCTTCTGTAGTGAAGCCTTCACTGTAACGCCAAGTTCGAGCAAATAGAGAATCTAAAAAAAGTGATTCCTGCAGTGGGAAAAAAATGAATCGGAGGTCGGCGGTACCGCCGAGCTCAATTAAGCCCGACCGCATAAATCTGATTAGTTTTTGAGCGATACCCGATCAGCGGTTTGTGGCCGCCCCGTCCATTAATTCTCAATTTACCGTAGGCGTTAGGACCTCAACCACGCTCTATCCAACATAGCACCAACGTTCAATGCGCGCTCCAGACGCCCCCCCCCACCCAATACAAATCCCTACTTTAATTAGTACAATTGCCTCAACTCTTGCTCTCTGACACTAGTGTCAAATCTGGAAACAGCTTCCGTACGGTGTCCAACTCCGAAGAGTCACCCATATTCATCGAATATATTAGTTTCGAAAATATCTTTATTAAAATAACACACGAATGGCTAATTGTATAAATCCGTGGATTGTCTTCGTGCGCCAATATGTATCGGCATACTAAATAATTAGAAGGCAGATGAAGTTGTTTGCTCTGACACCCCCCCGTCGATCTTTACCAAGATGGCTGTAAAATAGTTTTCGTTGTACCAAGGTTTCTCCGGCACCCAGGTTCGGGAATGAAGTTGTGTTGGTATGAATTTTTTCGGTTTAAAAATCGAGATACGGGTCTATGATAAGAGAAGTAATTAATGAAAGGCATGCAAGTAGCATTTAATTTCTAACATTAACTCTAGAAGAGTATACACCCGCCGTTCTTTCTTTGATAACATAACTTCTCTAAAATCCGACGGATACAACTCCTACGTCTCTTCACTTTCCACTCGTGATTATTCCTTGCCGAAAACAACCGAACCACTCCTCGCCTATCCCACAACGAGATTTACACAGTTTGTTAAATATTTTAAGTGTAGGTGGGTGATAGTGAAGACTGATAATTCAAGAAGTGACTCAATTATTGTTAATAGGTATAAAAAGCTTCCAAAATCAATCACCTTTAAAAATTCAGAGTTGGGTACAATTTATGAAAATGAAGATAAGGAAAATGACATTAAAGATGAATGGTCCAAACGGTGAACCAATTTATTTTACCATTTATTGGGAACTCATGCGGTAGTGCAAAACAGCAATGGTACAAAAAGGTTGAAGGACAGTTAATCAAACAATATTTAACATTAACAATTATATTGCAATATTTAATACATTATTTCGAACTGATGAACACATATTAATTATTGATTAAGATCTGAACTTCTTGAACAGAGGATGTTTTATATTTGATTGTCTTTTATATTCCATATAAACTGCATCGTCTGCACCAGACATTGAGCCCATACTGCCTTGGGTCCGGCGTACTCCTCCACTTCGGCTTCCACCAAAACCACCCTCCCCTGGAATCCTCTCTTCATCAGCATCAGTCTCACTCGCAGCCAACACCTGTTGTAGTAACTGCCCTTGTTCTTCTCGAGTTTTATACAGCATATCTGGTTCCTAATACACAGAAGGACAAATATGTAAATGCGAATATATAAATGCGAAGGATATAATGCTGGCAAACTAAGTGAACATAGTTCATTCCTCCCTGTCTCTTTGTTATGGGCACACTACTTTTCTATTGATACTGAATTCGCTTATCAATTTACAAACATAGAATGTATTATCAAATACACAATAAATTTAAATCTTTTATGAATATGAAACCTGATTATGAAAATATCCACATGACTTACATGTAATAAATTTATTATGCATAAATTTTCTCATTTATTATCATTATTTATAAGCTAATTCATTAAGTTTTTTATATTTCTGTAATAATGTTTAAAAAAGTACAATTGAGAAAATATATTGTTTTTATATTACCATATATTGTTGTATTATGATACATAAGTAGTTATAACATTATTTAGAACTAATCTTTTACTAATTTTATGAATCATTTGTTATTATATGGATGCATTTACTCAAACAAATCACAACATAGAACAATTAGAATACCTGTTCCATGCCAGCAAGTTTAGTAATCACTTTGTAGCTGTACCCTTGGTTTACAAGAAATCTTTGCCTTTTTCTTGAATAACTCATCTCCATTGTATCTTGTGATACTAGAGTATAAAAGAAGGCATTATACTCCTCAGCTATTGCACCTGTAATGCAAAATCAATTCATTTAATTTATATTTCATTAACTTAAATATTTTGTTGTTAACTGATAAAATATATTAAAACATATTATTTAGACACTGTTTCCACATAATATAACTGGTATCAAACTCATTTCATGGTGTAACAAACTGCTCACAATATAATGTAATGAATTTACTGCCATTTGCAAGCTAGTAAAAGTGGTATCTTAATATACATACAATATTTTGCAATATTCACATTTTAAAACCTTTTAAAAAATTGTGAAAAAGTAAAAACAGTTAAATTAAAAAACATTAACATAATTCCTTACATTATAATCTCTGAAATACCATTATATTGTCCTTAAAGAAAAATATTAACCCTTTTTTGCTCTCAGAATTCTTCCAAGACGTTGAGCTTCCTGCCTCCTTGAGCCACCATGAGATGATATTTGAATAAGGACATTGGCTTCTGGCAAATCAAAAGATGTATCGGCCACTTTACTTACGAAAATTGTGTTCACTTTTGGATTGAACTTAAAGTTTTGAAGGATTTGAATTCGCTCATTCTACAATACAAGAAAAGATTACACTTCATCACTGCATTTCTGTGAAATATAATATGCACAAAGCAAAAGAACAGGTGTAGAGTTTTACCTGTGATGTTGGTCCATAAATATATGGCTTGTTCATTTTTATAGCGTAGTGTTTCAGGGCAAAGACATTGTCAGAGAAGACAATAGTCTTATCACCTCTCCTTTCATGATATCGAATCAAAAACTGAGTTGCTCTGAATTTGTTTGGATTCATCACATACAATAGCTATAATATACCATTTCATTTGATAATTAGAGAAAAGTTAGATTCAAAACAATTTTTAATTATTGTTGACTTTTGAATTAATTATTAATACGCCCATATTTATAAATACACTTACAAGTTTTTTACTTGTTTTGCACATGAGGTATTCCCTATAGAATTCAGGTGTCATAGGACACCAAACTTCAGCACACTGCACCCTAGCGATGAACCCTCTTTTCTGCAGTTCCAACCAGTTGGCCTCATAAAGTTTGGGACCAATCAAAAAGTTGAGATCTGCAATTTTGTCATCTTCTCGAAGCAAGGTTGCAGTAAGACCAAGTTTACAATGTGACTGGACAATTGTAAGAACTCTACGGAACATTTTAGCTGGAATAGTATGTACCTCTGAAACAATAAACAATTTAGCACATTTATCCACTAAGATCACAGATTTGCATAAAACAAACTTCATTGAATACAAATCCAGTAATTAGAGTTTTTCAGAGAAAATAGACTGACATGTCTCCTACACTTTCCATATATCATTTTTCATTATTACTCATATACCTACCATCTAGTACCATTATACCCCATTCCTGAGTTTGAAGCCATTTCATAGTCTGCTCTGCCTCCCATGATCTCTTCTGAGTGTGAGTAATCATGGAATATGTTGTTACAAGTATACCACATCCCATAGGTTTATCTTTGGCCTCCGAAGTGAAACGGCAAATCATACTATCATCAGCTGTAAATGTACACTGTGAGTACTGCTGTATGATAAATACAGAGATCAACTTTGAATATTGGTTAATATTTGTTGTTTTTTCAAACTCTTTTTACAATGGCAATTCAAGACATATTTAGTTAGACAAATTACTACTTGATTTTATTTCATGATTCGCACAAACTTATTTTTATTACCTATTTATGTTTTTTTATTAATAATTTATAATATACCTGTGGACCACATTTTGAATTGCTGCTTCCACTGTTCCACTGATACTCCAGAATTGCATAGAACCAGTGCCCTTTTGCGGACAGTACAGCATGCTGTCACACCAACTAAACTTTTTCCAGCTCCTGATATGAATATTAGTGAAAAAGAATTATATTAAACCGAAATACAGTTTAAATCACATAAAAAAATGTGTTTTCAAATTTATACAAACCACAAGGAAGTACAATAACACCAGATCTGGCTCTTCCATTTCCAAACATTTTTCGTAAACTTTTTTCCTGATACGGGCGTAGTACAGCAGAAGGTTTTAGATCAATGCTGAAAAAATCATTATGAATGCAAATCATTAAATGAAAGTGCAAAATACATCATAGAATGATCAATTGCTTACCAACATAAAGGGGAAAAAATCATTTAATGTACATTTACGACAATAAAAATTATATTCAACTCACTTGATATCTTGATTAACAGTATCATTCCGAAAATCATACTCGGCCAATAAAGGATGTTCTAATTCAATGCACCTTTTCTGAATTACTTCTATTTTTTCCTAAAAATAAATTTTGTAAGTAAATAAAAACATTCTATTTACTCTGAAAGTACAAATAAGATCATCAATGTTACTTAGGCCTCTTCTTTTTTTTAATTACCCACAATGTGCCTCAAGATTGGTCTTTTCTTTCCATCCCAAAAAAAGGAACCAACAATTTGACAAGTTATTTAAAAAATATATGCATAATAATTACACATAATACAGTTCATGTTACAGTATATGTTATATAGTACAATTCTTTTGTTTTATTTTAATTTAATCTCTTTCTTTTCGGTGGAATGTATGAATATTTTACTCTCAATATTGCCTGGCATGTGGTTCTTTAACCTTATCTACTGAAATAATATAATATGACAATGAAATAATTCAATTCTTTAACACAACATCAGAAAAGCTTTCATTATTTATCTCTGGGGAAACCAGTCCTTAATACTTCATAAAAATAGATATTGACCTGATTAACTTCAAATGAGACGGTATTCGTTTGAACCTCTTCTTCATCATCTTCATCAGCCTTATCTATTTTAGCATAAAAATCTGAAATGTCATCTGGTACAGTAGCCTCCTGAATATCTGTCTGGCCTGGAACTTCTGTTACTTCGGGTATAGTTGTGGTTCCTGGTTTTGCACCAAACTACCGCACCATAACAAAAACATGTTAATAATTTCAGAAAGATAAATCTTTAAAATGAATTGTAAAAACTATTTCCAATTAAGAAATACTACTACTCACAAATCCACAAACAATTATTACATGTCATGAAACCCACCAAAATTAAATTCAGTGAAATAACTCACTTAGAATAAACTTTATAATTTTATTTTCCATATTGTATGAGTAATTTATATGTTGCGGTTTAACCACTAAAATTATTCAGTTTTTAAAAATATTGATAATATTTTACTATATAAATTAACAACACTCAAACCATATAGTGGTGTAAAGAAATACAAAAATAAATGGAGGCATGACTTCTATTTTCACAGACAAAAATAATATGACAACAGGAATAAAGAAATAAAAAATAAACATGTATTCTAATAATTATGAATTATAAACATAAAACATAAAATGTCATAGTAAATACATAAATAAAAAATTTCAAAGTAATATTATTCGAAATTTTATGTTAACTAGAGGTAAACATGCAGCTTAAAATTATATAAATGTATAAAGGATATTAAAATAAATTAATTAACCTGAGGTGCTGCCTTTTTAACTTCAGTATCTGTGATGAAATTTTCATCACGCCTAAGCCTGCATTGCTGTATAACTGGGTCTTTAAGCAGTTTCTGTAATACTTCTGGAAAGGGAGACTCCACAAAATACCTGTTATGTTTTAGAACCAATTTCACCTACAAATATAGTTTTATATTAAAGAAGATGATTATAGTTTGAAATCTTCACTTATGTCTAATGTCAACAATTATCATACTTAAAAAAAAAGAAATGTCATTTGCATAACTAGTGAAATTTAAGATGGACTATGAATATTAGATAAATACTCACACCTAGTTTTATTAACTAGAAAAAATTTAAATCTTACATACCTTTCCATATGAAAGAGTACAAAGCTTAATGAATTCTACAATGCCATCAGGAACACTGGTTTTACTTAGTCTTTTCAAATATTCTACAATGTCATGTGTTTCCAATCCAACACTTACAGCTGCATACAGTGAATAAGCAGTTAACTTGTACTAAAATCATAAGACAGGTTGCCACCATTTAAAAAAAATAAAAAACAAGTAATATAAAGTAATATCTGACTTCTGGTATAGAAATAATAATTGTTCATAGGAAATGAAAGTAACATTTTGTTGGTGTATAATAAATAAGTGCAAATAATTTAAACTGTATTATTATTTAACAATTAAAAATAAGTTTGTGACTTAATAGTAAAGATCATCTAATATATTTGAATGGAGCTTTTTATAATGGTATTCAAAAAATACTTCGGTAAATACATACCACACACATACATTTATTTACACACACAAACCTACCTCATGTATGTGTTCTGGGCGACAGACAGGCTCTGATATTGCAATTAAAAAGTCATGTGCATGTTTGTAAACTGGAGAAAATGATTCGAGGAATATGTGACCATTTGGTGCCTAGAAAAAAATTTAAATAAATATAGCCAATTTTTAATGTAGTTTATTTTTATCTTACATGACTGGAGCAAGAAGGATAGAATAAATATATATCCTGCAATTAGTTTACTCTAGTCTGGTATGCAAACAAACTTACTTTACAGACATGTGTATATTTCATTTTCAATTAACCCAACTACAAACAAAAGTAAATATGTTTCCTTTATATCAGAGAACATAAAATGTTAATATTTTTATTCTAAATTTAAAAAAAATATCACGCCTGATAATACAATTTATCAATAAGATACACCATTATGTATACTGATGAACATGTAATTTACAAATTACTTACAACCCACAATGGTCTATTGCTGTGATCATTTTTTAATGTCATCTGAGAACGATAATCCTTAGCTCCATACTCATCTTCAATCACATTCTGATCAATAGTTTCAACATTATTTTTGGCTGCTCCAGGTACCCCATCTTATATTTGCAACACATAAGGGATATATAATTAATGATAACGATTATTTATATAAACTTATAAAAATTACTGATTTCAAACAGATTTTACCTTCTTCATTTACATCACCAAAATCTTCACATACTTCTTCTTCATCCTCCTTTCTTCTTCGCTTTGCTTTTCGTTCTGAAATGAAAACATGTTAATGTTTTTATTTTTTATCATGATAATACATAAAATATTAAATAAATAATTAATGTTTGATCACCATAAGGCCCAGAGTAATTCTTTATTACCCTATTATGATCTGATAATTTTTTTATCAGTGGCATATTAAATATATGCAGATCACCAAACAGGTATCAAATTAACACATACCTTTTATACGATATTCCTTTTTGTTCTACTAAATCCCAGTATCAGAAACACAATAATAGTAACGGGTTTTTATGTAAGTGACCAAATAAATTATCAAGTTTATGTGAAATGCATATATTTTAACACAGCAATGTTAGAATAACAAACTGCAGTAAGTTATTAACACTGTTTACACAATTTCATAACTACACATTGTCATAACCGTACAATTTCATAACATACAAGGGCTTTGAATGCTAAACTCATTAGAATCCTAAAGTAACATAATACAGAATTTTCTTACCAGTATTTTCTTTCTTGTAACGCTTAGGCCCTCCCATCGTAGTACACATATATAACACAACTGAAACCTCAATCACTACCAACTGTTTGATGCCAACTTGATATTACCATTTGTATCACATTTCCCAAATTGTTCCGAATACTTAATGTTCTATTTAAATTATTTGAATACTCAATTAAATTCTATTTTAAACGGTCCTGCGTTTATTCATGTAAGGTAATTACCATTAGGTTTTCTTAAACATATTTCTACACAATTGCAGAAATCACGTCTACTAATAATGAATAATATTTGTACCGACACAAATAATAATTTGTGGGAACTATTACATAATAATGGGGGAACTATTACAATATAATAGTTCCTCCTTTCCTTTTAATATACTATGTCAGTGGTGGTACGCGGAAAATTGTGTTTGTTGCAAGTTAGTGGTTCCAATTAAGTACAACCCTTTTGTGATTGACATTGTTGTTGTGTTTGTTGTCGCGTTATGGGTGTCGTTTTTTGACAGTTAATTGTATACAAACTGATTATTATTGTCAATACAATTATGCAATGGTAATACAATAATCCTCAATTCAAATAAAGTCAATTTTAATGAGTTACGCAAGTGAGAGATTGAACAGGTAGTGGCAGTCCTTCACTTGCCTATGAATCTTTCATTTTCTGTACTAACGTACTTCTAATTTGTGATTCTAAATAAATACAAGTTTTAACGTGTTTTTAGTTTAAGTTTTGATGTTTTGTTTGTTTTTTTATTATCTGTATATTTATCTTGATATTTATTTATTTTTTGTACAGGTCGTACAATTTAACATGGCTGGTGCAAATAAAAAGCAAAAATATCTTCAAATTCAAGCAGCAGGGATTTTAAAAGTGGGATGACACATAAAGGAACTAAAACGATTCCTTATTCTGGAGTATGTTCTGTAGTATGCCCTGCATATTCATCGGTTAAAAGGCATTCTGAAACAAATCATGCATCGATTCTCGGAAGAAACAAGGATGAACGAACAGAATGTATTGCTCGGGTAGAAATAGAAATGCGAAGTCAACATCTTTAATAAAATACGTCGTTTTGTGGCTCTCCACAACTATGGTATTGGTTGAAAGTGAGGAAACACAAATTTTATAGAAACAAGTTGAGGGTGTATTTGACGGGATAGTGGCTGGAATCTGAGTTATGAGTAGACGTATATGTTGGAGCATTACCATTTGACCCCTTAATTATTAAACCCGTATCTGTCTAATAGCGGATAAACAAGAATTTCACTACTGTTAATTAAAACTGGAACAATTGTAGTATCAGAAATATTGAAACAGCAAAAATACTGCCAATTACTCTGCAGAAGAACCCTACTAATAAAGTTTGCAAATGAATAATTAATGATCCAGTAAATATCTATCGAGCCCTATTTATAGACGAATATGTCGTCGTACAACTGTTATTTCATCTGCGCAGGTAAGTGAGCTGTTTTTAAAATATCTTATATAATGTTAATGTGGAATTTACACGGTATAAATATAAATTAGATAGTATAATAAATGAATTTATATCGTTAATATAATACAAGGAGTGACAATTTGATTTTTTGAATACTTTGCTGGCACCATACACGAGAGAGGAAAAGATGGATTGAAAACTAAATTCTCCATTTTTTCGATAGTATAAATAATGAAAACTTACTTTGACGTCAAAACCTTATTATTTTCATGATCAAGTTTCAATTATTAACTATTAATGCTTTATTAATAATATATTAACCGACAAAAGTAAGTTTTTAAACAAAAATATTTTAACCTCCCCAGTACTTTTCATATTTTCAATTCTTCAGAATATTTAATTGTCACATCAATACTTAAAGTTTTACATATATCGCCAGTGAACAATATCCGTTCAATGCATACAAATATCCGTACGGTGGACAACTCTTTTATTATTCTAAGAGAATTACGTGTTTCGAAGTCAGAATGGGTCTGCTGGTAGAAGCACTTTGGCTGTTGGCCTTTGTCAGCTGTGTGGCCGCAGTAACGGTCGAATTAAGTCTGGATGGCTCCTACACCACTATCAGCTCTCCGGGTTACCCGTATCCCATTCCGCCCAACACCAGGTACAACTGGGAAATTAGAAGCCCTCCCGGAACAAAAGCATCGCTCTACTGCTACGAAATAAGGCTCATCCAGGTAGCACCTAATCAGTTATTACTCAACAGTATAGTGTACGTAGCATAAATTATGTATAAAATACCGCTATACCAGAAGAAACAACAGACAGCACATGGCCACACGGTAATTTAAATGACCGTACTGTCTTTCGCCAATCGTGATGGCATATAATATTGCAATAACACAATTAAGGTTCGAAATCATTTCGTATAGGTTCTAATGGACACACTCTATGTTTCAACTAACAGTCTGTCCGGCAATTACATTATTACAAGAAAGTTTCAATCTAATTCCGGTTTCTTCTTTCAACTTCCAGATCAGCAATTTAAACTTAACTCAGGTATTAATCGTGCGGATATATTAATTGTTTCAATCGGAGGGATTGTTGGAATCACCGTATGCCACCGATGATTAATCCTTTGTGATCGTGCACAGGACAATCCGCCCGGATGCGACCAGGACCTCTTGGTAATAGATGGGGGAGAAAAGAGGCTGGAACTGTGCGGCCAGCACCACGGCCTATCGGTGCTCTCGAGGGAGAACGTGATTTACGTTTACTTGATGACCGGTGAAGACGAGTCCGGGGGCTTCACGTGCGTGGCGCGGAGCACGAGAGAGGCCGGCGGGCCGGTGACTACGCCCCAGCCCATGCCCGATCCCCAACCGGAGCCCAAACCCGAAGTGGGGCCCCTCGAAGTGCGGGTCGATCTGCCGGCCGGCGGTGAGCCATACCAGTTCACTTCCTATAATTATCCCAATCTCCCGCCCGACTACCTCAAACAGGACTGGCACTTCAACACCGCGTCCGGATCCGCCGTCCGCGTCACCTGTTCAGACCTTCGTCTACTCCAGGTGAGTTCGTATTACGTAACTTTTTGAACGTCCGTGTCCTAGACGTGCTCGTGTATCCGAGCAGTAAAATATCGCACACGCGCTTCTCTTAATGAGTGCACGCGTGCCTATTGAAAATTGGCGACAGCCTGCGTCCGAAATTGCATTAGCGATTTCGTAGCAACGGCCGTTTTATTTAGGGTGTTTAATTTCAGAAAACTAACGGGGAATGCGCCGATGAGACAGTGACGGTGACCGACGGGAAGAGCACTCAGGTGCTGTGCGGTCTCAAGTCCGGTTTCACGATGCTGTCTTCGTCGAACAGGATGAGCGTCTCGTTCAGAACGGGTAAATACGCTCGGGGTGCGTTCAGCTGCGAGGCCGAGGGCAAGCTGATGGACTGGTATGGGGAAGTGACGACGACAACGACGACGGTGGCCCCTCCGCCTCCCTACCTCGGGATACCCTCAGAGGAAGTAGACTCCACCGAGCACGGCGTACTCCCGGGCCCCAAATCGACCAACTGCCGTTGTGGATGGGCCAACAAGGTGACATTTTATATCCGTCGTAGTCTCTATTTATTTGCGGAACACAATAAGGTTCAGTCCTTCGATACTAGTTCCATATATAATATATACCTTTTTCCTCGCGACTGCTTTTAAAAACGCAAAGCTTTATTACAAGAAATGATATAAATGCACGTAATGAAAATACACGAGGAAGTGCTCACAAGCGATGCCAACATCATACGGGCCTCTACCCGGTTTACAATATATAACGATCATCTTAACAAAGGGCTTTGCCAAATCTATACGTTGTTTATTTACATCTCTTAATGCCGTTTGGGCCCCCATAACTACTCCCCCCAGATTTGACAAACCCTTTGTTAAGGACTATTTACAGGTTTCAAATTCCTACTAGCTAAAAGTCCGGGACAGGATTTCTTCTGTACTTCTCCTCCTTGTACAATCCTGCATCCTCTTCTGTTCCTGTGCCGGTCCTCTGCGCTTTGACAGGAACGATGCTCATACAAAAATAAACAAAATTAATAAAATAACATGAAATAAACTTAAATTAAAATCTTATCCTGCCGAGGAGTCCTAATAATTTACAATTTTTCCGGCGATCGAGGTCGGGAATCCGTCCGCGGACTGTTCCCCTTATTCCACGCTCCCGGATTGCCGCTGAACTCGATCGCCGACCTGTCTCCCGAACTTGAACTTCGTCCGCGAACCGTACTTTCTTTCTTTCTTTCCGCGGAGTCCGCAGCTCCTTGAGGTGGGCGGTCTCGCGTCGCCCTGCAGGGTTGTCGGCCCTCTCAAGTCGTACCGGTTTCTGTTCAACAACCGCACGACCCGATACGGCCCCAGATACCGCGGATCCGTCTTCCTGCGCCGGCAGGTTCTTCCTGAAACCACATCACCGCGCGTATTCCTTCGAGCAAATTCCCTTCTGTTTCCGCGTTATGTCTGTCAGTCATTTCTGTTTTCGCTTTTACGATCCTGGCCGACCCGCCACCCGTGCGATAGGGAATTTGCTAAATCGTGCGGGGTCTGACCCGTCGTCGCGGAGTGTACACTATAGTTGTAGGCTGGACGGCCCTAGCCATTGCGTTCGTGTTAGACCTTTTCCGGCTTTCAGCAAATTTAAATGCTCCCAGGGTCCATGCAAACGCTCGATCATCCCGTGGGATTGCGGATGTCGCGGTGTCGTATAATGCCAGCCGATATCTAATTCTTTTAATGTATCACGGAGACGCTTGTTGTCGAAGCTCACGGCCTTTATCCATTATTAAATTGGGCTTGCCTTGTACCGCGAATCGTTCCAATAATGCCGTTCTAATTGCGTTCGCTGTTTATTCCTAATTCGCCGGGCGTAGGCTAGGCGTGAGTACTCATCAATCGTCGTGAGGTACTTTTCCTTTTCCCAGAAGAACACGTCTATCTGGACTCTCAAACCCAGCTCTGTCGGGGTCGGTTATAACCATCCGCGGGGCTTCTAGCGGTCTCTACATACTTTATGGTTTTGCACACGAGCACTCGCCGACAATTTCTCTAATTGTTGCCCAGCATGTTGGGCCAATAATATTCCTTTCAGGTGGTCTAACGTTTCTTTCTCCTCTGTGGTTAATACCGGTATGGTAACTATTAACTATTTCGCGTTGGCGCGTCTCCGATTTTATGGTTTCCACCATCCTGTCGCAAACTATTAGCTGGCCGGTCCGTCCTATTTGCCCTGCTAGGTAGGCTGTAATCAGCCTCTGTTCCAGCTCTCGGGAATCGGTATACGCATGATACGATCTGTCCTGATCCAGTACCTGTTGTAAAATCTCTACTAACTGTTCGGTCGACGCGTCTGTCCCCACGCAGAACTGTCGTTGTCCGCGTATGCATACCGATCGCGCTCCGTAGTTATTTCCGATCCTGTACCGCTCCACTAGGATCAACTGATCCCGCTTATCGTTGATTGCGACAGTCAGTCACTCCTGACGGAAGGTCAGATTCTGGCTCTTCCGGGGTGACGGGTGGTCTCTCTTCGGTCGTTCCTAGACCTCTATCGCTAAACGCCAGTCTCTCGGTATCTCAGGGGCGAATGGGGTATCTTCCTCTCCGGCCACCTCTGGGTCGTCCGCGTTTTCTCCGGCGTTGATTTCCTGGAGAGACAGTCTGCCACCACGTTCTCCAGACCTTGTGTGCGAATATCACGAAGTCGTACGCGGCTAGCCGCTCTTTCCACTTCGTGATACGCGCAGACGTCTCCTTCAGTTTGTCAACCCAGACTAACAGCTTATGGTCCGTCGGACCGCGAACGATCTCCCAAACACGTACGGCAGCTGAATTGTTCCCCATACGACTCCCAGGTTCGCGCTCTATCGTGCTATAATTCCTTTCCGCGGCCGTTAGTTTCCGACTCGCGAATGCGATAGGCCTGTCGCCATCCTCTTCCGGTTGGGAGAGGACCGCGCCTATCGCTTCTTGACTTGCGTCCGTCGTTATCACGAACTGCTGTTCGAAGTCGGGGAATTTCAACACGGGGGCAGAGCAAAGGGCCTCCTTACATCGTTCGACCGCATCCAGGACTCTTGCGGTGATGCTGAACTCCTTCCCCTTTTTCAGCATCGCCGTCAAGGGCTCCGTCATGTGGGCGAACGACCGGATGAACCGCCGATAATATCCGACCATACCCAAGAACGTCCGGACCTCCTTAACGTTCTTGGGTACCGGCATTTCCCTTATTGCCCTGATCTTATCCGCATTCGGACTCACTCCCGTGGCCGTAATCTCGTGTCCCATGAACTTTATTTGATCTACTGCCAACGTTGTCTTGTCGGCTGCGACCTTCAGACCAAATTCTTTGATCCTCTCGAATAGCTTCCCGAGGTGGCGTTCGTGGTCTTTCAACGTCTTGCTGAAGACCACGATGTCGTCCATGTATATCTGGACACACCCCTCATCTAATCCTTCGAAAATTCGTCCATTAACCGTTGGAAGGTCGCTGGGGCATTTTTAATCCGAATGGCATCCGTAGGAACTCGTAATGTCCACGCTCGAAACTGAAGGCCGTCTTTCACGTCTTCTGGATGCATACGTATCTGGTGATACCTGGACTTCAGGTCGAGCGTGCTGAACACTCGAGCACCCGCCATCCTATCTAACATCTCTTCCAAGCGGGGCAGCAGGGTACCTTTCCAGCCTAGTCCTACTGTTTAATTGCCTGTAGTCTACTACGACTCTATATTTCTGTACTCCATCTGCCCCTACTTTCTTGGGGACTACCCACAGGGGGCTGAATGACGACGTTGATCGCCGTATAATGCCCTGTTCTATCATCTCTTTAATATGTTGGCTAATTATTTCTTTCATTGCCTGTGGGTATCTACGCGGCTTAACATACACCGGTTTGTGCCCTCAAGGTCTATGGTGTGCGGACCTGCCCGTTGCTGTTAACGGCTCTCCCATCCTTATAAAACGTATCACCATACCGGTCTTTAATTTTGCCTACTAATTTCTCTCGCGCGGTTTGAGCGCTCTCAGCCGCCGTGACCGACATGTCCGCGACCCTTTGTCCCACGCCTCGCGCTATACTGTCAGTTGCCCAGGGTTACTGTCCAACAGCCGTCCGTCAGTCGCTGTTCCCCGTTCACCCTTCGATTATGTGCACCCGATTATTACGTCGTATTTTCGGCTGGGCAACGTCGCGACGTGTACCGCGGCAGTTCCCGATTACCGGTCAGTTTCCGGAGGTGGTATCTTCGCCTCGCCCTGCAGACGTTCCACTCCGGTCACGGTTCTGACCGTACATTTACACGGGTCTCCCGATGTGGTTCCCGGAATTTCCTGCATGCCGCAGGCGAGATCAACGTGGAATCGGACCCCGTATCTAGAAGGCCCACAATCCCCAGGACTTAATATAGATCACGGGCAGCAAGCCTGGTCGCGCGCACACTCCCGGGGTGAAGCCCCGTTACCCCGGTGTCCGCTGCCCGTGTGCCGAGACCACTCACCTCGCTGGAGTGGCGTCGTCCGCCGGATTCCGGCCGTTGTTTCTGGGCTCCTTCCTCGACCTCCGGTCCTCGCTCGAGCTCGACGACGCCGACGATGACCTCTGTGAAACCTCTTCCAGTGACCCGTTGCGGCCTTTGTTCGTGGATGAAGTCTTCAGAGTCTGACTGAACCTGAAACTGACGAACTTATATTCTTTAATACGTGGACCTTTGGTTTCCGCGATCCCTTCCTCTCGCTCGTCTTCTTGTCGCCGATGCCTATTTCCTCCAGGGCGGGTCGCACTTCCTCCATAACCTTGACGGCGTACGCCAGGTGGCTCTTCTCCTGGTTCGCGCTCCATCCTAAGATCCTTGCCCACCGTCTCCAGATCGAGGCCCTCGACCCAGCGTAGTGTTCCTTCAGCCGGTTTCGGACCTCGATCCAGGGCTGCTGGACCTGCAACCCGATTTCCCGTAAGACGGACCTATCAATCCGCCCACGAGATCCTCCACCAGTGGCGTGCAAAGTTCCGGCGGCAGCCTGCCGTCACAAATTTCTTTGTGAAGGCCGTCCGCCTTCTCTAACCACTCAGGTGAGGTCGCGGGCCTGACCCTCGAACGGCCACAGGTTACCTATTCGGACCGCCAGATAGGATGTCCTATGATTCTGTGCGGCCATCCATGCCGCCGTTGTGGCTGCGTCCATGGTGGCCTGGTCGAAGGGTGATTTTGGCCATGGTTTCTCACTATGAAGGTGGCTGGTCTAATGATCGTCCTCTTGTCGTCGGCCAGTTTTCCTGCTGATCAGACAGACGAAAGAACCACGCGCTCGAAGAGGAGGTGTAAAGAGAGAGAGAGAGAACCGAAAGAAAAGAGAGAAGAAAAAAAAAAATTCCGGCTTCGCACTGTACTGTTCCCGGGTTTCGGCACCAGTTAAACTTTGCACGGGAAATTCACTGTTTTTAAAAAACGCAAAGCTTTATTACAAGAAATGATATAAATGCGTAATACAAGAAAATACACGAGGAAGTGCTCACAAGCGATGCTAACTATCAACTCGCGAGGCCTCTGCCCGGTTTACAATATATAACGATCATCTTAACAAAGGGCTTTTGCCAATCTAACGTTGTTTATTTACATCTCTTAATGCCAGTTTGGGCTCCTATGGCTTTAACTTTGATATATATATATATATATATATTATACTAAAGTCCGAGGTATAACTATATATATATATATATATATATATATATAACCTTTTTCCTCGCGACTGCTTTTGGAAGGCGTTGCATAAGTAGTATAATTAGAGCCGGAGTTTTATGGCCTTACTTTTTACCAGCATCCAGAAGCCAGAATAGTGAACGGGGTTGAGACAAGACCCAATGAGTTCCCCTTCATGGTTGCCGTCATCGACACATTTAGAGGGTTCCAGTTTTGTGGGGGTTCGCTGATCACTGCTTACCACGTTTTAACCGCTGCTCATTGCACCTACAAGCACCTCTTGGCCGGAAGATCGATTTCGGTTGTTATCGGAGACCATAACTTGTACACAGGTATGTTCATTACATTGTTAGTGCTAAGAATAAAAAACAAGCTGAAATCATTATTCCAGATTTGAACGAATAATTATAACAACTTGACCGATCCAGAAAGATTCAATATTCGAAAAGAAGATGCGATCAGCTCGAAACGCTATTTATGCGAAACCACGATTAACTTACATCATTCACGGTTACAACAGGATTTGTTGTAAATCGCCGACTTCGATTGATTAATAATAATGGTTCCTTTCTTTCAGACGATGAAACCAACGCAACCAGAACGATTGAAGTAGTTAGAATTGTTCAGCACCTCGAGTACAACGCTTGGAGTTTAAAGAACGATATAAGTTTACTTGTGCTAGGTGAAAGAGTAGAATTCAATAGGTTGGTTGGTCCAGTTTGTTTGTCCAAAGTCCAGCTTGAAATACCCATGCAGTATGTGTCAATTATAGGTATGAAACATTAACTTTTTATTTTTTCCTTATTTTTAAAGCGCAATTGTGCTTTTGCCTATATGCGCTTAAACATTAATTTAATAAGAACCCAATTCAACCATGTTTAAAATATTACCCGCAGTGATATAAAGTGGCCGATTTCAATCGTGTAGTAAAAATCGGAATGTTTTGCATTAAATTGTCCAATGTGAGCTGAAGGGACATATATTTTCAACTAGGTTGGGGCAACCTCAGATGGCAGGGATCCTCTCCGGATGTTCTCCAGAAGGTGCACGTACGAGTCGTGCACAGGAGTTCCTGCAGCAAGTATTCTTCTTAGTCGATGACATAAACGCAACGCAAATATGCACTTACGCATCGGCAAAAGCTTCATGCCAGGTGAGAGCAGAATTCTTCTCTTCATTCTAACACAAAATTAATCCTGATTTTGAATTGTTCTTCTTCGGTTTTCTTGTTCGTGTAAATATTTTAAATTTCTAATCGCGTCGATGTTTATTCAGGGCGATTCGGGAGGTCCGGTGATCTGGCTCGATCCCGAGACTAACCGCTACGTCCAGGTCGGACTTGTGTCCTTCGGCACCGTCTGCGCAGACACCAATCCCACCGTCCACACCGATGTAACAGCCTACTATGACTGGATACAAGATAACATCAAAGGTATTCATTTTCAATTCGACAGCATTTCTCCAAGACACGAGAGAAAATTATATTTTACAGAGTAGATTAAGATTTTTTATGGGATATTTTATTCCCATCCGGTTTCAAAAAATCCGGACCGAACGGCTCTTACATAGAGAGCAGTTAAACATCCCTATGGATCAGCTCTCGCACATACTCAGGTATCAAGAGTTATATATAACATATAAATAATAATATATTATATTATATTATATTATATATATATATATATATATATATATATATATATATTTAAATTCATGAAAAAAGTTGGACATTAAGAGTTATGAGTAATATGGTTGGCCACTAGTCTGTATGGGTGAGGTGCAGATGAATATATAATTAACCGTAGATTTGTTGTGTTTCTGTCTCCCCTCGCTGGTTTGGTCTTTTGCTAGACCGGTTTCGGCTGCTCGCCATCTTCAATAGCGGTGTTGGTCACTATTGGCACTTTGGATGTTTTTCGGACTTTGGTGTCGTCACAGACAGTACAAGTGACAGTGACAGTGCAGTGAGGATGCCCGAAAAACATCCAATCCGCTACTGAAGATGGCGAGCAGCCGAAACCGGTGTCGCAAAAGACCAAACCAGCGAGAGGAGATAGAAACACAACAAATCTACGGTATTCAAACCCCTCGCAGACCACAAAACAGGTATGTTAAAATATAATCTAACCTTTATTATATTATCTACAGAAACCATGCCTCAAGAAACCTGCAGCAAGATACCTTGAAGCCTTCATCTAATGTATTGGAGCCCGAATTGTCTTGAAATGAATTGTTTGATCATTATTGAAAACATGGATTTAATTTTAAGTATACAATTCTACATGATAAATTGTCTTTTTGAAGTAATATTTATTCCTACCTACTACCTTATCCCAGAATCCTATCTCGGTGATAATTATTTTATAATATGCCATATACTTACTGTGCTCCATCGAAGTAAAAGTCACTCTGGGAGGTAATCCCTGACTCAATTCTCTTTTACAATATCTACAACACAAAAAACCTGCAGCAAAATAAATTGCTAAGTTATTTATGTTGCATCGAAAGTTTGATTTGTTTCTCTGTTTTGTACAGATACAAAGTAGAGGGTTAAATATAGGATGAGATAAAGTTATGTGGTGAGGTATACATTATATTATAAAATTACCTTGGAAATATTAAAGAACTTAAAAATAATTAACATACTTATCGAAAGTATATAATTTATTAACGATGATAACAATACATATTTTAAGTTTTATTGTACACTTATCAAACACAAAGAAATTTAATTTCAACTTGTTCTGTGAGTACGCTGTAATCAACAATCTATCATGGATATAGTTCTTTCATGGAATATTTTTGTTTTAGTGGTTATTTATTACATATATATCTGTAAAACCTTATTAACAATTGTTGGCACATTTATACTGTCTAACACACATTAATATCTCAAAAACCTATTGTCTCTTCACTATCAATAAAATATTATTTGGCAAAATATCTATTTCATTTGGTTGAAACATACACACAATTATATATATATATATATATATATATATATATATATATATATATATATATAAAATTACAGACGAATATTTTATTGACCTCTGAGAGGACAATACATATTAAAGAGAATACAATAAATATAGGATACAAAATCAAATGCAACACTCAATTTACAATATATTACAACTCAAGCTCATTAAACAAAATCAGTTAAATTCAGACATCTTACAATACTTGAACTGAATTTACAACCATTATACAAATATCTGTACATTTCAACATTTGGATTGAACTTATACCAAGTCCACATAAATAAATAAATCTATATATATATATATATATATATATATATATATATATATATATATATATATATATATATTGAGACAATTATTACAGAAATCCGAAGTTCAGTGATTTGCTTCAGATTATTACATGTTGATACAACTGTGTAAGTTCATAAACCACATGTAGTTCCTTCAACATATGCATTTGTGAACAAATTTTTGTGGTTGTGGACAGGGTGTGTGTAATAAAAACTACACAACAGATATAATGGACAATCATTTTAAATTAAATATACAATTTACTGGAATGTTACAATTTTCAATTCTAGAACATATTCTTGACATTTAACACAGCCTTTTAAATAGTAAATATATATTCAAGATTTGTATTATTAATAATAATTAGAGTATTAATAATAAAAACTTGTAATTATATAAGTGATTTTTTTATCATCCTTTATCCTCTTTTAAGGCTTTTATACACAATTTACAAGCACAATTATACTATGTACAATAAAATCCATATATGTGTATGTGTGTGTGAGTAAGTACAGACGGATCAAATATTGGTATACCTAACTCATTCCCAGTCAACTTAAGTAGTCACACAATGTAAAGATATGTAACTGTCACTACATCAAAAGCAGTCTTATTCATATTGAACACCGTATCAATAGGGACCATGTAAAAGATATGAATTACTTACATTATGAATAACACATAATAATTACATTTATTTATGAAGTTCTGTATGAAGAATTTGTTAACATTTAACTCTGTTATTATCAATATTTCTTGACATGATGTAATATTTTCATGGGAGATACTTACAGAAAAGGTATTGAAAATGGAGAGAACAGACAGAGAAACATAGCCACTACTGTAATACTTGCCACATAGATGTCTATGTGCTATAAACCATATCTAACACTAAATAATATTCAACAAGATATTACAACAGAAAGAACACCAATTATTACCATATTATTTATTTGTGTTCATGGACATGTATATGTATATATATATATATATATATATATATATATATATATATATATATATATTTAAACCTTTCATAGTTTTTTTATATATAAATCAGTTCTTCATAATTTCAGCTCTTCATTTTATGCTATAATGTGTACAATTAACTGTGCCTCAACACCCAGAGGGTAACACAAATTCATTATTATGTTTCAAATAATGGAATGTGACATACTACAATGCAGTAAAGAATTAAAAAAATATTTTTACATTATTGAAACCAAAATTAAATTGGACTGAAACTATACTTTGAAATATTCTCCATATTTAAATAAATTCATAATGATATTGTATTCAAATTCAGAAATAAAATTGAATAGCATGAATGTTAGGTCAGGAAGCCTCAACAAACAACAGTAAAAAAGATAATTCTCAATTGAGAAGAGAATATTAACATCATTATATACTAAAATTTATCAGAACACATCAGTTACTGTTAGAACATGCATTGAAACTATGTCACAAGGTGAAGATTAAATAGTTAATTATAAGTTACGAAAGGGTATTCGTTGTGGCAAGGAATGCCCTGTTGTCAGTTGGGTAAACTCTCGAGAGGAGGACTAGCGCTGAAGCTAGAGCAAGTTTGACTGGGGCAGCACCGTGTCCAGGCAGGCTCACAAACACTGTTGCGACTCCAGCCACACCATCATCAGTCGGCTCTATAGCGACAGGCCTTACATACTGTTGTTGTTGCTGCTGCTGCTGCTGCTTAGTGGTGCTCCGTCTCCTGGAACGTGGCTGATGCTGTTGTCGGGGGCTACCACCAATTTCAGCCCCTAGCATAAGGGATACAGTGGCGAATGGACGTTTGGCCATATGCAACATCTCAACGACATGTCTCCTCCTGGCACGCCTTGCTTCAGCAGCCTGTTTGGCCTTCCAAGCTACGACACAGGCTGCCAGGAATAGGAAGAAGCAGGAAAAAAAAACTGAGAAGAAGACAAAAAGGTCAATGTGCAATTGGTCTTGTCTGAAGCATAGGGTGCCGTAGGCAGGAGGCTGGGCATGATTGGCAACCAATGCAAGATAAAAGCGAGTTGAACCCAGGTCATGCTTATCGTGCGGTAATGTGACCACAAGCCTGTCTGTTAGATTGTCCACGACAAGCACTGTGTTCCTCCTTGTCAGAGTCACAAAGGTCCGAGGTGAGGTGGCCACGACCTCTTGAAGACCCAAGGACCCAGGTACCTTCTGTTCCTCTCCACGTATCCATCTCACAAAGCTCATGTTAGATCCTGTATCCCCCATAGTGTCACTCCATCCACCACCATCCAGTTTCGTCTTGTACCTACAAAGAACAAAAAAATAATGTTAACTGTAACAGACATAAGCAAAAAAATTTAAGCATCAGTAATAACAACAGAACTCATTTGAGGACATTTTGGACAATTTGATATTCTATCACACCTTTTTCTGGAACAAGTAGCTTTCACATATGGAAGAAGAAGGGGGTAACATCATACTCTTTTAATAAGAGAACATTTTTGAATTTGAAGTTGAAGGAAAGTTTAAAAAGTTAAAAAAAAGAAGTAATTCAATGATCACTCTACCAATTAAATCTGGTTTGGAATGATTTACTGACCTGGCCACCTTTAATTCTAAACACCTCAGGCAATTAGGAGGCTGGTTGTAGTAACAATTCTTAATTTCACATTTACAATAAAACATTTAAATAGTATGTAATAAATATTAGTGACTGTAGATATATTATTTAAAATAAAAAATGACCTAGGGTCCATTTCAATGTAATGTGCACTGGTAGAAGAGTTGACTCGCACAATAAATGTGTCATCCCTCGGACTGAAATAAAGTTTGAGGTTCCCCTGCGTCACATCTACTGTCACTCTGATGTCCACATTCATAAATCTTGGTTGGACCGCAAAAAACACCTAAGATAAAATTAAAATATCACTCACAAGCCTGAATGTATTGAGAAAATACATATTAGATTGTTTTTACACTTAATACAGATTATATAGGAGAAAATGAGGATTATTTAGAACACATTAGACATTTTAACACAATTATACTTTTGTAATTCATTCTTGCTGTGTAATAGTATTGTAACACTGGCATAACGCCTATTCAGTTTCCTTTTTCTAAAATTTGAGAATCAATAATGAGTCAGGATAATAAAACTGTAAGCAATATGTACATACTGAGTGGCCTGGGGTGAGAGGTGTAGGCTTATGGCGACAATGATCTATAAGACTTGTGTCAAGACAGTATTTGAGGTCAACACTCATCTGTTTGTAGCACTGGTGGCCACCTGTGGGTGTGCCCATGTAAGAGTCCTTACATTTTGAGCACTGCACAGCCCAGCACTCCTCCATACCGCCACCTCCATTCCCTCCACTGCCACCTCCACTACTGCTCCCTCCCCTCCCACTCCCAGCCCCACTCAAGCAGCTCGTGTCACTCTCAGTGTTGTTCCCACAGTTGCAACTGTACAGAAATATTTCCATATTATTATTACTTCCCAGGTGGAAAGAATGTAATTTAAGGTTGTTTGGTTATAGCAATGAGGCAGGAGAAATAATTTACCATCCGTGTCAAAGACTTGCGCTAGTTTTTTTGTTAAAGTGAAATAGCGTCTGCATATATAGACAGCGTAAAAGTATTAATATAAATAAAATACTTACCCTTCTCCAGTGATGGGGTGACACATGTCACCGTGCCCATTGCACTGGCAGGGACGGCAGCCCATCCTCCTGTCCTCTGAGCCCCTGAACTGACCTTCTATACAGTCTTCACACTTGTCACCCCTGGTTTGGTTTCCGCAACTTAAACACCTGGCAAATTCCACCAATATATTTCCCACAAAAACTGCTGCGCTAGCTGTGCAGACTATACAGCCTAGCTTGAATAAGTGAGTATAAATAATGAGAAACAGAATACCTGGCTTTAGAAACTGGTCCCTCTTGTAAGAATTGTTCAACTAGAGTGCGGTCAGTATCGATGGTGTAGGGGAAATGAGTAAGGGAATCATTGACACATATCCAAGTGTGCCCGTTGCAGTAGTCTGAGCAAGGCACACAGTGTCCATTGTCAGTTGGGTCTCCCACGTATAGAGGGTGACAGCGGTTGCAGCGTGCCCCCTGGGTGTGGTTCATGCAACGGAGACAGGTATCCAGTTTATCGGGGCCAGAGCAGTCTGAGTGGCCGTTGCACTGGCATTCGAGTGAGCAGCTGGAGCCCACCCACCCAAAGTAACACCGGCAGACATCTGGGCTGATACAGGTGCCTCTAACACAGCCCTGAGAACAAACAGGGAGACAGGCACCACCCGGACCTCCCGGACCCCTATATCCCGGACCGCACTCACACCTGTAACCTTCCTCCAAGTCCACACACTTTTCACTTACAGGATCACACTCATGATGCCCGTTCACACACTCATTTTCGGGGGGACACTTTGCATAATGCCACTTTGTCTTCTTTCCCCCACCTTCCACGTTTCCATTGTCCTCAGCCGCTTCCACTTCTTCCTCTCCCTCTTCTTCCTCCCTTCCGACAGTCTTGTTCTGCCTCGATATACTTCTATAGAGTTGTTCGCAGCTCATTCCCATTGGCTGCTCCCAAGAACCCTCTATGCATGCACCCTAAACAATTAAAAGTAGATCATCTCATAATTAAGTGTGAAAGTAATGAGATTAAAGATCTGAAAATTAGAGAAGTTTTTTTAAACTTAAAACACACTTGTCCAGAGAGAGGGGAAGAGTTAAAAGAACACCAGCCACAGTTGGTATGGGCGAGGCAGGCTGAGCATCTTGTGAAAGCAGAACAGGGAGGGGGACAGCGTGCCGCAGCGATAGGACTGCCCCCCCTAAGTACCAGCCCGCAGACACCACCTGCACAGTATAGACCCTGATAGCTTGGTGACAAGCACTCCTTCAGTCTAGTTGACCACCTGCACTCCTGCCAACCACCTTCACCACCCTGCAATATACGCCATACAATATTATAGCAATTTATATCTCAACTAACTGTATATCAGAGTTAATAAAATGTTAACTGGACATAGTGTCGATTAACTCACTTGTGAAGTAAGGCAGGATTGGCAATCATTATAGTCAGAGCAGCGTTGAGGGCAACTGGCAAATGATTTAAGCTTATAACTTGAACGTTCATTGATTGCTTGGCCCACACAATTCCAGGCATAAATAGGTTCTGCTGCCAATGTCATTCCTTCTTCTGGAGTTTTTAACACTTGCCTGCATCCGACATTAATTGTTATTGAACAACTTTTACAAAAATATATTCTGGATTGAAATGGCAAAGTCTTCTAATGGCAAGTCTTAATTGCTTACACAACAGGTATTATGTGTGTGGAAAATGAGACAAAAATGTAAGTATGATAAAGAACATTAAGAAATATTTTTGTTTATTCAATTCAAAAATAGTAACTGACAAGAATTACCAAATGACCTTAGAAATTATGTTCCCACTACAAAAATCTTATGTTGCTGCTTATATAATTGCAACAGGTACATAAGGAAATTAAACAAGGAAACATTAAGGAAACCATTGAGGAAAACATTAAGGAAAAATTCAATCTTATATTGGTATAATTGATTTTAAAATAAATAGCTTAAGTAATCTACCCATTTCTCCAGCTGAGCATAAACCAGTGGTATAGAAATGTTTCATTCTGTAACTTACTTACCTTTGGATTTCCAAATGTTTTAACAGTTTTGAATAATTAAGTGCAAATAATAGTTGCAAAATTATGATTCAAAATGATATTAGGAGAAACAGTTAACATGATTAAACACTTCTAATGTTGAACATTATAGGAGAGAAATAACAACGAACCTGGTCCAGGCACAATGACCTTTACTGAGACAATGGTCACAATCAGAGGCAGCACACTGAAGTTCAGGGCACTGTTCTACTGCAGTTATTTCCCTTGGTCTCTGACCACATTTTGCATCCCTCATGCAATCACTGCTATTACCTCCTGAGATACACTTACCAGGGCCACAGTTGCTGCACCATTTACAAATCTGAACATAAGATTAACATAACTATTTATTAGTTTTATAAATATGTGTATATAAAGATACACAGATAAAAACACACACTCACATGCACACATTTAAACATCCCTGTTTAACCCCCCTGATTTAAACCCTCATCTGTAAGCTTTTCCTTACAACAAATTTCTTTTGTGGTTCCTATTTTTTAACTTTGTTAATTATAAATAAAAATTAACATAAATCATTTAAATCATACATTATACCATAAATGGAGGTCTGCAGTAATAACTTAAGTAGGAAAGAACAATATAAACCTGTGGCTGCAATGTTGTGGCCGGCCAGGATGCGAGGCAGTGACTGCAGGTCGTGAACTGATCACAAGCCCTCGCTGATAACCAAGCAGGGGAGCAGGAGACACCATTACTAGTGAGTATCCGCCCTATCTGCCCATCTTGACAGGGCTCTCCTTCTGAATAACAGTAGCTTGCATTACCACCTCCACTGCTCACTGAACAGTAAGAACAACCAAGGAACGATCTGCAAAATATGACCGAGAATTATCAAGATGGTCAGATTCTACAGAATTAACACTAGTTCACATGAAAATATAATAAGGATGTGTGCAGTTACCAGCTAAGTAGTGCTAGATACAACTCTAAATAAAATAAAGACAGCTTCCATTATTCTATGACAAATACTCATATCTTAAATACATAAACAAACCAAATGTAATTTGTATTTTATATAAGACCATTAAAGTAAATTCAGAGAAGTAACAGGAAAAAGCCTGTTACAGGGAGTTTTGTATTTTAGTTTTTTTATTACAATTCTGCTAAAATACTTGATCAAACAAAAATACTAATAAAAAAATGGTGTTCAAATGTCAGTGCTAAATTTGATGCACAGGTTTGTATCAACTAACAACAGTGAGTAATCAAATTCTGTTATGCACTTTGTTCACATTATTATATCGCCATCTCCTCTAGTAGCTACCTGCATTTGTCTTTGGATTGCGATGAAAGAGCACAAAGGTCAGAAGGGAGCATGATGCGAATGACACTGGTGTTGACCCCACCTGTGAAGCCTCCCATAAGGTAAGCACCATTCCCATCCACCCATGCCATTGCCTGACCGTACATCTCTCCTGGCCATTTACCCACTATATCTACATCTGTATTCAAAATAAACTCAATAATATCTCAATATTAAATATATCAATAATAATTAAAATATCTAAGATCCCTATATCCCATAATATTGTTATATGAAAAGTGTGGTGACCTTTTTAAACTAATGCAATTTATTCATTACTGTACTTTTCAAAGTAACATTTTACATTTTCTTAACATTATTTATATAGTGCACTGAGGCAACTGTGGATAGTTATGTATTTTGGTGTTGGTATTCAAGTGATCACTTTCAGGGCATTTTCTTAGATAACTGACTCTACTTATACTGAACTAAAAACGTTACACGTACCCTTCGACAAGAGCTTAACCCAATGATTGCATGAATATATGTAGGCAAGTAGAAATGGAGGGGGTGACTGTGAATGCGGAGACAGAGCAGTACGACCACCAAACACCAACATATATCCTGCAGTGCTGATTGCTGAATGCAAGTATCTTCCTCCTGGCTGATAGCAAAATATGCATGTTAATTAAATATTATAACAGATGAAAACATCTTACTATTTTTCTGAATGTTACAAGGGAAATACATTATCTGTTACATGCACTGATTGTAACATTAATAAAATTTCTTGTTGCTTAAGTTATAAATTTAAATTTAAGTTATAATTTATTGTTTTTATAAAATGTTGTTTAAGAACAAGAATAAATGACTGGTCACTAACTAGATTAAGTCGAGGTGGGTTGAACTGTGAAAAGGTTGGGAGTACAGACCAAGTCCTTGTTGGATAATGTAAACTATACAGTTTGTCAGATATGTAAGTAGAGTTGATGCCGTAAGCATAGCCTCCATACACATAAAAACTTTGTGTGCCTGAATGGTAGACAGTACTATGTCCATATACTCCTGAAAAAAGACAATTCAGATTTATTTAATCCAAACTGAAAAACAGGAATGGTTAATTATCCATGTGATAACTTACAGTTATAACATCTTAACCATTACAGATTTTATTTAATCAATCATCTTAATTTTTCAAAAATATAATGTTTGGAACTTTTTTAAGTAACATAAAATGATCCACTGGAACAATGTAGAAATATTGTTCTTTGACAGCTAAGAAATTTGCTCCAATCTGTTCTGCAGACATTTATTTCTGTCCATTCCTGAATAACTTCCATTTCAACCAGATTACAAGTTATACAAGTTATAGCAGAAAGATTACAGACTGCCTGCCATTCTTACATATATAAAGTTGTCTAGGTTTGTCAAATACACAAAACCTCCTAACTTTTACTAGTTCAATCATCAAACAAGCACTATTTTCATAGCCAGAAATTCTACAGATCATAAAGCGGAGGATAGGTTTTCCTTAACCTTCTCATAATATTATGACAAACCAATAAGCAATAATTAGCAACATAACTTCTTACTGTTTCATTAATTAGCTTTGACTTCATTATCAATTTTTGTAAACATATCTTTTTTAGAACGGGCTTATATATTTTTAAATTAAACTTCAAAACCATTCTAACACAGGGTATTTCAAAAGTGACCGAAGTTGTCCTACCTATAGGAATATTTCCTAAAGTGGGCAGAAGCTGCCAAGTATCATTGTCGAGGGTGAACTGCCAGACAGCATGGAGAAAACCTGATTGCGGAGTAAAGCCTCCGATTAGGACAAGTGTCTCTGCACGGTCAGTAGTGGTTGTGGCAGTGGCCAGTGTGAGGGTGTGGCCTGCGAGTGGAGGCGGAGCCTCTCCGCCAGGCTTTGCCTCCACCACCTCTACCCACCTCTGGTTCTTCACGCTGAACTTCCACAAGTCTCCCAGTGTCGAGTTGTGACCGCCCTCACCACTTAGACCGCCGTGTACAAACATTTCTGCCCTCGATTGTGAAATGGCTGCTGCATGGAAGTATCGTCCTTGTGGCATTGTCGCATCATTTGTTGAGTCTATAGTCACCTGCAAGAAAAAAAGATCATTACTCAAAATAGGATCTAACTCCGGCTCATCCCGTGAAGGTGGTAATTTTTGTTCTCTTTATAAAGTATTATTTCATTCCTAATTTGCTCTCATGAACTCAATGTAGGCCCACACCACAAACATAATATAGCTTAGTTACTAACATATCTTTAATTATACATTTAAAGTGAAACACTTTGTAATATACTTTCACATTTTTCCACTACACTGAACTGTATTACATTTCAATATATTCAGAGTGATGGTGAGTCACCTGAACCACCAAGGCCGTTTTAATATTTGTTTTGTATTTTAATTTTGATTTATGTTGTGAGTTTCATAGCTGCTAATATATAATTTTACGAGGTATATGGTTTTTTACCGTTTTTATTTGCCTATACGAATTAAATGTGACAGATACCTGCATCCAGGAATTGTTCTTTGTATCAAAGAGGCGGATGTCATTTAAAGGCCCGTGTGATAAAGAATAACCACCAAACAGCCAAAGGAAACCTCTTCTATCAGATAGCAATGAATGGCCAAATCTAGGAATCATCTTGCGAAGGTGGTCAAAACTCTCAGACAAGTGGTTAGAGTCAAAAAGCTCAGTAAATACCAACTGCTTCCCTGTGAGTTGTGTCGAACAATTCTCACCACCCCACCCTGCTGAACAGACACATCTTCCATAACCCTGTAAATCACGACCATTATTTTCCCAATTGATCAGTTTTAGTTTATATGAATAGAATATTTGCTATGCAAAGAACATAGATAAAATAAATTAATTCAATACAATAAGAACTATTTTATGTACAGTACTATTGTACTGTAAATAATTATGTTACCATGTTATGTAATTTATAACATGTTTACTTTAAAAAGTAACAGAAAATAAATAAGAATGGGAAAGAAAGAAACCAAATGTGATTTGCTACTGGTCTTAAATAACTAAAAGGTTTGTGAATCATTTGCAAACAAAGTGTAAGAATTAAATTTATCAACAATGTCCTAGTGTTAATTGCTAATAGTAGTGATTACCTTATCACATTTGCCTCGTTCAAGATGGGCAGAGCAGTTGTCCGGACAAATAATGCGGGAGCAAGATGCGGGGCATGAACAGAATCCACCTCCCTCACACGTATCACCCTGAACTCCAACTCCATCTTTGCTGATACTACACTGTTGTCCACCAATTGAGTTGCATGACAGTACTGATACTGTAGCATTAAAACCTTCCTCTGCCACTCCTTGGTGGTAGTGCACTGTCATCACACCTGTTACAATTAACATATTGCTACTTTTCTGTGCAGTTCAAAACTCTCTTTACAATTTGAAAAACTCGTATATAGGTTATTAAATTACACAACAATAATAGTGTGATGTGTTATGTGTTTCACCTGACTTAGCTTGAACAGTGATGGGATAAGGAATATGTTGAGTGCAGAAAACACCGAGGACTTGGTTGTGATGGCTGCTTCCACTTCCCCCCGATGTAATAAATGTAGGTAATCCATCGTAGACATAAACACTATTCTCAGTGCAACCCACTGTTATGTCTGCATCAATCGTCAGTTCCACAATGCTCCTTGAACTGAACAAATTTATCAAAAATCAGTACAAAACATCTCATTTATTCGTATAATTTTTTGTGTGGATAAAACTATTTGGAATACACACACACTATTGTGGAAAAAACATACTCGCTGGTATTAAGTGGATGATCCGGATTTATTATCCAAAGGCATTCCCTGGAGGCAGGTGAAATGGTAGTTCCAATTGAGTCCCTGCGGAAAGCAGTGGAGTCTGCCAGCCTGCTGCCCAGGCCAACATTCCTCTGAGTTACCTCACCCCGTGACACACATTGGTAGTAGCAAGTCCCTCCACGCCTGAAATAATCAGCAAATGGGTAGAGAACCTCTTAGGCTCATAACATCACTTTCTAAGTATCAGTTTACTACACTGCTTAGAATATAGACTTCATTGGGAAATTAAAATGATTCCAATCCATTTGGTGATATCCCTTATTCTTACATACCAAGTTCTACAAGAGGGATCTAATGATAAATAACATAGTAAAAATATTTCTGGCTTAAAACCCAGATATGAGATTGGACTAGACAAGTATTATGATTTAATACCTAGGGTCACCATAGTACCCACTCTTGCACTTGTCACACGTGGCTCCCTCCGTGTTGTCCTGGCAGAAACAAACTCCTGTCACAGAATTGCAAACCCCTAGCTCAGTATTACCATGCTCATTGCAGTTGCATCTATGACAGCCTTCTTCAGAAGTTGCATTACCATAACTCCCAGGCCTAATAAACAAAAATGCTCTATCTATATCGTATCATATAAAATGTATTGAAAGATGTTTATTTCTGGCACAGGCACTAAAACTTACACCCTGTGTAAATGTTTTCTGAGAACTTTAAATTAACTGGTATGAATTGTAGAAATTAAATTGTAATAGTTGTTGCTCTTGCCCCAACAGGGATGGATTTATTATTCAATCAAATATACAAAAATAATATAAAATCTTGATTAGGAAGAAAACATTTAGATATCATAAAACCATATATTTTTTTAGATTGTTGCTGGAAGCAGTAACAGCAGCTTTCTGGAAAGTCATCCAAAAGACTGCTGGCACATCAAGGTGTATTTATTTTAATTAATGTTATAATTTTACTTCCACTCAAATATTTTCCATTTGAGATTTCTATATAATTTCATTTCAAATACAATTAAGTCAATAACAACACTGGATTAGATCTCATTACATTCACAGCAAATTAAAAAATTCTGATATAATTAAATGCAATAAATGCTGTTATATGCATTTTTCTAGACACTACCAAACCATAATAATAGTATTATGGTTGTTTTTACTGATTATGGTCTTTTAATTGTTCTATCAATATTTCAAGCACAATTAATAGATACTATTAAAGAATAAATAAAGCATAAATATTCTTATAATTAAAAAGAGAGAGTACTTGCAGAACTGGCAGAACTCGCCAGTAGTCCAGTGGCTGCACTGGTCACAGATGTTAATTCCTTTAGAGCAAGTGGAGTGGTTGTGGCAACCACAGTTGACAGAGCAATCAGGGCTTGTCCATCCAAGTTCACATTTACAACTGTACTGTGGCTCACCAGCACAGTGCCCATGTACACATTTGTTGTAGCACCTTAACAAAGATTACATCAATGCTTACTATCAGATTGCATCAAATTCACATCTCTCACAATATAACAGATCAAATAAACTTAATCAACGCTACAATTCTACCAGAGTAGTGTGAGCCACCCAAACCATACCAAATACCCAAACAATAATACATAGGATTTCCTGTGTTCCAGGAGGTAGAAGTTGCTATCCTCTCCAAACTCACAAAACTCCTCAAACAACCTACCTTGAATTATTTACTGAAAACTATAACTCTTGTCAAAAGTAAAACATATAAGGAATCAAATATTTTAAATACACCACATAGATTGATAATGAAAACAAATAGTAATATTACTGAATTTGATAAAATAATTCATTAATTAAACATTTTTATGAATCCTGGAACCAAAAGTCAAAGGAGAAAACAAATTTATATTCAACTCATGGTATATTCAAGGAATGTTTTAAGCATTACGTCTTTGTGCAAGTGCGTTTGCCATCGCCTAAATAGCCTCTGTTGCAGTGGCAGATGTAAGAGCCATGGGTGTTGGTGCAGGTGGCCTGAGGATGGCAATCAGACAATCCCAGTGTACATTCATCCACATCCGGGCACTCTCCATAAGCCCAACCAATATCACTATTAGCGATGCTACTATTCTCACTGTTCCTTCTCAACAATTCGTTGCAGTCATCTGGGAACATAGTCATTTGTTCATAAAAAAGAACTTTCATGTTCTTAAATTAGACAAAACATTAATTAATTCAAAAAGATTAATAATAATCCATTTCCACATACATCTGAAAAAGTCTTACGCCCATATATCATGGCCAGTGATGATTTATGCATAGTACTTACAAAAGTTATATACTTATAACTCTAGTTGAATACCCTAAAAATTTAAGCTTGTAATTTATATTTCTCATTCATACTGTATTTGAAATTTCATTGGATATAGGAGCGGCATTAATGAAATACAGAAGTATTGATATAAGGGAGGTTATTTGGAAAATAAAAAACATTGTGTAGTATAAAATAGTAGCGAAAAATTGTACCATTAAATTGAGGGCGACCAAAATCACCAGGTACACACAATCCAAAAACAGGATTATCATGTGGAAAGCACCAGCCACACCCAAGGGCCCTAAGACAAGAGGAGCAATTGGTATGGGCAGAACATGAGTCACAAGCATGAGCAGCATTGCCACCAGTGAAAACAAGCATGCTAACAGCTGAGGTTCCAGTATTGCTAATTGCCTGCAGCTGTCTCTGAGGGTAACCAATGTCAACCCACTCACGGCATATACCGAACTGATACTGTGATGTATAAACAGCAAAAGAAAAACACTCCTGTAAAATATTAAAAATGTTCATATTTTACATGAAAGTTATTTAAAAAATTAATTAATAATTATTCATTATTATGACTGGCTTGTTTAAGTACCTGTGTTGCTTTACACCAGACGCACCTTCCTGTACCATCCAGGCACTCTGAACAATTAGACCTCATATGACAACCCATAGGACATTCCTCCACTTTTGCCACTCCAGATTTAGACCTGTATACATTTTTACATATGTACTAAAAAAGACATTTCTCACCAAAAAATGTATTTCATCAATTCAAATAATGATCAATTTTAAAAACTAAAATGGACCAAACCAGGAAGGAGAGATAGAAAAACAAGAAATCTACAGTATTCCAACCCCTTGCAAACCAGCAAACAAGTATTCCAAAACTATTTATTAATAATTATAATTGAAATTCAAATCTAACCTCCCTTTACGAGCACACTTAGCATCCTCTGGCCACCATTCACATATGCCTGAATTGATGCAGTCATCACAGCTAACATAGTTACTACAGTTAACACAATCTGATGGCACCACTGTCAAATAATGCCAATCTGATTCTTTCGCCCCCCGACAAACCTGAAACATCCATCAAACAATTAAAAAAACAATAGATGCTCTACATTGAATATGTATCTATAAATGAACATATATAGCTAGTTTTATTTACAATAAAGATACTTTCTTATATATCATACAAATAAACTAAAAATTGCTTACATGCATTTAGGCTATTTTATTTTATTTCTTTAATTTTTATTTTTTGTACGTTGCAAACTGACAAATATATAAGTATATATACACATACATGAAAAGTATGCAGGCAGTTTCCTAATTAGTTGTTTTAGCAATTATATTAAGTGATTATAAATGGCTACCTGATTTTCATTAATATCACGCTTTAGGCAGAAGTTAGTTATAGGACACCAACCACATCTTGCATCAGTGAGGCAAGCCAAACAATTTGTGTATGATGTGCAAGATCCTTCCCCCATATAAGGCTCCAAATATTCAAAAGTAAACACCTAATAAAACAATCAATGAAACTGGGAGTTAATTGGGAGCTATAGTCCCATAAGTATAAATGAAACTGTTCACAGTGCATTATAGATATAAGTTAACTTTAATAATTTTTAATCTTTACAAGCTAATTCTAATTGTCCATCTGTTAATTTTCACATATATTCCTTGCACTTATTTTAACTTCATTGTTACATTTCCATTCTTGCAGTATTTGCTGTTTCTGTTGTTCAACAAAAATCAACTATTACTGCAGGGAATTTATCACTAATATGAAAATATATCACTATTGTGCCACAAATATAAACTGGTATATGTGTACTGTGCTCAAAACTTAAAATTGTAAGAAATATTTCATATCCATACATTTTAGTATTATTGAAATATTTTGTATCCATGTATTTTAGATACGTTAAATTACCATACATTCTTTCACTATCAGCTACCATGAGTTATTAGACATCTAAGTAACATCCAGATTGTGGAAAGTTCCATTCCATTTAAGAAATTACCATAATAAAAGTTTCTGTAGATAGCTATAAATTAAAGTGAAAGATGATGATGTAGAGTAATAATAAACATTGTGTACCTTCGGGTTATCAAGTGTTTTGTTGTGGCGCAGTTCTATCTTAGAGCGGTAATGTGGTATAAAGTGAGCATGGCCAAGTGGTATCTTGGTTTCCAAGATAATTGGATAACGTCCAGGAAGCAGGACTGTTGGCGTCCCTGAGGGCCACCGCCCCACCCTACATTCACCTTCTTCTGCTGTCAGATTAACTACAACTTCCTGTATACAGTAATAATTCAAACTTAGCATGCATCAATAACTCAGTTAATTGAACATTTAAATCTGGTTACTTTAATGACTGCATGTAACAAATAAATCTTTGGTCAGTGATTAAACACAGGAGATCAATACGTAAGCATCAAAGGGTACATTGATGAAATATTGATAAAACTTAATTAATGTGTTGGAAGAAAATGAGGATGAATCTCACCGGAAGGGCTGGATTTTGGGCTAGCTTAAGAAGGGCTGTTGAATGACTAATGCAAAGGGTGAGGTGGTGGTGTGGTGGTGAACCTCCCCATTCAGGAGGTGCTCTCAAAAAGCCTTTCATCCTTGCCACCCAGCCCACCCCTCCTCCCCAATGCTCACCCTTTGGCAGCCCGCCTCCACTCTGCAAATCCAGAGTTGTTGCATTGATTATCGTCACCTGAAATACGCCACCAAATATTTGTGAATCCTGAGATATGTAATAATTTAGGAATTGTATCTCTAGCAAATATTATAGAGGTTATAGTTAGTTAACAAAAATTAATGATTACAAAAAATCACATTTAACCAGATTTTTAGTTGATTTTTAAATTACAAAAACCAAATAAATTTCCTATTTTAATATAATCAAATATAACTACTTTTTATTCAGAAAACATAAAAATATATATATAACATATATATATATGTAATATATATATATATATATATATATATATATATATATATGAAATGAACAAATAAAACAGAAACTTGAAAGTTTACTCACATAATCCGGTTGTGAGTAGTCAGGAGGATGGTTGTATTTAATGAAGGTTAGGCCTGGCCTGACATCAAGGCGAGAGCAGTGAGCAGGGTCACTCACTTCCACCCCCTTGTTCCCCCACCATCCCTCCACTTCAGATCCTCCATCTTCCCGTACACCGCATACACCAAAATTATCTACATAAAAACCAAACAGTGTCTCAATTTCAGCGCGCTTTAAGTAAGTGTAAAACATAATAAGCAAGCGGAATCACAATTTTTTAATATTTACAAAAAGTGGAACAAATAAAATATACTAAAACTTATATGATGTGCTGTAGATATGAGAGTTGCAAATTTCTTGCAACACAAAACAAAAATATGTACTCTTTATGTTTGTTTCACTTATGGAAAGAAAGACCTAGGACAAATGGCTACTATAGATTACTGAAGGATTCATAAGGTAGTGGCCTCATAATAACTGCTGATAAAATTGATAACTCGATGCAGAAATCAACAATTAAGTACTAATAACTAATAACGGTACCATTTTTATGGTGGCACTTGGCATTGTGGACACACCACGTGCAGTGGGCATGAAGAAGGCATGCGTGGCAAGTGGCAAGAGCTGGGCAGAGTGCAGGGCACCTTCTAGTCTGCAGGTTTGTTGTGCAGTTGGCACCGCCTCTCCGCCCATAGCACATCTCATCAGTTGCACACCACCCACATTCTGCATCTGCTGTGCATTCACTTAAACCTCTGTGCCTGTCATCACACGCACATACACCAAACTTATATCATCTGCCCTAATCTTCTCTCTTCTTACATAACTTTACTTGATGTTAATAAGTCCAAAACTTTAGAGATTTAATTTTCAGAATTAATGTTTGTGAAATGTTATCTCTATAATTGGTAAATTAATTGAGACATATTTAACCAACTATTTAATACATATTAATTGGTATTGATATATATTAATTATTCCATATGCTTGCAATATTCTATTTACATAACTATGATATATAAAAGATACCTAATACCAATCATCACTACCCTTGACCAAATAAATTTTACCCAGACTACCTTTAAATAGGGTAGCTAATGCAAGACATTATGGGGTAGTATTCCACAACATACGGAAATTTTGCTTTACAGAAAAACACATGAACTAATAAATAGAAATTCACATTCTAGTACTTGATTCAAATGTAACTGTGTCCTTTTCAGCTAGTGGTTTTAGTGGCAACCTACCTGTTACACATTTGATCTGGATCATATTTCTCTCCTTGCTTAGGTGCCAGTGTTGGTGGAAGTGTGAATGCCAGAAGATCAGCATTGACATTGCCATGGTAACCACCCACCACCAGCAGTGTGTTCCCATTCATACCAGCAGCTGCATGCCCAAAAACCCCTTGCCGTTTTGGATATTGTGATGCTGAGCACATGCAACCATAAGTAAATTTAAACTGATCCAAAAGTTTAATGGATTTTTATACAAAAAAATGCATAAAAATATTAAACCAAGAATTAAACCAAGAAAATAAGGGAATCAGAATTAAGGGAATTTAAATAAATATTACCCCTCTGAAATATAATGATGAAATCAGAATGACATATAATGTGATGATATAATATAATATGATGAGCTTATTCATGCTTATCCATTTGGTATAAAAATACATGATTGGAATACCTGCATCAAGTGGACCTAAAATGTCATGGCTGACCCAAATGTGACAACCAAGATGATACAGGTAGAACTGGTTGTCATAACAGATCTCCTCTTTGTTGTGTCTGTGGGTATAGCCACCAAAAACAACCATATAGTTACCTACAGAATGAAAATAACAAATGACTATAATAAAATGATTATATAAATATATGAATCAAGTGAAACAGTGTCAAAAATAGATACTGTAACAGAAAATTTAAATTTGTTTTAAATAAAGAATCACACAAGAAACCAAAAAGTAGCAGCAGTAATAGTGGCGCTCCTACTCAGGGCAATAAATAAACTGACAACTACTTTAATACATGGCTTAACTCTAAATTTCTTAGTGTAACACGGCCACAAAATTAGAGAACAACCTATGACCCTTAGTATCTGAGTAGTTTGGCACAGTAATAATCTAATTAAAACAATTACTCATCAATTGATCAGTACAAACAAATTAAATATTTTACAAACTACTTCAAAAACATTTTTTTAAATAAATGAAATTTTCTAGCTATAATTTTAAACATTTATATTGTTTGTTCCTTAGAAAGATGACGCAGAATGGTGCCAAACAAAGTGTACCCCAGACATTCTATCTGGGGCATATATTCACACAGGTACATCTGAATATAAAAGTCCAATTAAAATATATTAGTCAATTACACAAAAGAAATAAATGATAAAAGAAACCTAATATTGTAGCAGTATGAAAAGCTCTTTCTGGCGGAATATAGGTGTGCCTGGGATGTGCCTTGGGATAATGTATCTCTGCCCAGTGTGATGTGGCAAGGTGAAATGCGAACATCCTGTCAGAAAGCCTTGAGAACCTGGCAAGGCTGGCTGCCAGACCACCGTAAACCAACAGCGAGCCCCCGGAATACACTGTTGAGTGACCCACCACCCTAATATCTGCCTCCTTACCACCACGCACCACCACTTCTTCCCATTGCTCATCTCCTCCTGTACAGTACGCAAGCATAATAAGGATTTTGTCAAGGACATTTTTTTCAGGTTGCGCATTAAATTATACCATGTTAGCAATGCACAGGTGATAGTAATCTCTCCATATCCCAAGGTTATAATCAGAATACAAGCCAATATTGTAAATAACATAAATAATAAAACATAATAATAAAAATTAAAGCAATCGAGAACAAAATTAAAATGATACCTAGTTTTAGCTAGTTCTAGTAATTGTTTTACTGTAAAGTAACACAGGCAATAGAGACAGTAAGTAAAGTAATCAAATGTGAAAGTATACTTGGGAACTGTACTCAATAGTAGAGAATTTAAATGTATTACCTGGCTGCAATTTAATCCTGTACACTTTGGATGAGAAAAGACCATTTGGAAGGGCTCCTCCCACAAGGTAAAGCCAATGCGATGAAGTCAGTGTGATAGTATGCCTGGCCAGTGGAGGTGGCCTCATTTGGCTCTGTAAGGCTCTCAGGCTCCATCTCCGCTTCTTTGACTCATAGAACCATAACTCATCACTCACTGATCCGTCTGTTAGTTTACCTCCATAAATTACAAAGCCTTCAGGGTATCTGAAAAAACACTACACCTTTATCTTTAATAGCTATTATAATCATAAACGTTTTAAAATCCTGAAGTCACAACTCAGTATGAAACAGGTTTAAACCTGATGAATGCTGAGTATATACTTGTTCTAAAACTAAGAATTTAAGGTTAATAACCCAGTGGTTTTTCATTTGTATGTAATTTTCCTAAAAAAATACTCATCCTTAAAATAATATGAAAAATAATGCACTAATAACACTCATCAGGCTCTAGACCAGGAGTCTCCACACTAGTGACTTGGGTCAATTACACTGCTTTGTTAAGTTCAACATAAATAATTAAGAATTAATGTTATAAATGAATAATTAATGAAAAATTTTATTTTGTATTAATACACTTCATTTTCACTTATTATAAGTAACATTGCTGACCTGTACTGGATTATTAGTTATAATTTTTGTTACAATAGTTTATTTATTAAAAAATTAAAAGAGAGCGGCTTCAGTAGATTCAGTTATGGTTTTTATTATTCACCTTAATATTATGCAATAAAACCAAAATAAAGTAAAATAATACAAAGTAATAACACACATGCATATTCTTAGTTTATGATTTCATCTCGATTCAATATTGCCAAATAAGATTGTTACATACTCAAGAATGAAAAGTAATGATCCTCTTAACACTACTTTTAAAATGTGATTTATTAGTTTATGCTAATAAACAGGAAAAGTGAGTCCAACAACTTCAAATTCTGTACAGTGTGTGAATGCATAGTATGAAAATGCACAGTATGGCATACTAAGAGTAAAGTACTTACAGGGATGCAGCATGGGCATATCTTGCAGACGGTCTGTCACTCATTCTTGTTGTGTTTACATCTGGCTCCTCTCTATTCTCTTCATTAACATCCCTAATTTTGACTTTATCAATTTTGTGTTTTTTCATTTCCTGTAACATTAAATCAATGCTAAACTCCCAGATTTACTATACACATTTATTTCATCAGCAACTGATGCTGCATTTATAAGGAATATTACTGCTACATTTATGCAGGGTGATTACAACTGATATGAATTATATTAACAACTGAAATTAATTCAACTAATACACATTAAGACAGAAATGTATAAAATAATACAAAAAAGTGAAAATGTTAAATAAACAATACTCACACTGATGTTCCTCCAGCCAAACTTTGTACCATTAAGACTTAAAAGAGCATGCTGCAAAAATGTTTGACGCCTAAGTCCCAACTTCTCCACATTGTCCACAACATCTTTCAATGCCCTTGAATCTAACAGTCCAGATGGTGTAGTTGATTCATCTGAACACATTAATTAAAGCTCAAAAATTCAGTCACACTATAATAAATAATAATGAGGCAACTGTGACCAGTTATGTACTTAACATTTTATTAGATTGATATTTCAAAATAATCATAGTCAAAGTTTTTTTTTCTTCCAAACAGGCTGTTAAATTATTTTTCTTAGTCAACCCTGGGCCACCTCTACGCAAGTTCACCTCTACCAATTATTGGGTGGGCCCAGTGGCTAAGCAGTTAATGCTCAGGCATTTAGCATGAAGGACCACAGGTTCTATGCCCAAGTAATTTCGAATTTGTGAGCTCGAGTTTCATATTTCTACTTATTGCAAAGGTTGTGGGACCTGGAGGAAAATTAGTAATGCATTAACCTTAAGTAGCATATAAGTCCCTGGTTCAAATCTTTTTGAGGGTGAAACTACTGAAATACCAAATTTCCATTGGCTTCAAGTAAGTCCAAGATAAGAGAATAAGCAAGGGCTCAAACACCACCAAAAGTGATAAAGGATTTCATATTTCCTTTATATATTATGATCACACCTCTTTAGCAATCCAATTGTTAACCAGGTGTTTGAGAGACCTAGTCTGGTTTCAGTCATGCTCTTGAATTAGAAGAGTTCAGTCATTAGAAAGCTAGGGATCGAATATGATATTAGAACAAAAGCTAAGAAAATGAAGAAAGTTAAGTGTATACAGACCAAAAAACTTGTGAAACATATTTACCTACAAAAATATACAATGAAGAAAACATATTTTACAAGGTAGATGTGTAAAAAAAATGAGAGGCTTCAAAGTCTATCTACCTGCAATAGATTATAGAATAGAAAGACTCACCTAGGTCAACACCTTCTTCATCCTGCCAGGTGGAGGTGTTAAAATTGAAGATAAGGTGGTCGTCAAGAACTGAGTTGAGGTCATAGCCACCAAAGACATGGAGGGAATGAGAGTCAGAAAGGTAGACAGCAGTGTGAGATGCTCTGGGGGAGAGACCCCCTGAATAAAGCCAGTGCCAGGAGTTTCCACGGGAGTCAAGCTCATAGAGAGAGCAGGAGGCCCCATAGTAGTGGGGGCGGCAGAGACAGCGTCCTCCCAGGCAAGTGCCACCCGAGCAACCTCCAGGGCACAATTCTCTCGAGCAATCATTGCCCCCCCACCTAACTTCACAGATGCATACATGTCCAACACAAGACCCATGACCGCTGCAATCTCCCTCACAATCACTCATTTTGTATTCAGCTTTAAAACCACTCACTACATAGTTCGTATCACTGTACAGTAGTATCAGCATCTGAAATGTACCCAACTTTATACTCCCAAATGCTTGATTAAATTGAATAATTTATTTTTATTTTTGTAGTCTTAACAATTATAAGAGTTATTTTATTTTAACAGAAGGCCAAAGGTGATGAGAGACTAAATAAAGTTTTTATTTTTGAAATACTCATTGTGGGGGTACAAAAATACATTGTGTGCACAAAATACCAATTTTGAACAATTATACGTATCATTATCAGTGGTTGAATGCTCAACTTTTCAACCACTGGGCCTTGAATATTCATTTTAATTTTAAATATGTACCTATTGAAATTTGTATATTATACCTGTCCAGATTTTGCTGTGAGTTGCTGAGGTATAGTAGTACCACTGAAGCTGGCCAAAAGCCTACCTTTATCATATGAGTCACCATCAAACACAAATAAGTAGTCATATGAGCATTCTGTCCCCATTGATTCAAACTTCAGTGTTATAAATTGCTCTGAATTATTTGCTGAAAAACAAATATTATTACATGATTTTCATAAATGACAAACATACATGCATGCATACAAAAAATATATACATAATGAATATACATTCTATTATTATTGCCTGGTGAGTTTGACTTGTTTGATAATCATGTATTTGTGTCATATAAATCATAGTAAAGAGAAAAAATACCTTTGATGAGCCACTCGCAATGGGAGTCCTGAGTGTAGTTAGAGTTAGGAGGACCATGTGTGATGATACCTGAAGGACTAGAGAATACCTGCCTGCTTCTGTCACATGATTGTGGCTTGTTCTGTTGCTGCTGCTGGGTTTGGCTTAAAACAAGCAGTAATAGTATGAGCACTGACAATGTGCTTGCTTTTGTGAATTCAAAAGCGGGTATTCTCATCATTCTCATCTTCTCTTGTCCATCACCTCTTTCTTCAGCCCACACTCCTCATCATGAAATATTTTTCTTAAGGGCTTTTTAAGGACGATATACGCTCAAACCTGAAAATTATGTTGACAGTTTAGGTAGGATTCTGCACACAACATGAAATACAACCAATATGTCCTAAAAACAGAAAAAATCTCATTAGTGAATTTATATACAAAATTCAAATCTGCAATTGAAGAAAAATTCGGACCACCACTAATCAATCAGTCAGTACCCTAACCACTAAGGATCATAGGTATCTTCATAATTCCCCATTAATTACTCCTTTTCCCAGAACGTAAGCTCATTATTATTGACATATCACGACTTATATGGAGAGCAGGGGCTTTATACCTACACTTGCAATGCAAGTATGATAAAATTATACGAGCACTTCTTGTAATCAATTCCTTCTGAAGGCAATTATTTAGAACAGACACCATATAACTAGAATGAAGAAGAGATCTAAAGAAAGGATAAAAAGCACAAACATGAACATGGAAAAAATAAATGATGGAAACTAGGTACCAATGTGATTAGTGTCCTACATCTAAATGAATTTCAAAATGACGTGTTTCTCCTAACACAAAATATACAATTAACATGTGTTAGTTCTGTTTTCCTTGATAAAGGACACTATCCAAAATTACATTTTTCACCTATTGTTTTCTGAAATATTCTCACAGGAAAAGCTTAATTATTTCAAATACATAGCTAATATACAAATACAGAAGATAACAGTCAAATCATGAAACATAGAGTGTCAAAGATGACCAAACTAAACCATTAATAACAGTAACATTTATAGATGTCATACCATCATAAGTGTTAATATTGAGTTTAACTATATAACCAGTAGTTCTGCACATAAGTGAACCTGTAAAAATTAAATTGGAGAGTCATAGAGAAAATAAAACAGTATGTCATAGTTAGCATCTCACAGACTTCCTCAATTACTTGGAAGGACTTGGTGTGATTATTACTCTAGTGCCAGGATCTATTTATAACAATATGCCTAATATTTCCAAGGTAGGGGAGTCCATGTTTAGTACCCATCTTAAAGGAGAGAGCCTTTAGCAACCAATGACAGTTGTCGAAATTCAAATGTTATCACTAATGAAACAAAAACACACTTGTAAAGAGTATGTTTCAAGGGATAGATAGCCTGGAATAATAGATCCAACAGACAATTTAACCCTACTTAGTAGATTTAGTAACAAAAGTACACAGAGTACGACATAGTCATCCTCGGAAGTCACTTCTACCAAACCAACGAACGCTGCAAAAGTACATTAAGTAACAATAATCTTGCACTTTGTATCTCAAAGACGGATTTCTTAGATAAAACACCCGCTGTATCCATTGATCACGAGATTGTCGAAGAGAGTTACTAAGACTGGCAGCTCACCTGTGTCCCGTAACATCATCCGCCCGTTTCCGCTCCTCCACCAGCCACTGACCACTGGACGGAGGAATTAAGACATAAAACCGAGGTGGTCAGACAAGAGGAGCGTGGTAACACAACACCGACAACAGAGCCTCACCGGAGCGCTGATTCAAACTGTAACTTTGAGGGCTCTACCGACCGCAGCCACACTCTGACGTCACTAGCCCCTTCCACAAGCACTAAAACTACATTGCCATAACCCTAACAATATCAGCTAGCTTATGGGACACTTCTCATTCTCCTACCATAACTAAACTACGTTTAGTTTATGTTTAGTGCGGCATAAGTGCCGTACTGCCACCAGTTGATGTCACTCATCCAAATTACAAGTTACAAATTACTTTATTTTCAATGAATGTAAGTTAAGCGAGCGGAAGGATCAGAGGCCGGCGAACATAGAACATCAAATTAACGATTAGATAAATCCCTTCCGCTATATTATAAGTTAAGTGAGCGGAAGGATCAAAGGCTGGCCAAATATAAAGATTAGGCAAATCCCTTTCCGCTACATTATATTCGAGCTGGGCTAGGGCCCGGCATTCAGTGTTAACATATTAGTGAGTGTAACTGTGAACGATTGTAAGTACATTTGTCTGAAGTGTTCAATAAAGTAAGTCGTTTTTTTTTAAAAAAACCTAATTTCTGCCCGGGTTTACCTAACTTGTACATAGAACGCCTACAAAAGATATACAAATACTGACTACTACATGCATTCCGGCCTACTGGCCTTTCTACATATATATACTTGATTATTGTGCTCCAGGCAAAATGAGTATACATATCGTCGGACTATAAATCCAGTACAGTAAATAGTGCAGTGTAAGTGTGTTGTAAGAATGGTGAAATGTGATGGCCAGAAACTGTAACCCTGACCGATCGACTGTGATGCCTTGGTGTCAAGAGTAATGTTTCGCGTGTAATATAAATGGGCGTAGTAAACATGAGCTAGGACCCTGGGGCGCTAATCCCCATACTCCAGTAGCCCTATAGCGTTCCTTGCGGTGTAACTTATAACTATATTTGGTGGGCATACACCAAGACGGTAATACACATAAAAGCTATGGACTTACGACTAAAACAAAACTTACAATATTAGGTGCGTGTATACGTATCGTAGGAAAATAATTCTACTATAACTCCAGTATAGTAAATAGTGTAGTATATTGTAAGTGTGTTGTAAGAATGGTGAAATATGATGGCCAGGAACGGTAACCCTGACAGATCGACTGTAATGGATACAAAGATACAAATAATTTTATTTTTCTATAAATACAAATATGACATCGATAAAACTATATACAAATGATGATTCGTACATGTATTCTGGTCTACGGGCCTTTCTACAAATATATACTTAAGTATTATGATACATTAATGTTGAAATATTTACGGGAAAATTTATAATAACAACCCGAGAGCTTCACTCACCACTTCATTCACTAGCTACACTCGTAACGAAAAACACAAAAGCGATCAACCCCAGAATTATTAATATGGGTCCTGAAAAATGGTATTCTTTATTACCTTTTTCTTTTATGGTGTATGATTTCAAAATTATGCCTTTATTTAATTTATTGCAGCCTACGATGTTAAGGGAGTCTAATTACAAAATAGAATTTTTTTTGTAATTTTGTAAAAGAGTCCATCGATTACCGTTTGAAAAATAACATTCAACGCCAAGACTTCCTACAACTTCTGATTGAAATAAAACAGGGAGATATGAAATTATCTGACAATCATGTTGACAAAGATGAAATAGGGATGATTTTCAATTTGTTATTAATATTTTACTCTTGAAAACTGTGGAAATAATCATTTAATGTTCTTTTATAGAATAAAAATTTTCATTTTAAAAATTACTCTCACCCTCATTTTTTGGTTACTGATATTAATAAAAAAATAATGTGATGAAGATTTGCGTATTACATCATTTTAACTTATACTTCACAACAAAGTTAAAATGATTAGCATGATAAAAAATAAGGTGTTATGAAAGTATAAATTTAGTTATTCATTAAAATAATTTTGAACTTATAATGTCCCCTTATTTTTTTTAAAAACATACACCTGTTCAAAGCCCCATTCAAATAAAAAAACATCAACTGTGCAATGGGTGATTAATCATCCTTTAATATGTAATACATATGTAAAGAAGAACCAGCCTAGGACACTATAGAACTATATAACAAGTATTATAAAAATCATATAGAATGAATGGTCTGAAAATCTATCTGGTAATTTTCCTAACCTATTTGTTAGGTTTCACAGACAGCATAATTACACCACAAGCATTTTCTTTTTTCATTGGAGGATATGAAACATCCTCAATAACTCTGAGCAATGATATACTTTATATGAGATAGCTTGAAGTAGTTATTTACCTAAGTTATATAGCTGAGGAAGGAAGTTGAAAATGCTGTTTCAACATATGGGCAGCTACCTTACTATGCTCTTTCCAGTATGGCATTTCTACAGCAGGTAATTCATGGTAAGTTGCTAGACCCAATTCTTTAAATATAGTAAGTCATAAAGCTAATTATTTCTACATTTTGAAATTCATTATGGATGATTCTTTTTCTCCTGATTGACAATTTTATTATTTTTGCAGAAATATTGCACCTACACTCACTAGTTTTCTATATACAACAAAAATGTACAAAAGATTACCAAATACCTGGAACCAATATTTTTGTAGAAAAAGGTGTAGAAGTAATAATTTCAGTTCTTGAACTTCACACCAATCCAATTTATTTTCAAAATCCTAATGAATTTGACCCTAGTAGATTCTGTGTTGATAAGAAAAGAAAAATGCAACACGGAGCTTACATCCCTTTTGGAAATGGTCCACAAAAATGTATTGGTATGAGAACATATAATTGAGCACATTTTTCATAAAACCAATTCCATTCTAACTATGAATATGTTTAGATTGTTACTATTATTATTGCAGGTCTTCAATTTGGTATGCTTGAAATCAAACTAAAATTAGCAACAATAATTTCCTTATTTGACATCAGCCTTACAGAAAATGAACTACAATCACTGGACATGAGGAATTCTCACGAGTATACAGAATTAAAGGAAACATTTTAATTAAATTTGATAAAAGAAGAACAATAAAAGAAGAACCAACGTGATTATTCATGAAGTTTATAAGCTTTTATAAATTGTCTATTTTAAAGATATAATACCTAAATGACTACTCCATTTTCATTAGTCTTCTATACCAGCAGAATACAACAACTAAATGAAGTGATGTGTTGATTATACCTGTAAATCAAGCCAAATTTAATCAAGATTATTCAATGAGGCTCAACCATTTCAAAGAATAAATTTGCCGTGATTAGCTGTTGGACCAACCAATTAATCAAGACTGTCCTAGTATTATTATGCCAACTTCTCAAAAGATGGTGAACACCCGAGCTATTCATTCATTGAGAACCATCTAATCACCATAGCATAACCCCACAACTAATGGTCATACAATTATATTTAATTTTTATCTCTAGCAAAAAAGTCTAGACGAAGTCCAATTAGTGATTCTTGTAAAATTACTTATTTTAAAAACACAGTTACTAACAACTCATAATTTATTTAATTCAATTGACAACATTATATAGTGTCTATAAGTTATATAAATATAAATAAATAAAATTTCAGGAGAAGTATAAATCACATTTCACATATGCAATTACTTTTGATAACCACCGTGTTGCATAAAAAGTTGGGATCTTAAGATCTAATATACATTAAATTATGCAGATAGCATTATCACAGAATAAACAATTTAAGTTGAAACAGTTTAAGTTGAAAACTTAAACTACTCATCACTGATCTAATTCCCTTTCCGACCATACATACAAACATTAAAAATTCATGCATTTTAAGGATTCATTTGAAATCGAGATTATGGCAGCCAAAACTAATTTTATTAAAATAGATGTGTATTATTCACATCAACTCATAATCAGTCAGCTTTATCTACATGACTACTTTTATTGCACATTAAATTCACAATAAATAAGACTCAGCAACATCATTTTCCATTTGATTTCATCATTTTTATAATCTTCTTATTGCTATACCTAACAGATTTCATAATCCCAGCAGTCAAAATCCCTTTTAAACTCTGTTTAATACTAGAATCAAACACTATAGTTCTGAGTGATCTGGTGAGCAAATCTGAAATATATGGAAATTGAGCTATGGAGTTCAAGACTTCTTCAGTGTCATGGACTCTCCTACCAGCTAATTTTATCCATGAAAGGGCAAGGGCTTTCTGCACATCTTTAGGAAGTTGGAATAAGTGAAACGTCCTTGTCGTAGAACTCATATCCTGCATACACGTTTGATCAATAGGCCCATCACTAGGTATTTCTACATAATCTTCAAATCCTTTAAGGTATGGCTTGTACATGGCTTTGAAAGCTTCCACATGAGGATCAACAATATTGCTGACTTTGTTCTTATCCTCACCAAATATCATTCGAAAATCCCCATTATAGGATAAATTTGCAATAGTCATATATAATTGTCTTTCAGTAAAAAATTCAGGAAGAATAAGAAATGCTGTATGGAGGGCACTTAGAAGATTCATTCTCAAAGAAGAAACCAACTGGCTGTCGGTGGGCTGCACCAAAACCTGAACAGGTTTATGCAGCCTGCCAGCCAAATATAAATAATTCCAGTCTAACAGATCGTTTACTAAATCAATAGTCTTAGTCACACCGTACTTTAGCATCACATTCTCTTCCGGTATCTGAATCATAGTGTTGTAGTATACTCTGGCTGGTAACTTTTCTTGGACGGCAGTTATGAAAGAATGGCCCAAACGTTTCAGCCCCGAATAATGATGGGGGTTCATGTGTATATTTTGGCCGTGAAAACCGTTGGAATCGTCGACAACGAAAACCATATCGATCATCGGTTTTGAAGTGATCACACCGGCCTGTTTGAAGACGCCTGATCCATAAGCGAAGCAAAATCTGAAGTACTGTTCCGGAAACATGGACAATATCCGGGAGTACAGGTCAGGTACGACTGGAACAAGAGTTTTAACCGCGGCGGCCGACATGTTTAAGGAACGAATAAATAGAATAGGTAAGCCAAGGTATCACATATCTCCACAGGTACAAAGGTATGTAAAACCTCCAAGATTGTTACCCGAGGCGGGAAGAGCGTACCTCGTGGCACAACCACAACAAGAATTGATGCCAGCAACGGACACTATGTCCCGCCTCCTACTCCATATTAAGGCTGAAAAATGGGTTTATTTTTTAAAATAAAAATAATTTCCAAACTTTGAAATCAATTTCAGTTAAATTCTTTACTTCAGCATAATAATAATAAGTGAGTACATCAAAATATTTTATTTAAAGTCTTAATAAAGTTACATTTATTAAAGTCACAGCAGACCAATATGCAAATGTGATACATTTTTATTTGTGTTTCTTCTTATTTGTATAATAAGGTGTGATTCAAATCCAGTTTTTTTTCGTTTCCTGATTTTATTTCTATTATTCTATTATTATTTTCTATTATTCTTTCTATTATTTATTGAACTTAGTAAATTGAATAATTCTGGAATGACAGAGCTCATGGTGATATTTTTGAGGGTGTGAACCTACAATAAGTCTAATTAAAAAAATGTAGGAGGAAAAATAAATAAAAAATGTAGTTATTTCTCATTAGTATGGTTATAGTGCACTGTTAAAGTGCAGGGTAATATTTGACAGCAGCATGGGCTGAAATCCCAATATTTGAATTCAATATTGGGCTGCCCCAAAACAATACTTGTATCCAAGTATGTTCATATCCACTTATATAGTATCAAAATATACTTATATCGTAGTTAAAGGTCCCTACAAGCAATTTTAACGGTGCTAGAGGCCGATAAATGTCAAGGAAAAAATTTCAGAGAACAAGGACATATTATATACCAAAGTCCTCGTCTCGAAGAGCATAACAAGAATATCGTAGTTAGAAATCGCTAGATCAATATTAACGTCGCTAGAGACCGATAGACTTAAAAACATGAATGTAGGCCCGCTTTATTGGCGTAGTTTGCCTCAGACCCTGTTGACGTTGGAAACACTTTTACAACCTCCCCCTTGTGGCGGAATGTCGTTTTGAATATTCAGTTATAAATATTAACCCTTATGTGGCTTCTAGTATCAGATTTACTCTATTGTAGGCTCCGGTATGTCCATTTCGCCCTGGCGGTGCTGCTGGTGTGCGCGTTAGCGACTCTAATGTCAATAAGTCAGAGTGAAGTGTTATTACTGAATAAGGGTTTCAAACCAAATTTGAGACTAGGGGCTTTGAGCAATGCCGAATGGTTGAACACGTCTCCCGACAAAATTTCAACGTTTCGCCTGAACACCGCGAGCATTCTTCATGTAACCGACAAACGATTCTTAAGCTTTTCAATTGATTCGTCCCAAATTCACCGTGGGTTCATACAACCGTCATTGAAGTATGACTATTGAATGATTTGTGTTCACTTACGCTTTCCAGTCGCATGTGCCAGAACTTGTTACGAATAACATGTCACATTAAGTAGACATGGATACATTATAAGTAATGTCAAAGCTGTACATTTATTTTGTTACCGTTAATGAATTATTACTTTCTTCTAATTGAATGGGATAGAGTTGTTTTTTTATTTTGTTGATTAACTTAGTTTTTCTTTATTATATATTTCCAGAAAAAATATCACCTTTTAAGGATTGTAGACTTTAAAACTGTCTCTCTTTTTGTTATTGATTCCAATATTTGGCTGTTCCTTGCAGGGATCCAAAGCTAAGAACTGTAATATCACATTTAAGTGGTGGTTATTTACGGCTTGGAGGTAATGCAGCAGATCTCGTCATTTTCAAACCATCCAATCGTGCATGGCCGTACAAGTTTCTTCCTCTAGATGCTGGAGAGTGTATATATGATAATCTAAATTGCCCTGTTACTGATAAAAAGACTATAAAAACATTTGCAATGTCTGGTATGTTATTTCAAATTTAATGTTGAAAGAAAAAGAATCTTCATCTTTCATCTGATTATTAGTAATATAATTGTTGCAGGGGTTGACTGGATAGAGATCAATGAATTTTCCAAAGCTACAGGATTAAAACTTTTATTTGATTTAAATGTTCTGTTGAGAGTAAATGATACTTGGGATTCCACCAATGCTGAATCAATCTTGGATTTTTCATTTGCACAACAATACGAAGTGGACTGGCAACTTGGAAACGGTAATTTATTAATAATTGTAATTTCGTATTGCTATGGTACCCATTTACTCAGCAATTACAGTACTGGTCAATTAGAAAAATATATGTAGGGGTTCCAAAAGAAGAAGTGTTATTTAACATTCCCTGAAGAAGAAACCATGAAAACCATTTTTTACTCTAAGCATTATGCATAATACATTTCATAATATTTTTTTTAAACATGTTATGGGTCAAAAAAGGTATGTGTTCTCTTTTTAAACAATTTTTCAATGTAGAACATATTTAACCTGCAGACCTATAACAGTACTCATGTGTCTAATAAGGAAATATGTTCACTGTATGTGTCTATTGTAGTGCTAATTTGAGTAAATATTTCAGTGATTTGAGTATTATTTGCTATACTTTGAGCATTTATTACTAATTGACAATTTTGAATTTGTACTGCAATTTATTATTATTGTTATTATTTTTAACACAATTTTTTTTAAATGTTTGTTTTGTGGTATATTGTTTCAGAACCGAACGCTTTCAAAAATACATTTGGTGTTGATGTTCCACCGAGTAATCTTGCTGCTGATTTTGCAACTTTGCGTCAACTGTTACAGCGTTACAGTTTATACAACTCTTCTCTTTTGGTAGGACCGGATGTGACTAGACCAAAACGCTTGTTCTTGCCTTCAGACACATACCTTACAGACTTCCTTGCAGCACGGGCACAAGTTGATGCTATTACCTGGCACCAGTAATTGAATATATGAATATAAATATATATGTATATATGCCATAAGTACATCTATTATGTTCCATACCTGACCATCTGTGCCTTTAAATTTTTTAAACTAAGTATATAAGTATGAAGTAACATTGCCACTTTTTGATTAGATTTCTACAATTTTTGCAGTTATTATACTGGCCCAAATGCTACCTTGGAAGATTTCTTGAATCCAGCACTGTATGATAGCTTCCGTCACAGTTGCCAGGTTATGTATAAAGCGGCACAAAAATCTCATGCCCCACTGAAACCAATGTGGATCGGTAAACAGCTGTGCACATCTCATTAAAATAATAGATATTATGCAAAACTAAGAGGACTATTATTATTAGGAGATTGTTAATTAAGAATTGATTATTGTAAATATTGAACATTGGCTATGCGTGAAATGTTGACAGGTGAAACTGGTTCAGCTTATGGTGGCGGTGTTGCTAATTTGTCAGACAGATTTGTTTCAAGTTTGCTTTGGACAGATAAACTTGGTACAACTGCAAGAGAAGGAATTTCATTGATCATTCGTCAATCGTTATATCGTGGTCACTACTCATTGCTTGATCAAAACACACTTGAACCTAATCCGGTAAGTTAATTTCGGACAAACTTAATTTTAATTTATCTGCTTATGATAAATGTTATTTAAGTAACGGTGGGTTTATTATTATTTATTGATGTTATATGTTGATACTTAAAGAAAAGGAGTTTTTTACTTATAGTTAGTTTACAGATGGTGGTTCAGGTAGGATATTGACTTCTTTAATTGGGTTAAAGCTAAGATAACATTAACATTAGGTTTCTATACTGCCAGCAGCATAAACAAATTTGAAATTACTTCCTTAACCCTAAACCAAACAGTTATTAAGATTTTGTAAAACTACTTTCATAAATTTACAATCTAATTAACAGATCTACATATTAAATGTGGATAAACTATCTGTTAAGATAGGTATGAGGGTAGAACATTATTTCTTCTACATATAAAAGAGTAATTATAGTGCTATTATTATTATTATTAAATGTATATTTTAATTCATTTGAATTTTCAATAAATTTGTTTTTTGTTCCCAGGACTACTGGGTGAGCATTCTTTTCAAGAAATTGGTTCAAAATAAGGTGTTGAACATATCAAATATTGGGGAAGACGATGATGGAACATTTCGTGTTTATGCTCATTGTTCAGATCACAACAAGATTGTTGTTTTTGGAGTTAATATTGTCAATTTGACAAATGGACTTAGCCTGAAATTGAATACCACAGGACTACTTTATTCTTTAACTGGAGCCTCAGATTTATTATCTCAGTAATTATATAATTTTTGTTGTAATCATATTATGTATTCTTAAGAAACATTTATTGAGGTGAAACAAGGTCTGCACATATGTCTGAAATGTTTCAGACAAGTTTGCTTGTACCAATTTCTTAGAATAATTATGAGGTGTAAGAGGGTTAAAAAGGAATTATGTGTGAGCTTCCTTTGAGTTGACATTAAAATTAACAGTATTTTATGAGAACAGTGGTGACTATTTTTTATCGGTTAGTGATTTACACTGAGATTTTATATATGTTTACATGACATAGAATTCTTTATCCTGTCAGTAATATGCAGACATAAAAAAAAAGATTTCTATGTTTCTTTAGCTAAAAAATTAGTACATGAGATTTTGCATCAGTTCAGAAAAATGTTGTCATCATTGATTATTTTAGAATTTACTGAAATAGTATAAATATAATTCATGTTATGGTCGTGGTCATGCCACTTCAATATTTAATGTATATGTGTTTCTGGTTTCAGACATGTCCGTCTAAATGGTATTCCACTTACTCTTACTGATGGAAAGTTACCTGCCTTTTTGCCAGTTGTAGTGTCTTTATTAAAACCTGTACCTATACTGCCTTATTCAATTTTCTTTTTGCAAATTAATTTAAATTTGACTGTTTGTTTATAATTTTTTATTTCATTAAAGTTAGATAACCAAAAAATGTTTCTAGTGGATTTTAAATTTTATCTTGGTTATGCAGTTTATATATAGAAGAATTTTAGTTTAGTTCAGAAGGAAATCTTTATTAAAGTTTGTTGAGTGTTCTGGAGTTAAGTGACATTCACTTGATTCAGATTCACTATTAATTGAAATTGAGTTGCCCTAATAGGGATTCAGATTTGGGACACTCCTTTGGTCATGGGAGTTCATCATCTGGACCACAGAAAGGAACAATTAAATGGAAAGTACCATGAATACCAATTCATGGTTATGTTGTATAGTGGTGTTCATACATACTATAGATCAGATGATAAGAACTTCCCATGGAAAGTGTGGTCTCAGATTTGATTCTGTGTAATTTGCACACTTATCAAGAGTTTTAATTTGTGAGATATGTAATATTGTTTTTAGTATAGATTTTTTAAAAATCAATATATATATTCTTGCATTTAGCCACATATTGGTTATACAATTGTGATAATATATAGTTCTTCATCTATGTAATGGATTCCAAATGTTGAGTTCAAAATATTTGTGATAATACTAGTGTATTATAAACTTTTTATTAACATTGAATGTTTAAAATTAAGTCTGGGATCTAAACTCCTGGGTCCTCATGTGTAACCTTACAGAATATAGTGGTTTCAACGACATCAAAATAAGTAGGGAAATTAAATATGTTAATGATTTATTCCCATGTTTCATTTCTATTGAATCCAGGTTCTTGGCCAAAATTTATATGAAATATACTCATAACAAGATACATTTTTTGTAATATACTGCATTAATTTTGATACATAACAATAGGATTTAATTGTAGTATTTTTCAATTGGTGTTACTTAAGTATCTATCTTAAGATGTAATTATGTATAGTCAAATAAATATATTTTTTAATAAAATCTGATTCATGTTTATTTACCTATATTAGCAAATTGTAAATGGAGTAGTACAAGTTCTTATTAGTTTGTTATAACATAATTACAAGATTAATTAAGTGTAAGAAGAAGATAATGTTAAAATGTAAGGCTTTGAAATTTTGCATAGGTGTTTAAAAAGGTTTGGTAACCTCATGATGTGTGGCCCTTTAGTTGTTATTGGCAACTAAACCCAGTACATGCAGTCACTGAATTGAAGTTTTCATTATTCACAAGTGTATCAGTGTATTGTTAAAATGTTTATATGTATTGCACTCGTTTTTTTAGAAGGTGTTGTTTATAACATTAATTAAACAACTTAGTGATACACACACACACACACACACACACACATATATATATATATATATATATATATATATATATATATTAAATGTATATTCCTTAAAAAAATTAAAATATACAATACCAATAAATAAACAAATTAAAAATAATATAAAGTGTGAAAAAATATATAAAATAATTAAATAAATTACTTCTTTTCAGCTCTTTTTACTGCATGTATGAATTGTAACAAAGTAAATAAAAGGGGTTTTTCAACGTCTTACTCCAATACAGAATTGCAAACTATTTCAACTCTTTCGGAAATAGATCTTCTAGAGTGCATAATTTTCTTAGGTAATCAACCCATAACTCCTGAGCAAGCCAGAACTATATGGTTTGAAATTGTGCAGGTATTTATTAAAACATCTAACTTATAAATATGAAGAATATGATCATTATATAAAGAATATTATGCTTGTTACAAACTGAAGCTGATTATTCACTATTGGATCTATGTAATAAGTTTGATTTGGATTAGTTCATTAAATTATACTCCTATAAACAAGTAAAAAAGTAAATAAACATTTGTAGTTCTTTGTAGATCAATTGTGTTAGAAATTAAATACACAGTCAAGAGAAATAAATATAAAAATGAATGACTGGAAAAGTAACTTACTATGGAAGCTTAGTCACCAGTTATTGATCAATCAAATCAATTTCATTAAAGCCAAAGATGTGACTAGAAGTAGAAAATTATAAGAATGATCCTTTCCAAACTCTCAGAGCCCATAAATCAAATACTTTAAATTTATCTGTTATGTTTATGATTGTCACATTGTAATTGTAAAGTTCAAACAATGTGTTATTTATTAAATATATGTAAAGTACAGTTTTATTAATTTCAGGTCTATGGCTCAGAATGTGAAGTTCCTGAAAAAGTCTTGAAATATCTTGGTAAGATTGCATGTGGAATTCCACCAGCCCATTTTGGAAATTTATCAATAATTGATATAGACACAGTGGCTGCTTTTGGAAAATCCGCATTCCTTTCTGGGAGACAGGTTAAAGCCAAACTGTTTCTGTTTATAGAAATTCACTTTATAATATTGGATCATTACAATATTTATTTTTAAATAGTTGTCAAGCCTACAAAGGAGAGTTTCTTATCAGTGGAGTGGAAAAGAGATGAGTGACTTAACAAAATATGATCTAAGTGCCTTAAGGCAAATAATTTGTGCTTTCAACTCATCCACCTTATATATGATTCATCCAAAAGAATACAAGTAGAAGATTTCATATATTTATTTTAGATTTTAAACGATTGTATATTTAAACATATGGAATTACTTAAGAAATAGATCATCTCTTATTTTTAAACAGGGAGGCAGCTGAAGACCTGTCGGTGTTAGTGGATTGCCCTCATGAAATAATGGTTGAACTTGCAAAACTAGCTGTAAAATCTGAAGCATTCAACCATCCTAAAATTTGGACATCAACTGAAGTATTAATTTTACATAATTTAAACCCAGAATCAATTTATGATTACTAAAATGTAGTGAACTAAGGTGTTAATTATTATTGTTATTTAGAATTATAATTATTCATTTCTTAATATGAGTAGTGAAACTGTCTACTTTTTAACTTTGAAGTGTCATTTCCTTGCAATTGTAAGGAAAGAAAAAAAGGGAATTGTATGGGATTATGTTGACTTATCAAAGATGTGGTATGAATTCTGGAACTATGTTTTAGGTTGCTACTGTGGGATGTGTTATCTCTGGACTAAAACCATCTGCAATCAAGGAAATTCCACCTCCAAGTTTTCAAGGAATATCACCTGAAATAATACCGTGTTTATCAACTTCTGTTATTCATGTAACTATTTAAAACCTGTTCAATATTTTTTAATGATCCAGTAAAACTATTGACTTATTTAAATTTGTAAATTATGATTATTGTGATTATTTAATTTATTGATGATTATATCTTGCAAGAAAAATAAAACCAACACGAATGTTGATATTGTATAGTTTACTCAAAGACAGATGGGCTAATTATATGAGAAAATATTCTTAATTGACATTGAAATAATTAGAAGTTATAGCAAAAAAAACGTAGGTTCGTGATGTTTCTGTCTCCTCTCGCTGGTTTGGTCTTTTGCTAGACCGGTTTCGGCTGCTCGCCATCTTCAGTAGCGGTGTTAGTCACTGTTAGCACTTTGGATGTTTTTTGGGTATCCTCACTGCACTGTCACTTTCACATGTACTGTAATGTTTGTCAGTCGTTTATATATATGTGTTCTGTTATTGTTATTGGGGGTTATGTTTGTCTTCGGATTTTGTTAATCCGTTTTCTAGTTATGAGTCAGATTGTCGGAAGGGGGTGGTGGTGGTGGTAGGGCGGGTGTGATCCTTTAAGAGGATTATAGGTATAAATATCGCGTTACTCTGGGAATTAATTTTCTCATTTATAATGTTGTTTTTCTTATGTTTGAAGATCTCCAGGTTTTCTATAATGTCTAATTCTTTTCCTTTTTTACCTGGGTGTAATAATTTAAAATAATGTCAAAAGGAAAAGAATTAGACATTATAGAAAACCTGGAGATCTTCAAACATAAGAAAAACAACATTATAAATGAGAAAATTAATTCCCAGAGTAACGCGATATTTATACCTATAATCCTCTTAAAGGATCACACCCGCCCTACCACCACCACCACCCCCTTCCGACAATCTGACTCATAACTAGAAAACGGATTAACAAAATCCGAAGACAAACATAACCCCCAATAACAATAACAGAACACATATATATACACGACTGACATACTGACAAACATTACAGTACATGTGAAAGTGACAGTGCAGTGAGGATGCCCAAAAAACATCCTAAGTGCTAACAGTGACTAACACCGCTACTGAAGATGGCGAGCAGCCAAAACCGGTCTAGCAAAAGACCAAACCAGCGAGAGGAGACAGAAACATCACGAACCTACAGTATTCCAACCCCTCGCAGACCACAGAACAGGTATATCAAATTATAGCAAAATGTTTAGGTTAGTATAAATATTAATCAGCATACTCTAACTTCGTCTTAATAATCTGCAATATCTTTTTTAAATTTTAATTTTGAAGTTTCTATAATCTAATAGGTTTTGTATTCAAAATATATTTATTTATTATCTCTATTAGGTTATTATATATTTGCATTTCATTTTTCAGTTAATTTCAGAGCAACAACTGCTGCACCTTTCACCTGAAGTTGCAAATATGTTACTAACATCTAAATATAGCTTTAAACTGTCTAAATTACAAAAGTATACCCTGCAAAAAGTAGTTAAAGATGGTTTGTTTTATCGTAATTTCTCCAATATGCTTGCCGATACATATTCATTATTTCTAATATTTGCATTATTCATTTCAATACAGTCCGGAATATTTTTGAAAATTCAATAAAATTCATTTAGACAATAAAAAAATTAAAAAATAGTTTTAAATATTTTTACATCTGTGTTATATAGTATAAGTAAAATTATATCATTAATAAATTTGTATTGGAGTTATTTCATATGTTAAGAAATCTAAAATATGTATTTATTCTACTTTGGTATTATAGTAATAAATGAGCTTAAATTTTCTTATTTACATTATTCATCAAATGTTGAATAAATGGAGCTAACATTAATAATACAAAATTATGTACTTATAAATAATAAAATTGGGCTAATAAAAAATTGTCTGTTGTTAAATAACTCATATATTCTCATTTCATATTTATTGTTTTGAATTATTATGGGTAAGTAGATATCAATGTTTCCATATTAAACAAATTTCCCTCTTCTGTTTTTGTAAGAACCATTATATTTGAAATAAGTGATTGCAATTCATATTTTTACATTATACATATGTTCAAATGTAAATATATATTTTCCGGGTTATTTAATTATTGGCATAATACATTGAGATCATTTAAATGGCATCTACTAAATCATTTTCCGAAGAATAAGCTGAGAGATGACTACATTATGACTTTTTTACAGAAGTAAAATGTATTTATGTTAATTTGATTTGATTTCAGAGTGTTTATAAATTCACAGTAAGCTAGTCATAATAAATCAAATATTTTATTATAAACACAAATTCATTCAAGTATGGACATTTAATTTTTGTTAAGTTGATGCAAATAACTGAACTATTAAATAAACTGTTGCCAGTATTCTTTATTTCATACCATACAGTTGTCATAATTGTACAATGATACTGAATTCATGTGACCATAGAGAAGGTGATTTTGATAGCTAGTAGAAATCACTGATATCATTTTTTAACCAAGATTCATAATGTAATAATAAAACATTTTGTATAAATATGGAAAACAATGACTCATTATTTTGGGATTTAATCCTATCAAGAGCTATTGAGAAATAACTATTTACAGATAATATTTACATTATATACCTCCGTAATTTCTTTTCTTCAAAGCACAATTCATAGATTTTTTTCAAACAATTTGTGCACTATAATAATTTATGATACATCCAATGAACCAAATCAGTCATGCATTTATTTGTCTTGTAACCATTAAGTGGTTCTTAGAATAATCAGTTTCAGGGAGTCAGTCATCATAGTAGACATTTAGTTACTCACGGTATTTAACTTTATTACAATGTCGTTAGTACAAAAAATTTTAAGTCTAATGAAAAAATAAATAGCCACGAATTTATTTTACTTTTTGTATACTTCTCAAATTTGATCAAACCCAATATTGGCAAAATGGGTTTTAAAAAGAACAGTGACTAAAGGTATTGGTAATCTATAACAAAATTGTAAAAATAATAAACAAATGTTTTAATGTGGTAAGTTATCTCTGTCTACATCTATGATGGTTGGTATTAATAAGATAGTAAGAATTCATATAATACAATATAGTTTTCTCTTCACTGGGAAAAAAGCAAAAAAACAACAGATGTAACTTGAGATAATTAAACCCTTAACCCATTTAAAAATAATTAATTAAATATGGCAACTGTACATTTAGGAAACATGAAATGCACAATCTGTTTGGAAAAATGGCAATAACATAAAATTGAATTATATGACAGCATATGAAAATACTTTGTGTTAACTACATCTGTTGTTCTTTTGTCACAGAATCTGCCACATTAATTTAAACTAGCCTTGCTAATGTTTCTTTTATTATGCGATATCATAGATAATAAAGGTTATATGATAATACATAATAATTAGTTATTGTAAGCAATAGTAAATATTTGTGTTTTCTTTGAGTCATACTATGTAGAAATATGACTAAAAACTGGCATGCTAATTGTTATTATACACAAATAGCAAAATGGTTGAAATCCCATATCACACTTGCAATTTTTATAGAAAAGTTTATATACAGAATTAGGGCACACTCACACACACTCTGGTAATTGATATGCTACAGCATTTAGGGTTTAGGAGGGCCTGGTCAAATATCTGAATTAATTTTCATGTTATTTAGAACATCCCTAATTTCCCTATATTGTCCTAGATGCTAATTTGGTACAAATATTACTTGTGCCCACTGGCTGTTAGTAGGATATGGTTAACTTACTCCCCTATGGTTATTGTACCCTATGTTAGTGAAGCACATTTTAAACTAAAATTATGCATTATTTTAAATAAATATAATTTTAATCTGACGTCTATGTTAAGTGCTATTTATTAGTCATTTAGTGGTAAATAAATCATTTCATTGCTGTGTGTCAAACCAAAGTTATTTACAGTTAGCAAAATTGGGATTTAATTCAGTTTTGAAAAAATTGTTGTGCATGTGTTTGGCATTAAGTATTCTGTGATTCCCACCAGTTTAAAAGTTCAACCACTTTTCCTTGCTATATCTACAATAGGTTGCTAATTCCACATGCACCTCCTTAATAAACTACGTTTCTCTTTCATCTTTATTCTCAAGCTAATATTTATACAACTCATGAAAAATCTATTCTTAATTGTATCATAATGGTAATTCATATTCATGTCTAATAGTTTTTCATTATAATACAATAATAAACAGTATCAAACCAAAAATTATAATTTTAAACGTTTACTTCTTTAAAAATATCGAGATTTAAAATTGTGAAAATGAAAAATGTTCATTTATAACAATGATGAATGTTTAAATTAATGTCCCACATATTTGGATAAAAACATACCCTGTATCAAAGCATGAAATTACAATTTCATTGCTCATTATTATTTTTTAGTATTAAAACACTCCTATTATTTAGGATATAATTGGGATCATCTAAGACATTTTAGTAAGGGCAGGGAGGGATGATTAAATGGACTATGAAGACATTCTTAGAAGCATAACTGATTAATATAATTGTTGGTTACGAAGAAATTGATTGTTACAAATGATACTTTCAAGATGAACACTAGTATTTAAATTTTCATTTCAGAATTCTGCAACCAGCAATTATAAGAAATCACGGTAAGCACAGTTTACTGCTGTTGATAAAAATGAATATGTCAGTTATCAGTATAATATATATATGGTAAGTCAATGAAGACAACATGAAGTTAATGATATAGTTGCAAATATCATGTTTAAATGTTACTGTTATTCTGATTCAGTCACACTGTGCTTCTGTGAAAAAAATAACAAATGAGTCAGTCATGGCTGGATTAAAGTATTAACAGCATATAAAATGAATGATGAGATGATTTAATCTATTTTAGGTTGTGATAATTCAGTCTAAAACCAGAGAGGTTGAGAATTTATGATAAAAGCGTAGAGGAATGTTAACATTTAAGATGACTGGTCATGGAATGCTCTCTACATGATAAAAATATACAAAATGAATTGATCTCTTTTGAGAGAGTAGAAAAAGTTAAAGGTTTTCTTACATTTTATATATATATATATATATATATATATATATATATATATATATATATATATAAGTATAGCATTATATGAGTCATCTTCCAAAATCATTGCACTTATGATATTACATATATATATATATATATACACATATATATATTTATGTATAATATAAAGTTGATAATATACTATATGAAAATGAATAAATACCTTACATTACTAGATAATAATTACTTTTTAAAAAGCTGTTTACATATTTCTAACTTTGAAAATAAAAACGTTATATTTATTTTGTGTTAGTCAGTCATAGATAACTTTTCCATTGGCTCACACAATTGGCAACTTTTCTCGGCAATATTGCACAATTTTATAGTTCATGTTTTAAAATATATGAAATAAAAACAATTCATATAAAGCACATGAACTTAACTCATAGTGAAGTTTAAGTATCTAGGCAGGGTTTATGAGGTAAAATTAACAACTTATTACCAATTATCTATGTTATCTAAGATAAGAAAGAAGACACCCTACTTGAGTCCTATACTTGACTAGTCATTTACATAGATAAATACAATAAATTCTTCAACATTTTATAATTTTGAGCTTTCAGTTCGCTCTTACATTGTGCCATATCACTGTCTATTCAATTTTAGCCATTGTTTTGGACCAATCATAAAACCTACTGTTAAACAATCATTGAAAATCATCTTCATTTCTTACAACACAACTCTTTGTAATATATATATATATATATATATATATATATATATATATATATATATATATATATATATATATATATATATATATATATATATATATATATATATATATATATATATATATATATATATATATATATATATATATATATATATATATACACACACATATATATAATATATTTATTAAAGCTCATGCGTATTATTATTATTAATTATTATTATTATTATTTGTAATTTACACTATTTAACATGGTTGTATTTCATTCACTCCTCAACAATGTACATTGTTATGAAAGTTCTACTCATACTAGCATTGGTTACCCTTCTCGGCTTGTCTGTGCAGGCATTATAAAATTATAAATATTTCAGTTAATCTTATATTACAGCCATGTTTACATTATGCACTAGTACAAGAATAACCATCATCATAATATACAAGGTTTTGTGGTATTTACTTTACAAATATTTGTTCAGATTCATGTATTCAATACAATGTAGCCTATGCATTGAGTATTAAGGCATTATTTCTGAGGCCCTACTAATTTTTGTATAACCTACATTGAATACTATATGCCCTGTATTATTACTACATAGATTTGCTAAATTAAGCTTCTGGGTTGAAAGGGTGGGCTGAGAACAACCCATTTCAGTTTTCTATAATCAACAGTATCTCAGCTCAAGACACTTTGCGCTATTTATGAACATGTAAATGTAAATGATCTATAACTGAAAGCTATGATTTATGTTGCTCAATATTTACAAGTTAAAAATGGAGTTTTCCACAATAAACACACAAATATTTAATGTTCTCAAATATATACAGTTGAATTATAAGCAAATACATACATCCATGGTTGTATGTACATATTCTCGTCTATCAAACCAAATGCTCTTCAGCAATGAATTAATTGACAACCTCCAGGATTGTACGTGAAAAACTCCAATTATAGTCTACTAAATTAGTCAACACTTTTCTTAAAAAATTATATACTTCATATGGTGGCATCTATATCCTATATAATTCAATTCTTAATGTATTAAGTCCAAATGTTGTTCTGCTTAACTAGTGTTAAAAAGGTAATAATTGAATACACTTAACAGTATTCATAGATTGTTTGTTTAATGAAATGAAATAAATATTTATATACAAGTTATTATATTTTTGATAAAAATATATTATGTTTATGCTGTTTATAAGATTATATTGGACTGTTGGGCTCCCAAGATTAACAACATTACACTGACACAATTACTATAGGCCTATGTTGTACACTGACTGACAACTGAAAAACTGTATAGCCATATGAATCCTAAACATCTACATACTTTACAGCAGACATAAAATATTTAAAAAAAAGTGATTATGCAATAAAATTTGATGAAAATAATATATTAAGTTAAATGAACAATTTTTTATTGCTATATTTAACTGAAGAGGAGGATTCACTTACTCCACCTAAATATTGTACACTAACTTCACTCTTATTATCTAAATTTTAATGTTTTATAAAAAAATACTTAATTTACGTAGTTAATTATACATGTATGCCTCATGTATGTATTTAAATTCATTTTATTTGATTCAGATTTAATGGCTATACAATCCAGTGTCCTTTTTCAGGAATCCCTAAATGGTATAGAACATACAAAATTATACAAGGCTGTGAATAAGGTCAGAATATTACAGAAAAGAAGGAAATACAAGCAGTATTGTTGTAAAGCTCATAATATAGATGGGTTTAAAATGGAACTAATGTTTAATTTTGTAATGTACCTAAAACTTTTTGCACTCCTTTGTACAAAGGGATAATTTTTCTGAAGAAAATAGAGTGTCTTGGCTAAGTAATAGATTATCTTAGATTATCTAAGTTAAATTTTGTTCCCTAACATCAACTCTATGTTCCCTTTTTCTTTTTTTTATTAAATGATTTTATTTTATATACTTTGGACACAAAATTAAAGTATAAAAGAGTACATTTAACTTTATTATTTACAATTTAAATTCCATAAATAAATAATGACTATAAATAACTTGGTCAATTAAATAATTTCCCAACATGTATCTAAATGTATTTGAAACAAATATTGCATATAATTTTGGTTAGTAGTGTACAACTATTTTAAACCCATCATAATACACGAATTGACAGTAGTAATATCCTAAAACTAATAATACAAGAATGTATTACAGACACTTTACCATACAACATCCTGTACAACCACATAACTACATATACATATACATATACATATATATACGTAAGTGAAAAGTTGTCATTGAAAAATCACAGCCCAATTGGAATAGTCCCGAGAGCAAAAGTATCATTAATTTATTATATAAACACCAAATCTCAAATGGACTTTTAGCTTCTAGAGATGTATAGAAAATAAATGTTTATCACAATCAAAGATTTGGGAGGCCCAACAGCCTGTTATAAGACAGCGTTAACATTGTATCAATAATAACATGTCAATTTCATAACAAATTTCATTAACCTTACGACTACATCTTGTGTAATGATAGCACAAAATATAATGATTGAGTTTAAACTAATATTAACAAAATGCATTTACAAATCCTTAAAGAAATATATTAATAAAATTAGTAAGTAACATGTAAATTCATTTTTTCCTAACCTAATTTATAATTATGCGGATGGCGTAGGTTTGCGAATACATTTATATTATATATATTTGCATATATTTATAAACAATAAATTAAAATTAGCTAATGTAATATGGAACAACTCATATGGATTATAAAAACAAATACCCCTTTTTGCCATTTTGAAGGTTAATACTAATAATTTTAAATATTACCATGTAATAATACTTTATATAGGATTTATTAATCATGTATGATTAATAAATAGCAATTATTTAGGGTGGATAATAAATAAATCGGCTGACTAGAAAGTTCCGACTAGTTTGATGAAATTTCCTTGGTTGATGAACTAGATGTCTCTCATGGCATAACAAATTACTAACTGTCCTAACTGCACTGTAAGCACTGCCCACCATTAAATAAGAACTGGAAACAAAATAAATATGTCACACTTAGTTTGTTATATAACGCTTATTGTGATAACACAAGTTGTAGACATTTTTGATTCAATATTATGATTTTTATTAACTAACTTTAGGGTACTAAAATTCACAAATTTTACATAACATACATACATTTGTGGTAGCTCCTTGTTTTTTTAGTAAGGACGGTTAGCATCCTTCGGCCGTTTCAACTGAACCTTAAGTCTCTTCATGCCAATCTGGAAACCATTCATTGCTTGAATTGCTGCTTGTGCACTGGCAGGATTGTCAAATGATACAAACCCTATAAGAAAGGAAGATAAAATATTTAATTACAAAAATTACTCCTATGCAACACTTCTAAAGATACATGAAAAATAACCATTGCAAAAAAGAATGACTTAGTCCTATACACAATTTTATTGGGTTTGCAAATATATTTATGTATGTCAATCTATTTATTATGTAAGTTAGAAAATGGAGCATTGCCCATCCCCTACCAAACCATTTTAATGATCTCATACATGTAGAATTTATAAAAAGAAAAGAATGAATAATGTAGTAAGTTTGTTCCCAACTAGTGCCCAGTTATTTATTTCCTTGAAAAATACAATATGTTCTGCAGGTCACTTAAGTTATGCAGGAAAATATAACTACAGGTATATATACTGAAAACTTCAATGATGAAACTCAGAAGACCAGATTACAGATAATAAAAAAAACACAAAGTGTTTAAAAACTTATAAGAAATTTACATACCAAAACATTTACTTTGATTAGTTGCTCTATCAATAAAGACTTTGGAGCTAATTACATTTCCAAAGGGCAGGAACATCTGCATCAATTCAGCATCACCAAACTCTTGTGGAAGGTGGTAAATGAAGAGGTTGCATCCCTCTGGCCCAGAAATTGAGCAACCTGGGAAACAACACACTAAACAATCATTATAAAGCGTACTTAATTCGTTGTAATTAAAAGAATGAACACTTAAACATGTATCTACATATATATGTAAAAATTCATAAGCACACAAACTTATATATGTATTTAAACAGTCATTAAATAATTCAATTATGAAGGTTGTGATTAATACTATTGCCTTATTTACTAAACACTGCTAACACTCAGACATACATTGGGCTTCATTCATAGCATGAATGAGAATTACATCCACTGAACTAAAGCATACAGTAAAGAAAAAAATAAATTTTAATAATGCAAATGCATAATTAATAGAATGACATTTTCTTAACAATCATAATATTAAATTTACAACTGGCATATTGTAAATAAAAAACATGTCATTTTATTGAATAAAATGAAGCCCAATTATTCTAATATTAAACACACTCTAGAAATACATAAAATTACACAAATATCCAATAAATGTTTAACCACAAAACAATTATAGCAAAAGGTAATGCACATAAAATACATTATTAAAAAAATAAATCAAAATAATGTGTATTAACATATAAACACATAAAATTTACAATTAGTCAGTGCTATTTACCAAACTTACCCATGGCTATACACTGTCTCACAATTTGGTATCTGTGTAATTTTATGAAGTACAGGCTTTGGTCTTTATGTTAATAAAAAATAAATAAAAATAAAAAAATGAAATTTATGATGTAAAAATTTATGTACTAAAATGTTTGAAATTATGGAATGGAAGTCAACATTTCTTTTGCTAAAATAAATTATTTTTTTAACTATGAAAACTCCTTAAAAATGATATGGTGTAAAAATGTTGAATGAAATCTGTGAATGTTAGTTACCTTCTCTTTGTGATGCAGCCACTGCTGCAATTGGCTGTGGAATGGCCTGAGCAAATTGGCCATACACTGCAGGGTATGCTGTTAAAACACCGACATACATAAACATCGACATTGCATACATAAAGAGGCATACACATAAAATTCAATGTGGCACAAATATGTTTCATGTTTAAGAAACTTTAGAAAGTTTATTTTTAAAAGAAGGTTGATTTAAATAATAATTCTAGGAGGTGTGTTAACTATGTCAATTTATTGATATTTCTGGAATTTCATCAACACTTTAAATATTTCCTATTATTTGATCTTAATTATTGATTCCTAGAAACAAATAGGAATGTAAAAAAAGATTCAAAAGAATAAATATGCTCAAAAATAAAGTCATACTAAGGATAAAAAATGTTCTAATTAGGTTCAATGATATTCAGTAACAGTACTATTATCTTTATTTCTCAATTATCCTTTCATAGGATATCCATGTTATCTGCGGAACCTAAGATGTATCCAACACTAATTTTATTGAAAACAACGTTTTTATGATTTATTAATAAATCAAAATATCAGAAATACCTTAAAATTTTATTTCTATTCTTAAATATCAAATAACAGTAGAAAGACCTAATCAGACTTATTTACTAGGTAATGAATAAATTAAAACATATAGGTTATGCAATTAATTATTATATATCTCAGGGCAATGTGTTGGAATGCAAGCAAGACAACAATAACAAACACACTCAACCAAATTAACACCAATAATAAAGAATAACATATTCATGCTATTTATAAGCAGTTGGTAAAAGGTTACACAACATCAATATGTTTAGTCATTTTGATTAGTGTTATGTTTGTGAAACTAATTCCACAGTTTTAGATACTTGAATGCCTGAAGTTAAAAAAATGAATTTTTTCATATTAGGATTACAACCCAAGGATTTTTAATGTTCACATTTCCATTGTTAAATTTTAAAGACTATGAATAATTGTCTTGACTGTTGCAATTGTAATGTTTTATGTAATCTCCCAATTGAGACTGTATAATTGTTGTTTGTGGTCCCCTCTTAAAAAACAAAATTATCTTACAACATGTAAATCATATGCTCAAAATGATTTAAGCTAAACAAATGTATTTCATTGCGTATACATTTTCAATTACATTAGTGTTCAATTGGCAATGATTGCTATTTCTTACGAAGTGTACTCGTGTTAAGACATTGTTAAAGTAAAGTGATAAGGGCATAATTTCTGTACGTTACTTACCAACTCCTGGGTAAGGTTGCATTCCTGTGTAAGCTGCTGCATGCTGTAGGGCTGCCTCACCGTTAGCCAACCCGGGAGCTGGAATAGACAAATGAAGGGCATCTACACAACACTTATCTCAGTCCTCAAACAATCTCATATCTTGAAACAGTAAGTATTTCAAACTTAGATTTGTTGAAAAATTAGAAGAGAATAAAGTAATTTATTTCTTGTACTTTTGAATGAAGTAGGGAACATGTTGGGTTGATAATACTAAATGTCCAATGAAGGGTTCTCTTATAAAAACCTTTAGTCATATAAAAAGTTTTTAATGCCCCTCTATTTATAACTTTCAGTTTGCTGTCACATAAATATGTGCATACTCATAACATGGAATTAACATCTGTTGGGAGATGATTTATTTTCACGATAAAACAGTAATTTATTTTAATGACATTAAAAGAATACATATGTATCATTAGATATGTTTATTATATTATATAAATTGTAATATATTAAATATTTAATATTCATGATGCATTTATACTTACTTCCACTGTACATAAAACGTGTGGGATGTTAGCATCCCATATTAAACATCAAAATGAAAATTGTTTGCTTTAAAGTACAGAAAATACATTATATTAATTGAAAAGAAGCACAAAGAGGTATGAAGGAGAATAATGGATCCCATTATGCAGTATTTACATTTTTGTTATATTGATTGTACAACTAGTAGTTGGTACATTTGTTTGGTTATTTTTAAATATTAAAAAAGGCATCAATTGATCTAAAATGATCCCAAATCGAAAAAAATATAAGTGATAGGATATAAATGTTTCTTTTAAGTATAAAATATAAAAATACTCACGTGGTGGATATGTTTGATGAATTCCATTAGTGTAGATTGCTGGATCGGAACCGGGCTGTCCATTAGGGGTTTGAGCCATGCTGAAGTTGGGCATTGTAGGGGATGGCAGGCTGGGAAGAGCTCCATTCACTGGCTGTGCTCCTGTTCCTCCACCTTCATAATAATTACCATATTATATAATGGTAGATAAAAAAAAATTATTTCGGAATTGTTGGCACGCGCACGCACGTAAACAGGTTCCTAACTAATAATAGAAACTATACAATTTTTTGTTGGTTATAAGTTGATTTTGATGTTATAAATAACATCATGAAAACAATAGTCTGGGAAAAGTTCATGTAATTGACCTTTCAAAAACTCAAAAAACTCAAGGCTTGTTTATTTTCTTAAACGTTTGCAAGCTTTCGTTAAATTGCTGTTGGTTCATTTAATGTTAGAAAGGCCAATGAATGGCATTCTTTAAATGCGAGGGGTTCGCTAAACACCTCTTGAATTATTTCAGATGAAAACACCCACTTTGAATCCAACAATGTGTAAAATAAATAATCTAGAATTTTGCTCTTAAACTTCGACAACTTCTCGATTTGAATCAAGAACCATGTTTTCTAGTTTTAATTTGAGTTGTAAAATGAAACTACTTTTCTAACAGCCCATTGTTTGCAGGCATATTAATAAGTACACTGACCTTTACAATACAGGTAACAAGTGGCTGTCTTGATTTAAAAATATCATAATAAAAAACTAGTTATATAATAATAGTAATATTTTCTTAAATTTATTTTTGTTAACTACCTCCGGTGGGATAGTGTAGTAATACTATGGGTTTACCCATATCATTACGCGATCCCTCCACATGTTAATGATAATTCAAGTTCATTTTCATTCAAGTTTATTTTTTGTCAATCAGTATTGACATTGGTTAAATATAACAACTCCACACAAAAATATAAAAAAACCTTCAGATCCAGTAAAAAGTTCAGATCCAGACCTCTCGCTGGTTTTTGCTAGACCGGTTTCGGCTGCTCGCCATCTTCACTCTGGTTGTTTTTTGGGCATCCTCACTGCGCTGTCACTGTCACTGTCATTTGTACTGTGGCGGTTGTCTCTTTGTCGTGTATATATATATATATATATATATATGTGTGTGTGTGTGTGTGTGTGTGTGTGTGTGTGTGTGTGTGCGTGTGTCTTGTTATTCTGTTTTTCGGGATGTTTGTCTACTTTGGGTTGGGAGGGGTTTTGTTAATCGGCTTAGGTCTTTGTCGGATTATCAGTCAAAAAGGAGGGGGTGAGGTTATTTAGTAGTATTAGTGGTGCGAATATAGTATCACTTTGGGAATTTATTTTTTCGTTTATTATGTTGCTTTGTTTGTTCTTGAAAATCTCCAAGTCTATCTATCTCTTTGCCTTTCTTGCCTGGCATTAATTTTAAGGAATCGTTGATGCTCATTGTCTCGTGTCCGGAGTGTATAATGTGGTTGGCGAAGTTGGATTCGGTTTTATATTTTATTGCTTTTATGTGTTTTTGTACCTGTCCTCTGTCTTCCGCCCGGTTTGGCCGCTGTATACTCCATCGCACGTTCCGCCTTTTATTTTGTACACTCCGCTCTGTTTGTGTTTGTTTTGTTGTTGGTGTTGAGGAATTTTTCTAGTTTGCTCTTTGTTTTATATGATATTATAAAATCTAGTTTTCGGAAGGTGTTGGAGATTTTGTAAGTGTCGTGGCCAGTGTATTTGAATGTGGCCCATTTTTTAGGGGATTCTTCAGGGTTTGTGAGGTTCGTCGGTGGGTTATCCGTTATTCCTTGCTATTTGGAGGATTGTTTTGTTCCTTATCGTATTTTTCTTTGGCGAGGGGGTCTTTGTTTAATCTGGTCTGGTGATGTATTTCAGGCCTGCTAATTTGTCTTGGTGTGGGTGGTTGGATTGTTGGTGGATGATTGTGTCTGTGGTGGTTTCGTTTATTATGTTGCTTTGTTTGTTCTTGACTTATGAAATTGTTTGTTACGCAATTATCGTTCGCTGCAATTAAGTTCGTTGGGTGCACGTGCACCGCGACGCTGGCGCAACACTGAAAATATTTGAAAAAACAAAAACCCAAAGACGCGGTCTAGCAAAAGACCAAACCAGCAAGAGGAGCGGAAACACACGAAATCTGCGGTAACTCCATGTATCTTAAATATCCAAAATAAATATCTAGAAATATTTTAATCCGTTAATTTTCTAATTTCATTATTACCTTTTATTTGATGCATTTTTTTGTAAATGACAGTGGCGGACAGTGCTTCTTGGGGGCCTGGTCCTAAAAATAATTTGGATTCTCATAAGAAAAGTTTGTTATACAGTGTAATAATTATTGCAAAAATATAATGACAAGGTAAGGGTATTGGAAACAAATATGAAAAAGTACGGCACTATTTCATTCATTTTTTTGTCTAAATTAAATTAGTTCTATAAGCATTTCAATAATAATAATTATTAATATCCTATTGATGTTAAAAAGTATAATTCGTGATATTCCAACGGAATTAAATAGATGATAAATATTTACAAATAAGGGGGCTGAGTTAAATTAAAAGGAGTTAATATTTTTTAAGTCTTATCCATGGGCCGAGGTTCTTTATAATTTTAACTTATATGTAAATTTGGATATAATTTACCAGATGTAGGTGGTACTACTGAATTCGCCATGCCGTTGAGAGTGGCGTGGGTGGCTAGCGCTGCCATTGGATTTATGTAGGCAGTCCCTTGAGCAGCTGCCATCAGAGCTGCTTGCTGTTGCATTTCCTGTACGTTGCAGTTGTCCTGTACCATGATTTGCTGTGAAAAATACAAACATTTTTATCCCCATACAGGAAACAAATAATAAGCGGTATCGATAAGGTGGCATAAATATACTAATTGGTCCGAGCAATTCTAAAATGTTGAATCGATCTTCGATTATCAAATATCCGTTATGTAATCTATTTTGATGGGTTAATAATGAAACAACAATGTTATAATTTTACGGTATATATTATTTTCGACAACCACTGCAGGGCGTATGTGATGTATTGTTAGGCAATATGGACGGATTTTTATTACGATCGAGAAAATAGGATAGTGTTGTGGTTCTAGAGAATGATTTTTTACTCGATTTTCATGAAAGGACTCTGCCCCATCGATTACAAACGAGAATTGACAAGTGGCAAATAAAATTTCCGTAACAATGCTCATCATATAAATGATATCACACGAATATAATAGATTGTACTGGGCGAAAAACTCGGCGTCAATAAATTTGTACCAATCGGTTTTGCATGTTACTTACCTGAGCGTAGGCGCCGTAGGCCCCAAACTGGTTGAAAACGAAGGGGTTTAGGAGGCTCATGTTCCCGGCCATCTGCTGCATGCGTCTTAGCTGTCTCTCTTTTTCCGTGTCGGCGAACTTGACGACCAATGACGAAGAGGCTCCCTGCAAGCAAGAAACAGGCAAAACGATAAAACATCAGTAGTAAGAGCCCAAGTGCAGACAAATATCACTACAAACATTACCGTCATTTAATTTTCTCGGTTAATTAATAAACTAAATTTGGGTAGCATATTTCAGAGTTTGAACGGAGCTAATATATTTCAGCGCGGACTTCGAGTAGAGAAACCGCAAGAATTTCTCGTGGTTTAACCGCAGTGACAACGCTAGCAGAACGCTTCATCGGCAGTCGACGAGTGTAACTACCTCACTTTAGAGTGACACTATATAACATCAATGGCGAAAAGCCATTGACCATCGTGAAATTGTTAACGTCCGACCTCGTACCAACGATAAATAAGGTCATCAGGTGTTATCTAGGTCGCCGGTCAATGAAGATCGATAGTCAGATGAAAAACGCTTCCATTATCATTGTTGCTAGCATAATATAACTAGACTCGAGGCTAATAAGGGTATGTACTGTAGTAATGATTTAACGAAAACGTTTCGGGAGCCCTTTTGGAAAGGTATACGTTTCTTAAAAAAGGGACGCGGAGACCGAATGAAATCTGTATGGAGGAGGGATGGGGTCAGGAACGTTTTAAATAACAAGAGTCCGGGGGACGAGGAAGGGGGCGGGGAGTCGCATAATTTTTGGGAAGTAAGTAGACCGGGGGATGCGGGTGTTTGGATAGAACGGGCGGAGAGGGGGCGTGGGCGCTTACTGAAAGGATGCCTTAAATATTCAACGGCGTCCTCGCGGAGAGACCCCTCCTCTCCTCACCATCATCCCCCCCCGGAGGAGAGGTGGGGCAGTAAACACTCAGTTAGCGGCCCAGAGGAGACCCTGCAGGGGCAGGCGTCAGGAATTGTTGAGAGAGAGAGAGAGAGAGAGAGAGAGAGAGAGAGAGAGAACCGGGGGGAGGTCATTCATTATGCAACAGTGCTGGATCATCTGCCTGAAGGAACTTTTGGGGGTTGAGGGAGGGTTTGTAATAACGGGATGGATAGAGGGGGTCACCCACGGGCACTACTACTACTGCTACTGCTACTATCGCCACTATTACCGCTGTAACCTTTTTCCTGATTAATAACCCATTAGGGCTAATGACGAGTTAAGTTTCTCCTTTAGCTAGTTGATTTCTGCTCCGCTTTGATTTCTGTTGCCGGCTGTAATCTTCCCGGAATTACATCGAGAGATTTTTACACACGCTGTGTGTAAACTTATGATTAATGTCACCCTTGATACTACGTACATTATTATCCGGAGTATTAAACAAAACCAGGACGATTGTCCTAAACCCTGAGGTTAATTTAAAACGTATAAAATACAAGAATTTCGCAATGGCATTTGTATCGAATAATTTTTTTGTATGTAATTTATTATTTGTTATGATGTAACGATATTATGAAACTTATTGTCGATATATGGCGCCGATCAATATTCGACCTTCTGTCCCCTGTTTTTTGCATAGGTTAATGAAACCGAAGAGACGAGGATCCCGTTGTTCTCCTATAATTTTCGCAGAGTCAAATGCCGGGAAAAACTCGTTTCTGCGAAAGAAAGAAGGAAAGAAAAGAACTTTTCCGAGGCAAATTGTATATCGAAGAGAAATTTGTGTTTTATTAAAGCGAAAGCGGATAGCCGGGTGAGGGAGGGCCGCGTTTATACGGTGGGGTTATGGGCGGACTCGGCCGACTGCCGGTCGAAAAAGGGGAAAGAGGACAAGTGGAGGAAAAGTTTCAAGTTTTGCAATAAGCGACAACAGGACAATGTAAATAGTGCATGTATATGTGTGTGCCCGGGCCTACAGAGTGGGGCGGGCAATCAGAAAGTTTTAGTTTGACGTCTCCCCGTGGACAAGTTTGTTCCGTTTGTTGTGGGCTCCGCTGTCCAATACCGTGTCCACCCCCGCCCCCGCCACCGCCGCCCTTCACTCGATCCCTTATATACATACGTCCCAGGACCCCGTCACTATATAAGGGAGGATAACGTTGTTCAGCACTGGGTAGTGCGCTCGAGAGCATGTTGCCCAATATTGGACCAATATTACCTTTTTTGAAAGTGGGAAAAGTCGAATACCGAAGGAATCGTGTCATGATTGTAACTTGAATGCAAATTGGCATGCGGCCCGGATGGTAAACATCCGGTTCAATGGTGGTCAATTAAATTTTAAAAGCGATAGCGAATACTGGATGAGGAACTTAATAGAAATAAAATTAATACCGATGTGTCCTATGGCTAGTTGTTTAGAAGTCCAGTTTTTGCATTTCCCCTTATATAAGAAGAAGAACTTACAGCGAATGTAACTCCAAAGCCTTGGCACAAAAAGCCAGTCAATACAAGGAAAATAAATATTATAATTCCGCTTTAAAATGAAGTATAGTTTTTAATTCCCTATATATATATATATAAACTGAATTTTCCAGGAAGACTAAATTCGGAATCGTAATTATTCAACGGATACTCCTGCCGGGTGAGTGACCGCCCTCCGCCCGCCAGAAGGAAAAATGTGTGTTGTGCTGTCGGCGACAAAGGCGGGTCGTTGGCCCTCTGAACTGTGTTACAATTTTCCGCTTCCACTATTCTTCGGAGGCCCCCTCTCTCCTGATTGGCAAAGGCCCTTTCTACAACTTCTAAAACGGGTCTGGACGGTCGGTGTAAGGTATGCAAAATCCACTAATTGGCCGAGAGGGGCACGTCGCCCATCCATACCTTCCTCAATGTATAGCGTGGCCCGCTCCCTCAACGGGTTACCGATTTCGATGCTGTCCCGCCCTTCTGTAAATGTGAGTTATTTGTACGCTTTCCGGAAGTTGAAATATATCTGTATTTTTATGTTATATAATATCCGATCAACCGATTATTTATGATGGGAAAAGCTCGACGCGGTCTTATAGTCGCCGGTTGTAGAAGCCATCTGGCGTTTACATTAACGGTTATCGATCAGATTCGAGCTTATTCCCGGACGGATTGAGCAGCTTTGCGCGAGTTACAGAAATATATAGAATGAGAGTGGAACGCCCGTTTAGATTGCTAGTTGGGGCCCACCCGGGCAGCAGATCTCGCCCGAATAAAACTTCATGCCCAGTAAACAGAATCATAAATTACAAACTCCGGTCGACCGAGTTTGTTCAAAACCCCACTCCTCCCGCCCGGTCACCGGTACACCCACCTAATAGCGATTACTTTCTTTCTTTGAGCCCCCTATCTTTCTTCGCGCATTTTCCTACCCGGCCTTCGAACCGACCGAAACAAAAACATACCGCCTATTCCGGAAGATACGCCGAAGCAGAAAGGCTACTTTTTTTTAAATTTCCTCGTCTCGTCCGTAAGGCGGGTGGAAAAGTAATGCTGGTGACCGTTTTTAACCTTAAATTCTGAACTAATATGCTCCTCTTCATGGCGGCCTCATTAATGCCGTCAGTTTCTCCACGCGAATCCTCGTTTAGGATTCCCTACCTCGTCTCCTAGCGAAGCATTGGGAGGCACACGTGTTGTCTACTGCGGTGGAAGAAATCCCGAAGAGGGAAAAACCTTAATCCACTTGTCCGGAGATTTCTGGAAAAACCAATTGCTGCGAATTGCTCGAGCAATGACAAGTGGTCCCGTAAAAGCGGCTCAAAAAGCATTCGTCGGTCGACTACTAGTGGGGCAGGGTTTGTTCATCGTTGAGCTGGCGGTGGCGGCCCGGCAACGGTTAATTCCATACATTCCATGTAGACGAGCATTGACCGAACTGTAACATGTTACCGGGAACAACAAGTTCATGCTCCACTCGTCGTTGTAGCTTACCCGTCATTGCACCCTGTCTCCATCTATCCTCGCATTTCCTCTTGAAGTCCTCCAGGTCCTTAACCGTATTTTAATGAGCTTCTCCAATCACGAACTGACCCACTGTAGCGGACATATCCATTTCCGATGCTGTGACTCCTAATATATTGATAATTTTGCTAGTTCCTACTCTATTATCGCTGTTTTGCCATTGAAACAAGATAGAGTACAATGCATAAATTGGGCGGGCAAATAAAAATAATTTTATGTCGTTAATATAATTATTTGTATTGCATATTTATTTTTAGTATTTTCTCGTTAGTCGGGTGTTATGGCTTTTAATAAACAACATCAAAAATAGGTACGATATTTACGGAGAGAAGAAGCAGCGACAAATAAATAAGCGGGTGACACGGCCGGGTGGAGAGGTTAACGAGTATAAGATATCTCTGGAAATATTTTCCAGAGTCGGAAACTTTTATAAAAAGGAGCCGATCGGGGAGGACAATTTGGAAGTGGGGTGATATTTTAAGCGCCCGGGGATTGGGGGCGGTGATTTATAAAGGGTGGCTTTACTCGGGGGTAATTTTTATTATGGGTGACCGGGTGAGAGGATTGGGCGGGGAAGATAGGAAGCAGCCTAAGCGACCGTTTTCAGGAATAGAAGAAAGTCCCCCGTTCGAGGGGACTCAATGAGCTGTGTACCGGCCGGCTATTCTGCTCAATGGCCTGCACGCAGTTGTAACAAGATCAACCCAAAATCCAGTATGTTTGAATTTATCCGGTTCCCGAACGCTCGATCCATCGCTTTACGAACAGAGCAGGCCTCTCTGCCCTCTTTCTCCCCTCGGGCCCTCGGGGGACTCGTTAAACACTCCGATAAACACTCTAAACGCACTCTTTATGTGCGTAAGAAACATATTTTACACCATACTCTAATTGCAGGCTAATGAGTGAAATTGAGTTTTTATTCAAAGAAAGATCTGTCAATCGCCGGGATTGGAACCCGAAAACTTTAGGTTTGCGTCCAGATTCCTTTTTCTCTGAAGTAAAAACTGAGTTATATATTAACGTATTTGTCGGGTCTAAGGAGTATTGATTTTCTCCAGAATTCCACAGCTCTCTCCTTAGGGTCTTGATCTTATGTGCACTATTTAGTTCTTCAGTTTGGTCCGAATTTGGGTCCCAATCTATCGAATATTTTTTGACAAGTTTGTTCCATCTTTATTCTACCTTTGAATGCTTAAAGAATCGAGTAGGTCCTTATACAAAATGCAGGAAGATCCTCAAATAAGAGGTGCTGTACAGAATTCCCTCGGATTTCGCCTACCGGCAGAAGAAGCAAAGGAAAGAGCGTCCGGCTTTAAGGATTAAATTTTGTTAACGCGACAGTTCTCTTACTTGCTACTTCCGAGTGAACAGCTTTCAAATAGAACGCTTTCAGGGGAACTCCACCCGGGGGTGGGCCCGCTCCGTGATTACTACTTCAGTGCGCTTAAAACGCTCCTAGTTAAAGTTAATGTATTCACTTAGATGTACTCGCGCAGTTAATTCTCATTTGCACTTTGAGAGACGGATAAACGGAAGGGACGTTACTTTGGATCGAACGGAACACAAAAGGAGAAATAGTCTTTCATACTTTTTTTTGTTAAAAGTCAACCAACTTAAAGTACTTTCACCTTTAGAAAACTATCGGTTGTGCTCAAAGTAACCTGTCTGCAATGTGGGTTTTACTTATACTAGTACGTAAAATGTAATTTGTAATGTAGTAGACTTAATTTGGTGAGTAAATTTAATTTTCTGGCTATATTTCAGAGAAGGCGATGACACCGGCCGGCCTTTGCGTAAGAGTTGAGGATCTATTGAATAGGGAGGAGGGCATTCAACAGGCTTCCTGGAGCACCTGTTGGCAACTTGGCAGCACACCAGTTTTTCTCCTTCCAAAACCCCTAGGCCCGGTCTCCCATTAATTACGACTATTTAGGGAAGGGGCCGATGATATAGTGTATGGCAGGAGTAAGCGCCCGAGCCGCCTACCGCACAATTGAATTATTTTAGTAACAGATATATTAACAAATAACGAACCATATTTCCGTAGCTAGGGCGCATGTACCAATATACCTATTTAATCTTTAACATTTCATCTTTTTCTAGTAGGCTACTCACAGCTGAAGGTACTTACTTCTTTTATACGATTCATCCTATTTCCATAGTTATCCTTACATGATTACGATACAGGTAATGTAAGCCTATTGACGGTTTGGCTCTACCTTCGCATTGGCGTACTAGGAGTAAAGTTCTTCGCAGTAATGATTTGCTCGTTAAATAAGAAAAATAATAAACAAAACTACTCAAGACAGAGTATTTAAATTGTGCAAGTTATGTTAACGAAATTGAAGCAAGCCGCTGGCTGTATGCATCAGAAGTTGGGAGTACTTTGTATGTAAATACGTATTTATAACATTAAATACAAATTCAACTCCAGGCGACGAAACTTTTATAAAAGGTACGTAAATTAAAAAAGGATGAAGCCGAGGCTTTATTTACAGGAGGATATATTTCAGCTTAAAGTCTTTCTGAAGCAAGTATAAAACTCGGTCTCTAAGATTGGCTTATTAGAAATGCACAAAGGCTAGAGTTCTCGAATGAGCAAATTAAATTATATGGTTATGAACTAACCTTCGCGCGTAAAAATCTCTCCGGGAAATAAAAAGAGAGCATGGAGTAATTTCAGACAAGTGTAATTTAAATGCTGAATCGCTTAAAAATCTTTTTTAGCGGTCTAAATCCGGACATTTTAAGCGAACATTTCCGAACATGAAGTAAACCCAATTTTCGATTTCGATTTATATATATATATATATATATATATATACAAAGTAGGAGCATTATTCTTACATAAGTTTTCTCACTACCTAGGTGCAGTTGATTATGCAATAAATCCGAGCCAAAATTGGACCGAATTTAAAAAGGTTAAATATTTAAATATATTATATAAAATTTCTCTTGTGAGAAATATTTAAACGCAATTGAAGTGAAAGAAGGCACTTCAAGTGCGTTTATTTTGTCAGAATATTTCGTGTAAAAAAAATATAATATATATGTGGCATTCTGGAGTGCGCTCAATGTTTGTTGTGAAATGGATTAAAGAGGTTTATAATAAATTCGTTTTTATTATATACGATGAAGATTATAATATAAGTTTCTTCTTTTACTGTTAAATTAAGACCTAATATTAAAAATGGATTCGGTAAAATATACCAGGGGGACTACGGAGGAGGGGGTGTTTTATTCGACTTTCTTTTTTCTTTAGGCTGTTTACTAAATATCGGACGATATGCCGATGTCTCTTGTGTTAATTTAAACAGATTCTCCTTTTCGAGTTTATCTTTTGGCCTCCTTCCTGGCTGTTTCCGAACTCCGGCCGACTGCATTCGGGATAAGAGCCATAATATCGTCAAAGGGGAACGGGCGAGACACGCCTCTCGTCGGTCAGCGGAGGTGGGTGAGGCCGCGGGCGTCTTCGGTATGGGAGAGGAGCCGGCGGTAGGATTAGGCCCACCCCCTCGCAACGTTCTCCGGCCGAGCGGGGGGCTCGGCTCTAATGTCGGTCCGCGCAACAGGCACCTGTTGGCTGGCTGGGCAGGCACGCAACTCGCGGATATTTCAAACCGCCGCCCCCGGACAGATAGCATCGCCAACCCTCAACTACGCCCCCAAACACGGCCGCCCGCCCAGCCACAAATCACCGCTCCTATCCTGTAACGGGCCCTAATCGATTATGTCGGTATTTCAACTGTGGGCCCGTTTTTCTAAAGGATACAGGACACAGATACTGATTTAAAAAACCGAGCTTAGCCCTAAGTATCGCTAAGCTGCTGTTTGGGGCAAGAACTTTACTAAGCCGAGTTCTGAAAATCTGTTAGTATCCAACTTGACTTTAGAGTAAGTCTAGATTGCAAGCATTGATACCCTCTATTGGCAAATCTTAACTTTTCTTCAATCAATATATGGGTTGCGCTTTTATTCTTATAATTATGAAAAAGTAAATTCGCGCTTGTCTAAGACACTGCAGTTTTTCGCAGAAGAAGGCACGGAGGGAATATCGACTGTAGTACCGGGCTCAAGCATCCGGTTAGGAGTCTTCGGTTTTACTTCGTTAGTGAATATTACCTCAACCCCTCCCCTTTTTGACCGACGACCCGACATAGACTTAAGCCCGTTAACAAAAATCCCACAAGACAAACCACACGCCCCAAAACAAAACAGACAGTGACAGTGATAGTGCAGTGAGGATGCTCAAAAAACAACCAGAGTGACTAACACCGCTACTGCCGAAACCGGTCTAGCAAAAGACCAAACCAGCTAGAGGAGACAGAAACACGCGAAATCTACGGTATTCCAACCCCTCGCAGACCACAAAACAGCTATGTGAAACAAATAATTTCTAGACTGCTTCAGTTTTTTGTATTATCATTTAGCATTAGAAATATTTATAGGAGTGCGAATGGGGAAATCGTACATGTTAAGTTATTGGTAACATCTTTAGTACAATGTTTTATATTATTGGTAATAATAATGTTAATATAAAAAGTAATACAGAGAGCCAGTTATTTTTTTCCCTGGTACATTTTTTTCTGGTTTTAGTCGTCGCGAGGGCAGTATTAGCTAGCCATTGGAGCGCAGCCTGGGGGCCATACTGTACTAAAATCAACACCGGATAAGAGTGCGGGTGGGAGTGTCTGTGTCAAAGGAGAGAAGGGCAACTAGGAGAGGGCGAGTGGAGTGAGTAAGGAAAGGGCGGTGGCTGAGGGGGGGGGGTCCTTTCCGCACTACCGAGAGAAACCAAAACTCGGCTAAAGCAAATGAACAAGAAACCAAATGAGCAACATCATTACAGTGACAAAGGCTGGCTGAAACGCCGTACTTGCGCTTGCCCCGACTTTCAGCTCTTTAGAAAGGCAAACACCGTCAGACCTTATGTCTCCTGGAGACCATGTTTCTTTCTTGTTTTCGAAATGGTAACCACGGTCCCGGCCCCCACCCCACCCCCGCTACGACAAGAGCCCCAAATACTCTGTCTTCCTCCCTTTCATTCTTCCTTCTCTCTGACAAACATACACACACATAATACACATTCATCCTACGGCTTCTTTATAGCGCCATAAATTACCTCCACGTTAACGGGATTTTCCGGCAGATATATTTATTACATGTTTTGAAGAATATTTAATTTCTGACCGAATGTTTTTTTCCAAATATACTCCGCATAATACTGAGAAATTGACAATACTAATCAGCCATGAAATATCAGGAAAATGAATTGTACCACCAAATTTATTCGGAATATTAATTACTAACGAATCAAATTAACGAACGACAATTTGAAGAACATAATCAGTGAATAGGCGCCTGCACCACTTGAAGCAATACCCAAAGAGTATACGATATGTTGTCCAATAATGATAAATAAATAAACGTTTTTCATAACGTTGTCATAACATTAGTGAGCATGCATTTTATTTGACCGATGTGAAATCCGGTTACAATTCCGATCGAAATAACGTTTATAAGTCTGCCAATGACAATCTGCTCCTCTACTTTATATTGTAACGAATGTGACAGAAAAATCTCAAAAACTACTGATTTAAAAGAATAACAGTTAATTGGATAATAGATTCGATTCAACAGTGGATTTCTTCTAATATATTTGATGGCTTCGAGTTTTAGAAATAATTCTTACGGGAAGTATATCCAGAGGTAGGCGTGTATTGGGCAAAACGGGGTATGATTGTGAGATGGGGGAGCCGCAGGGCGTAGGAGGCCTTTAATAAACCTAATTCAATACTGGAAGCAATCCCCGTGCATTTACGCGGCCCGCCCTCGCTCAACCTTTTTTCCTCCTCCTCTTATTTTTTTAATATGAGCCATCCTAAAAACCCACTTTCGCAGTGCCGGGGCACGGGATAAATGAGATATACGGTATCTCTCGTCCCTTTGCTAGGAATCTCTCGCATTCTCTCCCTCTCTTGTTAACACAGTAAACCCGGGCGGGAGGTGCACCTGCCAACAGATAAAGAGGGCGACGCTATTAAGAGGCCGGGGGACTCTACCACCCCACCTTTTTTACGCTCCTCCTCCTCCCTCCCACCGCTTCCCTTTTTCCCAGTCCTGATATTAAAACGAGTATATATATATATATACATACATGTGTGTGTGTATGTGTATATACATGTATTCTTTGATATTACGACTTTTTTATTCTGTGTAAATATTTGCATCTGGAGGCAGACGAAGGAAAGAGTTGTATACACGAGTCGGGGAAGATTCGGCTGCGGGGAGTCGTCAGTGCTTTTCTATATGATAAATTCATTAATATTTCAGTAGGAGTTAGTGCATTACCGAGTCGTGGACGAGGGCACTCCTCGTGTCACCTCTGCTCCTCTCTCCCCTTACCCGCTCTCTTCGCTGCGTCCAATTTACTCAGCTTTGACCGAGAGCCGAACCATAACGTCGATGAATATATCAACCGATTCGGAGATTTTTTACGGAAACCGCTTTATAATAAGCCTGCCGATATCGATTATATTTGTCTAACTTGCATCGCACTTACATAAGCACTTATATGCGAATGATCTTCCATTATTTATGGCTTTATGGAAGAATTAGTGTTTTATTCCGCCTGTATACGTAAAAGGGGAACTATTAAACTAGGACAAGGACACTGCTCAGAAATGAATACAGAAACACGCGCTCGAAACATTACAGTAATGATATTCAAGGGTGGTAAAAGGGAATGAGGAGACGGCATCTCTCAACACTCCCGTGTTCTGTGTAGTAATAAGTCGGAGTAAGGAGCAAACGGGAGGGGAAAATATTATCGAGAAAATTAACCGAATTGAGGGCGTGGGAAGCGCAGTCCCCATTCGCCGTTTGATTGAAGCCGTATTTTGTATTCGGCCGAGGGCGCAGCGTTCAAAAACGGCCCCATTATTTCGCCGGCTTGGCCGCGCCCGGAACCGGCCTCAAAATGAGAAACGTATGGTAAATACATGTTTTTTGTGCGGCACCTCTATATAGAGGGGAGTATGTGTCGAACGTGGGCCGCGTGAAATATTCCCCGTCTTAAGCCCCCGAACGAAAACGCGTGCGGGCGCCAAATATTACGCTCTAGATATTTCATTGAGGGGACGGAAACAACATTTCTGGGGGGAGCCTCTCCTAGTGACAATAGCGGTGATGTATTGGGGGCGGCCCTATTGCCACCTTTATTACCGGGAGTGCACGCCGCCGACCCTATTGGAATACGGGCCCTGCCCTCCTCCCATATTGGATCCGACGCGACCACTATTACAACTCCGGAAACCTTTGAAAACCCAACACATATTCATATCTCACCTTCGGATGAGATTCGCATGCATAGAAACCCCGCAGCCCTTCTGCGGGGCCGAGTTCCCCTATCTAGTTTACATGCAAACTAACTCTGAACTATTCCCGGAGTACCGTTTCTTGGAGTTACTCCGAAGCGCCTATCGAGTTTTGCCGTTACCTTGCCTCGCCACTGTTGGCCGCGTTCGGAGGATAGATTGGAATTAATCCTGGTAGACCCACTTATATTTCGGTTTTCTGGTCATTTTGTTTTCACCCGCGTCTACACTGCTCGTGTACGGAGGACGCATTTCCTCTCAGACTATAGAGTTTATAAAAGCCGGTAATACAGTCATTATTGCGGCAATGAGTCAGTCTCATTCGGTCATTCGAAAAATAAACCTTCGATGTCGAGGAGAAATCATATAACTAATGGGTATATTCTCTTGGCCTACCTACAATCGTATTATAATAAACGGCAAAAAATGTTTTTGTCCGGTGACAAAGCGTGACTTACTTCCAAAATTAGGGCCGCCCATTTTACTAGGGGTCGACTTCTCCTTAAAATAATACGGCTAATCAACCTAATGCAAGGGCGCTCCTCTAGCACCGTTCACCCGAGGGAATGTAGGTCAGTTCTTAAGCGAATTGAAGAAAGGGGAAGACTACCATATTCCTCGATCCCTACGAGAGGGGGGATCGAAACGGCCCGCTCGTTACAACAAAACCGGGACAGGGGCGAGAGGCGTATTTTCCGAAAATAAATTGGGAAGCCGGGAGCCCGGAGACGAGAAAAGCCGTGCTAGCCGGAGACGGCAGGAGGAACAGTTTATGAAGCGTGTAATCCGACGCTCGACGCTACTCGGTATCGCATATCCGAGCTGCGTCCTCCAAACGGGGCTTTAACCCAATTCAAATATTCTCCCCTCCCCAATCTCCTTCCTTCCGGAGTGGGAATAATTACGGCGAATATGGAAGGCGGTCGTCGGCGACAAAAAATTGAATTTATTCCCGGGGTGCGTTTTCTCCGGCCCGTAAATAATGGTTAAGGCGATAGGCGGGCCGACCGAGATAAGGACTCCGAATTGTCGCTAATAAGGAGTGTGGAGGGGGAGGGTTGTGGGTAGGAGGGAAGGAGGCCCCGCTCGTAATGCCGGAGCCCGGAATAAATTTTGGCACGCATGCCTCCTCGATAATCCCGTTCGCCGAATTTAATCCGCTGAAGCGGAGCCGTCCAGTTTTACACTGTCAGCGGTTTGTCCGTCCGCTAGTACGGGGTTTACGGCCCCGCCTATAAAACACGCCCCGGCCGGATTTTCCCTAAAAAAGCCCTGCGTCCCCCAACCAACGTGTAAAAACCGTGCCAATTTTTTCCCCTCCGTTAATCACTATTGCAGACTCGGTCCGTCGATGAAAACTACCACTCCAACGATGAAGAATCCGCGACTTCAATTTGCTGTATAGTAAGTTACCGTTACAGTAATTAACATGGAAATCGAGGATTTCGTAATTAACAATTTTTCCGCCCAATCTAGATGAAAATCGGACATCGCCCAATATCGCGTCCGAATGGAAATATTTGGCGTTACTCTCCTCCAAGAGGGTATGTAATTATAGCGGAGTAATTATGCGTAAATTATAAGACATTTTTACGATTGTACTGGAAAGGAGTAAGTAGGAAGTATATATCCTTCAGTAAATTAGTGAAGTGACTACGTTTATTTTATACGTTTTTCAGTTCGTTATTACTACGTACGTATGTCTATTACAGTACGTTATAGATATTAGTAAGTATTACGGTATAAAAAAATATATTTTGCCAATAATTTTAATTAGCGCCGTCCTAATTAATAGGTCGGTAAAATGTGGCCGGGTATAACAAAAAGATTTTCCATTTCGAAATGGGAGAAATTGGGAAGGGCACGATGGAATTAAACAATTTATCATCGTGAATAATTCCGTGGGGTAGGGTAGCCCGGCGAGGTCGACGCTTGAATTAAAACCGCCAAAGAGGATGGGATGAGACGGAAGGAGGGGGAGAACGGGAAGAGGGAGAGTTTTACAGTGTCAGCGGTTTGTCTATTTCGACCGTTTATAATCCCTTGTTTTGAACCCCGGGCTCTGCTCGGTATATGTGCGTCTGGGGGTTAGGGGGGCACAATTGAAAAAGAGAGATTTCCGCCCGACCAACGTCGTTGTATAAACTTGTTTATTTACGCCAATTGATTTACCGCCGGCCATATAAAAATATGGCCCCGGATCGGCGGACGTTCGTCGGTTACCAGTTCTTTTTTACGTATCTTATTGTCGCCGCGAAGTTTTTTTTGGCTCACTCTCTCATCTCGTTGGTTTCAGCGAAAGTTTCGATCACAAACTGCCGGGTCGATCGGTTTTTGAAAACTAATGTCTGAAATAATTTATTTCGTTTCTCCCCGCGAAACTTCGATATGGATAGTCGCCGGTATCAGCAATTATAACTCGGCTCGTTTTTATCCTATCAAACGGTTATTTAGATTAACAGATATATTTAAACTCCTGGAATTAATTGCAACCGGTTACTTTGGTTTTAGTCTTACTGACATCCCTGCGGACAGAAATATAAAACTGCTGGCTTATTACGACTTTAAGAGGTGTGTAATATTTTCGAATGTTTTAAAGTAATCATCAATTCGACTTTATTAACACTAAATGTCGATTGAAGGTCTGAAATGATTTAGATCGGCAGAGCCAACTTTTCGGAAGTTTTGCTGGCTAATGGGTCTGTCGGAAGCCCCACTTGACGAATGGCTGATTATATTGTAATCGTCGATTATTTCTGCATTCATCGTGCGCTTCCACACTGATAGGCCCCCGTCTACTCCGCCATTTTTTAATTGCCTCAACACCACCGCAGCCAATAATTGCCGCGTGTGGTCCTGGGTGCGGTTTGTTTTCGAACGGCGCTATCTGTCGGGATTGGGCCAAAAAAAAAGTGGGTGTTCGATGAACAAGGGTCCGAGATTAGGTGATGAATTAACTTGTTTACCGGTCTAGATTTACAGCGGGTCATATAAAAATATAACCCCTTATCGTGAGGGATTTATTCGGTGGGGCGAGGAAGGGCCAGCTCCCCACAGTTTCGACAGGGGTACAAATTATGTAGTAACGAACGGCCGGATACCGGAAATAAAGCGGGATATTAGGAGAGAACCACCCTCGCTCTCGCTCTCTCTCTCTCTCTCTCTCTCACTCTCTCTCACTCCTATCTCTCTCACTCTCTCTCACTCACTCTCACACACACACACACACCCTACTGAACAATGTATTCCTAACTCTCCCCTCCACCCCTTCGGAGATTTATAAGGGCAATTTAAGGAGTTAAAAATGGACTTGTTTAGCGCTCTCGGTTTCACACAAAACCCCCTAATACAACAAAAGGGTTAAATTAAACAACTTATTATTTACCGAATTTAGCCCGTATCGAACGATAATAATAAATGGAACGGAAGAGCCAACGGGAGCCGAGGCTTTAGAACAGATAAGTTGTTAAATGAAATTAATGCTTAAATCGGAAATCGGGGCTTCCTTAAAATTGAATAATACGGATGATATTGGATTTAATAGTGTGTCACACATGGATCGTACAATATAGTCATTCGCATAAATGTAATTATGTAACGTCGTTGTTTTTTGATGATATTAACTAATGAAATAAAGAAAAGCTGGGCGATTGTGAAAGGCGCAAGGGAGCTCATTTTCCACGTTACATACAGCGAAACAACAGGCGGGGTCCAACAGTACGGTCGAAAAAATGAAAAAGCAAATGGATTCAATTAAACGAGGAGGCAGTTACCGAGCCGTTCCTATTTATGGGCCGCAGTATAATAAATACAAATATGATTTAATGGCCGAATGAACCTCTGTCGGTTTAATTAGTGTTCTGTTGTATTACGTGATGCCTTCGGGCTCTCTGAGCGGCCATTTTTGTCCGAGTTAAAATAAAATTCCGACGCTTTGTTTTATAACATCTTCATTTTCCCACCACACTAATTTATGAGGGCAAACTTCAAAAGCCCATTCGCAACCTCACATAATAATGAATAATACACTCATTAAATAAATATAGATATATATTCTCTCTCATTCGCAGGGTCCGACGCTCCTTCGACATTACTCAGCCGGTTATATTTCGCCAAAACTTTGATAAGGAATTTCAGATAACTTTTGACGAAGTCCGACGGAATTTAAACTGTCGTTAAATTTATTTAGCTCCGAGAACAAGTTTTGTGAAAAACAACATTCGTTTGTTTTCGTTAGAGTTGAATTGAAGAAACTCGTTTTAAAAACAAGTGATAAAATGTAACAGTGAAACTTGTTGGTTCATAACGGTGCAAGATAAAGGCACATCTCGACTGGCTCCATTAAAACTTTCTTCCATAAATTCGGATCAAACATACCGAAATCCCGGAAAACGGCGTTTCATTTTAGAAATAATAACCACATTATTTTTGTTCGAGTTGCAAGGACGCGAAATCATCTTTACAATGGTTATACAGATGTACAGAGTTTCTTTCAGTTGTTTTCATCTAAACAAAATATCGTATATATAATTGGATTTTTACATTTCAAAAACACCGTGGAAGTGAAAAAGAAATTATTCTCAATATAGTAATAGACACGTTGGATATCTAATTATAGTTAGGTAATTACGAATCGCCAAAATAGTTTAATACACAATCAAACAATAAAATCAGAGGGATGAATGTATATATTAAATGCGTATTATAGTTATATAATATCAACAGACAGGGCAGATAACAGTTGTTGGGATTCCATAGACAGTGGCAGTGCTGTGAGGATGCCCAAAAAACATCCAAAGTGCCAAAGTAACACCGCTACTGAAGATGGCGAACAGCCAAAACCGATCTAGCAAAAGACCAAACCAGCGAGAGGAGACAGAAACACACGAAATGTATGGTATTCCAACTCCTGGCAGACCACAAAACAGGTACTCTAAACGTTTTGGGTTTATTATGTATTCCAGTACAACGCCATTCAGATATTTGGGGGAGATTTTATGTTTTTGCTCAAGACAGATTCTGACGTATCAAATTACAAATAAAAAAAATCGAATTGAGGTAAAGTTTCCTTATTTATCCTTATATAATATGAATTCCCAACATCTCTTAGAAAGACCTATGTGTTTTCGCTTAGGGCTCAGAGCTGGGCCGGGTGTAATAAAATAAAAGCGGGGCGACAAATAAAGGAATAATTTACTTCTAAACCGGTAGGGGGATAAGCTCCGAGAATTAAGTGAGCCGGTAAGTAAGAGGGAGTCGGTCCAAAAAAGAATGGCCAAGAGGCAAGAATTACCCGGCGGTTAGCGGCTTATCTATGTCGGGGTCGGTGCCGCCCCCGCCTCTCCCATTTCCCACCCTTATATTAAGGGGGGGCACCATATTTCCAGGGGCTACTCCTACCGACCTCTTTCTTTCCTTTGTGGGGGAGGAAATAATTTTCTCGCCGAAAAATTTACGTTTTCGCAGGAATAAAGTTGTGTAGCCCCCTCCCTTATATCGGTCGGCCAGGGTATGAAAGAAGCCCCTTTCCTCGGGCGGCGCTAATAAACCGGCCGGGAACGGAGAGAGGGAGGGAGGGAGGGAGGTGGAGAAGGAGGCAGGGTGGTGGGAGGGGACGCAACCGAGTAAATTTTACAGCCCTTATTTAGCCGGAGGCGGCCCCGCCTACGACCCACAGCCCCTAACAAATGTCTGAAAATAAACTTTCGAACGCCCGGTATGTCTTTTCGGAGCTTAGTGTTAGTCGTTTTCAGTACTCGGCAAAATTGAATTGATTTTAAGGCTTATTTTTCTTATTTCGAGGGAGCACCTCGAATGTTACTCAACTGCATACAATTGTAGCGAAAGAATAACTGATTCTACACGATTTATCCACTTTTATTCCCCCAATCAATTGACTCCAGTTTCAATTATATTTTAATAAAATGAATGCTGGTATTTATACTCATACATATTTCTGGATGAGATACACGAATTACGAAAAGCAATATTGTGAAATTACTGTCCGAATTAGAGGGAAAACAATGGACGAACCTCTCACGGACAATTCTCTACATTATAATTTTTTTTTAACCTTTTTTATTTTTGTACAATCAACTACGTATAGTTATGGGTACAACTGATGACTACATTATAATTAAAAAGTAAAATTAAAGAAGGAGCGGACCCCAGTATGACATCGGAAACTACGACCGGATAATAATTTCATAGTCGAGCTAATTAAAAAGGAAATAAATGTGATTCGATGACTCCACTCTGTTCTGAAAACCAAGGGACGAAGCAAAACAGCTCTTCATTTCGGATAAATAATTTGGGTGCCGGGCGTGGTTGCTAAACGCGGCCTCGCTTCCAGCCTACATTTCTTATGTAATATCCATCCCTCTCCTTTTGTAAGTTAAACGTGATAAATATTGCTGAAAGGAAAGTCGAAGAGGGCGGGCGGTAATGGCCGGCGTTCGGTCGGGAGGGGTAGTATTCACTTAAGTGGCCCTCGGCAGGGGTTGAGCCCTCTTTGATGAATCTTTAAAACGGAGCGTTTAGGGTACAAACGGGGCGCGCCGCTTTTCCTTTCCAAAACTGATTCTTTCCAGTCGCGATTTTTCCCCCGCGGAGACCCGACCCAAAAGGAATGTTTGAGAGCGATGATATGTACGAGTTAAACGGGGACTGTTTATTCTGTTATTTTACTGAGGGCCGTAGATTTCATATTTCCGAATAATATATCAGAAGTTCATTCGTAATAAAGATACTCACGAAAAGGGGGATAAACTTCAGTTTAAACTTTGTGCACAAATCTCCGGTTAAGAAGGGAATCGAATGTGTGAAGGAGCAATAAAATTCAGATCAAAAGGTTGCCACGAGTTCTTTGTGTGCCTATACGGAAGCGGAAAAGGATGCAACACGTACCGTTTTGTTGTAGGCTGAAAAAAGAAGCGAACCAGTGCTGGTAATGAGAACGGTCTCTGTTATTTCTGGATTGGATACTCCCATACGAATCGGAATTGTCCCACTTCGATCACCCGATCTATTTTTTTAAATATTCGAGAAATAAGAAATAATAGCGTCAGACAGTTTAGTTACGTATATGTATCGTTTTCTAAAAGTGTTTCCTCCTTAAATTCCACGCGGACCACTTTAATTAAAACGTTACTATACTCAGTTTCTACGAGTAAATATTAAAACGAAATTAGCCAATATAACAAATTTAATGAAATAGTGACAGTTCAATATTTAAAGATTAAAGATGACAAAGCTGCGTTTGTAATGTAAAATTAATCATATGTGCGATATTGTCCTAGTCCTCCCAGTTCTGATTAAAATAATTTAATCATCGACGTTAACAATATTTAACAGTTTCAATTCACAGTACACGTAATTGTTTCGTAAATATAGTTTCGCAAAGGTAATATGTGAGTAATTACGGAGCATCCGTAAAATGCAAAAATGGCTACGACAATGGCTTTTAGAGCTACTCCGGTGTGAGTTAAGAGAGAAGAAGGTAAAGTGGTGCGACAGATTTTCAGTATTAACACAATAAGAGGGGATTGAAGGGGCGGGCCTAACAGGATTACCGGGCCCACTTAAGAGGTGTCACGGCCATTTAAAACTGGAGTTTCCGCCTAGCGGGCGAGCGGGGGTGGGAGGACGCTCTCTCTCTCTCTCTCTCTCTCTCTCTCTCTCTCTCTCTCTCTCTCTCTCTCTCGGCGGCGGCGGCGGCCCTCTGTCCGTTTTCAAGACTAACTAAGTTATACTCTCTGTCCCTGCCCCTTCGCACGCCTAATAGAAATAGGAGGAGGTGGGAGAGGGGCAGGGAAGGGGAAGAGTGGGGATGAGAAAGGGAGGAAGGAACGGGAGAGAGAAAGAGAGAGAAACCGGACAGAAAACTACCCCACAAAGGGATGTTGCGCCTAAGTTTCACAGTTCACAGGAAGGAGTGAGGAAGGCCGAGCGGTCGGTCAGGCTTCGATGAACTTATCAATTTAATTAAACGAAATTGGGCCCCACCCTACCCGAGGCCCTCGCCTCTCCTCTGCCTTACTCCTTAAAATCAATTCCAAGGCCGGCCCTTCGAGAGTTAGCCTCATATTATAGTTAGTTGATTATTAATTGAACTCATTCGGAAATTAATCTATACCAACCTAATGTAATCAATGAATCATAGCGACGTTATAATTACAACTCTCAAAATATGTAACAGATAACTCAACGAGTATGTAAATATTTAGAAAGCGTCCTGGTTTTAAATTGCCCGAAAATATTTGCCAAAAAATGGTTTGTTCGGGGGAAGGGGTAGGAGAAAGAAGCGTTTCAAAAGCGCCAAGGACGGATGCAAAGGACGCGTTTCAGAATAGGAAGAAAAGGTCCTTCCTTATCCGACACTAATTTCTAGATGGGCGCCTCTTGTTAAGACTGGATTGCCTTGTGAATATAAACCTGAGGAGACGGGGAGAGTTGACACAAGCCGGTTAACTAGGTTGGTGACTAATGAGACATGAGAGGGAGAGGAAGAGGGGGAGAGAGGGAGAGTGAGGGAGAAAGAGCCACACTCAGCCGGCGAGGGAGAGCTTTTGTTGTACGAAGTGCGAGCACGAGTCGGTCGACCGGACCTAGGGAGTGATGGAGAAGGAAAGAGAGAGAGGAAGGGAAAGATGGAGGGAGGGAGAGAGAAAGTGAGGGAGCGAGGGAAGAGAAGGCCGCCTTTGGGTGGGCCTCTCAAAGGGCTTCGTCCCTCTGTGTTAGCAAACACATAAAGACAATCTATTTGCAGCCGCATTAATAACAGTTTAGCCTTGGCTCGTCTTAGCCCGCCTATCTCACTGGGCCCCCTTGGCAAACTTGTTCAAGTACAGTAATTGGTTCGGGGTCCCTTGACGACGCAAATACGAGAGACCCTGCTTACTCTTATTAAAATGACTTCACTTCCTCCCTCCCCTTTGTTTTCATAACATAATGTGAAACGCGAAGCAGAGCGTAGAGGCACCACTGTATATAAGTAATTTTTTTATTTTAAGCCGGTATCACGAATTTCATTGCGGCGTTATTTTAATACTGGAGGTACAAATAAAATATTTGTTATATATAAAAACATGGGAGAAACTTATTGTTGAATTATTTAAATGCTCCAAATACAAATGTTGTTGAAAATGACATATATGCTAAAAATTAGAAAACTATACGGCGCTCCTGATACTAAACCTTCGAAACATAATTACGTTGCATGTTTCAATCTAACTTCATTCTAGTCACAAACAATCGTTTTATCTATTGAGGCTCATATAAAAATAAAAGCTATTTTTTTTATTCCTAATAAAGATCAAACTGAACCAATCGGGTAAGCCTTAACTATTCGGTAACAATTAAAACATACAATTTCAAGATTATAATATCGCTACGACGGTATTATTTTATCGGAACTTTGTGTTTGGAGTTCGAGTCCATTAGTAAAACCGGTGGTGAAAAGTGGAAGTAGAATAAAAGGGTTGTAAAAAGTCGGAGGGGTGCGTGTGGTTGGGGGGAGGGGATGCGTGATGGGGCAGGCAAGTCGGACGCATTATAGTTCATTAGAGTATGCCTCGGCTCCGGGCTTCGTGTTACTGATATATCCATTAGGGCCGGGAGAAGCGGCGGGAGTCTGTTTACAAAATTACTCATGAAGGCTCGTGAAGGCCATTGTGCAATCGATACCGGGGGGGGGGGGAGAGTACCGGTAATTACGCAGGTGCCCGGGACATGCCCTCAAGTTATAACACCGAAACTTTTAGTTGTTCCGCCCCCGGTATAACGCATTAACCACAATGACCCATTTCGCCGCAATAGGACTGCACAGACGTTCGCTAGGGCACCGATAATGTTTCGATTCCATATATTTCGAATTAGAGAACCTCGGATATTTATTTAATACGCAAATTTTCATTTCCGTCCGTCCATTGCAAAGTCGGAGTGGGAAACTTTGCTATTCTCGGCTTCGAACTAAGTTTCAATCCACAAGATAGTAGGATCCAGTGTCGCGTAAATGCATTCAAATTTAATTTTATACGTATTTAACAGTTAAAATTAATATTGTTCCAATGTTATTAGATTCGATTTAAATAGTGTCGTCAATAAATTAAAGTTCTACTTCTCTAAAGTTAAGGTATGTAAACGTACATATATACATACAATCGTTATGTATTATAACAACTACAGTGTTTCCTTTTTCTTAAATGTTCCTCGTTCGGCGAGAATACAAAGTCAGTTCTAAGCGGAGAGAAAACGTAATATAGCCGAAACAAATAACCGGGATCCCTTTACTGCTCGTTAAAAGGAACGTTAATAATGTCCTCGAAGTCAGATCTGAAGGTAGGTAGGTAGGTGGTCCTATTTGTCGAACGCAGTTCAGAGAGAACAAATCGGGCCCTTTTGTTTCTGTGAGGCCCCCGACACGAGGTGCTCTCGGAGTAGGCTACATATTATAATGGCTCAATTATAGAACGCGCCCTCGGCGGGGCTCACCCATCGCCCGGTTTCAATTTTCTCCCGTAAGCCCGCGGTCCAATAACGTTCTCGCAATGCGCCATTTAACTAGGTGCGGCACCTCCCCCTCCCTTCAACAATACTAGCACCTCGCATTATCTTACGGGGCGTCACCGAAGCGGCGTATCGGCCGGGGCCGTATTCGCTAATGAGTCGAGTAATAGAAAAAGTGAGGCGGGAGGAGGGCCGATAGGGGGAGTTAGTCCTCCTTTAATTAGGCATAATTCTATAAGAAAATTGTTCTCCAATCTACGCAGGTGAGGGCCGGGGGAAAAAAGGCTCATTAATTACGTTTGCCGGCGGGTGGTAAAACTGGGCCCGCGCGAGGAGGAGTTGAAGCGAATAAAGGGGTGACTGCCGAGGCGAGGAACACAATTAAAATTAAAGCCTAAGACTGAGGAAATTGGGTTGTAACGACTTTAGGAGGCCCCGCTCGGCTTAACCCGTCAGCAGGCCCCCGCCCGCGCCTCTCCCCAACCCGGAGACAATTGAAACCAATTTTAAATCGATCAATCACCACCGACATCGCTCTCCTCCCGCAATCTGGTTTCCTCTGTAGACTGCACTCTACCTCTTATCCATTCTTGCTTTTTCACCGCAGTGAGTGAAAAAAATTAAAATCGTTACTGCCCCACGCCTGATACATTGTCCTTTAGAACTTTCGGTTAATGAGTACCAGAAAGTATATATATTATAATATTATATACAGTATAGTAGCGTTTAATTTATCTATTTTTAGCTTTCGTGTAATTTCTCATTCGTAATAACAATAGCAACGGTGTTATTCGAGTTATGTTATTACTGGAACGTAATTACGAAGAGTACCAAATGTAATCGTCGCATATGGTTCGACACAACGGAACTTGCCACGATCGTGTGGAATTTATTAAAAAGAGTTTCAGTAGCAATCTTATTATTATATTACTAGACTAATGAAAGGTATACCAAAGCTGAGTTTTAACTGCACAAAAATAAACCCGTAAATATCATAGATAACTTGAGTAATTACATGAGTAATTAAGTCGATCACGAACGGCGCTCTAACCGAGCATGCATTATGTGCCTTTCCACAGACAAAATTCCATTTCGGTTGGGTGAACAATTCAAAAACGGTTACGTCGATCCAATTTATTACGCCGAGCATTTATTAGAAAACCCGCACGCTGGATATTATAATATCGGGGGAGTTTTCTCGGGGGCCCGTGTTTACTGCAAATTGTCTGAAAGTCGCTTTAAACTCGGGAAGAGGGTGGTGGAGGCGCGGGGCGGGGTGAGGTAGGGAGGGCGCTTAATTGTATTAGGGGCCGCTATCAGGCGCAGGAGAGAGAGGAGGAGTGCCACTCCATTAAATCGGGTTTTCGGCCTTTGAAACTATTCCGCGCTCGGCAGAGGCTCCGAGGCAATATAAGCGCCGGTAGGACAGGGCCGAAGGGAGAGGGGAAAGGGCAGAGGGGCCCGCGAGGTTTCACCGAGGTATGTGAACATCCATTTTTGAACGTCCGCTCATAATGAAAAGGACTAAGCGGTGGCGGGGTCGGAGAGGAGATCGTCGGGTTGGAGGAAATCACGCGAGACGGGAATTGAAAATACCTCAATTAGGAGGGCGGCGAGGTTTACCGGCCCTGGGGAAGGGAGCATCCGAATGCTCGGCATTACACTTGCAAACAGGGGCTAAGCGCCGGGAGTTGGGCGCCGAGTTTGCCAGAGAAGTTTTAGGCGGGCCAGAACATCAACCCCTGGTAAAAATGTTACCAGTCTACCTCTTGGGAATAGTGGTGAGTGGCCGACGCCTCGTCATAAATTCGACCTGGTATGGAGGCCCGCCTCTAACCGTTTCATATATCCAGCAAATAGCGCGTTCCACCTTCGATCCACTCCTATGAACAACTACTATCATATACGCCACAGAAACACGGGGTGGGGGAAGGATATTAAGATTTATAGCACTAGCCAATTCCAAGCATTATTTATTAGCGATCTTTATCATGAGGTGATTTGTCTTAAACATGTTTCATTGTAACAATATACAATCTATACAAAGCAAAATTAACTTCAATGTTTTCTGTATTAGTAGTAAATATTTTTATCTCGATTTTTTAAGTATGAAAATTTCACTCTGTTAATTAAAATTTATTTACGGAATTACTTCATATCGGCTACACTGGGCTTTAACAGGATTAAAAATATATTGCGTGGATATATTTCAGAGTTTATTACAATTTCATTTATGCATTCCACAGAGGGGAGTTAAAACGATTTCCTTTATTTAAATCAGAGATATTTTAATAACTAAAATTTCAGGATACCACAGTCACGTCGGTGAAACTAGCAACAACAGCTGTTTGTAGTATTATTTCGAGTCGTAACCAAGAACGTAACAGCACTATTCTTCTTGGTTCTTGAGCAATTTAAAGAGAGAATCCAATGGCCAGCCCGCCGCCATAATAAATTACTATTCGTGCGCTCGTCCAGGCGAAATTACTCGAGTCCAAATTGATGTAAAGTTGGCTCAATTTGCATATGAATTGGCGGTGTACTTTTAGACACGATTGGATCGGCGGCTGAGTGGCCTAATCTCGCCTATAATCGTAAATTTAGCCTGCCGATCTGCGGTCACCGCGTCAAATATAGCCCGATAACCGATTAACGGCCGCACATAGTTGTCCCATTTTTCTATCGGGAAAGGTCATTAATTAAGATCGTCGGCCGTCGAACCAATACTTCCCGCGGCGCCATTTTAGTATCAGCGCGATGTATCGAATCCCAACTACATTACAATAGCTCAGATAGGATGAAACCGCGAGTAGTGCATTACAGGATTTCAGAATAGAGATTTGTTGGGGGCGGCAGGAATATTCTGACTTGCCTTATGTTTTTTACGACCTTTTTATACTATCTTTGTCCTGAGTTTGGCGAACGGGATGGGAATGGGTAACTTGCAATGTTCGAGATGTGTAGAGCTGTTAGTAACCGCTGACTTCTAAACCCCCCCACTTCGCATTAGAATTTACCCAGTCGATTTTAGAGCTAATTATTTTTGGAAAAAAGGGAGAAATAATGTCGTTTTCCGAATCGGTAAATGTAATGTTTAATAATTAGGAATTAAATGTATCGGCATTACTAGGAATTTCTTTATGACAATCTGTGGTGTATCAGAGGGGAATCTCGGGTTGGGTTTGGTTTGTATTGTTCAAAGGGAGAGCAGTGAGGGGGGAGGGTTAGAACTAGTCGAACGGTCCGGTCCAGCTGCCATTGCCACCCCACCTTGTCCAACCGGAATGTCAAAGGGAGCATACATATATTGGAAGTGTCCGCCCGCCTCCTTTTTCCCTCCCATTCTTTCAGTCCACGATTCCCCACAAACAACCGTCTCCTATTCATTCCCGTTCGCTTCTCATCCATTTAATTCGCGACATAAATCTGACACCCCCGCCGGGTTCCACTCAGACGGCATCTCCTGAAACTGGTGTTTCGACCAATTTCCCCCGAGTGTCTGCCAAAATATTTTCACGCCCGACGCGCTTCTGAAATCGCTCTTGCCTTCATTTCTGTTCACGACTCTGCCGCAACAACCAGAATAAAGTTTTAAGTCTTCCTCTTGAAGCATCTGTTGTTCATTTATTGCCGTATGAATATTTGCAACATCGTTGAGCATCGGTAATTCTGTAGTTTATTGTTAACATAATTCGGAGTATTCAGTGTTCTTCTCGTTACGAAATTATGTAGATAAATATAACGAGGTTGCTTTGTTTCTTTTTGCCCGCAGTACCGTCATCAATCTGTCACCATAGAAAAGTAAAGAAGAATACCCCCTCTACTAGGGTAGTCCTCTTGTTTCGTCGGAGCTAATTTGTCGGACTGGTGATGGAAGAGGCAAAAGTTGAGCGATGATTGATTACTGTTGGAAATGAGGCGTCCTTTCCCCTCCCTCCTCACCACAACTGTACTTATTGGCATTTACCGGCTTGAACTTTTTAAACTCGTCTATTTGATTAGGAAAAGGGGAGATGGGAGATGACTGAAAGAGGGGCAGGAAGGAGGACAAAACTGCGTTTTTTTCACACTGAACAGAGAAGCCAACTGTAACCTGTCATTTTTTTAAACCACCCTTGCTTTTGGTGTACAAATATTTTACGCTAGCTAACGTTCTCATTCCACAGGAGACGTGTTCATTATCACGCGAGATTAAGTGACGAGATATTGGGTGCGCATATGTAATGCTATAACCGACCGAGGCAGAATAAATATAGAAGTTACTTCGAGTCCGCTCGAAATGAGGCAGCTTGAAGGTACGGTGCGAAAAGCAGTACCCGGGGGGCGCCCCGAACTTTCATTCTACCGGCGAAATACGCCGAAAAAAAGGAAGAAGAGGTAAAGGAAGGAGGAGGGGCGGAGTGGGCACTCGTGAGAAGAAAGAGGAGAGTATAGAGATAGAGATAGAGGGAGAGAGGGATGAAAGAGGGTGTGGAGGGAGGGCGGCACTTAGAACACACCTGTTGGAATAGCCATTTGAGGAGGGAGGAGGCGTGCACAACACTTTGATACAATACAAAGCGGCTGCTTCTCCTGAATGCACGACCAGCGAAAATGCTTCAGCTACCCCGCAACCGAAAACGCTTTATATTTTAAGCACGAGCGGCTGTAGAGAGCGGGCCGCCGCGAAAAAGCTCGTTATTGATTCATCTTGTTTTCACAGGGGGCGCTAAGCGTCCATTTTTGTACGCGCTTCAAGGCAGTTTTAAAGTGGACCGTTGTCTGAAGTGTATTAAACGCTTTAGTGCACTGATTAAAACGCTGTAAAAACACTTGCCACCCACATACGTACTGATAAGCTAATTTTTCTTCAATCGACTACTTTACATTATAATTTTTCAAATAATTTTGTATAATATTCGACTAAGATACCCATTGAAAAAGTGATAATAATATTACTACTTTCCTAAATCCAACTAATTGGATGAACGCAGGAATTGAGAAATTTCACTGGATAAAATACGGTTTGCCCCAAAGAATTATGTGGAACACGCGAATGGCCAATCCCATTTGGATGAAACGATGTGTAGGGCTCCTTCCCGGGGATTACAGATACGTGTGCCAGGTTTGAACAAAATCGGTCAAACGATTTTTATCTTCAAACTAGTAGTCAGTTTCCGAACTAATACGTATAGTGTATAACCTCCATATAGGAATACTAGAGAACAAAACGTATAATAGCTCGGTAGTTCTCTCTCCCGATTATATTGGACGATTTTTTTAAATTATTTAAATGAACGGATATAAGGGGTTATGTTTTTAAACGTGTTTCCTTTATTTCCTATAGTGGCTGGGCATTTTAATCTTTTCCCTTCGTAAATTATTCGGGCGGAACACAAATTTCAGTTTAATTATTTGAACCAATACGACATAATAAAACATTTTCGATGTTCGAGACCGAAATGCGCCGAGTTTTGCATTGGCGCGTAACGCGCCTGTAACGAATCAATAACACAAGAGGGACTGGGCTTAATTCGGAAGGGTGGAATTTCGCGATGCACACATATGTCCGGCGGGTGAGGGCGGTGTTCAGTGTGCCTGGGGATGGGGGAAGTGCCTTGATGGCAGAGACAATAATAGAGAAATTGTCGGTTGGGGCGACGCGCGCCGACGACAAAGAGACCTCCGGATGGGCGTCCGATTGAACTGGCGGCAAATGAAAACGCCGGGTAGTGGGCGGGCGCGGGGTCACTTTCAGACAAACGCCGGGCCGTCATCACAATGGTCGTGGCCCGCGTAAATTTTTAAAAGTTAACAACACTGGCCTCCCGCCGCCCGACAAAACCTTCTATCCCGACGTCGAAAATTGGTCGAAAATCAAGCCGAGTTTAGATTGAAAATTGAATCGACGGGGGGAAACGTTTTGTGATTGAACGCCGACCGCCCTATCGTCCCCGTGAAATAGGGCCCGCTCTCTCTGAAGGTACAATGCAATCGAGCCGTTGCATCGCTCGATCCATTAAAACGGCGATATATAATTACGCCACATTGCCGTCGCCATAATGCCTTTGCCGGTGTTTCTACACTTCAAAGAAGGCGCGGTCAAAATAGAAATTTATCATCGAACGGGGAAAAGGGTCCCCCGCGAAGACTCGCCGGGAGAAGCCGACAGCAAGAATAAGCCCGCGATGAAAATGAGTACGGAATTTGAGGTTAGAGGACAGTGTTGTGGGCAAAACTTTCGCAAATACCACCCTGAAAAGAGGATGAACTAAAAAAAAACTTTCCCTCTATACTACCTGTGGTTATATCGATTTCGAGTGCAATAGCAGCGATGACAAGACGCTCCATTTTCACAACTACGGCTATACTGTAATGTTCCGATTTCATAGCTGCGATTATCCTGTTATAAATCTCACGATAACTACTTTGGATTATTGACAAGACTTGTTATATAAAATGATTTAATGACAGCGGAGAAAGCGGAAAATATTACCTTTTTTTACGAAAAAACACTTTTTTTAAAAACGGCGAACTCTTGGTAAAAATATTTACAAAGTTCATCGGGGGATGTATGAGAGCTAAAATATCTGAAATATATTTTAAAAGCCCGATTCGAGTTTATATGAATTTATGTCACCGCTACAACCTACAACGATGTCTAACCATTCAAAATCGAAAAAGAATGAAACAACTTCCCAAAAAGTGACTCCGAAATAAACCAGTTAGCGAGCGACAGCAATTAAAAAGTTATATTGCTTGTCTTTGAATGACTCACAGGAGGATAGCAACAAGGAACTCTAAAACAGGGACAGCCGGGATCCCGGTGAGTTGAATTATAATTAAAAAAAAAGTATATAACGAATGATGCAGAGGGAATGTCGGAGCTCGGAGTCGGGCGTAATTGAAAAGAAAAACATTTTTCAGAGGGAGCGAATTTCAGTTACTGCGGAACAACTGAGCTCAGTGCTCAGACGGAATAATAAATAACCAGAGGTTACATAATATATATACTTTGTACGACGAGAGCGTCATACAGAACTGCTATCGACGGAGAACTATAATAAGCACGATCATTTTAGAAACTCGCGAGAAAATGTTGTCGAGTGAATGCCATGAAATTTTACAAAACAATATAACGACGGGAGAGCGCCTGCCGATGATTGTTATGGAAACAAAAATGTTACAGTAAACGGAAATTTATAACGTTTTTCCAACGGGTCTCACATACGATGTATATTCCAGTAATGCAAACCAAATTCTGCTGTTCAGGTTTATTTTACCTTTTACAAAATTTTTGGACATTCATATTTTATTTCAATAAATGCTGAATTTAGTAATGTTTTATTTCTCAATACGTAAGTTCTGACTATTCTACAATGATCAATATCTTCGTGTTATTATAAATGCACTGATATTATAATGAAATTCGCCTTAAATAAATTAAAGACATTTCCTATAAATTGAGACAAACGACAGAAGTATACTAAAAAAACGTAACACAGCAATTACCGAAGGCGTCAGGCGACCGGACATAAAAAGGTAGGAGAGGATATAAAGAGTGATGAGCGGTGTAGTAAAGTGTAGTATACGAGGTGTTGAGGCTTCACCAGTGGGAAGGGAAAGGTATCAAAGATTGATGAATACGGCCGGAAATGGATGTGTCATGTTGATAGGATGAAACAAGGAAGCACATGGGGGGTGGGAGGGAGGGAGGGGGGAAAGACGCCACCTGGAAATTGAGCAAAGGATGAAAATGGGCCGGGATATCATTTTCTTCTCGGCGGACATGAGGGAAAAGGAAGGATAGACGGAGTGGCGAAAGAGTGAGAGACATAGTGAGAGAAACGGATAGAGAGAGGGAGAGTGTGTTATTCTCACTCGGTTTTGACGTGGGAGCACTTAAAAATAAAACATTATTTACTACTTTGTCAAGTCAGAGTTACGTTTATATAAGGAAGGTACGTTTATTCGAAAATGATTTACTTTTAACTTATTAACTTAACAATTTGTTCCGTATCAACTACTTACATTCAGGTTAAATTTATTAAAATTGATCTGATTTGAATTTGAACATAAACGCTATTGTAGGGACGATAGCAGATTATTTTTAGCATACAATATAAATGTTAATTTCTTATTCCTAAAATATGCACTTAATGTATGCATCGAAACGCGTATAACTTTATTAGGGCTAAATGCGGACAACCCCACCCTTGGAAAATATATCGGGAGTTTTGATGTGCGGGCGGGGCGGGAGGGGGGGGGGGGCACGATATTTGTTCATACTACAGGAAATGAAACGGGCGTTTATTTTCATATCCTAAATCAACAGAAGCGCGAAATATCATCGCCCGGGAAATTTTGTACACAATGCCGGTTAATCAATACTTTACGCCGGAGGGATAAATATTGTGCGATATTTCTAACGGGTTGCCTCTGTCAAATATATGTCTCCCGACGACTTCATACCCAAATGTAATTGTCCTCCCGTAATAACTCAATTACTATTAGTTCTAGTCTTATAGTATTTTCAATTTATATCATAGTTATAAATTAAGAAAATGTAAACTGACAAGCTATTGGACCTACGGTGTATTATAGGGACATTGTTATTATTATTACTAGATTAATCGGTTGCCGACACTGTTGGTACTTATAATATACACTTATTATAATGTAGTATAGCACTGTCTGTTCACTGTTGCTACCCGGTATTCCATACACTCCAATAAATCGAATTTCAGATTAATAGTCAGCCTAAATTCGTATAACCGGCTATCTTATAAAAAAAAGATTGCTAACATTTGGACAATCGCTGACTTCATTAAATACGGCGCCAACAATTTAATAATGTCATCGTTTCGGGAAAACGAAATAGCGATAAAACAAAAGTTAATTGGATATTAGAATAACTCCGGTGGCGCCTAATGCGTGGTAAGGGCGTAAATGAAAAGTGTTGATGAATGTTGTGGCTAGTGCTTGCTTCGGCTGTGTTGTCAGCCAGAGCCTTATAAGCGTTCGTTTATGCTCACAAAAGAGGCTGGGGCACGGCTTTAAATGGACGGAGATAAGGCTCCCCCCAACCACCGTCGAGGTGAGAGACCCAGTTAATAAAGTCAACATTTACTTTGCAGTACTACTTTATTGCTTTTAATACCCGCCGGCTATTAATTGTCTAAATTACGCCCATTTTCCTCCTTCCGTATTATTTAATTTTCGGCTGTGCTCCCTGCGTAGTTGCATGCACCCTTAACTAAGAATTAAAATAAGACTCCCCCATTTCTTTCTTGCTACTTCTTGACATTATTGCTCGACCCAACCACCGAGCGCTTGTATTATCACGTTTCGTTTGCACACTTTACTTATTCAGCCCAAAGGTCCAGGCACTTTCGAGGGTTAAACCCTAATGTAAAAACCTTAACATTTCAAGTTACGCTGAGAAATTAAGTAAAGGTGTTCAATAATGTGAATTTGTCAGTTGCAAGCAAATGTACTAAGTATTATACTGAAGTTTATAGCTCCTTTAGATGAAAATTGAATTGTTACCTATTGATGGAATTCTACGAACGAGTCTGATACTGAAAACTGAACTAAACAATCGATAGAGAAATTGATTATAAAATGTTTTCGATCTCTAACGATCGTATTCAATGTATGCAGATTTAAGCAACTATCTTTGAACGGTGCATAAGACTAATAAGGCGCATGCAAAATTTCGATCGAGTGATATCAAAGAAAATAATTCAGAAAGTGAGAAACTGCTGGCTAAAACAAAAATAGATTAAAATGTATTAGGAAAATGCGGTGTAGAGAAGCAAATAAATGGGGAGTCGGGAGATGATATGACGGTCTAAAGAAAGTGGAGTGGATAGGGCAACTACGCGGTCGGAATGGGCAGCGGGCTGCGGGCCATACCATATGGCTCACGAGCCCTAAGCCCTTTTATACCGACCAAGGTCGCTCTCCTCCGCTTCCTATTCAATATAGCACCGATTTTATTGCCGCCCGTATAAACAAATAGCCGCCCTCTCTTTTTTCTCCGCCCTTTTGTCGGGATTTTTATAGTGGGGCGGGCCGGAGGGGCCGCACTTGTGAGCCCTTCATATCGGTGGCCCCCGAGGACAATTCTCGGGCTCTTCCCGCCCCCTGGCTAACGCTCCCTCGACACCTTCCTTCGAATTGCTTCATTCGCAAAACGCTCCGCTTGTTTTGCGGCCCCTGCGCTCGCCCCATAAATGGAAAGAATTCCGAGGCCGGCGACGGGGCACCAAGAAAACGATTCCGGAGAGATTATGAAAACAAACAAAAGATAAGCGCGTTCAAAAAAACAGTTTCGTTTAATTATTGTTAATTGAATTGTAATTTACCAATACGAAGTCGTATTAAATATATCGATAACGTAAAAACTGGCGATTCCAAACAAATTAAATTCACATTATTTCAGTTCCACGAAATTATAAAAGCCGGAGGTTAAAGCAGGGTGCAGTTATGCAAGCACGGTAGTGTTTGGGGGTATGCGAATTTGATCTATACATTACTGTCACACATAATCGGGTAAAAAGTGTTGAAAACTTACTGGCATAGTCTGACTACCGTGGAGGCTGTTGATCGCTGCTTGTGCCTCCAAATGTGAACTAAACTTAACAAACGCACAACCTGAAACAAAATCAGAGAATCAATATTAATAAAAGACACGTGTTATTCTTTATCGTTAAACGGCATCGCGAGATATTCTTCCCATATAGACGAATGGCGTTCAATTATTACAATTCTAGGAATCAATATTCTTATTCTAGGCTCAACTATTATCACCGGTTATTTTGCCGGAGATAAATATCGAACAGTTATAATGCTATAACATCGTGTAAAATAAACTTTGGTTTAAAAATGAATTATAAAGTTTAGTTCAGGAAGGCAATTAACGGTGCAATTAACTTCAGTAAAACTCGTTTCCTTTTGGTCATCCGCTGAGTATAGTTATCGGAAAATAAAGAAAATCTCTCTCTCTATTAATAGACATTTGAAGACCGTGTAATAGGACCGAGTTATTTAGAACGCCTGACAGTTTTTCCTACAGGAAAAAAGACGGTTTAAAAGCCCGTTTGCCGGCTCGATTGGAGGTGAGCGAGAGAGAAATATTCAGTTACACGGTGGGGCTGAGGGGGCAAGGAAGTAGTTGGTAACGAGTTTGCCCGGTTAACTTAAATTACGAGATGGGATAGAACTGGAAGGAATAGAGAGGCGTGGCGGGGGCGGGTGCGGGGGCAGCAGCAGCCCAAGTTTCTATTTGCCGAGATAGTTGGGCCCCGATCTGGCCTTTCAGAGGCTCACTAGCCGCCCCCAGCGCCCGTCCCACCCGTGTTTATTTATTAAATCCCCACCTTATATTCCTCTTTACATCCTCAAACTGACGTTAAATTTTGACCAATCCCGAGTTCTGTTTTACTAGCTTTCGCCTTCAATTATTTAGTTTTATAATTGGGCACGAGGCACACTTATTGACTTATAAGGCAAACTTATTGTGCAACGGAACATGGTAAATTGTAGTTCTATTCGATTTAATTCGACCATTTTTTTTTGTTCATGGGACTGCTATGGCGAGCGGAAATTAGGTATGCATTCAATTAGGGGCGTTCCAATATTTAAAAATCAATCTTTTCCTGTTTGTGGCGTTTGTTTCAATTACGAGGCTAATTCATTTATTTTACAGGACCAGTGAGCAATGCAGACGGCGTTCAGTAGGTCCAGTACTTCCTTGTTCGGGGGGAAAAAATGAATTTTTAGCCAGCTATGGATACATGATTTTCATTTAGCCAGCTAGCATTTATACTATTTTTCGTTTGAAAATAAACGTTGCTCTTAGAATGTTTACGTAGATATTTCAAGCATTATTTTTGTAAACGCGATAAAAATATGTAAAAGTAATTTACACATTTTAATACATCAGTTAACCGTTAATAAATAAGCATTAATATTAGGGGCATGAATATTTATTGTAAAATAAATAGGAAGTTATAGTATGGATGTTAAAATAGACGTACCACTTCATTTAACATTAGTTAATGAAAGCTATTTATTAAAAAGTTAGTATTCAAACATTGTACATGTTATATAACAGACTACTCTAACACAGTAAATATTGTTTTATTCGTGTCGGTTCAATTCACATATGTATTGCCCCGAAATATATTCATATTTATTCATTCAATATATTATTATTGGAAACAACAACAAATCTTGTACATGCGCTTCATATAGAATGAGTAATTTTTGTATATATACCGTTCTCTTAACACTTTATAACCAGCATTACCCTCAAATTATACACGATCGGCTGATATAAATTAATTAACTCTACCACACTACATTTTATATCGCTAAAATGTCAATCCACACAACATTAAAGATTAATTATTATTTATTAATTCTTTGTGCATATTTTGTTCATTTTACTGAACCAAACAATAATCATTCACCCAATAAAATTAAATGATTACGAATATAGCATTCTAAATTAAGAATTTGACAGTTAAAATATGAGGGAATAGTGTGATATAGCGACGAAAGGATTAATAAAATAAAACGCGGCTCAACTGAAATTGACTTTATACTGTTCCATTGGAACTCTGGGAGAGTGTTTCACGGGTGTGAAATTCCCTCGGGCGCCTTAGACGGGGATTCTGTTTTCCTGGGAAAATATTCTCCCATAGAAAATATCCTCCGGGGCGGATATTACCCCCAAGGTAAGGGCCGCCCGACAAAATGAACACTGTCGTCCGAATTCAGGCCGGCTGTCGACCGATACAAAATGAAATCATTTCAAGCTCGGATCGGCCGCTAAATTGGCCAAGATACGGGCCACTCCCAGCCGCGTTTGTACGTGTCTGCTGCCCCACCTCCGTTTCGATATATAATTCAGAATATTATTCCACCCTCCTTCTCCTCCTCCCCTCAAACACACACAACCGGTTTCTCAATATCGCTACCCGACTCCACGTAATTTCTTTTCCGATATTCCACAGTTGAAATTAAAATAGCGAGAGATGGAAAGAAAGAACAATTTACTATAAGAGATATATTGAAATGTATACATTATATATATATATATATATATATATATATATATATACGTGGAGTTATTTGGGATCCACTTCTTTCCACTTATCCAATTAAGTTTGCAGTTAATTGAAAAGTATGTCCCTCTCATTATTGCGATGACAAGATGTAGGTTCGAGAAGCAAATAGGTTACCGGATTATGAAAGTTATATACCGGAGCATAATTGAGCGCTTACTTACTCAATTAAAAGTATAACACGATTATATAGACTTTATAATTAATATAGACATCCCAAAATGACGGTGACGTACAGTGAAGTTTCATAATTGAGGCGCATAACAATTGAGAATAACCTTGTTGAGCTCATATAACAAACGCAAATATAAGAAATATTTTTCGAAACATGGCTTCAAGAATGAAATTACGATTGCAGTTTATTTTCCCCCCGTCATTCCAAAACTTTCAATAGCTGCATTGCATTAAAGGGGCATTCGTGTCGCGATATAGACTGCGCTAGCATAATAGGGTCACGCGCTCGATCGCATACCTCAATAGTATACTCGTACACAACCAAGGGGGCAATACGAGGCCAGAGACTACTCCCGCGTGGAGGAAAATAAGGCAAACGGACTCATAAAATGAAGGCCGGGAAATTGTGTGAGGCCGGAATGGGGCAGTAGTGAGTGTCGTACGGTGGTGGAGAGAAGGGAAGAAAGAAAGGAGCCGGATTTAATTTTTGAAATAACGGCCCGGCCCCGGCCCCGGCCCACAATTAGGGGCCGCCCGGCAACAGTGAAACCGACACGGCCCACTGATCGCTTTGATCCATAAGTCCCCTTCCCTTTAATTAAATGACTCGTACATATTTAATTAAAGTTAAAGGAGAAGAGAAACTCGAGCGGAGGCGTCCTTCTTCAGCGGCTCCTCCCCCGACCCATTATACTCCTAGTTTTTCCTTTTATTATCCTTCCTCCCAACCCCCTCCCACTTCTGTCTCTCTCTTCCTAGCTCCAAACCGTTCGCCCTTCTTCCTCCTTGCCGCTTCCCATAATGGCCGGGTCCAGCAAAAAACTCCCTCTTTCCCCCTTCTCTTCCTCTAGATGTAAGCATTAATATCTGCGGCAATTAAATTCTTGGTCTTAATATGTCTACCCCTATTTCGGGATTATGAGAGGAGAGGGGAGGGTATCTTTTATAACGTAATAACAGTCGGAAAAAGCAACAATGAAGATTATTACCTACTTGGCCTCCCTTTTTTTATTGTTTAACTCCGGATATTCAGTAAGCCCCAGATAGAGAGATTACGAGCCAGGTCGAGAGCGACACGAAAAACACTGGCTTTATCGGGGTAAAGGTCGGCCTTATAAAACTCGGTATTTCTCCTACTTATTTATCAGAAGAATTCGCAACGTCATACCGTCGTACCGTCGCCTACAAATATTACTTATTCCTATTGAACTTAATTCAGTTGGCGCTATATCCCTACAATGTCTGAAATATACGAACAACTCAGTGAAACCCGTCAATTACATATCTCTTGGCAATTCAAGAGTCGGCAATACTATCAATTATCGTTGACAACTTAAAAAGCACCACGGACGCAGAAAAGATAAATGTTAGACATTAGCGTCGGAAGAGAGGGGACCCGACTGCCCCCCGATAATATCTGAAGCCGGAACTCAAACCGGAGGAGTCTAATTAAACTTAGTTTGTTGCACAATCGGCCTCAAGACCCGAGTGGTCCGGGGCGATCGAACACAGGTAAAGGGAATTACGCTTCACGGAATTCGGTAATTTCAGAGTTTCGCAGCGAAAAAAATACTCGGCTTCTCCTTTCGGAAACTCGTAACTCGGGAACAAAAGGCTATTAGAGTAAAAAGAGGGTGGGAGAAAGAGAGAGGGGGTGGGAGAGAGAGAGGGAGGGAGAGAAACCACTCGTCCCTTATTCGCGGGCGGATCGATTTGGCTTGATAAATCATTTCAGCCGGTCGGGTAGAGGAGCCGGCCGGTGCTATGTAAAGTTTTGGACCATCCAGAAGGAGGAACGGCGGCGGCGACGAGACCCCCACTCTATTGTTCATCGCGGGGAGCGGCTTTCAACCTATAAAGCTCACAAGCCGAGTTGTAAACTGCAAATACAGGGTTGTGGGTGAAGGGGTGGGAGACTTTTTCCTTGAGTGGAGAGAAGGCGGAACACTTTTCACGGTTTGGCGCGGCGGGCCCGACCACCCCACCCAATCCAATTTCGCAATTTGCTCTCTCTCTCTCTCTCTCTCCCACCCTCCTCCCTCTCACTCTCTCTCCCCCTCTCTCCGGCCGAAAGTTTTCCACCGAGTGGCGGTGGAAAGCGGGAAGGAAATGCGGCCCGCCGTCGGGGCTTGCCCCCCCTCCCCACCAACCACCATCACCATGAGAAAAAAACCCTCCCTCCGACCAGATATGAAAGTGAATACAAGTTTTCATTTACCACACGCTTCCCCTCATTATTACATAAGCCCCCGCTCCGGCATCTCTCCAATTTTCGCTTTCCCGCTTGTATCCCGTCCGCAATTGCTCAGTTTACATTTCTATTCGCGCATTTTCCGGGTTAATTGAGATTTGATTTTTAAAAAAGTACCCCAAGCTTATCTTTGTTTAATGATTCATCTTTCACTATAGCCATTATTTTCTCGTCCCATAGCAGTTTTATAATAATCTTTCCCTGTTGCGAAACCAAATTTTTTAATTCATAGTGGAATTTCATTTTGGTAGTCACTTAAATGTTGTTGAGGTTTTAAATATAGAAATATAAAAAATATTATATTGCATATTATAGCGCTTCTGCTCATACTGATCTGATGGCCATATCCATATCCTTCCATTTATTATTGATGACGAACGTTTCAATTGAGAGAATAAAGTCGGTTAAATACTTTTATTGCTACGCATTCAAAGACGTTTTGGATAATTATCGACTGCGAGTTAAGATGTTTTAAGAGAGAAACTGGAAAATGAATAACAACGACATTTTCGATAATATAAGATGTCGAACCACATTCTATTTTTGATGCGTCGTGAACCCCACGGAACGTGGTGTTAACCCGGCTTTGAAAAGGCATCAAAAGGGCCTTGATTCGAGAAGTAGAGAGCGAGAGAGAGAGAGAGAGAGGGCGAAAAAAAGGCCGAGAATTAATTGAATTGAGAGGCCGGGAGGCAGGTCCAACAGGTCGTAATTGTTAAATCGATTCACAATGCCACGAATCGGATAAAGGTCCCCGATAACCGCCGTTGTATTTACGGGTCGGAATTGAACAAATAGCCTATAATTTATCTCACTTCCCCCAGTTCGCCCATTAACTATACTTGGTAAAACATAGCCCCGGTTCTCTCTCTCTCTCTCGCTCTCTCTCCCTCTCTCCCTCTCTCTCTCTCTCTCTCTCTCACCGCCTCATGTTCCTCCGCGCGCGGCAGGTCTCCACCGCGGCTCTATTAAACCGGAGCAATAAAGCCAGAATTTATGCCGCCAAATACAGTGCCGAGGGGTATTTTCTTTTCTTTTATAAACATCGATGAAACTCCACCATCAGTGCCGCACTCATATATCAGAGCCAAGAATTTGCCGGGATTGCCGAGCTTTGTTTTTTATTGTACGTTTTTCTATCTCTGCCTCTGCACCACACTTTACTATTTTCAGTATCTTTCATATTTCTCACCTTCGAGTTTATGTCTGAACGCGTTATAATTCTGACCTTGGTTTCAAATAAACTACTTCATCCCGATACCCTAGTATCGGTTATTTTATTCAAATTTGTGCTTGATTATTGTTTGCGCTTAAACCGAACAATTTGAATTCAAAAGAAATATAAAATACATCGCGAAATTTTGTTAAGTAGGTAAATTTCTCTGATTCCTGAAATTTCATCGAAGGATGAAGAGAATGTTTCAAATCGCATGATTGCCGTTTTCATCAACCGCTGATATTTTAGCAGTAACGATTGCCTGTTTGAACATTAATACCTGAAGGTTCTCTGATTTCAGGTTCGTCTATAGTGTGACAGACAAGGCTCGACACTTGACATGTGACTAATTTACAGACGGGTCGCGCAAAGGCTTAGCTTTCAATTACAGCCCCCCGGCGGGGGCGGTAATATGTAATTACTGAATTACTGGAATTCAGTAGGCCTCGGCGTACACACAATGTCTGAGTCACGCGACCCACTGAATAATGTGAACCGAACATGAACCCGCACTCCAGTTCGGGTCGAGGGGGTGGAACCTCGTTCCGCCAAAGGGAGGACACCCTACCTACACCGGTATAATTCATACCCCTCTCTGAGTTTCTGTGACTAAATACCGGGATCAGCAAAGAAACTTGCCCGATATTCGTATTGTCCTCACGAGAGTTAATATCATATGTCAGAAACTACTATATTACTTAGAAGGATTTTTATAAGGGGTGACTAATCAAACTAAGATGTGTTACAGTATGAGACAAGTCTTTATTGCAGTTGAAAGTTACGTTTAAGTTAGACTCGAGACTTAAACTATATAATCTACGCAGTGTGGACCGGCAATAAACGGGACATCAATTAATATAAATTAATGGAATGCTCATACCGATTACGAAGGTCTAGTCCAGAATATAATAGACCATACGGTAAGGGAATAATCGATAAGTGCGAATAAGCGAAAACGGAAATGTAAGTACTTCTTACTCTCAACCTCTTCTTACAGCGATCGGAATTAGAAATCATAAGTTAGGTAATTCTTAATTTATTCTACAGCGTTAGAAAAATGTATCTGGGTTTCAATGACCAACGCGTATCAGTATCGTATAAATTATCCGTTGTACAACATGAAATGGCATAGGGGTCAACGGAGGTAAACTGGAAGTAAAAAGCGAATTTTCGCAATGTTTTTGTTACACTACGAATTTGAGCCTACAGATAGCTTACGACCTTTGTAGTTTCTACAGTATTACGGAGATTAGGGGCGTCGCGCGGCTTCTCTGCCATTAACAATCCGCGATGCGTCGGTGCCGCTGCCGAAGGAAGAGCAGTTCATCTGCCGTAATTAGTAAAAGGGAAGGAGGAGAAGAGCAAAAGACAGAGGGATAGGAGGGAGGGAGGGAGATAAGGCCGGGGTAAGGGGAGGTGTTTCCCTGACGGTGATGAATGCCTGACTCATTAGCGGGAGCTCTCGGTAATCCGCTTAACGTTTGACTAGGAGAAGAGAGATAGGAGGACGATAGAGGGAGGGATAGAGGGAGAGAGCGTGACGTGTCGCCCTCAAAGGGTGCCGAGCCACGTCATCACCGGCCTTCCCTGCCCCTCCTCCTGCTCCTCCCCCGCTTCACCTCTATCCCCCTCGCCCCTCGCGCCCACTCCCCGATCGCACCCACGGCCACGCGCCGCCCCTGCCTCCTGTATACTTTGTGTCACTTAATTCCGCCCGATCTGTTGGCTCTAATGAGGGCTCACACTCTAGCCCCTCCGATTGGTGCTCCCTTTCCCCTCCCGACCACGGCGACGTCCCTAAATATGCTCCTCCCTAATAATGAATGCGCCCTAGTCTACTTTATTAGGGCAAAAACCGATTACACTACACATCGTACACATCGCGCTCGAGCGGTTTAGATTTCGGGACGAGCGCTCCCTTTCATCGATGGGGAGAGGTCAATTAACGAAGTTCCGGTTAAATAAAGGGCGTATATTGACGTCCAAAAATTAATAAAACTTTGTATCGCTTAACGCGAAGGGTGAATCAATTAGGTAATTCTATTCCAGGGTAAGATAGTTAAAGTGAACTTCGAACAACAACTGTGAGAGGGAATTTTATCCCTTCAATCGAATATAATGAACTTACATATCAATATTTTCTATATCCGTCTCTGTTACCTATTGAAGGTATAAGGTTAGTAATGAAAGCTGTAGGTAATTTAATGCTTAATATCGCAGGGGAATGTAAATTGCAATAAGGTTACATCATATCCTGTATTATTCGCGAAGAGAAAGACAAGTAAAAATTGCCTTCGTAGAAGATGAATATTTGTATTCCCCGACCGACCAGGATCGTAAATTCACCGGGTTAACCCCCTACAACAACTAACCTACTGTAAAGCGGTACACGGAACAATTTTCCCTAAATGCAAATGGCCGTAATAAAGTAAAACGGGAGTGAACGTGCGCGCGCGTAAGTTACAACACACGAGGGGGCGATTACCGCGTCGGGGGCTGAGGCCTAGAGTTCGGGGAAGGAAAAGGGATGCTGCGCCCACTACCCGAGGGGATGAAAAATTCAGTGCTCCAATTTTACAAGGCCGGGGGCCAAACAATCGGGCGTGAGATTCCGAAGCAAAAATGCAATTAGGGGGCGGGTAAAGCGAAAGGGAGGATACGAAATAATGACGTTGTCAGTGTGTCACAAGGGTTGACACTCTTCATTGGTTGAACCCCCGGTAACCACCATTCTCGCTGACCTCACCACTTTCTCCCTTCTTTACTCGCTTTCACACTGTCCACCTCAATATCAATAAATTAGCCTCTTTCGGTATCCGCAGTGCAAGGCTAAACACTGGTAACTTTTAATTTTTATTCGCTGGATATTTTTTTATAAAGTAATTTTTAACTCGATATTTAAAAAAAGTAAATTCAAAATTATAATCTCTTAATCGAAACTAATTTATTCCACTAAGGCGACAGGTGATATTTTTATTAAAGGAAGACTGTTTTAATTTAAGTTCCTATCCATTTTCATAATTAACTGGAATGTAATAAAGTTATTGTATTTCTTAAGCGCCGTGTTATAAACAAATGTAATTTTTCTTGGTTAACGAGTACTTTATAATAGGAGAAGATTTACTAGAGGTATATATTTAGTTGTGCGATGTATGTCCGGGCTCAAGAAAGTGGACCAAAGGAAACTGCGGTAGGTATATTAACAGAAATAGAGTAGCCGCCTCGGCCATGGGAAAGGGGGAAGGACGCGTCCCCAGAAGAAAATTAGTTTCGTCAGCGAAGTTGGATGATAAAAAATGGTTGGCTGGGCCCTAGGAGCCCTCGGCGGGCCGTAACCGGGCTTCTTTCAAAACTTTGTTCTTCTTTCTCCCAGGGTAACTTTGTCGGGGTCCACGGTACTGCATGAAAAACCGTGGGGGATTAACCTCACCTAAGAAACAGGGCGAGTGGACTTCGGCCCACACCGAGCATTATCCAATAAACCTATAATACACTACGGTAAGGGCGTAACGGTGTGGTAATAGCGCGAGCAATAACAGTTACTATCGCTTATGTCCCCATTATTGGCTCCATTATCCGTCCCACCCCAATTATAAGGTGTGTGGAATATCAGTTAAAATTACACCATAGACCCGGTAATAAGGTTGCACCTCAGCACCTCTCCGCGGCCTCAGCTGCAAGAACATTGTTACCTAGTTACATTATGAGAGATTTTAATCGTATAAAATCACTGAACTGAACGTTTCCCTGTTAAGGAGAACGTTAGCACTACGACTACTATACTATAACACGACTGAAGAAATATTTGAATTAAATTTTCAATTAATCTTCCGCTAGAATGACTAAGGCCTAACAACGGGCTTATTCGTCTACAATACTAGCGAATAGTTTCAAACAGTTCGAGAGAGGAAAGGAGCATTAACTATGAGGACGTATTTCTTGTGAGACAAAACATTTACCTCCCGCCGCCTTGTCTTTCTCTGTTGAACAAATGAAAGAAAAAACGTTTAACTCGTTCCAACACCTCTTTTCAGCTCTTCCTTTTTGAGAAGGGCGTCGAAAAAAGTAACCGGTCGTAACTTCTCCCGGGCTTAAGTTTTTGAAGGAAATAAGGCTAGAGACTTAGTTTTTCTCAGCGAGGGGGAGTTTTTTCAAGTTCCAGATAGCCAGGCCCATTCGCTCGCAGAAGGGAAGAAAGCGTTCGGGCAATCTCAGACCTTGATAAATGATACATCTGTTAAGTATCGATCCCCGGTAAGGGTTCAGTTCGTTAAGATCTTTCCCAAGAATCCTTACACTCGAATTACCACCTATACCACCTATAAGCCTCGACAAGACGTTTTATACATTTTTCAATTTGAAAAAGAGACGGACTAAGAGCGGTCCGTGAAACTGAGAGAGGGAATTTCAGGAAACATCAACCAGATTAACAGTACTGAGGATGCTGAATACACTTTGAGGTTATCAACTTTCGAGATGAATAGGCACCTCTGAACAGGCCCAGCCCAAATCATCGGCTATTTACTAGTGCACATTTAGGCGAACGACGCATTTTACTAAATATACTACGAAATATAATACGAAAAGAATTTTATAATAATATTTATAATAACTGATAACCGTTAACAAAGGACGAGTATTACTATATCTAGAATGGAATAGGTTAGAACGATCTTAGAGAGAAAACTGGAATTAAATATAAACTTAAGTTGGCTTCTGCACTTGAAATGAATATATCGACTTATATAAAAGGATTTCGCTTATTTGTACTATAACAAAAGCCGGATTTATTAAGCTATTGTCAGAAGTCGAAATGATTTATTGAGTTTTAATTGGTTCCAAGGTATTAAATTAAGCACCCAACTTATTAACTCGCCCCTCCCCCGCTGAAAACTGAGTGTCGTTATGAGCACAAATTAAAAGATAAAGACACCTATCTATTCTCTTCCACTTTGTCCACTCCATTTTGGGCTACTTTTTAATTCAGAGCTTTTTTTTAGGAAGTGGGGGGGTTTCCGTTTACACCCCTTAATTGTCCTCGGAGTCGGGTGGAGTGAGGAAGGGCTCCCGTCAGGAAAATTCGTTGCTGGTTAAGAATGAGTGTTTGGAAAGGGCCGGGTCCCAAACGGGAGTTGCCCTTTAAGAGCGGTGGGGCCTACTTTTGTCCGCCTTAATTACTCGGTATTTAGTATTCATCCGACGTTTTGTATTAATGCCTCCGTGGAGTCGTTCGCGCTTCGTTTAATTCCTCGCCTTTTCACCAGGGTTCGGAGGGAGGCTAGTCCCCCTTCCAGAGAGCCGATTGTTGCCCCGGACCCCGGCGCTCTACATCTGTTAATGAGGGAATCGCGGGTCGGATTGTACAGGAAATGGAGTTTTACCCCGCACGCTTCCTCCCGCCCTATCACTCTTTCTCTTTTACTCCCTTCGGGTCGGATAAAGGTCTGTTCCCGTTCGGGGAACCCAAAGGCAGTTAGGTCAACTGCCTAGATAACAGAGCCGGTCGAATAGATGCCCCCGTCTTCTAGCAAAGCCCTTGGAAATTAGATCACTCCTCTTGTAATATATCTTAAATTCTCAATCTAGTATTTCCCTCGGCCGACATCGGATACGAAACGTTAACGACTCAATTTTAGACCAATAATATTCAGTACCACCGACTATATACTTTCTTATGTTGTATTTGAACGGGGAATGGTTTCTGGGGGAGGACTACCGTAACATGAAATGTAGGTAAATAAATAAAGGAAAGCTAGGAGAGAGTGTACAAGGTTTAGAGATTAGGTCCGGGCCCACTGGGGCTTCGGCCCGTCCTCAAAAGTGCCGGAGTCCGGAGAAAGTGCGAAAGTGCGAGGGGACTTAGCGCGGACAACTTAATTGGTTGCCTCGGGGCTTGGAGGTATCTCTCTCTTCTGCTCTTTGCCCTCCACTTCTCCGGCTCTCTCGCTCTCCCCTCCCCCTCTCTCTCTCTCTCTCTCTCTCTCTCTCTCTAATTAACCCGAGACTCTGGGGCCGGCCCCGGGAGGAGGGACACGGCCCTCCCACACACAACCGAATATGACTGACTCTGACGTTTTAATTAACTTTTCCCGACATTGTGCGTCTCAAGGGAGGTGCGGGCACCGCCACTACGGCCCGACCGCTTTAGCTTAGTTCCTGCAAGTCCGCGTCCCGATACATAAATTCTTCTATCTTTGGCTCGCTCCCAGTTGTGAAAAGGACTGAAAAGGACAACTACGGGGTCTCGATTTACGGTTACACACTAGATATTTAGCAGTATCGTACTACCGCTATATAAACGAATGAACTCGTGTTCTGACTACATTTCTATATCTATATATTAACTGAGAAAATAATTCCTTAATTTCAAATGATGCGAAGTAATATTTAGGAACCTACAACAGTTTAAATAAGTATGTTTCCTACTTACATGTCTCGTCGTTCGTATGTATACGAATAATCGCATATTTATAATTAATACCTGCGTACGGACGATAAATTCTGAATTTATATATGTCAACTAAGTTAAAACAAATACATTCAATAAATATAAGCTAAGATTGATAAAAATGCAGTAGTGTTGACCAGGAAATAATTTGATGCGAGGTTTTACTGACGTTAGACAAACATATTAAGGATGTTTCAAGTGCGCACCCGAGCTGTACATATTCAGAATTTCAATGGAGCCACTTGGCCTGAGAGCAAACAGAACTCTGGCAGCGGACGGTATGAGTCCCGGAAATAGCATCGGATGGCCCTCTCGGTCAATGTGTACCCAAACATTTATACTAAGCCTGCACGACAAAAAAATGTTTCGTTTTCACAATGGCCATACACAGTTAAAGGGCATAATTTCGAGAGGTTCTGCGGCGCTCTAAATGTTTAATGCGCGGAAACGTAGACGTTGTATATATTTAATCAGTTGTGTAATACCAGGAGCGGTATATTATATAACCTAGGAATGAGTTTCTCATTAAACTATATTCACGGTATCAATTCTTTAGGAATGAAGTCTAGATATAACCGCAAATTAAAATTCAATACCCTTTCTTTAATCGCTCTGATCCCGTATCGGTGTTTATGAGAAGGCGTACTCCCTAACTATAACGTGTTAATTCATCCCTTCTGAAGGCGCCAGGGGCAATTGTAGCCCTGAAATTGGTGGCGTCGACCCGGGCCCGAATTGCAGGCTCCCTTCTCTAAACTGGCGGTCTGCGGTCCACTTTATCCTGCCTTTGGGGGAAATTAATCCTTTAAGTGCTGGCAATTACTCCGGGCCTTCGCCTCAGATTTTATTATCCGCGAATTCCGTTTAAGTATCTTTTATACGAGATGCGTTCCTTTAATTCAGGTACGGGTAAAATAGCTTCTCGTTTTTATTATATTTATAAGCCAGACTTATGAAATGTTGCCATCAATTTATTTCAATACCTATTCGGAAGTCTCTACCTCATCGATTGGCACTCTAATATTCATCTCCCGTGTATTCTTCACGGGCATCAAGTTACGAGGCGGAAATTCCCCTAAGAGGTTGTCACGATAGGCTAGAATCATAAGGCCATAATGGGGTGCGTGAGGTTGTGTGGCCTAAAGGAGACTGGACAATTTTCGAAATAGTTGAGAGTTTGTCGTGAGGCCAGAGGGAGGAGGAGAGTGACAAATGAGATCGGGGCGGGCCGAGAGGAGGATTGCCGCCATTTCATGACCTCCTTCCCCTACTTTTCGGCGAAGAATGCAATTTTGGCGGGAAATGAGAACCGAGAGAAAAGATCGAGGGACGGGGGGCGCCCTTTCTCGTGGTAAGAATAAAGCTGACAAATGGAGGAGGAGGGTGTGCGGTGGGCATGGAGCCGTTACGCGGGGCCCCTACTTTAAATGAAGGCAGCCTCCTCGGGGGCTCCCGAAAAATGGCGACGATATTTTGGCTCCGTTTTAAGCCCGCAGACTCAATTTAGGTGGTGGTGGTGGGGCGGCGGGGGCAGATTCGCGGGCGGTCCCCCTCGCGGCCCCCGACTGGCGGCCGTTGATAATTTCCGAAGGCCCCGGCCCTCCGCCACTCCTCGGGTAAGCCCGTTAAGAGCCCCTTCCCGCGGCTTTTAAATCCGCCCCGACATCTCTCTAAATCCCCCCTCCATCCCCCTAAAGCAATTCCGCCGACGCTTCGCACAAAATATAATAAAGTAATATTCCTCCCGAAATTATTTACGCCTTAAAATGTTAGCAAGGACCGCATAAACTACGGGGAAATCATTATTTGTTACATTCGTCTCGGCTGGAACAAATTATTAGGCCGAGAGTTTATGATGAACTAAACTTCCCATTAGTATACACAAATAGGAAGTGATCAAAACAAATTTCACATCATAAGGACAAACTAATTTCTTACCTATCTGTGTTCGTAGTAAAGCAGATATGCAGGATCACGCATTTTCTTCTGGTATCTTTCGACCGGAAAAAAATTAGGATATCATTTATCTTTTATATCAACCCGTTATCGTGCCACACACGCTATTTTGTTTCATTGAACAAAATCGGTGGTGAAATCGGTGGTTTATCTAGGAGGGCTTTCACGAAATGGAACGTCGGAGAGCCCACGTTTATATAATTCCGGATGGAAATGGTACTTACTTAATTAAATACATGGCCCGAGGGCGACTGTACAGAGAATGCAAAGCTCGGGATGAGCGCCGCCCCGAAGGAGGGGGCCTAAAGGGAGAATACGAACGAGGGTAAAATAAAATCCGCCCCATCGGTCAAGGACACGATCATTCATTAACTGACGAATCTCCCCATTCCAGAACTGGACAACTTTTAGAAAAACATTCTCAGCGTTCGGCCTCTCCCTCCCCATAAAGCGTAATTAAGCGGTTAGACTATGTTCGAAATGCGATATAAACCTTTATAGATGCACTACCATTGCACCTATAAACATATATTAAAACCTTAATGTATTTTACTGGGGCTTCGTGAGGTCTTCGGACATAATCAATCGCAAGATACGTTTCAGGAGGTGTGCAAAATTACATTGATTTCAGGAAACCAGAACCAAATGAATTTGATCTCGTACAACTAGATCCAAGTCGGAATTGAAATAATATGAAATTTTGTGGGGGCATACGCTGCTAAACCAAATGATCGATAACGAATTCATGTATGTGAACGAAACAGTCGAAATACGGTGTTTCGGATTTAGTCGAATCGTTTACAACAGCAAGAGCGGCCAAGAATTGAGTGTAGTCTTTGCTCACACTAAAGATAGACGGGGTTGCGAAGGGACGGGGGAGAGTTCAATTAGGTTGACTGGGTTTCATAAGGGAAACCGGGGGCTTAGTGTTCCTAAGCTCAAGCCCCCCCCCCCCGCAGGGCATGTTATTTCTCTACTGGTAGTCTCTCCCGCTCAAGGCTAATGCTGTTCTGTTATTGTTAGACCTCCGGAGGGAGGCTACAAAGAAATTCCGTGCAAGAGACCCGTGTCGAGGGGCCCCACGCAACCCAACGACCACCACCATCGTCCCTCCCCCCTTTAACTCAACCTGTACTCTGCACAGACCGTACCCGCGACCTTATACCAGCTTTTATGAAACCAGAATTTAGGTGCGGTAAAGCATTTATTATAAGGGGTAAATTGATCTTAGGTCTTTGAGCAATAAAATGTTTTAAATTGACCGGTATTAATAACTGAATAGAGTACGTTATCGAAAAGGCAACGTTATCGAAACGAGATAGTGACGAAAGGCCTAGAATATGAATTAAATATTCATTAGGAATACAGTTTCAACTCACGACTGGCCACTAAAGAGTGTACACACCCATAATCGGGGGGACACCATTTGAATATGAAATGGACAAAACTTTTTTAAAACCATTGTCGAGAATCGGCCCTAATTCCCAGACGGGGAAATATTTGAAATTATAACATAAGGGGTGGAAGGGAGCTTATTGTAAGCGTAACTAAGGGTTAGGCTGAGAGCGGGTGGGGGGTGGAGGGACGCCGGTGTTGAAATTAGCATGCAAATAAGAACTGAGTCCTCAAAGCGTAAAGGTACCCTAATAATTTCGAGGAGGGCAGTCAGTTTAAAGTCTGAAATATAACAGGGCTAAGGCCAAAAGCCGAGCCTTTTTGTTCTAGGACGAGACTTTTGCTAATTCCCTATAAAGGACGTCGACCCGCCGGAATTTATTTAGCTATTTCCCAGAGACAGATGAAGACTGTCAATTACAAACAGAAATCTGACCTTACGAATCGATTACCTGAAATTTCTCAGATGCACGATTTGAGAAGTGGAAAATGATATTTATTTGGCGAAATTAGGCAGGAAATGTAGTTGGGTGAAGGAGGCGATATGTAACGCGACTTTTAACCCAGAACCCAGGGGTCTTCGGTTCGATAAGTGCATTAAGTCCGGGGACCCGGAACCGGCGGTAACTACATTTACCCCACTCGTGGAAGGTCCGGATAAGAGGTGAGGTCGACTCCTGTCCGACGCCTCTGCCGAGATTAATAATGAATTAACATTTACGCAGATGAGCTAACCGGAGCAGCGTCTTCTTATAATATACACAATCGAGAGCGTACTGGATTTTTTCCTACTTGTGCAATTTTTTTAATCCGATGATGTCGGTTCTACCGACGTGTAGTTCTGAGTTATGAAGAGTTTTGCAAAATATTTCTTAGGTCTGTTAGATACTTTTGGAGCAATGTTGAGTTGTTGATGGTCAACTTGGAAAACATAGTTCAGCATAAGAAAGTAGTTCGTTATAGTTAAGTTCAGTTCATATTCATAATCAATAGACCCCGGTGGCCTATGGGGACGTGGAGCGGAGGGCGTTCTGTCTGGTCACTGGATAAGGGAGGGCCTCTTCCTACTCTAAGGGGGGGTTTAAAAGCATTAACATCTATGCAAAAAACCCCCACCCTCCCGGGTCACCCTCGACTCCGACCCGCTTCTAAATTGCGCAATTAAGCTTTTTTAATACAGGACGAGGGATCTGCGTCTCCCGCTTCCCTTCTGTAATATTTACACGGGCGGTCCCGGCCCCCGGGCATCACATCATTCCATATGAATGGAGGAAAAATTTGCTCAAGATTTATGGAAACGTTTTTGTTCGAGAACGAGATATAAATGATAATGGTGAAGGGTAACGTCACTTTTTATAATACACAACTATGTTTGTGTATGTCTATATTGATCCACAAAGAACTGTGAAAAAATATGACAAAATAATTCTGGGAGTAAAAAGACTGTTCACGGATGAGATAATATAATTTTTTTTAAATAATAAAACTAAAGTCAAGTTCTTTCACTTTCGTACTATCCGACATCGCGGGGCAAGTGATTAATCCCATTTCATTCTTATTTCTTGTCTCATACTGAATGCCGGTGTTCCAATTAATTTACACCGGGACAAATTGTATGGAAATGCTTCGGGATTTTGAAAATTGCGCAACACCCTATCGCACTTTTGGAGTTCGCCTGTTTTTAGAGATGCAGATTACGTTGTATCAAGAAGAATGCATTAACAAGTCAAAAATAGTAATTTAAAAATGTACTAAATGTAAAATGTTCTTGCGACCGTATTTAAAATGACCAGTCCAGATGACAAGTCGACTATTACTTGATTAAAGTCATTTTTTGTAAAATAGAAGTTTCAATTAACGCATGAATTGTAACTGAAGCAATGTGGGTGACTGGTATTTACGAAGTCGTAGGTCCGTGTAATTTCAGGTTCGATAATTGTCAAGCTTTATAATAACTTGCTTGAAGTAGCTACATACAGAGGGCAAGTGTACATACAGAGGGCCTCTACTGTGCGTGCTCTGAAAACCTTCTTAGGGGCAGGGAAGTGTGTCCCTAAGAATCCTCCGGATTTGCCGGGCCCCGGGCTTGTCAGTCAGGCAACTTTAAAAGCGGTGTTACAGAGCCCAGCCCCGCTTCGAAAGTAATAACGAGGCCGGGGGCGCCTTGTTGACTTCCCCGCCCCCTTCAAATTGGACAAACTTAGGACTTGCCGGCTAAACCTTTCCGGGGATTCTGAAACGGCCCTTTCACATTCGTGCGGAGTTTACCACCGACGTGTGAACTTCTTCAACAGGAGCGGGTTCTATATCAATCCGGATGGCGGGGGTTGGGGGTGAATATTAGAAAGTACAAAGATGATGGAAACGCTTCTGCTTACGTCGAGACGATAATTAATACTGTCGGCACATTTCGTGTCCTACAGCATTTAAACATTTTGTAATACCGCCGATGTTTAATAATATTATAAGCCGGAATTTCTACAAGTCAAATACAAAGAAAGTTACGTAAGAAAGATATTTACTTCCGGAAGTTTATTGTATTATAGCATGTTTAGTCTATAATCACTCTTGAAGTGTTATAAAGCAAATAAATCCGCGAAAACGGGTTTATCTCGAGGGGAATTATTTAGACGCGTAAATTTATAATTATTTTATGTACGAAGATTGGTAATGTATGAGATATAGGGACGAGCATCAAAATTCTGGAGTATTTAAGAGAATGTGTGTTCCGCAAATCGCGTAAGGCAGAATTTTAGATTATACATAAATCAAACTTCCCGGGAGTTCTACGGCGGTGTATAAAGTGCGGGGGTCTTATAAGGACACGTTAAGGGAAAACCTTATAATTCGGCGGCGGTGGAGAGGCGAATGATGGACGAGGAAATAATCACAGGCGCGGGGCGAGAGTGCGGAGAGCCGGCACGGTGTGTGTGCGTGCCTGTGTGTGTGTGTGGGTGCGCGTGCGGCTCAATTTAGGCTGGGGGGGGGCTCCTAATGTGATTTATTTAACGGCCCTTAGAAAGCCCCGGACCGCCGGTGTAAATCATAGGAACGTATCGGGAACAAAAGAGGGTCGGAGGTGGGTGCGAGAGGAGGTGAGACGACCGATGATTAATATGATAACGCGCGGCTGAGACGGGCGTGGGAGGGGGCCTGAAATAATTGCCGCGGGTTCGGGGGTCGCAAAAAGCGGGACGCTCACCAGTCTAAGTTGGAAACCCCGGCCCTGTTTTATAAACCTCGCTCGGGATCGGCCCTCTCTCCCGTCATTCCGCCTGCAACCCCACTCCCCGACGCCGCTTTAAATGCAATCGGTTCCCTATCAGCTATCCAATTTATATGTAAATAAAGTCCCCCAAATCTATTTAGTTTATATTTTCATTCATTCCACCGAAAGCCACTGATTGTCTCCTGGTTAAGTATCAATTATGAATGTTTGTAGCTTATATTAACATAACAACCCGAAAAAATATAATTAATTCGTGTTAACGCAACCGCGAACTCAATTCAGAATATTTATAGAATAAATTCCACCAAAGTGTGAACGGCACGTTATTACGACGTATTAACGCTTGAAATTTAGGTGCAGTCTATATCCGGCGGAGGCAGGCCGACAGTAGCGACAGTTAAACGCAGCAATTTTTTCCTCCCCGGCGTGAAAAAAAAAATCCAGGATGAATAATGCATCGAACGAATATTGGATTTCGGTGGTGGGCGGGGGAGGCGCGAACCGAACTCACCTAATTGCGCGCGACTGAGGGGGTTTCGGGCTGAGGCCGGAGAGGGATGGGGACCGAAAGACAATTTGTCACTGGGAATATAACCGCCCAGAATGGTCATATTTTGGAACCGGGGACGGGACGTTGTTTTAATGAAGCCCCGCAATCACAAAGGGGGAACGGCCAAAATAAGCGCCGATTCAGCCACCCCCTCAAACTCTCCCGCATTCGATAGACTCTGACACATGTCGATGGACGGAGTATGATTGAAACGAGTCCGGAAATTAAATAATTTTATTTCTTTTTTTATAATAAAACAGTTTGAAATCCTAGTCCGACTGAAGGCCACGAGCTAATTCATTGCGTTAAGTGGCCGGATTTGATCAGTGGCGCGATATATATGAAACGAGTTAATTAGCAATTATAACTCCAACAAACCAGTTTTCCTAAAAGCAAAATTTGTAATTAATCTTATAAGGAAAAAGTGGCTCCCGATATCGTTTTTACGAATGGTGAACACTAATTATAGGATACAACATTCATAGGTATGTTAATCGACTGACTACGTGAGCGTTAGAGGATATCCACTATCCGTTTGATATTATTAGATTAATCAAAATTATAGCAAAGTTTGTTGTATTAGTTTCATTTGAAGATTCTTTCAAGTTCCAGAAAACTTCGATCGTTCAATGCCCGTGACGACAAAATATTGACTGAAAATTCGTTAATTTATTCCCAAGTTGGATCTGAATAAGGCTGAGGAAGTTTTTAAAAATTAAATCCCCCCCGCTAATAATGTAACAAAAAGAAAGCCCAGGGCGCCAATGGTTCGGCCCCGGAGGCGATAAAAGTGAAAAAGAAAAAATCGCAGGAAGCAATAAGTAGGAAATTCGAAGAAAAGCAATCATTGGGCCAGAGAATATCTGCACTTCCCCGTCATTAAAAGAAGAGCAATAACAATAGACCTGCTCTTAATTAGAAACTTTCATAAAACGTTTTCTTCTTCTCTTGCTCGACTTCCCCCTCGATGAGAATTCCGACTCGTTGGCCATCGTTTAAAAGACTCCGACTGTAAACATTCATCGTTTATATCTGTTAAATTTTCTTCCTCGATAAAGTTGTGAAAATAATATCAGAGCATGAATGAATACGTAAAATAAAATGATCGAGATAATTCGATTCCATTTTTACCAATTTATTCTTCAAGACCGTTGTGCAAAAAATAATAAAGAAGCAGAAGACTACAGTACTGAGAAACTATTTTTAGCACGCAAACGATATATTATTATATTATGCAACGACTGACAGTAATTTTATTTGTGGTTGGGTAGATCGCCGGATTTCCAGTTTTTGGAACTTGGAACAATTGCTGTTAAACCTGAAGGCGATGGACACTTCCTCTGCAATAGAATCAATTTTACCTTCCTTCTTTACGACAACTCCAATTCACATTCGCTCATAAAACGTAATGGAAAGTAATAAAACGCCGTAAATTCGTCCAACCCATCCGATTCATGGAATAATAAAAGTTATTATAACTCCAATCTGGGTGGTTCTTTATTATTTTCTGCTAGGAGGAACTCAATTATAGGAGCAGGCTTAGAATCCAAACATAAGACCGTATTCTCGAAGAGTGCAGAATACCTTCGGTAGTACAACTGAGTGAATATAATTGTATCCCGGTTGAGGAGATATCCAATAAATACAGTGACGTAACGACTTCGATAGGTGACGTAACAGTGAAACCAATTCTAGAGAGGGAGAAAGGAGAGAGAGAGAGAGAGAGAGAGAGAGAGAGAGAGAGAGAGATGGAGAGAGAGCTTCTTTCTGTCAGGATGTATTCTGAAGTCAGTTGAGGCGCAGTGTGCCACGATGATGACTCAACTTATAATTCTTACAATTCTAAAGAGACTTCCTCCAACGAATGAGGCCACCCTCACTTCTGGAAATACTTTGTCTGAAGGAAGCGAAAAGGTAGGAGTTTATTTGGGAGTGTTCTGAAAGATATGGAAATAAACATTGGACCCCGTTGAACGAAAAATGGAGAACGGGGGAGGTGTGGGGCTTTATATAAATTTTCCCAGCGGGATTTTCAGCGGAAAAAACATTTCTCCCCTGCGGAAAACAGGGACAACAGTTCTAAGAAGATTACAGGTTCGTGCCTTGAGGAGCAATCTTGATTTCCTAGGGAGCTAATACCTCCGCCAGCGTACAATGCCCATCAACTCAGAGAGGCTTACACTCGGAGTCTCAAAAACAATAAAGGAATTATTTATATTTATATAGTTATAGACAATTGTAAGTAGCTTACTTGGAGAGCGGTATGTTGCTACTTGGGTCGGAGCGGTTACATCCTTTTAGAGCAGGTGTAATTTTTTAAATTTTAAACTCGAAAAAAATGAGGGCATATCGGCAACAGCAAAATTGCGCTATATAAGTATGGGGAAAAATCCAAAAATTCTCACCCCGAATGTCTGTATTTAATCTGGTACACAGGAATCGACGATGTTTACAATGAAATAAGAGCCTTTTCCGGTCACTCAAAAAAGGATTCCCAATAAATCCGATTTAAAGGGGAGTAGTAATAAAGGCTACTGGCGGTTTTAACGTTTAATAAAGTGAAGAGTGGATCATAAAACATCGAGTCTTACTTTCGGACCTTTTAATGCTTACGCGTAATAAAATTGAACAAACATTTTATCCAGCTTGCTTAAACTATAGGACCGTGTAATAAATTTCTCTGGACAAAGATGACAAAGGAACCTATTGATGCACTTGGCTCCATAAATAAATGTCGATTAAATATGCGTGAGAGAATGCTGTTTGCTTCAAAAATTGAATTTGAACTAGTAATTTATAACGGTGTAAGGAGCTACTTCGTCGTATAAATATTAGAATATTGTTTTTAAAATGTTCATTATACTTTGTATTTTTGCAATCTGAAACTGCATTCAACCTTACACGCTCAAATATAATACTGAGTTTGAGTTACTGAGTTAATGATAGTTATAATTACAGAAAAAAAGAATGTGGATGTAGGAGAGATAGGAGAGAGGGCGGGCAATTATAAAGGAGCGTGCTAATAAGGGAGCCGGAAGGCGGCAGGACTAATTGTGAATAATGCCGTCGGGTAGCAAAGGGTACACCGACCGCATTAGTCATATCCTTTTTTCGGATGACGGACCTGGGACCCGGGGCCGGGGGAAGATTGTGAAAAATGCCGCCCTCCACTCTACCATTAATGGCTAATGTCTCCCAACAGAGCGCACTTAAAGATATTCGAGAGAGAGAGAGAGAGAGAGAGAGAGAGAGAGAGAGAGAGAGAGAGAGAGAGAGAGAGAGAGAGAGAGAGAGAGAGAGAGAGAGAGAGAGAGAGAGAGAGAGAGAGAGAGAGAGAGAGAGAGAGAGAGAGAGAGAGAGAGAGAGAGAGAGAGAGAGAGAGAGAGAGAGAGAGAGAGAGAGCGAGAGAGAGAGAGAGAGAGAGAGAGAGAGAGAGAGAGAGAGAGAGAGAGAGAGAGAGAGAGAGAGAGAGAGAGAGAGAGAGAGAGAGAGAGAGAGAGAGAGAGAGAGAGCGACAATTTAGAACGGCCGGCTCATTACCTAATAGGGGTCCCACCTGGTTCTGTCGACGGCCCTCGCTCCTCGATAAATTTACACTTCGGACGATTCCACTCAGCCCGGGCCCACACTGGGCATTAGTAAAACCCTCGAGAACCGAGGCTATAATTTCAGCAGTGCGAATGGGCCGACAATGTAAATACTCTATCTTATTACTCGAGTGCAACCATGATAATTAGACGTATAATGTAGGGCAGTAATGACAATATTAGAACCCACTGTCAAATAGCGGCACCCTTATTGATGGTATACATAATACTGAGTTAGCAAAAAATGTTATCGATTTATTTAATTTATTATTATAATTCTTATCAATGGTTTTCCTGCTCCATTTCCAATTCTACTATAGTATTTAATGGTTTACATTATTCTGTTTTATATTAAATGTGCCATGATGATTTATGAGGGTTGAAACTACATATAGATCCCCCACTAAAATTCAGGAAATACAATCAACAGGTATATATCAAGCAGTTTGCTTCCGCAGGGTAGTCTTCCTGAGTAAGTGACCCGCGTTCTTTTAATCACGAAATAGGCCGAAAGTGATTTGTTCTCACTTCGAAACTTCTATTAATCATCCGTAACGACGAACCGGAATCGGCAGGAAACAATAAATCCGCCCTCCGATTAGTTCAATTCCCCGGAATGATATGTTGCCCCAAGTTTGAACCAGATATGAACTAAAAACTCAACAACTTTTGTTTGTCTGTTTCCTAATCGAATAGAGAGGGGGTAGGCAAGCGTGTGTTTCCAGCAAACAGAGGGGGAAGGGGGGTCACCAGATAAAGTTGGGTAGAAGTGTTCGATTCTCCGCTCTTGTATTTGCTCGAGAGTTCGACAGAGTAAACAAGTATACCTTTGTTCTCATCTTTCACCAGTTATTGCTCCTGACTAGAGAGAGAAAGAGAGAGAGTGAGAGAGGGGGAGAGGGAGAGGGAGTGAGCGAGGAATGTATTCGAGGTAGGTAGTTCTACCGCCACCTACAGCCCTGACACATTATTGTAAATCTCCCCGGGTAACGGTCTTTACAGTTCAGAAGTTTCCATATAAACGTTCTAGACCAGTTTATATCTTCGCTTCCGTATCTCGTTCCAATAAGAAAGTTGCGCAGTATATACATATTTGGAGAGGTCGGCTTCTCCCGGTATTTACTTTAGAGCGAGCGACCAGGGGTGAAGTTCCTTTAAAGTCGCATTTCCGTTATCGCGCCCTGGTCCCAGCACGGTTTGATGTACGATCGTCTTCCCAAGCTACTGTTTTTTCCACCCACCAAACCTATACAGTCAGTTTAACTTTACTTTTTCGTAATCGGTCAGAATATAGCGTGTATTCATCTTTGTTCATGAATTAGATAATATCAAAATGTACATTCGTCCTGGCCGTAGTTAAACGGTTCCAGTTCTTATTAGGGCGGCCGGAATATGAATATCCTGTCGGTGCATCGACTTTATTTCTCCCGAGCCAAAGAACAATGTTCAGGTTTCGTACCATTTCTTGAGCACGCTGCAATAATTGGTATTACAACACCAAGAGACACCCTCAAGGTTCGAAAGGGAGCAAGATCACACAGGGGATCTATAAATATTACCGTTATTCCTTTTCTTTTAATAATAATAAATAACGTCCGATCCAGATGTTGGTGTTTAACTATGTCAGCTGTCATGGGAATGAGTTGTTGGAACGAATGACTCAGGAGGGAGAGTCGCGTGAATGTGCGAGAGAGAGAGAGAGAGAGAGAGAGAGTGAGAGGGTGAGTGTGTGGGTGGTACGGTGTTATTTGCATGTGGTGTGTACATTTAGGGCCGGTGCCAGACTTACATTTCGCCCCAGGAGAGAAACAGGTGACATGCAATTTTCGTAAGTGATTTTTTTTTTTTGTCCGAGCTCCGGGCTCTAAGCGCCCTGAAAATTCCCAACAACAAAATGCTCCGGGCGAATTTAATGCTATTAATGTTTTATATTTTGCCTTCTCCCCCGGAGAGACATTATTCCATTGAATCGGATGTTTTTTGATGTTGCAGAAAACGGGGCCCGGAGCCGGGTCACAAAGCGGAGCCGACGGTAAATAATCCGATTTTTCCACCAGAAAATGAAATTCAAGTATACGTTACCGACTGTGGGAAAGAGGAAAGAGTACCTTCTTTAAATGATGTCTCTTGGTCCAAAAGCGATGAATATCCCTTTGTTAACCGGGACAAAAGGATAATTCAATTGGGTTAGTGCTTGAATTTAATACTGAAATGATAATTTCAAGGGCACAAGGACAAGAGCCAGACCTATGTATATATAGCATTTCGGTACGCTTTACACTGAAACATAACCTTACTTTCTCGGATAATACTTTATTATTTTATTTTATTTATCTACAATATAACAAATTACCGATAGTACGAATGTGCAAAGAGTTTAACCTAAAAATTAGAAAATGGAAAGATGTGAGTGCGTTGATTTATATTTAGCGTGGATCCCACGTTGGAAGAGACTAAATGCAAAATCTCCATATATCACATGTACAGTTTGGAGGAGAAGATACACAAAGCACTTATGAAAATTACTCCTTCCGAGATGATACTCCTCGCTTCCAAAATGTAGAGGGCGACTGTAAAACCAGGACGTAATATGATTCCGCGTTTGCTGTCACTATTCCTAACGCAATATACTATTTCGTTATATAAAATATAATTCGAAATGTTTTCTGTCACGATCTCAATTAAATAATTAAAACAATAAAAATAAAAACGATTTTGATCAAAAATACGAACGACCGAAATACTTTTATCTTGTTCCAACGCCGGAAAACCCGGACCGGTCGTTTGTAACGAATTCGCATGAATCACCTGTCATTTCCGAGCGTGCAATGTGTCAAACGAGATGACCATTATTCATATTTCTATCCCTACATCTGCTACATTTTATTAGAGAAAATGTTTTGAGATAAATCAAAACCACACTATTTTTTTTAAATGTGTAACAATTTAATTATGTTCCATTCGTCACGACAGATGTAGGGCAAATTCCTGAATACGTTTCAGACATCGAGTTGTCCGTGGAGGACATTTCTTGATCGGTATTGGGCCCCTTCTGTTTCGCTTCGCATGTTCATCTAATACGGTACCGGCATCAAATTGTTTGGGAGGTTTGGGAGGTTGTTATATCTTCCGCAGTGCGAGCCGAGCATAACCAACTTCATATATGAACTCCGCCTTATTTAAATGTGTATGTAATGGAATATAAATATAAATTGTACCTATCGTAATACATAAGACATAAGAATACAATTTATTACATTTCCCCACACACATGTCATAAGCCAGAGGTAGCCCTGATTATATATAATATCAATAATCGACCGAGTCTAAAAATTCGGGATTTTGAATTGTCGAGCGTGTCACTCCATCCCCCCGTTTTTCTCAAAAAGGGGGGCCCGCCTCACTTCCCCGTGCTATTCGGAGGAATGACAAGAGGGGCGGCGGGTGAGGCGGAAGATAAAAGGCTCCAGTCCTGGAAAGACAGAGGGTGCCCCAGAGAGGGGGGGGCTGAGTGAGTATAATTTTTCTGCGGGGACTGGGTCTCAGATGGTGGGAGCGGAGGGATGGATGAGACCCACGGCCTCCTCCCTCCACCAACCTCCCCCTTCACCTCCTTTCAGCCGCCCCGCGTTTAATTATATGGCGCTATGAATTCCGGTCACGTAGCCGGCCCGGGGCCCGCTATCTCGAGGCGAGGCGGAGCTCGGGGCGGGGCGGGGCGGGGGGCGCGGTGCCCAGGTGACGTGCTAAGTAAATGACGTGCCTCCTCCTTCCGCGACATTAATATGATGCGTCTTCCTCCGACTCCGGGACATCTGTAACACTTAGGCCTCGGGGCGGCGCCCGCCCCCGAACGAGTCCGGGAAGCACAAACGCGAAAACGTGGTACCCCCATTTCTTCCGCCATATTCATTACGGGATTCGCTCGAAGCACATGTACCGGATTGTTAATTGAGTAATATTACTTAGAAATAACTCCAGTGACCTTGCTCAGTTAGAGGTTCATCGCGGAAATCATGCTACTTTAAAAGTTTATACTTGTATCGATTCATTAATCGTCGTTTATCTTTTATATTCGAAATGAGATAAAAGAGAATCGTTTGAACAGATTATACGTTTGGTTGAATGTTGAGAGCGACAATGATAGTAAAGGTATAGGTGTAAAGCGTTAAATAATAAGTTTACCTTTGCTTGCTCCGTCGGGCCCTCTCAGTATGGTGCACTCCTCTATTGTACCGAACGGGGCGAACAGTTGGCGGACATCCTCTTCGGTCTGCTGCTTGCTGAGCATTCCCGCGAACAGCTTCCTATCTGAACAGACAATACACAACCGAGTTCATATACACAGACGCCGAGTGGCTCCCTCCATCTCACTAAGCGTTCAGACCGGCTCCCTCCCGTCGTCACTTTCATTCGAACGATATACGATTCGTCCACTCCGCGCCCGTACACCGCTACAATCACAGCTGGTCTGTTTTAGATACAACGAACAATACATAACCCAAAAACACCTACACACATACACGAGAAGTAGCTGTGATGGTAGCGGCCGGGCCGGGGAGGCGGTTCCACTCAAAAAAACCCACGTGCATTTCTACCTGAGTATCGCCGGTATCGCCAGGGCCCTGTTTAATAATAGCACTTACTTCTTACATTTTAGATCCAGTATAATATATCGATATATTAAGGGAGTCAATAGCTATCGTAAAAGACAACTTTATCGCGCATAAAATACGAGAGAAATTAATAGGATGATATTTATGGATACATGTAATGACTCTATTGAAATACAACGTGACTATTGAGTCTGCTGGCGGCTAATATATTGTACTTATCGGTGTGGCTGCACGTGGATTTTGTTGGGTGACTCGATTTCTTACCTGAAATTTTTTTTATCGTTCGATACCGAAACAAATTCTGTGTACGATCGACTATAGGGGAGAAAATGACTCAGGCGATGGAACCGTTCTGTCTTCATCATAAAATAAAAAAACGGTCTGTCTGTCGTCCGTCACGGAGTGGTCCGCCCAGTAAAGGATAGGCCTCGAACACGGTAAAAATGGAAGGGACCGGAGGAAAGGTTGTGCCGTTGGAAGGGGGGAGATTGTTAAGCAATTGAAAAAGTCGTTTGGGTCGTTAGGAGTTGAAGTAAGGTTGGAGGAGAAGACCGAGGGGAAGGGGGGGCGGTAAGGCGGCAGGGGCAACCAGCTCCTATTATTTACTATGCAACAGGTTGGGCTCAATTACCGCAACAGCGGAACACGCTATGGAGAAAAACTTAGGCCACTTCCGCATTTCCGTTAACGTGAAAACTTTAGTTGCAATATTTCGATGGTCTTCACCTCTAAGGATCAATCTCGCTAATGCAATGAATACTTCAACTAATGACAACGCACTCCCAAAAAGGTATTGTTAATATTAATCTAATACAATTTAAACTGCTTTTGAAGAGGTGTTTTTTAAACTTCTCACTTGTATTTGAAATAAAGTACGGAAAGGCAATTTAATAAATTGGAAATAATTTGTTAATGAACGTTAATATTAGAAATGCGGGTACCTGTCCAGTCCTGTCCAATCGTCCTGAAGTACGTAAAATAAATACAAATTGATACAATTCAACAATTTACATCTAAAACATTATACACTGGCTGCATCACGAGTACACATTTCTAAACATACTTACGTCAACACCTTTTCACACACAATGCACACTAAAGCTATATAGAGAGCAAAACATACCAATGGAGTTCCAGCAGATCATTTGGAGAGGAAATTTACATTAGTGCCTCCTCAGCCGAGTTCACGGCTTGACGGCTCGAATACATTTTTACATTTGTTTTTTCTTTTATTTGAATCGTAAATTTATTGTGGTAATCAAAATATAAATTATTGCCGGCACTGTTTATGAATGATCTTGCAATTTTAAATGCAATGATTAAATTCATTTAATGAAGTAATTATTAGTATTGTTTTTTTTTTATTCGAGGCCGATATTGGTGGGGCGTAAGGATTTACAGGGAATGTTTTACATACAACTAGCACTGCTTGAACGTTTGAGCATTGCATTACAAACACAACACTTAGGTCGCGACAAGTCGCCACAACTATTACACGAGTATACATATATAGATTGTTAGCAGAGGGCCAGATAATATAAGGAGTGACGATGAAAAGGGGGAAGGGAGAAAGGGAGAGAGAGAGAGAGAGAGAGAGAGAGAGAGAGAGAGAGAGAGAGAGAGAGAGAGAGAGAGAGAGAGAGAGAGAGAGAGAGAGAGAGAGAGAGAGAGAGAGAGAGAGAGAGAGAGAGAGAGAGAGAGAGAGAGAGAGAGTTTGAGGTATATACCGTTGATGTATATAATACGCAATATACCAGCGTCTTCTGGCTGTCTCCTGCAGGGAGGAAGAGAGAAAGATAAAGGCTTATCCGATTCTGCTTGGCGTCTTGTAGGCTTTCACCTATGGCCACTCATTAATCGAATTCAGTGTTTCGAAAGAAAGAAGCGGGGTTGCCACAAATTAGGCGGTTCTTTCTCACAAGACACACGCTTTTGTCTACATGAAGAATTACTTGAGTTTAATGGATTAGTAATTGTGAGGGGTGGATACAATTGTTCTGTTTGTATTGGATGGAGCCATATGGGCCCATACTCATGTGTATCTGGTTTCATGCCGGACCCCGGTTTTCTCGTGCCCACGGCTTTAGCTACGGCCACTAATTAATCCTGTGGTCTATGTGGGGATATTGAAAGATTGATAGATAGATAGATAGATAGATAGATAGGATAAAGGAGTGAGATAGATATAGAGAGGAAGAGAGAAAAAAAATGAGAGATAAAGAAAGTAAAGGAAACAGGGGAAAGATAGAAAGAAAAATAGAGGCAACACATATAACAACAACATTCAACACGTTCAATATTCAGAGAAAGCCGGATAATGGAAAGATAGAGCGTCCCCTACAATTTCCAAGGATCGATAAGGAAAATTTAAAAGCTTCCGCTGTTCCATTTAAATCTTCTGAAACGCAACTGTAATAAATCAGTCGAGAATTCGTATTAACTGGGAGGATAGAAAATTTCGGCCGGTTTAACTCAGTGTTATTTATTCATTGTTCTATTAATTAGATATGTGTTTAGCTTAAAAAAAGTCATACACAAAAACTTTAAATAAAATAAATAAAGGACACAACACTCAATTAGACTAGATATATATATGTATATATATAAATATATATATAAAACACATCTAAAACAGTGTAAGTACTAAGTAATAAAATTGTGCTAGGAACGGGCTTAAAAGTTAAAGCTTGATACAACATTTAGACTGAATGAGACAACAGCTATGTATGTATCGAAAAACAGGTAGTTTGGTGTGCATATGCCATGCTATAATTGTTAATCGGAGAAGTTACTGTGGGTCAATTGTTTCTTTTATCATTTTTATGCGAATTGTCGGGGCGGATTATGTTTTAAGGAATTTTGTATTTTTAAATTTAACCTTGGCCCAGTTTTAATGATAGTGTTTCCCGGCAGGGACGATTAACAAAAAAATCACGATCCCACTTGTACTTAGACATATAATTACATAGTCGATTTGTACATACGAGCGACACTGAAACTGGCTTACAGTTGTTAAAGTGCGTTTGCATAATCTCATTTTTCGCTTTCTACATATGTATGCAATAAGAATTTCGTTATTGTAATATTTATTATGCGATGAAAAGGAGTTCAAGCGATATTATTAATTTACTAGGAAGCTATACTTTTATTGAGACTGTTTTCATTAGGGGCGGGAAATAGGTGTCGGCTTGTAACACATTTGAGAAACACCGATAACAAGCATCACTTTACAACGCGCTTGGGTTTGCAATATACGCATCATCGTTTTCGTAAAACAATACTTTTAATTAGTTTATCTCTAATCATTACATTTACGAACACTCGTTATGCCATGTTTTTTTAAATGTAAGAGTATACTTCTTAGTTGAGATTGTAGTAGCTTAACACTACATAGTACAGAATTAGTTTGCCCTCCCCTACCTTCCTTTCAGTCAGAAAACATGGAAACATACTACAAAACATCAACTGTACACTTTTTATTTTATTAATGAACAATTTTCAACGTTCGGTATTATCGAACGATTGAAATTTGGACCGTTTGAACTCCAAAATTTAAACCACGTTCCAAAATGAAAAATTACTCTTATTCGCACAGAATGATTATCCGGTAAAAGTACCGATTCCAGATTGTAATTAATTTAAATTTTATTGTTAGTTTTAAATTGAGTTCGAATCGCGCTTTTAGTGTTTGGTAGGAAATGTCCGGAAGCGGGATTGTATGACGAAACAACAACTTGTGCTATATATATAAATGCAGCCACAACGGCGACAACGGCCAAGAGTTTTATGAGTGTTTATGAAAGCGTTCTAGTCCGTCCGTCCCGAGTGTCTGTGTGCACGTCACATTAGGGTCACATTTCTCTGTCTACGTCGGTGTATATATATGTATATGTATGTATGTATGTGAGTGAGTGTACGTGTGTGTGTGTGTGTGTGTTTTTGGGAGTGTTTTGTGCTTTACCTTGGCGCCTGAATTGAGCGCTCTCTAGGCGGCCGTTGCGCCAACTAGAGCGCCGCTTCCTCCCGCAGACATCCCCTCTGCAAACACACAACAAGTCACCAACAAGCAAGGCCAACCCTCAATTTTTGACCTTGGCCCCTTTTCTTAAATAATTTTGCTTTTTTTCTATCTCAATACTTTCATCCTATTCGGTGGCCACCAATAAAGAAATAATACTGCTCTCATTTACGTGCTCTCAAATTACTAACTAACAATAAAATATATTCTTTATGTACTATATGAACGACACAATTTTGGATCATGTTAATCTGAATACTCATTTGAAATTGATCGCAAATTTCTAATTAGAAGTTAAATTTCTCGTTCTATATATTAAATCACACGAATAGCTATTAATTTACCTCTTTCTTCATCGTGGAAAAAATTAAGATATTCCGCAATGCCTGGTTTTAAATGTTTTTCTGAAAAATGTTATAACGCTACGCAGTATCCTTGAACGAAGAATTCCTGTGATCTTCCTATATAAGACGTTTAGAATGTATCGGGCTGTGAAATAAAATGTACATTAAAGGTGAACCTAAATTTGAACTTTGTCGGCGGTTCTCGATTTACTCGAGTTTCTGTTTATAATTCAAATAATCGATCTATAGAATCGATTATTTTCGAGTGTTCGTCGGATATCTGGTAACTGAGAGAATCCGCAAAGGGGGATGACAGTAAATGTTGTTCGGAATCTACCCTCGGTGCTTCTTCTTTCCGGTATTGTTCCCTTTTAGCATATCTGAGCCGGGACAAAAAATGAATGCACGGAAGGGAACCGGGGAGGGTAGCCCCGGGCTCTTCTGCTCCGGATATTGGTCCCATATCGATCGGTCGGGGCGGTCGCTACAAAGCAGCGGCCCCGCCACCTTTCCCCCGTCCCAAGCGGCAGTGGGCCGGCCCCTGACGGGAATTCAAATTCGTTTCATTGAGACACGGGGAATGCGAGCCCGGTGATGTGACTCAACGCGTCCGGCATTCAATTTTACGCTCGACGGTCCCCGCCGGCCGATATGGTGGGGTTCTCATTCCGGGGGCGGGTTATCCACCGATTCGGCTAGATTAATTAAGGAGTGGCAGGGAGGGGAGGGAGGGTAGGGGATCGAGTTCTGGCGACAATATGTTGCCCCTTGTTGAGAGTGAACCGGCCCCTTAATAATAAACTCCTGTCCGCCCCTAGGAGCAGCTCCCCGTCCATTAGTGCCCGTTAAGAACTCGCCCGACACAAAGAGGAGGAAAACTTAGCCCGGGCATCCTGGATAATGTCCCTGAATTAATAAACAGTTTCTTCCCTGATATTTAAAAGCGCTCTCCAGTCTTGTCGTTTCCTTCCCACCGTTGCCAGGCATATCATTCCAGTTATGTTAGATGAATGCCAGCCATATCGAACCGGGACTCTGTAATTACCGTCACTTAGACAAAGCGGAATATTAAACAAATTTATGTATCCCCCGTTCTATTTGTCTTCACTATTGCACGAAAGTTTAAAATGTGGCATCAGCGGAATTCAATTCGTGGAATCCTAGGTGTTGTGAGCACATGTTTGTCTAGTGGAGGGTTCGGTGAAAATTAAATTGTTATGAAAGGTTGAAAACCTAAAAAGAAGGCGTGACACAAATATTTGGGAGCTTGCTAAATATCGCGATACGGCGTATTTCAAATTATGAAACATTTATTTCCGGCGAGTTTCGCCGTCGTATACATTAATATCAGTTAATCGGGCGAAATTGGATTAGCGATGAATTCGATTACGGAGATAAGGACATTTTTGTTACAGTTACTTGAAATCTTAAGGCGCAGTTTCGGCTATTAGCCTGTTGCTTGAGTGAGCAACAAGTTAAGATAAAACGGCGCAGTTTATTCTATTACGCACGACTTCTGTGCTGGCAGGGTCTATCGTGCGCCCGATAATAAATGGTTTTTCCTGCACGTATATATTATTCCTTATCTACCATTATGCAGATATATTATTAGGTATATCTTATCAATTAGCAATTTTTAACTAACAATCGAATACTCGGAGTTTATTAATTACCGTTTTATGTCTCTCCTTTCAAGGTGGTACTAAGTGAATAATTCATAACTGTAAGTATTTATGAAATATTGTAATTTGTATTTAATTTTTGTAATACATCGTGACTTTTAAACAACACAGGCAACAGGTTATTTCGACGGTTGTTTACTATTTCAAATATGGCTGTATTAGAGAAACTTGAGCCCACCGGCAAGACGTTTCTCTTTCATTTAACCTAGGTGCGATAATTTCATTTATTTTGAGATCAATCGAAATCATAGAAAATATCAGGGTTTTGTGCTCAGATTATAGTCGCATTGGTAATTCGCAAGTGGTACAATACCTAATCTCTTAAGGTCGAGGGTTGGAATTCGCGTTCAAAGAAACATGCGGCGGTTTCAGGGATGGTGTTTACTCGAGATTAGTGGTATTAGTAGGGCGGCAGGAGAACAAGGTGTTTACTATTGAAGTAGTACGGCGGGTGTGGCAATTTGTGGCTCATTCAGATATTGTTTATCGAGGGTCCAGGGGTCGCTGGAGTAATTAATTTCGCCTAATGACCCGTCATTACCCACCGAATATCGGAGTGGGGGGCTGAGTCGCCGGGACGGAGGGGTGGCTCCTAAGTTTTGATATGAAAAGTTCAACCCTTGCAACGTTTTAAAGAGTAATTACGGCCCGCTCTCCCCTCCCTTCAGAACAAATTCTCACGGTCCCGTCTCGGATCCACTCTCGAGATTGCTCCTTCCTAATTACATATTTAATAACACGCCCCTCCCTCTTTCATCGCCCACCCGTCAAAAGTCTTAAGAAAAGTGCACTGAACATCATCCAGATTGAACGTGAACACAAAAGTCATTGTTTTATTAATGAGAAATGTATGTAACTTCAAGTTTCTGAAACTTTGTTCCCGGCTTCAAATCGCTGCTCAGGTAAACTAGAGCTCATTACTAGATTAAACAGATTTTGTGCAATTACATTTATAATCGCTCCTGATACATAAGTTTCCATATTTATAACAATAATGTATCATTTTTGAGATCTTCTCTCTGCACTTGATGATTTGATCTTATGCCTGCCCGGTTTCAGCGTCGTAATATCGTCAACACCGTCTTCCCCGTTATTGATATTTAATTAATTTTAAAATCACGTGAGAACACTATCGTCTTTAACATTATCAATATCTTTAGCCACAGAAGAGTCCTTGTTTTATATTGTAACTGATATATTGGTTATCGTGCGTGCAAGAATTTATTCATTCGGTGGAGTGTAAACAACATTGTTCTCAAAAAACGAGGAATATTCTCAAATTGTGTATAAGACTTTTATCCATCGGCCATGGTACGGGGTGAAAAAACATGAAATCCTTCTTGGTTTTTGTGGCACGCAAACATTCGCTTATCTCCGCACTTCTATTCCTGGATTCCACGGCCGGCCAGGAATGTGTGTTACAAATTCCGACCTACTCGGTTTAACCAAAGACCCCTTGGGAACTGGGTATTGTAAAAATAATCGATCCAGTTTTCAACGGATTGAAACCTTTTACTAAAAAAGGTTCTATAAATATAACTCAGGCTCACAGTTGTCAGACCGTATTTGAGTTAGTAAAATTGTACAGTAGTGTTACTAGATTTCCTTAATAAATATTTATTAGAGCGCCTAGCGGGAATGCATTATTTGTTTTTCCATCGAAACAATAACGTGAACACCTTTAAAACGCTATAAGTGACTGGTAATTGGAGTGAACGTCTCCGGCGAAAGTTATGCTGACGGCTTTTTGGGCGAAGCACGTGATTATGGGCTCGAAAAAAGGGCTGAGGGCCGACCAAGAGAACAACTGTTGCGCATAAGGAATTCCGGCCCGCCGGGAGAAGGACCGGGACGTTAGCCCTAATACGTTTACCGTTAACATTAAGCCGGCCAGTTCCGTTTTTATGATATCCTCTTTTTTTATTACTTGTTCCCTGAGGAAGATTCCGCTATACGACCCCTTCAAGGATGTCCGGAGTATTCACCCTTTAACATCACGCTAAAGTAAACGGCTAATAAAGATCGACAGTAACTATTTAACTCGCCTAAAAGTAAACTTGAGGAGAGGCGAAGTCGCTTTGAATTTCAGAAACATTAAGAATCGGAAGACCCGTGGGCAAACACTGGGTGGTTATTATACAAATAAGGAAGCTCCAATATTGAGCGATACGATAGTAAAAATAACTAACTGTTAAATAAGAACCCTTATATTTGTTTGTAACGTACACAATACACGTTATTATGAGAAAGTGACCGTATAAACATAATACTAGTCAATCATTAACTTTGAGATTACATCTTTTGGTATGTTATTGAGAAGAGTTGTAGACCCGCAATAAATTTTTACAAATTTTTAAAGGTAAAAATTGTTTTACCATGTTTTTACTCACACTATTACCTTAAACTTTCCTCTACATGGGTAAATGCATATCCATGTGCATTATAGTCATCCGACGTATTATATTTATAGTGCACGCATGTAATTTATATAATAAATATGATAAAGTATGATAATAGACAATAGGTGGTGTAAGTACAACAGTTCAGAGTTATCCTCTGCACGTTGTAGGTCGGCCGATTGCGGGAATGATTAACTCAGTGAAGTACGCCAGTAGTGAACGTTACATGCGCATGCTTCGGGTCACGAACGTCTGGGGCAAACAAGGTCATCCTCCCCCGTATCAAACAATAGACCGGCCATTAGTTAGACCGAAAGAAAGTTTCTCAACACAATGTCAATTCGACCAAATAAGCCCAGTTTTGCTACTGTCCGGAACGGTGCCTGCTATTTTTTATATGAACAAGGAATTATTTTGTTTCGATCAGCTACTGCGAGATCATGAATGCCATGAATGTTAAAGAGGCCATGAGAGAAATTTAAAATGCTGTTGCAATTGAAATCTGTTAACGGTTCTGGACTTTATTTAGATCCACATATTTAAACCCATTGTATTAATTAATAGAACTGTATTTCTATAGTTGGTGGAATCCAGAATGACGCGAGTTTATTAAATTAATAAATAGATTTAATTTATTTTTAACTTTGGGCGGACAAGGAGTGGAACTTCAAAACTGAAATTAATGCCGGCACTGCAAGAATTAATTTGCTAATCTCCTCCGTATTACAGTTGTGATTTTGACAAAACTTGGAGAGGGGACGATGGAACACACCTGTAAAACTTCCTTAATTCCCTTAATAAAAGGAGTTCCGGAATAAAGCCGAAGATATCCGAGAACACAACTCCCTCCGACCTAATTGTTTTCCCAGCTGGAGTTTCTTAGCAAAGAAAGAACTATATATTGAGCATGCCCACAGAAACCTTATTTTTGTACATTGAACACATGACCGAACGAAGGAGCTTAATTCTGAAGTCAATATTCTATTCATTAAATGAAATGCGTTAATATAGAACCTTGTGCGATTTATCCATAACTTCCCGAACGCAATTAGTAATTCTGCAATTATTAATTGCACATACTAAATGCATTTAAAAAAAAGCAGTTTAATGACCTAGGAATATTATCTAATTTTAAGAAAAGCGGACCCCAGTGATTTCTCGATATTTTCTTTTTAAGGGAACCCCTAGTTATTGAGAATCTGAGCTTTGTTTCAAGGCGAGATAATAAAAGTTTCTGGCACCGGCTGCGTTATAAATGATAGCGGTGCCCGCCGACTGCACGTGTAAAACGGCCAACACAGCTGGAGTATCGCTCTCTTATTGGCATCCGATCGCCTTCTAACTGCCCATCGAGCAGGAAAAAAATCCCAAACAAATTTTACCTCGGATCAATTTTTATGAATATACTATTAATGGAGGTATACAATTATTGTTAGTAAAAGATGCAATCGCTGAAATTGTATTCAGTCGATCCAGCGATTCATTATTCCGCGATTAGCGCATTCAGTCGACTTATGCTGCAGAAACTCCACAGTATAAGTGAAGTGGCGGAAACTACGGTAGTCCAAACGCATTTTGAATACGAATATTGCTTAATAAAACATAATAGCGAACTACATTTTTGCAGTTGCAATTTTGTTGTACGGAACATATCAGTTGTAGGGGGAGTTGGGTAAGTTAGGATTCGCCGTAGCCGGGACTAATGCTGCAACCGTTTTCCCCGTTCACAGGTCGGGCTGTTATTTCGCTAACTAACCCCGAGCCACCTCCAGTCGCCGCACCCTTTCCAGGAGGCAAGAATGTGCAATTTTGTCGCCGGGGGCCCCCGGAAGATGGCTGTGTCGGCGGGGCGAGGAATTTAATTTGTCGGAGTGGGGGCCAGGGGAGGTGGGAGGAGGGAGGAGGGTGTGCGGGAGGGAGGAGGGAGGAAGGAAGGGCGACACGGTGAGCCGCTCCCCTAACGACACACATATAGCTTGTCAGTCGGGGGCATTTGTTTCCGGTGCGAGATGAGGAGAGAGCACTGGTCTCTCTCTCTCTCTCTGTTCCTCCGTTATGGCGGCGACCCGTTTACACCGAGGGTGGGATCGGACGGCGGTCGGCTCGTGTATCCTCATATAACTCCCTTATTAGGCCATTTAACACTACACCGGCGTCATCATAAACGCTAACTGACTCCTCGCCCATTTTCCTTTACCCCCGGCTAAAAGACCATCGGACGCTCCCCGGGATCCTCCTACGTTTAATTAGGACGCTCTGGCATCAATTTCGAGCCGTAAACTGGATTATAAATGGCGGTTTCATTTCGGAGGGGTGTTCATAGTCTATGGAACGGAATTCTGAATATTATTACTCGGGCGAATTTCCGCCTTCCCTCCCCGAAACTGACCTAGATTCGAAATAAACTATCGTAATCTATTAAATATTTCACGGGAAAATTAGTGTTTTTTATATTTCGCGGTTAAATGTTAGCTCGATCGAGTTAATAACCCTCCAAATTACGACTAGAATGATAATCATTTCAAAAATCTTTCCAAACAACCACTAAAAGATTTCGTTAGGATCGTCTTTTAAAAAACATTAATATCTTAATGCGACCCCAAAATACATTAACGCTGTGCAACAGTTCTTCTAGCGATATATCGATGTCTAGGCGTTATCGAAATGTTTCTTAGTAGGCCATGGTTGAACAAGAACTCGAAAAACAGATTAAAGGAATCCGATTAGTAAACTATAATAATGACGAATAAATGAAATGAGCTAGCGAAATATCGCGACTACAAAAATTGACAGTTTAGCTGATCCTTATTTTCTAACTTTGATCATAATATGATCTTGTTTTTGGGCAATTTTTCTCTTCCCCGATGCTGTAGTAGTATCTTTCGTGATTCATAACTCTCCATTACTTGTGCAAACTATATAAGATAAGCACATTAGCTTTATCACATTCATTGGTTATAAAGGAGCCTCCAGTATGGAGTTTTACTTTGTTAATTCCATTAAAAACATAACCCTCCAATCAAATGATGTGGTCAAGCAATAATTACGGACAATTACGGTTATGGTTAATGCGTTTATTGAATTAACATATACTAGTGAAACTTGGACTTATCCTAGGGGGTAGTATTCCCCAGGGTATACAAGGGCATCGGGACTCCTCCTGTTGGGCTTGTCCTGTTGAACCCACTACTCCACGCGGCGTGTGAACACAGAGCTACATAAACACAAGTACACCACTAGGGAAAGTCGGCAGTGTATGGGACAAGGCTGGGGGAGTGAGAGAGGGAGGAGGAAAGGAGGGAGGGAGGGAGGAAACCCGAGGAAGAGGACAAACTAACTCTGGAAGCGGGACAGGGGCCCACTTATAGCAGGGGCGTGCAGTTAAACTGACTCGCAAACACTCCGTTGTACTTTAATTAAGCTCCGAAATTATACAGGTTTTACTGGACGAGAGAGTAATATGACACCGGTTTTACTTGAGGACCCGCCTCGTAAAGTGCCGACGGGAACAAAAATGAGTCACCCCCCCTCCACTCAACACACTTTTCCAGAACATTTAACAGAGGGCGTAAAACAGTACACGCAGTAAACTTAATTGCGCCGTCGGTATTTTAGGTGACACCTTCCCTCTGCATCCGAGGGCCAACTTGTATCGGCTATTATTATTATTTTTATTACGGACGAATGTTGTATTCAAATCAGAGAAAAACACAGCACTATGGAGAAACAAAAGTTGCATAATGATCTTTCTTAGGTATTTTAGGCGGGATATGGGCATGATACATCGAATACAATTATTATAGAATTAATTTCTACACTCAACTATTTTTGAATGTTATTATATATTACTTCGTGATATATATACATAAATAGATTACCGAATAATTCAATTCCGTATTAAATAAGTAATTTTGCAGAGCATTTATCTATTATTTTGTTCCACTTATTAGTGAAATACAAGGATCCTTCATGATCATCGATAAAATTGTAAATCCTATACTTTTTCTTCTGAAAGTATTCCTTGCGTTTTCAAATATGTCGCTGCCTCTAATGACAGCTATAATTGACTCTATAATTTTCATTTTAAAAATACTCGTGTAATCCATAGTAGGTTTCTTTATTCCACAATTTCCCATTCAACGGTACCATAAAATAATATTGATTTAGGAAAATTGAGACATAAATAAAATCTTGGATTACATAAATGACTCCCCGCTTTTAATCGTCGGCTGCTGAGAAACAATTTTTGAAATATACTTCGACTCGAGTGATTAAAGCGGAAAACAGTTGAAAAGGGAGTTGGGCTCGGGGCCCTCTGCCCAAGTGGCTGGATTATAGAGGGGCAAACGAAAGGGCTAACTTAATGAGTGTGTACTTAGCGTGGCTTTAACTACCTGATGTGTAATGTTGTTCTGTCTTTTCCCAGACTGAGGCCCAACTTTGAAGTGAGGTGTCGAGTTGTACATGCAGATAATTTCGTTTCATAAAAGGACAAGGTACGGATAAGGCAAATTGTTCTTTATGGAATAATTTTTTTACAAATGCTAGTATGAAATTCTACCTTTTAATTATCGGTTTATAACTTTTATAATCACAAACAGCATTTACTAGCAGCTTAGTATGTTATGTCTTCTATCAGAGATGTGAACACGGTTTGTACAAATAGCCGAGATATAAAAATATTACATATCATATTGCTAAAATTTGTACATGTTCTTCTTGCCTGATATTGTGGAAGCAAAATTAGAACTCCTCAGTTGCCGATTCGGCGATGATAAGTTTCGAAATTGAAACTCAATCGAGCGATGATTAATTTAGTTTGACACGTTTATTTTAAAATTATGTCCCAGTCGTTAAATTCAAGTCTGCTATTCCGTAGGATACTTTCAAGCGCTTTTATATGTTCTTTCGCAGTCCCGGAAACGCGGTTTGGTACGGGGTCCTGAAGATTCGAACTCGACTAGGCGAAAAGGAAAGGGGAATAGTGTGGCGGTAAGTGCGGGGGCGGTTCCGAGAACTATGGGCCCCTAGTGGAGCCGGCGATGTGCGCAGACTCGCGCCCATGCCCAATCGACTCTCGGCGCTTCGAGGGGGCCTCAGCCCACCCCGCCGGTATAATTACCCAGTGCCGCTAATATAAACTCCTCCCGCGAATCGGCGAGGACGAACCGCGAGAAAGGAACACCACGGGGAACATTTGAGCGACAGCAGTCTTCCACTCCAGCCGGAGCCCCTGGATCTGGACCAGTTCCTCCTCGACCATTTTAAAGCCTCTTGGCCACGCAATTTGACTGTGCTGTCGGTGGACGCGATACTGCAGTTTTATGACCCAGTTATAAGAAAAAACTAAACAAATTGCCGTGATCGTAAGCACCCTCTTCTTTCGCCCTTCCCTTAATGCAATCCCTTTGCTTTTCGCTATCCTACTTAAGCTTTCTCAACTATAAACTCAATTACTTCTAGGTATTATATACAGTCCTGCCCCTTTTACAGGGCATTTAATTCCCTTCTACAGGGCCATCCTCCAAATCCCGCACGACCAAATAAATGGCTAAAATTATATTTTACTACACATCGAATGTAAGGCTTCAATATGTCATACAGTTATAAGAGACAACATTAAAAAAGAAATTTGTGGCCAATATATGAAACTGGTTACTGTTCTAATATAAATATATTTATCTCTTTTTCGCATTTTTCAAGTAAAAGGAAACTGTATACGGAAAATCAGACGAAACTTTTTACAAGTAACTCGCATTATTCATCTTTTAAGAAACTTCGCGATATATATTTCAATTCGGTGCACGCGATCTAAGCGCGACACGCTTACGCGTTTAACGAAAAGAAATGCGATCACGCCATCTCCTTATTGAAGAGAGGTTTAATGAGATACGTTTCAAAATATATAACTATGTTAATGCGTTAAATTGAATGACCTTACATGCCTGTAATTGAAAACCTGTAGTGTTAAAACGAAAATATCTTTCGTAAAAACAGCTTAAAATAATATGGAGTTTCGTTGAAGAATTACAGGTTTCGCGGCAATGTCCGACCGTGGATATTGTTGGTGAAAGGCAAAATTGCAGCCAGGGAATATGAAAAAATTACCACGGGTTTTTGATTAATTAATTTTGCATAAGGCTTGTACCGCGCCGCCCCTTCCCCGCGTTAACCGAGTCATTTCAGGTAACATGAGATTTATAAATTAGCTACTCTTTTTTACAGTTTTCATCGCGACCTAATTAATACATACTACTTTTCGGAAAAAGTGATAAGTTTGTAATTAACCCGCAAGCGATATTTTCATACCCGGCTTTATTTAATCATTTCCAACCCGACCATTCACCAAATTCATAAAGATTTATAAAACCGTGTTTCGCTTTATTTATAAGACTCTCGTCCCTACGATCACCCCCTCACTTTATAATCCCCCGCTATCTTTTCCGCCAAATGAATCAACGGAACCGTGTGTACACGCCACGGTACACATTTGTTGAGTGTATAATCCTAAGATTATAAAATGCCTTCCAATGAAGATATTAATGAATCCGGCGACTGCATTAATACCCCTTAAATTTGAGTGATTGCGGCGTGGTCCGTTCGTAAACAAATATTTCAGCGTAGGTTCGTGGTGTTTCTGTCTCCTCTCGCTGGTTTGGTCTTTTGCTAGATCGGTTTCGGCTGCTCGCCATCTTCAGTAACGGTGTTAGTCACTGTTGGCACTTGTTATAAGACAAACATAATTCCTCAATAACAATGACAAAATGCGTATATATACAACTGACAAACACTACAGTACAAGTGAAAGTAAAAATGCAGTGGGGATGCCCGAGAAACATCCAAAGTGCCAACAGTGACTAAGACCGCTACTGAAGATGGCGAGCAGCCGAAACCGGTCTAGCAGAAGAATAAACCAGCGAGAGGAGACAGAAACACCACGAACCTACGGTAGTCGAACCCCTCGCAGACCACAAAACAGGCCCTTAAAGGGTGTACAGAACGCGTATCAGACCGCTAGTTCGGTCCTTCAGCCGGTACACATAGCCATCCTCACCTCCCCGCGGTATGGGCTGGATAAGCACTTACACCCCGTTTTTGGCCGTCTTACGGGGTAGTGCGAACCGACGAGGCACTGGCGGTCCTGGGCATGACTAAAACTGCCCCTGGTGGGCGAGAACCAGTGAAGAGGTAACCCCTCCACTCGCCAAATCAGGTTGTAGAAGGGGATGGTGACCCCCCTTTTTTGCAGCCGCTCACATAGATAGTTGCTGCCCCCCTTTACAGGCGAAACTGAACAGCTCCATCGTAAGATGGATAAACAGGGGGACATTCCTTATCAGCAATCAGGCGGTTATGAGAGGTAACACTCTCCAGTACGCCAGAACGACGAGTAAGAGTCAGGAGTAAAAAAAAATACCACAAAACAGGTATGTTAAAATATTTCAGCGCTCGCCGCATATCATTTTTTGGTCGCGTCCTCCGGGCGTCCATTTATAAAACGCGTCATACTATCGGGAGCGGAGCTGGCGTTAGGGCCGGTGATTAGTATGGATTTAATGAGTCATATTTTGTGTGCGGGGAGCTCGGCGGAGCGGGACGAGCGTCAGCTGGCCGCCGCTAACACCCGCCCGCCCTCTCTCTATACTTACTGTCACCGGCATGCACCCTCACACACACACACACAAAGTTCCCACACACAACTGCCCATTGAAAACGGAATCGGAGAAAAACAGCCGACCCCGAGGGCTAATTGCCCCCGGGGGCCCTGATGGGGTTCCCACCGCAAACCGGTTCAGCATTACTATCAATTCTGGTAAATCGATTCCGGCAAACAAAATTTTAGGACGCATATTGCGCTTATAACTGGAGATGTAATGCTAGCGTCATTTATTTTACATTGGTTTATTTTTGACTAACAACAATATCAATACTCTTTTCTAAATTCTACGGGTCAATATTGCTTACACAATAACTACCTCGTGAAAGGCTTTCTTTTAAACAAGTAACGGAAATATTACATAGACTAATATTATGCTAACATAGTAGCTGTTTTTGACACGCTTGAGAAATGAGGTGTTGTTGGTAACAACTCACTCATCCGCGATGGTGGTCTAATTCAGGTACTATTAAAAGTAAATCAATTGTGGTAATACAACGTAGCTTATAGGAAAGGGCCATAGTTCGTTTGAAAAGGATACGTTCGAAAGCTATTCTTGTTGATAATCTCTTAAACATGTTTTAGCTGAGCATTTTGAGAGTTACGATCCGAAATTATGGAGACATTATTAATAACGGGGGTATTCAGAGCAGATTTTTGGTGTTTCGACAATACGTCCTACAACAGCGGGCGAGGATTGCGGCGTGCATAAATAAAGGCCCCCCATTATCTACGCCGAATAAAGATAGCCCACAACGTATTCGACTAAACACATTTTGTCCTGTTTACGTTTTCCGGTCCATTAACCTTCTCCGGCATCGAACGGGGCGGGCGGTTAAATGAAGTTAAATAAAACAGAGTTGACGTGGGCCCCGTGCTTCGGCCGCTTAATTAATTATTCCTACGTTTCAATAATTCATCGCCGACCATTCGATGACGCCATCCGACGCCCCGGCTCGACCACTCCGACGCGACGAAAGACGCCGTCCCCGTTCGTGAACTCGCCAGGTAAATATTTAAATCCATGTTTATTTTATTATTCCCTTTGGCCTGTAATAGGAGAAACTAATGGGAGGACAATTTACTATCGATTGGCGGCTCCGTTCGAAGGCTCCTGTTCGATATCGCTCTAACCGATAATGTTTAAGCCCTGTGAAATGTGCGAGGCCCACCCGGCAATACTATCGTATCCACTGCATCTATAGTGCCTCTATCTATTAGCGTGCAACAGTCGAATATCGTAAATTCGTAGAGAATATAAAAAACTGCGACCGTTTTATCCTAACCTGGAGCTTTCCTAAGCTTGAAAAATCAGTATCACTTTACAATATAGTGAAGCAATTAATCTTGTCGATCGCGAATTGCAACTATTGCAAGAAACCGACATAGCTCAGTACCAAGAACTCTCTCGAACACCCCGCAAATATCTTAAAATAAACTAAAGTCTTGCTAAGAACTTCTTTTCTTTACGATCCACATTTTAAGAACTCATGCTTACAAGAGGTGTTGAAAAAATTCAAATAAAACATGTTACTGTAACGAATAATGAGAATTATCTTATGACGCATAACGCGATTTCTGTTTATAATAAAAATGTTATTACTGTAATAATAAGTGGTTTCGCAACATGTACAATTGTGGATTATACCTGGTGAATGATAGTTAAAAGATGTCCTATAGGTATTGTACTTCGTGTGGTTATATCAATAGAGGATATTATGATCATTGGATCTTTGACGGTTCCCAGTAAGCTATCCCGATGATACTGTTATCCTTGCCTTTGGTAATGGGTTATCGATTGTCGGTCCGCATTGAAACCTGCTCCATGTTTATTCAAGAGTCAGTTTTATGTCACGCCCGCCACCGACGCCGCCGAAAATGGGAAGAGAGGTGCATGTTTTTAGAATTTTGGCCATTCCGCTCACGCTATAGCTCCCTCCGAAGTCTCTCCCTCTCTCAATTGCATTACGTGTACATATAATGAATAACAAGCATAACTGATCATAATGGAAACCCAGAAAAAAAAAATATCAAAGAGTAATAATTTGTCAATCAATGTAAACGTAGTAAACGTATATGTCGAGGTAAACACTTCAATTTAAATATTAACGTTTATTAACAACATTTTTATTATTCCCTTCACAAATCAAAATTACAAAATTAATTTTGTCAATTAGAAAATATCCGAATGCTGAGTCTAGTTTCAAGTTAATATTGCAATTTATCTTTTAGAATAAAAAATCTAATACTACGATAGAATTAGGCGGTATGTATACAATGGTCGGTATATTTCTGTATTTTGTCAGGCTAAATGTTTCTGGGAAAGAAGCGAAAGAAGGGCGGAATAGGGACGAGAAAACAATATCTGGCGCCGAAAGAATAAGAATGAGAGCGCGTCGGGTGTCCTGTTAGGAAAGAAATTATGGATGATATACGGAAACTAGACCCACTAAAAGAGAGACTCGCCGAGACAGAGACAGATTACGGGTTTGGGAACCAGACGTCAAAAACAACAGACACAAGGATAAATAGTGCCGATATGTTGGGCTCTGATCGAACGGCACTTTGTTAACTCTTCGCTCCCCAAATGCTTTTCACAGGCATTATACAAGGTTCGACAGTTAAAACAATTAGCCAGTCTCACTGGAGACAGTACGTGAAAAACGAGTGAAAACCATTATTCAACATCGACTTTTAACTAACGTCCAAAAGGAAGGTCAAAGATTGCCTGCTTCCGTGGTTAAATTACGAATAGAGAATTATTTTGCTCATAAAAGGTGTCTATTCCATTGAACAGGCTGGATTTAAACGGAGTATCATTGCAGTATGTTATTTCATCTCAAATCTACCTACCGCTGTATTTACGGCATACATTCGTTTCGATACTTTCGATTTATTAGTGTTAATAGTTGTACAATAATTCCAGCTTGCCAAAAAATGGCATGTACAGTGACATCGATCAATTCCAACGAGTTCTATTCTAAATCATAGGCAGATCCGACCCCGAAGAATCGTAAACAGGAGTGGACGTATTGAAAGGCAGATTGGTCAGAGCTCGGATCGTGCATTTGTTCGAATGTGTCTGTGCGTAATATATATACATTTGAGAGGCGCGGAGCGTGGGGCTCGCCTTTGTAATGGTGAAAAGGGACAGGCTGGGGGCTTATCAGATATAGCAGTGGGCGGGGGTGTGTGTACGGTTGGGAGGGGGGGGGTAGTTTTGTTCGTTTTCCCTCTCTTCCGCAAAACTCATTACAACATCCATTCACCCCGCCCGGTCCGACCTTACTCCGGCTAGCCCTCTTGATAACCGCTCACGAACCCGCCACCCCCACCCCCGAGAACCGTGGCATTTCTCCCTCCGTCATTACAGGCCCCCCCGTCCAAAACCGACCGCCGTGAAAAGAACCGGCGGCAAAAGTTTTTCCCTTTTTCCTTTAATTTCTTTTCCTACAAACCGCATTAGTCCGGTTTTTTGTCAGCCTCCCCACTCAAATTAGGTACTTTGCTCAAACACCGGATATGTTTTTTTTGAGTTAGTCGAGCCGCCCTTATAACCACTGTTCGGTGGTAGTCAATCGAATTTACATTGAGTATACTCGGCGCCCGCTTTCACGGTACGTCGTTAAACTGTAACGTCGACGTAAACGGGCCCCTCTTAAGTGCTATACTATAAAAGGAAATTTAGACGTCTTGCCAATAAATGAGAATTGTTTCGAATTACCCGAAAGAAATGTATTTTGGTCAGTCAAGTATTTAGAAACAGATGTAACTCAGTAATTAAACCACTTTTTTTATTGATTGAGCGCTTTAAATTTTAAATGTCGCACACTTTTGTAAGCTCAATTTTTGCTTTAACGTAAGAAATAGAAACAAAACAGAATGAAAGTATATAACTAATACAGAAAATTATATAAATCATACATATGCAGCATGCATTGCTGTTCTGGATGAAAATACGGGTTATAACTACAAATCAGTTTGGTATATATTTGATAATTCTTCGTTCTATCGTTAAATGCTAGAACGAATAGACGGGCTGCGGTATAGACTGGTCGGGGTCCCGGTTAAAACGATTTGACGCCTAGAAGTGACGAGAGAAACCGAAGCGCACAATCCACTGTTGGGCGAGAGTTAACAGACAATTAGAAGGGAAACACTAATGTTGTAGCCCCCCAGAGCAAACAATATTTGTCGAGTTTGAGCCCTGTTTGTTCTGCAAACATCAGCCCGGGAGTGAGAGCCCACCGGAGAGGGAGAGGGAGGGTGAGAGAGGGAGAGAGAGAGAGAGAGAGAGAGAGAGAGAGAGAGAGAGAGAGAGAGAGAGAGAGAGAGAGATCGCCATTCTAATTTGTGCCAAAACTCTCAATTTAAATTTCGGTAATCCCCTACAATTCGTCCTGAGCCCTTCACAATGGTAAATGTAAGACTACGGTTTTATATTTACAACTGTCATGATTACAAACGTAATTCTACTTACGATGGCGATAAGTCGAGCATAACGTCCAGCATGGAACCAAAGGAGCGAAAACAGAACATGGGTCATGTTATTCACAACCCTCTCGATATAAGGACACTCTGTTGTCCAAGAAGTCTTGAACTGCTAACAATAATGTTTCAAGCTGTTTTAATTCTACTTTTATAAATGTTATAAACTATCAGGATATGCCTTTATACCTAAGGTGAACGGGTCCACACTAATTGCAACCCTTTTATAAAAATAGTCGACGGACAGAAAATTAGATATTTACACGCAGAAAACCCTTCAACCGTGACACGTTAATAATCAAAAACATCTGTTGGCATTCCCGTTATTAATTTTCATGAGACTCCTATAATTTCCTTTTCGGCTGTTAAAGCAACTGATCACAGTTGTTAGATCTTTACGCTTCACGTATATTAAATTAGGTAGACTATTAAAATTACTACATAGGCCAAGTGCAGCGGTGAATTGTCTCGGATGGAAAATAACAATTTTGCAAATAAACATAACAAGCCGCCGACAAGCCAGTTCTTAAAAGGGCCATCGCAGCGTATTGTTATAACAAAGCCCCCTCACCCCCATCACTTAACGAATAAATATGTATGCACTAGTCTGAATGTTGTGTAATTAACTCTAATGTATGAGGTAACAAGCGTTTAGTAATTATACCGCTGGCCAGTTCTAATAAACGCCCTGCAAATTTTGCCCCCGACTGGCGACCGCCCAAAACCGGAAGCTTCCGACGCCCTGAAATTGTTTACAATGCCCAGACGCGAATTAATTAGTAAAGTCAATATTTTTACTATACGCGGATATTACATCATACTACAACACCAACGGCCACTACGGTAAACAAACTTAGTTTCAGATAATTGCCGCATTCATAACTTCCAATTATCAACTTTAAATATAGCTCACGCCATCAGAATGTTATTACTCCAAATCCTAGCGGATCATTTTAAAAATTGTTCCAATAGTTCATAAACAAGAGGATTACTATTTATAGGGAAAAATAATTTATAATTTATTAACATCACTGTAGTAAATGCGATAGCATAAGTAAGGGTTACTAGTAAGTGTTTAGGCGAGTCAAGTTTAATTTAAACTAGTAAAGACACCTGGATTAAGTGCTTGCAACTTGAGAACAGGATTTAAAAAGTCCATACCAACTGCCCTATTTCTTAATTAATCCTCATCTCGTTAAGTGCACACGGAAAAAAGACGAAAACAAAATGTTGGAGCGGTGAAAAATAAACAAAGAAAAAGGGAGAAAATATAAAAGCGTGAGAACGTTTATTCGCGAATTTAGCCTTCGCCCGTATTTAACTCGAAACATCTGTGTTGGGGTGGGAGAGAGAGAGAGAGAGAGAGAGAGAGAGAGAGAGAGAGAGAGAGAGAACCTGGTTTTTAATAGTCGTTTATTCAGGGGGAGCTCGGGAGTTCATTTGGAGGAGAGCGCGTGCCCCAACCCTACACGCTATACGCCCCGTATACGCCACCTAAAAAACCTGAACCTGCCCCTAACTGGACAGTCAACGGCAACATACTACAACAGAACGTACATTTCTCAAATTCCGTCCGTCTATCGAAGCAAATAAATTCGGTTTCCTGGCGGCGTCCAGGGAATTACCCGATCATGCAGGTTTTTTTCTGCAATTTTATGCTCCGCAACCAACCGTTCAGATAAACGCAAACAACGGTCATCAGAATTGAGCATGAATTGTAGTCATTTCAAGTAGTACATATCATGTAGAACATAGACGTAGTATACACACGCGTGTTTATACTCAATTCACTTCATACAGAGTGAATCAATAAGAATGGTCTAACTTTTAAAGTGAGAAGGAAATAAATATTTCATCAAAGTTGACCTCAGCCTGAACCTCTTTTATGGGGTAGAGACAAATTTAATACAAAGCAAAATGACGGTACGCCTTGACATAATATACCGTGTCAGGGTTATACTAACATGATTAGCACAAGTATTTTAAAACTCTTATATGCTTATGAGGTTAATCCAATTTTTTTTTTCAACCGAGGTATACAACACTACATCCTGCGGTAACACCCGAAAGGAAGTTGCGGCCTCCTCGATAGACCTCGTACAAACATAATCAATAACTCTGGCAGTCTCTTATATAGTAAGATCCAATATCTTGGGCATGATTGATTGATAACTAAAGGGACGGACGGAAGCTCTTTTTTGCCGTAACCCCCTCTCACGAGATAAGCTTGTCTTACCGTTCTCCGGGTCGGAAGAAGGAATACTGGTGGGGGGGGGGGATTTAATTTGCAAGCACATCCCTGTGTAATCCTCGTCGCCGCATAAATTATTTTAGTGTATATTCAGCGTACAAATATCTGGAAACGAGACGACAGTTAATGTTATTAACCGAATGCGAACCATTCTATTGGTTATTTTAATACTGACGGTAATTACCTTACTGGCAAAAAATGACCCAATATCCTTTATATATGAGTCTATACAAAGGTAGGTTGCCGGTGTTGAATGGAAAGGGGGTAGTGAGGGGGCGGTGGGCGTGAATCGGCGGCCCCTTCTTATTTGGGGCACAGACCGAGGATGAACAATTAAATTTAGGTAACGTAATTGAAATTAGGCGATGCGGCTTGGGGAAAGCGCGGTTTCCCTCTCTTCCCTCCGCCTCCCAGAAGAGAAAGTGGCCCGGGCTAAAAGCTATTGATCCATCGGCGGCTATAACCAAATTGTTAGAGAGGGAGAACGCAAATGTGATGCGGAGCATTTCATTTAGGCCCAAAGATGCCACCCCAGGCCTCAAATTTCAATAACATCCTTCACGGTGACGTCGGAGACTCCGACCCAACTTTTGAAATTCGTGTCATCGAATTACTCCCAGAACGATTCCGACAGTCGCCGACAGCGGGGATCCTTTTATTTTAATTATTAATTAGAAAGATGCGCCCGAAAATAATTTAATTACCGCGAAACCCTCGTTACGGGAGAAACGCGGATGTTTATATAATTTTTACATTCTAAGCCAACCTAGAGAGACGGAGACGGGGACGGGGACGAGGGCCGCCCGCCTATATTCGAAAAGGGAAAAACAAATGACGGTGAAATCTAATTAAGGAAATGGCTTAATGTATATAAATATAAAACGCGGGTCCCGGCGTTCTTTGGGGACCCGGTTCCCTTTTAATTAAGTAACTCGGGGACGGATGCCCTCGAGGAACTGTAACCGGGTTCGGTTTTTGTTATAATCCGGAATATTGGTTAGCGGAAAGACGACAATGGATAAAAAATTGAGAGCGCCCGCGTTTTAAGTCTTAATTAAATGGCCTTTTTTTTAATCTGGCTCCAGCCCGCGCTGATATTTCATCCAAAGCTTCCAAACTCTTTATTTCAAGGAGCCGGATCAACGTGTACAGATTTAACGGTGACACCGTTACTCCAAAACCGCATTGCGAATGTGAAGAAGTTTATAATTTTTGTTAGTTCTAATTGCCAAACTATTTCTTTACACAATTGGAGATCATTTCCATATATAAAAGATATTCTATAACTAAAATAGTTTGATATTTTGATAACTATTTATTCTTTGTATGATTAATCGGTAATTGATACGCTTTACTTTTATTGCTAATCGTTCTATCATTGAACCAATCGGAAGTGGAAACAGAGAATCTCTTTATACGACGTTAAACTTCTTACTTTCAATAAACATTCAATACGCACTCTCAAAAAATTCTCAAATTTCAGTTTACACTGTAGTATTAGCAGGCCATTACATATTATGCTGTAAGGATTATCGGGATATAATTAAATCGGCGATATTGTTTTAAACAACATATATAACATTATGAAATGTCATTGCTGGCGTAACACTTATCGTTATAATCGGCTCCGGAAAAAGGAACAATTCCTTTCTTGAGTTTAATTTCGAAAATTGGCAGCAGCATAGCGATCGATACATTTTTCAGCCCCAACCCGTGTGTATAACAGTACTTGTCGCTCTCTCAAATAGATTCACGGGTGACCAGCGTTTCGACCGTTGGGGGGAAAAAAAAACACGGGGTCAATGGATTTGTTTAATGCGGCGCGATTAATAGTATCGTCCGGATGAGGGTGCCCGTGGGGGTGGGGGAGCGTGGGGTCGGTGTTGTGGAGAGGGTAAAGGCGGGACTGTGTTTGTGTGTGTGTGTGTGTGTGTGTGTGTGTGTGTGTGTGTGTGTGTGTGTGTGTGTGTGTGTGTGAAGAAAAAGAGGGCTGCTGACGCGGTCCACAACCATTTCCACCTCAGATTTATTTCTGCTGACCGGTTATGCCCAAAGCGAAGCGGGAGAGAGAGAGAAAGACAGAGAGGGAGAGAGAGAGAGAGAGAGAGAGAGAGAGAGAGAGAGAGAGAGAGAGAGAGAGAGAGAGAGAGAGAGAGAGAGAGAGAGAGAGAGAAAGACAGAGAGAGAGAGAGAGAGAGAGAGAGAGAGAGAGAGTGAGAGAGAGAGGGATTTCCTCATCGCCGCTGATTACCCCTCCACCCGATGCCACTCATCGGCTCTCCCGACCGTCTCTCTGTTCAGGCCACATACGTTATTAAACGTAACGCGGATATTTTATCCGAGAATTTTAATAATCTTTAATACGCCATTTTTTTTTCATGTCGAACTTTCCAGTCCTACCGGGTAAAAATTACCCGAGTAAGGGATTCACCCGAAGGGAACAAGGAACTTTCTATAGAGGGGTAAAAGTTGGGGGGAACACAGTAGTCGGTACATAGGAAAAGTGGTCGCGAATAGAAAGTTTGTGGGGTTTTCCTTCTTGTTGGAGAGCGGGAAGCGGGAGCGGGCCCCCCCTTTATATAAACAGGTTTCTGTCGGTAGAAGGGGCTCTGGCGGTATCGAGCGGCGGTCACTGGTAGTGACACTAACGCGCCGGGGCCCCCTCCTGCAACTGAGTGTGACGCACGACCTACGCCTACCTTCGCCTCACTACAGGTAACGACGGTCCGTCCACAACGATTGGTTCCGGTCGGCCAATAAGCACTTATCCTTGAACCAATAGTTTGTCCCAAAGGCGGTGTTCAGTCCCACCACAGGAACGGCCAAACAATTCTTCCGTACACGGGTAATATTTTCGGCCTAACACAAAAATTCCTCTCAAAAATTTTCTTTTCCTTTATTTAGGTACGAAACTGGGTGTTATCCATTCGAACGAACTTGTCAAACCATCGGTTTCGGCCTCTCGCCATTTTCTGCGTAATTCTGTAAATATTATTGCGTTGCCCTTACGTAATAACGTCATCAGTATGACTACAACAGTCAACAACGAACTCAATAAATAATGAATAAGAGATTCGAGAAATGTGCCTATATAAATATAAATTGGGCGGGGACGTTGTGCAGAATCGTGGGCGTTAATGTAGTCGCGTACTTGCCGTTTTTGGGGTCTAATTTCGCGAGGAGTGAAACGCCGTGTAAATTTTTGAAAGTGTAAAAAAAACTCGACAAAGTCGACACAGGTGTTGACAAGGCGGGGGCTGGGGCAACGGGGCGCTGATTTATTCTTCCCCGGCCTTTTAAAGTTGGCGGAGACGGCTGAGACGCCTCCACTGCCGTTCAACACACCCTCGCCTCTCCGGAATGAAATTCAACGCGAACGTCTTGTGTCAATTCACCGTCCTCTGACGGAATAGGCCCTAGTCCTGTTCCATGTAGAGAGCTCCCTTAGACCCGCTAACGCGACCGGAATATTAATGAGCAGACGGCGGATTGTTTCTGCTCTGAAGAATCAGAGATTAAACTTATTCGTGTGTATATTTGCCGCACTTATACGATTGTACATCGGGAAAATACATTGAATGTCACCCTGGACGAATGTTTATCCTAAAGTAATTTTAATTTACACCGCGCCAAGTTTAATTATTATCCAGTGGTTATAAAATACTGTTTCTTTTTAAAATTACTATTTTATAACGTATAAAGAGTTCGTGAATGAAAGTGGCATTTTTTAATTTGAAAAATAGTAAACAATATTCGTCAAAATTTAAGGATTTCGGTCAAAAGTGAAGTTGAAGGTGAAAAACCCCCGTCTTCCACATTGTGGACTAGGCGATAAATGTTAAACAAAATATTTTAGTATTCATCAATATCGAGAGTGTCACTGCTATAAGTAATTCAGGGCCCACATTTAGTAATCGATATGACAGGGGTGGCACAGAATCGGTAAGCTCTTAAAGCAGGGAATGGGTTTTTTAAATTAGTCCTTTCTATATTTAACCCCTATCTTCGGAATAACCACATACCTACAAGGAATTCCTCGTGCAATGGCCAGTCGAGATAAAAATCGGTCCTCTAAATTTAACTCAATAATGAATTTTTTTTCGCCTCCTCCCGAACCCCGAACGGTATCGTGACGGCGGTCTCAAACGTCCAACAATCAGGCAATGCGGAATTCTTAATTAATTGAAACTTTGAAATAGAATTTGTATACTGTAATTGTATTTTATATAACTCTCGAGTAATCCTTTAATGCATGATATGTTACCTCCGCGGTTTTCGCTATCCGCTGGCTTCACCTGGATGGGACGGTTCATCTGAAACAGAAAAAAGGAATAGATGAAATAAAAGATCAGATACATAAAAAACAAAAGACATTTATGATAAAGAAACTTAGGTAATCAGAAAATTCGGCTGAATCGTAAACAGGGTTTCTATCGATGGCAGGCTTTGTTTCGACATTTAATTGTTAATAAAATGAAATTCGCGTAAACTTTTGAAACGAGATAGACCAACCAAGATTAGTAAATGAAATCATTGTTATGAATAGCCTCCCCACGACTTCAAGTTGCCCTTCTCAACATTAATATAAAAACGTAATATTTCCGGGCTTCTGGGACTTAATCCTATCCGCCTTATCTTACACTGAACTTAACCCGCCCTAATGGAATCCTCGGCTAATGATTTCTCGGCTCGAATCCGGGATTCAATTTTCGTTTAAAGGCGTGAAAAACGTAATGGAGTGGAGGAGCAGCGACTCGCAATTTAATCTCGATACTCCCCCAGTGTGGATCCCAATCGTGGAAGTCAACCGTCAACGGATTTCCGGGAAGCACTCAGCAAACCGACTAAGACCCAAAAATAATATAGTAAAGTAAAGAGGAATATTATTAAGAATGATTTTTAAGAATCAGGAAAAGAAAAGATGAATGTTGCACATTAATTTTACCAATATATTCATTTTTATATATAAAATGTTATATATATCGTTTAAAATTGGGTGCATGTTAACAAATACATACAGAATAACTATAATGCACACTTATTATAGTAGTACATTCAGGATTATAGACATATTTACAGTTCAACGCTCATTTCTGATTGAAATTTCGGAAAATGACAAGGAATCATGCTTGTGGTGGACAAATTTCTGAACAATACATCCCGATTGCTCCTAATGAGAATGAGGAACTTCGCACCCCTGCGCGTGAAAGGATTTCGAGGGCAGTAACTTTCGACGGGCGGGGTACAAAGGCGATTGGACAATTTACTCGAGTGTTCGATAGGGGAATAAAACCGGACACCGTCGTCGCGAGCGCGGATCTAAAAATTAATGCTTCCACCATTTCTAGAGAAGAGGATTTCATTCTCTTCCTTTTTCCCGTACGAATCAGAAAGCTTTGTCCCTTTCCAGGGTGGTGGTAAGGGGGAGGGCAGTGGTGGTGGCAGTGGGGCTCGGTCTCGAGCCTCCCATCATCCTGGATAGGAGGTAACGGGTAATACCTATATTGAAGGTCGGAGTGGAGGGGGTCTCCCTCAGTGAAGGATTACCACTCACTCTCCCTCCCTCAACCTCCATCACTCTCTCTCTCTCTCTCTCTCTCTCTCTCTCTCTCTCTCTCTCTCTCGCTCCCTCTCGCTCTCGTGCTCCTAAAACTAGAAGTACTTCCTTATTCAAAAGCCCGCCCGCTACCCGTCGTCGAGGCTTTCAAGACTGCCGGAGGTATTAAGGTCTCCCTTTCCTGTGCGTATTTAGAAAGTTTAATGGCACACCGGGTGACGGCCCTGGCTGGGAGGGGGACAGAAATCTTCCCGATTGTTCTGTTTAAACTGCATTCCATTAAAGTCTCTTCGGTTATGGGGTGGCGGGTTGGAGGGATAAAACGACCGAATATCCAACGAGAAATATATTACCGATTGCTCGGAAAATTTACTTTCTTGAAATATTGCGTTATCTCTCTGCGTTAGAATAATATTTTCACGGGGATTATTCTAATTACTCATAATAAATTATAATACCTGATGTTAGGGTTATTTTTTCTTTTAATTTAAAATACATACCATTATGTACAGCACTTATCATTTTCTCATCGGATTATATGTTTACATAGATAAACTAACTTGCGTTTGATTTTACGATGTAACTACTGTACAAAATTGTTGATCAAAATATTTTGATTCAATCATTAAGGTATTTTTATGAATGAAAAATTAAATCAGTGTTATGGAAATATGCACAAAACTCGCGTATACTCATTACCCGAACGATAACAAAAAATGTTTAATGTCAAAGTTCATTTGCATGAGCATCGAATGAATTAATGCTAAATGTTTATTATGCATGCAATATTAATGCATCTTTATTACCCACATTTCATAAATGAATGGAAATAAAACATAGAATACAAGATTTTGTACCTTATGTATAGTGGGCTATATAATTGGCTTTATTACTCAGGGTCCTAAGTGACTTTAACTCCCGCCATACAGGATGAGCGCCCTGCTAATTTATATCATTTATGACAATTAAACAGATTGTATCATAGAAAGATGATCATAATAGTATAAATTTATTTGTTACCTATTTACTGTGTCCGTGACAATAAGGATGGGCACGGTAAAGGATCGTACGTAGTTCTGGCTTTCCCGTTGGGAATAAGATCCAAAAATATAAATAACAAATAAAATACTCATAAACTAAGACCACTTTCCACGAGCGGGGCCCAGTAAAAACTTCGCAGCGATGGTTTTTCACAGAGCTCTATCTCTGTTTGTAGTGGGAAGGAATGAAAAAAAGCACCACCGACAGAACTAGACCGTGCTACGCCGGCATGAGATATGGTCACCGATCCTGTCACTATTATTATCTCTAACTACATTTGAAAAAAATACACTTTTTAGCACTTTGAAATGTAGCTTTATCCGATGGCCATCCGTTAAAGCTAAATTGACCTCAGCTATTTCTTATATTATGTACTAAGTCCTCATAAATTAGTATTATAATTTAGAGTCAATGACAAAGTACCGATGTACAGCAATCATTATTTAGGATGTCCACTAATTATTGATGAATAACGTGTATATCATAATTCAACAAAATCAATACCTAGTTTACTTTCAATGGTCAATATATAATTGGTCGCATGAGATTTCTATTTTGATCAAACAAGCGGGAGGAAATAGAAAATCATACTGGTGATGATTTTAAACTTTTCAACTCGTATAAAATTTGTATTATCTCTTATTTATGGTACACGCATAGCTAATGGACAACATATACGGGCTCCGCATTGTATAAAGATTGACCTGGCATAAAATACGAACGATATCGGGGGACGGGACGAAATCAATCGACCAAAAATGATCGAAGATAGACCGTAAAATGGGATGGACCAAAGAGAAGATGAAAACGACAGGCAGCGAAACAGTGCTTTCATTTGACGTTTCAGTTTTTCAGAGGCGATAGCATCTGTGCGAATCAGTTAAACGAAGAGGGAGCGGGAGTGAGTGGGAGAGGGAGAGACATTGAGAGGGAGAGGGAACGATAGAGGGGCGGTGGGTAGATCCCACCTCCTCATTAAGCCGACGCGTTGACATTTGCTTAATTGGAAACTGGGAATTGAATGTAGGGAGCGGGGGCGTGTGTGTGGCCGGCTTATCGGGGCCCGTCCGTCCGCCTGTCTCCCGCTCTGTCGTCCCGAATCAAACGTACACTGTTATCTATCGCCCCGCATCGGCCCGACTCCTTTCGGCCGACGCGTTATCAATTAACGCGGCCCGCCATTAGGCCGTTCTTCCGATCGATGTACGGTCGTCCCAGAAGGCGCGTCGACGAATTTCAAAGAAACCGTCATTAGGGCCTAATTGGGGGTCCTCCTCCTACCCGGCATCCGGTTTCAATCCGGCTCTCCGATCTCTCCGCGGCCGTATCCGACCCAGTGTCTCTGTCCGGCCGGATCCTAACAAGGCACTTTGTCAACACTGTACAAAATGGTAGACTACACGAAATGAGACTGTAGGAATCCGGTTTACAGCGCTTTTGCCATCGTCAGATTACTGTTAAACAATGGAGGTACGTGTAATTTCCTCCGTCAATCCTCCCCATACGCCAAATATATGGATAACAATCTTTTTATCTCTTCCTGGTGACATTTTTCTCCCCTTGAATCTATTTTAAATAGTTTAAGAATTATCAGCCGTTAAAGTCTGAACACTAAATACTATGCAAATAAATATTCGGAAATTATTTGTTTTAATATGCTGGACGTAACTGTCTGTGTTTCCGAGACATCGTTGCAAGCGAACACCTTTGGGAGGGCGGATGGAAAAGCGCCAAGAGAGACTTCGGAGGGGCGAAGGGGGAGATGACAACAGATTATGAGAAAGCCGAGAGTGAAACAGAGAGGAGATAGGTAGGCGAGTGGGGCAATAGTCGTATAACGGGAGTTGGGGACCCAGCTGGAGTCCAACCTCTCCCAACTGAGCACACAACTTCCATTCATCCCTTTACCTGTTGAAAACTTCACGCCAGACTCTTACACTCGGGACGATTTACGCCCAAATCCCCTACACCGAGAAGAATGATGGCCATAGCAGTGGCACACATTTTTCTGTCCTGAAAATGCCAATGCGAATTGAGAAAGCCGACATATTACAAGTCCCCATAATTTTTTTATAATATTCGGTAATATTCGAAAATCGACTGGGACGATAAAAATGTTAAGAAAGAGGGAAGTGAAAATTATTTTTATTGTTACTATAATTACATATATTTACTTATAAGGGATTAATGTACACAATTACGTCTTGCTACTTTAACATTGAATTTTTAAAATAGATTTACAATTTAACCATAATAAATTGTATCTCGACACTATGGATGAGATAAACTAATGAATAAATACATAAACTCAATTTATGTACCAAACCTTCAGTTCATTTTTCCGTTAATTCCTAGCCTAAAATATTTAAACTTTTATTTCTATATTATGTCCAGTATGTGAATTTTAAACTTTGTAAAATGGTAATAAATGCAAATGGAAATTAGAAGCCCGGACTGACCCAGATATTTACCGTTCGTGATTACCGAAAAGACTTTAATTCCTGCGTGACAGGAAAGGTTTCGAACACTCCAATCCTTCTACCCACACTTCAGGATTAGCAATTATTAATAAGAGAATTTAGAAATCAATTTATGGATTATTGTAGAGTCGCGATTAAATTAACTACTTTCTCTGAATGATTAGAAATTTAATTTTTATTGGAACTGTCACTAGGTTGTGCGTGTTATATTTCGATGCACACTTAACTAATCTGTAAATCTGCGTAGCCATCAGAACGTTGTGTAACCCTGTGGCCACTGTAAATAATTGGTGCATTTATTTTGGTTCGGCGTCCGGTACCGAAGCCTATTTTGTTAATTAGTTTCAAATAACAATCGCGTTATTTTTCTGTAGAGTTATAACACATTTGGTTAATTGAATCGTCTTCGGCGCGGCCCTACAAAACAGCCCATCAGCGTACGGTTTTTAACCGGCCAGCCAAATCGCTTCCACAATTTAATCTCCTCGGTAATCGCCCGGGATTAGTGGAACTGAGGGTGGGTGGCCCGGGGAAACTTGGCCGAAAGCACTGTCCGGAGCTCACCCCCGCCCCTACCCCACCGCTACATAATTCAGAGAGAGCCGCGAATTCGGATACATAATACATAGGGGCTTGCTCCCTCTCTTTCTTCCGCCTCCCCCCGACACACCCGAGTCCGATCCACTTAAACTGAACAACGTGAGCTCAACTCCAATAAGGGAATGGTTTCGGCCCCCGTGGTCGGCCCACCGCTGGGATTTCATCTTTAATTTTACAGCGGGTATCGCTTGTCTCAAATTCACGCCTGCGGATGAAACATTAGTGCGATTGTCATTTGCACTGTGATTCTACGTAGTTCGATAAATCATTAATTTCCCTCAGCTTCCCACGCTGTCACGGATATTGAACTAAGCGTTGACGGAAGAGTATCTGAACCATGATCCCTTGCTTGTGGGGACGCTGCATAAAGCTTAGCCCATCTTTAAAACTGAAAACCAAAATGCGGTAAAAAGTAATATCTATAAAATATAATTTAATAATTTGGAAATATGTATAAGCTGATGAGTGAAGATTTCTCCGATAAATAATGTAATTGTAACTCTTCTCATTATAGGATCGTCTCATAAAATTGCGGAGGTGTACAAGCTTAGATGGCTTCTGTTCGAAAAAAGTGGACAGTCTCTCCAGAGACAGAATCTCCCCTCGTCGCCTCTGGTCGTCGTAAAGCTGGTTTACCAGCTGGGGAAGGGAGTAACCAGATGTCATGCAAAAAGAAGGCGAAAGAGAGAGAGGGGGGAGGGAGGGAAAGAGGGATAGTGATAGAGAGGGACTTGGTTTATTCGATCTGCTTAGGGTGTCGTATGTAGCCGCCTCATCACAACCTGTCGGATAAGTTCCGTTTTTCCTTCCTGGTACAATGGGCACGCGTAGAGCGTGTTCACAAACTTCTGATACTACATTCCAGGTGCAATCCGCGTTGTCTGACCGGCCAAAGCTGTGTAAATCCTGTGACTGCAAACTGCACTCTCTTATCCTATTTTAATGGCTGTGTCCAGAAGTCACCAGAAAAACCGTAAGTCACTCAGCCTTTGAATTATATTTCACATCGTAGATCTTCAACATAGAAATCTTGAAATGGTCGTAAGGTATCCTCTGGAGTTCATGAAGTATTCCAGTAGACCTCTGGCGATTTTATACCTCACGGACGATCCTTACTCATTTTTCCTCCTCACTTGCGACTTGTCAGTTGTAAGCGAAAGATAAGTTAAGCCTTCATGAATCTGGGCTAAACATCCAGCAACCAACCGAATGAAGGAGCGGGCAGAGTTCTGCGCTTTCTCCTCAGTGTTTCTTTACCATAAAATTATGTAGCAGGAAAACAACAAACACAGCGTACTATTGGTATATTGTCAATGGGCTCTTTGCTTTAGGTTTCAATCCTTTCTAACTACAAGATTGAAATTCAGACTTATGTTGTGGTTCCTAAGTAGTTTGCTCTCTGTTTTCAATCACGTCATCGTCTCCTCGCTACATCGTCAACGACGGTTCAATGAAATAGTTGCTGTAATTCGCGCACATTCTCTTCGGTACGGTATCATCCACTCAGTGGGGCCCCTGGGCTTTATCGATATGCATTCCCGGAGAGAGATTTTCGTATACATTCCATTCTGTTCGGCATGTTCTAGGCCCTCGTTTATGTCAGATCATCAAATCCGATAGAGAGAGAGAGAGGGGACGGGAATGAGGGGTGAGTTGAGGGAGAGAGAGAGAGAAAGGGAGAGAGTAGAGACACACACACACAGAGAGAGAGAGAGAGAGAGAGAGAGAGAGAGAGAGAGAGAGAGAGAGAGAGAGAGAGAGAGAGAGAGAGAGAGAGAGAGAGAGAGAGAGAGAGAGAGAGAGAGAGAGAGAGAGAGACACCATGTAGATGGTTGGGCGGTGGGTGAGGGGTGGGCCGTGTAATATCCGACGCTGCTGGCTGTGTCAGGTACCCCCGCTAACCGTGCCCTAACAGTACAGCCTAATTACCTCCTGGCTTACACACACCAACTGGATAAATACAAATACCTCCGCGCTTTGCCTCCGCCCTCTACCTCCTCCTCCTCCGCTCAATATACACACGACAGGGATCCCGCACACTCCCACCCCACCCTCCTTCGGTCGATGCCGTTCGGAGGAGTATTAACGCGATGAAATTAAACCCAAACCGGAAGATCTTCTGCGGAATAAATATCTTCGAGAGTAAGCCACTAACGCTAAAGATGTAACTAGACAACCGAAAAAGCAACGGAAAAACTTACGCGCAATATTATCGCCTATTCAACGGAAACCGTAGGGTCTTCTTTACGTTATCGCAGCTGACCAGTCAGGCTAGACGCTAACCAGCTCACAAATCGCAAGTAATTTATCTGTAAAAATTCGCCCGATTCGAGATGGTGTTTTACTAATTGTACGTTATTTACGACTGATCCGAATAAATAATTACATTTCGAGTTACAATAAACATATCAAACGTAAGTACAAGCATCTTAGTTCTAATATGAGCTCAATATTTTGTAGCGAATGTGGCTTACTTTGACGAGACGAAACATAGAGGGCGATAATTTTGAGAATCGGAGAAAATGTATTACATCCGTAAAGTAAATAAGAGACGGGAATTCGGGACGAACTATCGGAAGGAGATTTTTGTTGGGATGGCCCCGAGCGACCTATTCCAAGAATCTGTACTATTTGCCGAAGCGGGATTCGCTTTTTTTTCGGAGGGCGGCGGAGAGCTGAATGCCGGGTCCGAGCGGAGGCAGCCGGTTTTAACCCGGGGCCGGCCCGCATATTTTCACGCTACACCATTTAAATCTTTGTCGGCGTTTGCCAACATCACTGGAAACGGAACGAGGTGAAAAACATTTGCCTGTATGCCGCCCGTTGGTCTACTTTGAACGAGTGGCTATTGTCTCTCTTGAGCGTAAAATGTTACGCGGCCAAAAATGTCGGGTCAAAATGTGTGTGCAAATTCATTGTGGGAAATCCGTAAACAAATAGATGTCCCCCTTGCCGTCAATTCAAGGGGGTTATATAATTTATATTTATATTGTTTTAATTCAGTTCGCGTGTATTCTCTATGTTATACAAATATGATAAAAAAAATTACTTATTTGGGTTCAGAAATATAATTCTTATTGCGCCATAGTTTTTATAACTGAATATTTAATGTGGCTAAGTTAAAATATCGAGCATTTTGACTTTATGTTGTTTTTTAATTGAATACATTGGAATTTGAGTACATTAGAATTTAATACATATTAAGGTCTTGACATCCTCCACGAACAAAATATTCATTCGACAAACTGACACTTATGATAGCTCTTGGTATTTAACAATTTCCTCTACAATATAAGTAATTTAAAATACGGGAATGTTTTCATCGTAACAATCCTTATGCTTTAATTGTGGTTGTAAATATTTGGAATGGTTTATATATGGGTCAACTCGAATAAAGTAAAACCGTTTTAAGTTGTCAATATCGTGGTTATATACAATGTACAATATTATAGACGATCGGCGCAAACAGAAGCACGAAACGAGGGTCTGGATATTCATTCTGCCGAATCGTTATTCGGCCGCTATAATATTTATCCAGTTGGAGAAGGGCTGATTAGGGGTTTAAAAATTAAATAGAGGTAGCGATAGACGGGAGTCACACGTGGTAGTCGGGGTCATCGAACTCTTAGGGGCGAGGGGCCGGCCAAGAAGAGGGAGCCGAACGGACTCACCCCATCGGCCGTACAATAGCGCCAAACTCTGTCTGTCCCTACCCCCGGGACACGCTCGCGTAATTGCCACATGTTTACCAGTGACGTCACAGCTGGGGCCCACCATGAATCACGGCCCTCCCCAACAACGTCCGTCTCACTCCGTTCATTATCGAACGATCCCAGCACGCCGGTTGACTATGAACCATACGTTACAACCGAAAACCAGACATCGAAAACGTACAGACCGTGATGAGAGACATAAACAGCAGTCTCGATTCAGACCCACCTATCGATTTAGTTTGTCAGCAATCGTGGAAGGAGTTCCTCAGCAACAGAAACATTGTAAATTGTAAACTATAGAAACAAATGTTTCCTTGTAATGACACATTCCCGATATTTATATCATCACACATTATATCACATTATAGCATCACATAGAAGAAAGAAATAGTGGAGAAGTGCGACCAAAGGCCTCAATGTGGTACCGCCAAAAGTGTTTGCATACAATAAAATCTCTCGAGTCGAGTTTGCGAGAGTTTTTTCCAATGCATAATTAATCGACGCCCAAAAGCCTTACAAAAGGACTTCCTCTCCCTCCGGAAAGAATTACGAGCTTAATAAAAGATTTAAGTGCTCGAAGATAATTATAGCTAAGAGGGTTCTATCTTCTTCCCTTCCCTCTCTCTCTCTCTCATCCCCTTCTCTTTCTACCAATCTAAATGGTCTCGGGTGTATTATTATGCTGGAGCCGAAGAGCCTGTTATGGCCGTTTGCAGGTGAAGTCCCTAGGCCGGGGCCGGAGCCGGTCCGATCGTCCCTAATCATCCACCTTTCTCTTTCACTCATTTCTTCCCTTTCACTAGCTCTTTCTCCCCCTTCCATAACGCTCGCCTCGCCCTATTATTCAAAAACTCCCCCTCTCCTTCCCACTCTTCCCTTTACAACCGGCTAAGAGAGGAATCGATAATCCGAGAGTCGGAGTTTTCCTTCCTATTGTCTCGGGTCGGGCCAATTTAATGCCGTGTTTATTAACCGACTTACGCGCTACTTCATCGCGGCGACTACCCTCCCCCTCCCCCTCCCCCTGCTCTCTCGTCTACCCAGACCCAATATTGGATTTCCACTGTACAGTAAAATAACAAACTCGGGGAGTCCTTCGCACATTTTTATGTCTTTCGGGGAAAACTCACCCGAGCAGTAAAATATTTACGGCCCAAGACAACAGAAACAAACAAAAACTGAAACAACAGTATACAACTTCGTCTGACCATCGTATAGTATCACTGTAGTGATAATAGTATTAGTCCCAGTAGGAATTAAATGATACAAAATATAAGCATCGAAGTATAAAGTGCGCATACTGGTAAGAGTATTCGTATTCATTAAAAGAAGATGATCGGAGTTTTTCAGAAAGTCTAACGAAACGAACTCCGCCCAATATTTTTATAAGAATTATAGACGTAGAAAATGGCAATGGTATAAAAGGATCGTAATATTTAAAACTACTTAAAGGTTAATGGATGAAACAATTGATATTCCTTGAGCATAGATACGAATCTTGTCCCAGTGGGTCACGGGGGCTGCATTAGTTTGTTGGTGGTGGTAGGGGCGGGGGTGGTGCTCGGTTTTGGGTGTTTCAGTCGGTGATTAGTTTTTATTGGGGGAGTTTGGACCTCGACTCTTACCAAATAATGAACGCTACCTCAACACTCTAAATGTAAATTGGGCGGCTCCGTTTCGGTGACGTTGAGGGCTGACGGGGGGGGGGTGGGGTGACCGGTGACGTGACCGACTTGTCGCCGGCAATTAATAAGCCGACGGCCGAAACCCAACACGGACACTCAACCAACATTGTCCCGTCCTACAAATTACGCTCACAATTAACATAGAGCCACGGACAGCGGTGTTTGTTAACTTCAGAAATTAATCAAACCAACAACCTTAATTTAAACAGATAATAAAATTTAAAAAAACTGATTTGAAGAATTACAAATTCCATATAAATAATAATACTCATTTTGCTCCCTTATAAAACTCTCACTACCAACCGAATTACCTATTCCCATTGCATAAACTAACATTTAGATTCTCATACCAATTATAAAGAAAGAACAAAGTATAGCTTAATAAGAAAATAATAGTTACGATTTATGTCAAGGAGACCCAAATTCACACTGCTATTACAAACTTTTTCAACATTTAACCTAGCAACGTAAATCTACTGAGGGAATTATTTTAAATTAATTGAATAAAATCCAAAACTCGAAAAAATGGAACAATTTTCAAGTGTATAGTATTCTAACAGTTGATCAGTTCAATAACTAAAATAATACATGCGGACTTATCCCTCCAGGCAACAGATAGGTTTAGCTAATTCTTACTTTATGTTACTTTAATTCTTATTTAAACAATACAAATAATTATGAATCTGAAAGTATACAGAAGAAAAATAAAGGTTAAAGTACTCCAGAAGTACTACTGACCTTTTCTTCGCACTGTGAAGTTTAAAAGAGATGTTTCTCCTAGTTATTGAGGGGATACAAAGAGTTCGTCAAGATGAAAAGAAAGTGATTAAAGACATTTTTTAACTGACCAACCATTTAAGTCACTATTCTCAGTTCTGAATTTAACCCGGCTGACTAATTGAGAGGCTGAAAAAAATGCCTGAGTCACAAGGGTAGGGCAAAATTGTGGCGTTAATAAATAATATTATCATAATATTGGGACATATCCAAGGCATTAGTATAAAAGAATCAACCTCGGATAATAGGAAGCTCGAATGAATTTGGACAAATTTATCTCGGGACAAACGCAAACTACTAAATGAACAGCGGCGTCTTGCGTTTCACGAGCTCGTAAGTTTCGACTGATAAGAGCCAGTCGGAGGTCGTGGGGTGCGGCGTTTCGGGGTGGGGGAGGGCGGGGGAGGAGAGGAGGCTCGGCCGGGGAATAAGCACGAGATTGGGATCTTTTTCATTTGAGATCCGGAGGGAAAAACAGAAGCAATCTTGTTAAGATCATAAGATGCGGTCCGAGGCCGCCCAACCTTATTGAAGTGGAAAGACGGCGGTTCCGTGACCTTCGCCGTGTTGACTGAGCACGCACACCGAGTGAAAAAAAGTAAAAGGGTGAGCCGGGAAGAAACGACGATAAGTTGTCCCAAAGCGAGGGCCTGCGGCCACTCCCAGCTGTGGACCCCGCTGCTACCCGACCATCAGGATTGCAACCAAAAATTTCTCGGCGTTAATTAAACAACAATAACAGACAATAGGGTACAGTTACGTTGAATTATGTAACATCCACTTGGCTGTCCGATTTGACCATGTATCTGAAAGTCGAGTATCGAAACGCTGACGACCCGATAACTCTTTAATGAAGTCATTTCGGTATTTATAAAATCGCGCCGAGGACCGAACAAATTACTTGTTGCGGAACACCGCAACAATTTTATTGATTCAATAACATTGGAGAACTCAGTCGGTACGATTTTATGTAGTTATTTCTGAAATGAATACCGAGCCAATCTTGTAATATCGAGAATATAATTCAACATTACGTTGCAATTTTTAAATATTGTAAATGTAATTAAATCATTCAGTTCCTCGAATGTTTCAATTACGAATAGAAATGAAATTGATTGAATGAAAATTATACAATGTATAGAACGAATAAAATACGACATGTCATACCCACTTCTCTATTGACCCAAATAAACAGCTGGAAAATAATACTATCCATTGTATTATTACAATCTTGTCTCATTTTGTAAGGACTTGAAAATGTTGAATTAATTTCTTTGTCCCATTGACCGTGATTGCAGTATATATAATAATAAGATTCCACGGCGACAGAAACATGTTATATTTTACGCAACACAAATGGCATAATGGAAAAACGAAAAATCATCCTATAATGTAAAACACGCGAAAAAAACATCCGCAATTGTACATATATGTGGACCATATAGAACGTTGTCTGATACGCCCAATTGGAGATTAACTGAACCATAAGTATACATTGAAGTTTACATCAACATTTTTTATGTAATCATCAACTAAAGGTCATAAGTTCAAAGGTCGTAATCAATAGTATTATTGTACTTACAACAACGAATATATTTAAAGACTCAGACAAACGGGTATATATACGTATATATGACTTGGAAAGTAATAATATTCTAAACAATATATTAACTACAAATTAATTATTTTGTCTACGAGTAAATCGTAAAATCCCCGACAACACTCTGTCTCTGTACTCGATTTGCGTAAAGAATAATTATATGTTGAATAATTCCTTGTTCCTGGCAGTCATTACATTCTAAGTAATTTTTCCATTTTCATTTTTCAAAAGTAAATACAAATTCAATGTCCCCTTTCTTGCTACACTCTCGAGGTATTAAAATCTCCAGCTTTAAAATAAGCGTCTTTCAGGTCTCCTAACATCTCTCTTGATTTTACACATTCACAGATATTATCGCACATTACGAAACTTGCTTTACGATTTTTGAGAATTATAAATGAAATACCGGAATCTGAAGATTACGCAAAATTACAGCATATATAAATTAAATTCTTTTCTACAGTTCGTGATATCTAATAACTTATACGACCTACCTCGTAATGGTTATTTATAATTTCGTTAATATTTGACTAAAGGTTCAATGCATAATAACAGAAATCTATTACGACACTAACTGATCCAATTCTGGATGTATTCGTTGTAAATATAACCAAATCCCAGGTTTCAGTAATAACAATTTATGGCTGTTAAACTGATGTGATGATCTCTCGACCAATATAATGGATGTTTACCGTACCATATGTTTATCGTATATACCACAAGAGGGGATATAAATAATATTTTATCCCAAATTCGGAATGTTGAGGTTTTAAAAATTATTTTTACTTAACTCCAAACTGGTCAAAGTGTTCGCCATACATGAGCATAGGTCTAATGAACGACATATGACGAATGACGAATTTAGTGAACTCTCCCGATTAACGGTCGGTCTGTGCACCGGCAACTGTTATTTCGTTTCCAACAACGTGTCTCGTTTCAACACGTTATTCGGGGGAGACATATTTTATGGGTAACGAGAAACAAAGACGCGTGGAGTGGCGGGGTTTTAGCCCAGTGAGTCTTCGGCTCGCCTCACCTAGCCCGACATCATCACTCTCCACCACAAACAGCATAAAAGAGATACCAAAAATTTGAATTTATCGGTCCCTACCTACCGAGATTCTCTTTCGGTCATAACAGTCTCTGACACAATTCCGCGATCAGTGTTTCCGAATGCCATTGTCATCGTTGAAAAATTAGCAGAACTTAGTTTTGTATCCTTTCAATAATAATTTAAAATTGTACTTACTACGATCTGTTGCCGAAGATCGGTCCTTATCATTTCAATCATTTGAACCATTTGGAATGTGTTTGGTAGACGGTTCCTCGCAAGACGAACAAATGGCCCGAAAGGCGGTGTAATCGTGACTGCGAAAAGAGTCTAGTGACAGAACGAGAGAGACAGAAAGAGAGGGAGAGAGTTATAGACGGAACGAGAGAGGCGGCGCTAGAAGTAACGTCCGCTACGGTGGTTGGAGCGCGACTGTGTGAGCGGGCGTCGAGTCATCCCCACCACGGGGGTGCCGACCCCCCACCAGCCCGCCCCACGCACCAATGGAAACGATCGAATTCAGTCCCTCTTATTACAGATTTACACTGCACACCCCCAGACGAGAGCGGGGGTGGGAGTCACCGAGTGAGAGGGAGAGGGGGCAGGGCCGATCGATAGCCGGCCTCCCTCCACTGTACAACACACACACACACACACACACATACACACACACCACAAGCCCTGGCAGATTCCTCTTCGTGTTTCCCTCAGCGTCCCGAGGACCGTTCTTATAGAAGACTCGGCGATGGAAACGTCTCCAGTCCGCGCCTCTTCCACCTTCACACTATCCTGCCGGTACAGTAATTTTGGTCCGAATACGTTCCGTACGTACGCTCATTTCGCTTCTCCTTCTGTCGTTTGGGGTTAATAACAATCCTAATTATAATAGTATAATTAAGACAGCATCCAGTCGACACCCACCGAATCGACGGCAAGACTGGAGTCATCAAACGTTTTGGGGAATACGAGTGTAGACATTTAAAATTATAATATTTAAAAGTGAACGATAAAGTTTTCTTTTCTCCATAGCGTCTCGGTAAATTTTGTCCGGTTATTTTAACACCGTCCAACGTCGGAAACGCACAAAAGGGAAAAGTGAACGCGTGGTTCCCGTTCCCGGGCTCACAGCCTCACAAGGTGTAATTGAACAAGTTTTAATGATGACAGGCCCGTTCACGGCCTGCGAAATAATTTTAATGAAGTTATCGGTGGCGAACTCGATCCGCCGCCTTGTCAGGAGTTGAAATCATCGAAGCGGAAAGTAACCGAAACATTTCTACCACCGCTTTGTTGACATCTCTGACACCAGTCATGGCAAACATTTCTGATAACGATACTGACATTATTGGAACTGTGTGTTCCCGAGAGTGCAAAAAACTGCAAGGTGAGTGTGTTAAGTAAAAATAAAGTTAAAATATTACCGTCATATGAGATATTATTTTATTTATGAATTTATAACTTAATGTTCATACCACTCTTCCGGTAGGTACTATGTTTATTTTAAGTATATAAAAAAGAATTTAACCCAGAATGAAAATTACAAATGATGGTTAAGTCCATGCGGTGGCAATTCCTGTTTTTTCATGAAATGTATTTGTAGGCTATCATGTTAAGGTACTATTTCTATCGCTATTCCCATCACTACGCAAACAATATGTGCGCTATCAATCAAGGTTTAATGCAATATGATCGCGGTTAATCAAATTATCATTACAGTAATTAATTCCCTACCCCCTTACTAGACCACACTTAGAATATGACAAGTACACGAATATTATTAAAATACATAGTCTTATAATATAAACAGGTATTGTTCCTTGTCTAAGCTAATTAGCCGGGAATATATTATCTAATTATAACGTACCGAACTCGGGCAGGGAGAATTGTAATTAAACGTTTCAATTACGGGCAACCTATTCAACAACCCTTTGCGGTAAAATACGCAAATCGTACACACTCGGTAATTGGGAGTCGAATTAACAAAATTAAACTTTAAATTGTCGGCCCGTTTGTGATTCCGACGGTCCTTATTTGATTAGCGTGCGATGCGGTCGAGGGCCAAGAAATTAAGCGTTAAGTTCAAACAAAGCGCTGGGGCGAAGACCGATGGTTTCTGGCGGGACGGGAATGAAAGCGGGAGAGACGAAGTGAAAGGGAGAGCGAAAGCTGGATATTGACATATATAATTGAATAGCGGGTGCTCGAAGGCATTCGGAGGCAAAGGACCTCTCTACATTTATCCGTCGATCTACCGACCGAGCGCCCCATGCCGTTGCAACGCACGGCCAAAGGGTTGTACATTATTAAATCGGAAGGGTAGTCGTGTAGGGAGGGATTTATGCGACCCCTTTTCGGAGAGGCCCGTCCACGTGGCCTAATCAATGGTCGGAAGGGCCCGCGCCTCTGGCTTTTTTGTCTGGCCACCGTCCTCCTCCGTCCGCTCGGACGCACCACAAAGGACTCCACCACCGTTTTGACTTTTTAATACGGACCACGTACTTGTCCCTTACTGGCTTTCCGTCTCTAGTTTTATCTTTTGTCTTGTTTCGGTCGTTTTCGAAACTCTCCCCGCACAGTTTACCGATTATCGCAGTAAGTTATTCTACGGGTAATTGATCGAGGCGGCCTGTTAAGGCTCGCTAATTGGGGGTATTCGGTAACGAGACCGGTGAGCGGTCGATTCACCGCTCTACGCGGTCGATTCGGCTTTTACTCTAAAAATTCGACCAAGGTGAAATATAGTTTGTTAACGATGAGCGAAATTTATGGAACGTCACTTCCGCCTGTACGAGAGATACAATCTGTCTCGTCGAACATTGGACTAGAGAGTGAGTGGTAGGACGAAACTCGCAAATAATAACTGAGTGGGTATTCGACGAAATGGCGACGGCATCTGCTATGTAGCAGCTGCGTTTTATTCTCAGAAAGATTTTCACTAGAAATTGATTTCGGGTTGTCGAAACCTTTTTGTTCATTAATGAACTTTCTATCTTCGACATTGTTTAATTTTGACCACTATTTCACAGGATGGAGGACTGCGATAGTAAGCCGATCACTGTTTTTAAAATAATAATCTGACCCGGTCGGTCACTACACGGTTCGGGGTCGATGACTCATTACTAAGGGGCCGTCGCTCGCCCTTAGCATTATTTAATAAGCGGTGCAGAAGAGAGAGCCGGTTCAAATCGGGCGGCTCCACTGGTGCAAAAGGAGAGGTAGTGGTTTTGGCTCGCTTCTGGCAATGTAAAAACCGGCGCGGTTTGGTTGCTGATGGGGGCGTGGGCCTTGTGGAGCTCGCAAGCAGAACTGTGGGAGCCCGAGCACATGTCCCAGCTTCTTGTTTTATTCATAGTCGCGTGCCTAGCGGCCTATCAGTGTACCGAGGGTGGCTCCTGCGGGCCCGTCGTTGTGCTCAGATACCGCTTAGAACCTGGCCGGCCGTCCCCTAATGCCCCCCGGTTATGCTCTCTAATGTCGGGGCACGGCCCGATCGTTCGTCTCGATTGAAAATTTAACATACACGGCTCGTAATTTAACTCAATATTTTATAAGGTCCGTCATCCCCCATTCACCCTTTCGTAACTAATAATTAAAGACAACATCTGACAAGTTTCATACCGAGGGTATCGATTTGCGTTAATGCAAAACAAATTTAGAAGAATCGTTTTAGTATCCTAATCTATCTTGTATCCCTACAATATAATTGAATATTTGTATTTCAATAAAAAAAATGACTGTATTATATACAAGAAAAATATACATTTATTATATTTTGTCCTACATACATAGCTGTAACTTACATATTCCAATATTGATATTTAATACTTCGAGCAATGAACATAGGAATATATGAATATAGTATTAGGGCGATATGGCGGAAAATCTATACAGGATTTAAACAATCCACTCTATATTAATAATGACGCATAAATACTAAACGGAATCCGGTATAACTTAGTTAGTTACATTTCTATACATTAGTTTCCCCTAACTTAAGAAGTATTATGCGAAATACCCTATTATTCCAGCGAAGTCGGCAACTAGTTTCCCAAAGATGTATATCCAACGTCCAGTATGGACAGAACTCCAACGTTGGCAGATAACCGGAGGCTGGAAATCGCTAGGAGGGCTTAATGCAGTTAGGTCGTATATTTGTTTTGGTGGCCGATATCGAAGATCGGGGTGATCCGCTCCGATAAGTCGGCATCGATTGCACCCCCGGGGGAAGGCAGGGCGGGGAAGGGGGCACGGGTTCAGGGAGTCGGAGGTCGTAAACACATCTCTCCAGAGGGGCCTGTTTGTGCACGAACCCCTCGAATCCCCCAACCCCTCCCCCAACAACGCCCGCACAGTCCTCCAATGTTGATTCGGGCCAGTAATAAATTTAATTGATGTGTGAACAAACATGGGTTTTAGGTCGGACGGAAAGATGGCACTCGACCCGAAGGAGGTGCATTCAATATCGCAGGATATTGAATGGACTTTCCCATCGGGGGGTAATAAAATGTCGATCGATATCCGGATAATGAAGAACATAATTCACGACGGATATGCTAGTCCCTGCTAACCGAAATTGAGCATTGCTCACCAATTTAAATGTCCTAAAATCCCTGAGTTAATGCAACTGCGATTAAATCGTTCAAATCACTTAAGATGTTGATGCGCTCATATAATGAAAAATTAGCGACTCTTTTCAAGACTTTTTAATATATTATATTATGTATAGAAATATGCGCGAATGTAAAATCGATTAAATTCTATCGCGAAACATTTATATTAATATCGAAGGCCAACCACTTGAGATATGATTCCTCTGTATTACAGAGAACCCATCGCGTATGAATATCGAAGATTTTCGAAGAAATAAAACGTCTTGAACGAATAGCTATAAATAAAGAAATTATAAACAGACTGAAGTGATTTTCGTTGGAAACCGTCAATTGTAGACCCAGGATGCGTCTCCCGGCAGTCTGCGGTCCCCTTGGAAAGCGAAGACGGCGGGAATGGGGTCATAGGGAGATGAGGCCGGCCCGATGAACCGGTTTCATAAGGCGGGTCGAGTTTGTGCAATAGGTGGTACAGGAAGGGGCATTGAACGGGGTGCGGGGCGGGGGCTGGGTACTAGGACAGCGGGAAATGAATCCGACCGGGAGAGCGACCGGAGGCGTGACTCGGGCCCCGCTAAAACTGGAGGGCGTGACGTCACCCTCCTCTCTCCCGCAGCCCGCAAAAACAATAACACAGACGATTTGTCATCCGCTGGAATGCCCGCAATTCTAACCCTCGTCCCTCTTTGGGTCCTACAAAAACACTGTAAGAACTATTGTACTTCCCGACCCGGTGGGCGAGAAAACGCAGGAGGAAAAATGAGGGTCCAGTTTAATCTACCGCGCGATGCATTACAAATTTTACAGTTTTATACTACTTATTGTTAGAGCAAATAACATCGTAGAATACAGTATATTATGTGTGTATTTCATAAGTATATTGCAATCCTCCTTGTACTGTAAAAAATAAACATTACCGAAACTTGTTTCCCCAGACCCAGTTACTTAAAATAACTTTAAATAAAATTCAGCTATATCGGATGTGAAAATGATTTTTAACTTATAGTAACGATTATGCACTAAGGCAAATGGCGTGTACGTTAACGCGGGATTGGTACCTATCGGTATTATTTCTTAAATAATTGAGCGAGTACCGCTAGAGAAATACTAAATATAAAATGGGACTTTGCCGTGTGTTTCGGAAAATATTCTGTCTAAATATTAATAATCTTGTCAACCGTGGAACGTCGGAACGAAGGAGAGATAGAGGGGAGAATCCGACGGGAGCTGTTCTATTTTCATGTGTTGACGTCGATATTTATTAATGCGGTTTCGATCCCCCAATAACACCAGGGCGGCCCATCCCTAATGCATTCCTAATACGGTCCCGTGAGACTCCTGTAATTGGTTTGTTCTGTGTTGCCGGGTCGGGCATATGTGTGCGCCGCGAGTGCGTCGGACCTCCTAACTCCTCTATAATCCTTCCAGTGTCCGTCCTCTCCTCGCTCCCGGCCCTACCAATCCCTAAAACCTCTTGGGTTGTCCTCTAATTGTTCCCTAATCCCCGTCCCTCGACCTCATCCCCACTCGGCCGTCCTTCCGAGCAAAATTAGCCCTGTCCTCCTCACCTCCTCTTCCTCCGTTTATCCCGTAACCTGATATATACAATTGAGCGGTGGACATTATAAATAAATTAAGTTCATCCCGATTAAAACTGAAACGAGAGTCTGAATCGATCCACGCTAAGTCCGCTCCGACTTTACGGTCGGTACATCCGTCAGGGATATTTATGTGACGAGTCTGTTCCTGACGGACATATGCTTTCTTCAGTGACTTGTACTATTTAAGCGGTTCCAGCTGACGGTACATCGATCAGTATAGAGAAAAGTTCCACTGCACTTATACTAGAATTGTGAATGGTACATTACCAAACCCCATTCAACAGAAATTCAGTTACATGAATTTCATTTTCAGTTCCATTAATCCGAACAAATATTTAGAATGTACAGATACAGTAGTAATATACATTTTGCAAATAATTATTATAAAGTTTAAAAGCGATATGGACAGGTGTAGTCCATTATTAGAAATTAATGTTTATTCAGCCAGATCTTAATGTACATCGTAACTTTATGTGGAAAAAACAATTTTAAGGTGCCAAATAATTTTCCGCAATACATTTTACCCTCCTATTAATTAATTCCTTTTATAAAAATATGGAAATTTCAATCCGATAGAATGATTCTGATTATTTATTAATAAAACGGAGCGATGAGAAAAGTTTTTTTACCAACATAATCGTATATATATAAAATTTTAAATAATACAAAATCTATTCATCGAAATTTTGATTGAAAACGTAGGGCGGAGGTCGGCGTTAAAATTTTCTTATATTTGTTTCGAAAGTAGATTTTTAACGGGGCAAACGATTTAATATTTATGACCTTTAATCAGAAGTTTGAATAATTCAACGTTCTCTCGCTCCATCGGAGTAAATCGGAAGTTAATTACCTCGGAGTGGAGAGGAAAGGAATTTCCTTAGGTGTCTGTGAGGCCCCGAGCTATCGGAGAGCACTTAGAAACAACTTGAAATCTGATCCCAGCCGCCACCACCGTCTAACTGGAGCTCCTAATACCCATCCCAGCAACACAAAACCCTTATAAAATCCTTAATATTGATTGGTAACAACCTCTGGAGCGCTAACCTCCACCTTTAACATCTCGAGTCACGAATATGCACTTCGTCGATGGCTATAGTATAAACGCGAATCATAATTAACGGGTGCTTGTGTATCTCAAGTGTAACCAACTATTCATAATTATATATGTACAGTAAAATATAGTATCCGTATAATTATTGGGTCAGGGTCGTTTGCGGTATATATAAAGGAGACTATGAGTTCAGATATTAACTGCCACATAACATTCTAGGAATTCACATAATTTATACATTTTATAAGAAATATATACCGTCGAATTATCGAGATTTTATCATGTTATCCTCAATTCCAAATGTCATCTTGTTATATTTTTGGAATTCAGCGGGACAAATATAAAATTTCCTAAAAAAGTTCCCTTGCACGAGATTCCCCTTCTGAAAATAGACCGGGTAAACGCGTGAGGATCGGAATCTGCATCATCGTCAAAAGAATTTCATACTTATGAATCGGATATCGACCCGCGAAACCATGAACACAAGAATAAGGGGGCGAGGGCAAGGGCGTATTTTCGAAGGTCTATCTTAATTAAAAGAGTTTCAATACAAATTCCTCCGGGCTGGGGTTCCGGCGCATTCTTCGCGACGTCGGAGATATTTAAGCCAAGCATAATTTTATTGCCGAAAAGACTCCGAAGAGGATGGTATTAATCACTCGAATAAAGAAGGAGGCATTCCACAATTAAACAGGGCCGGAGCCATCGTCCCGGGCTTCAAATTTCATTATTGCTCAACGGATTCCGCCTCACCGGCCCAAAATTTTCGGCCAAAATTAATTTAAGGGCCGTATTTATATTGGGATTCGGGCCGCGACATATAATTATAATAATAAAAAAATATCAAAACTCGAGTTTCGACGTCGTGAGGTCTGCCCGTCTATAAACGGTTAGTAATTAGCTCACGAAGTTTTCTAATTAAAACAGTGCTTTTTCTCTGAGTCTCATTTCATGGTGGGGGTAGGAGGTTGTAAGGCCGCGAGTGAAATGAATTTTAAGCGCGTTTTTCAATTTAACGTTTCCCCGTTGAAGGAAAGTAATATACTCTCCCACCTTCAAAGGAAACGTCGAGTTAAAAAAGGGAGCGAGCCAGTGAGATAGAGAGAGTGAGGAGACGAGAAGAGAGAACGAGTGACGGTGATGGCAGTACCGGTGTTCGCCCTCTCGTCTGAGCACAAAAACGGACGAGAAGGTCCCTGAACTAGTGGCCCCTTAAAGTAGTTACTACAGGCTTCACCCCGAGCGATTGACACAGTAATTGGAAGAAATTTAATAACCTGTCGCTATTAAAACACCTACCCGATACGGCTCATATCAGTGAAAACGTCGCTAATTGCATACACAGCGTACAACTGGGCCCAAATCGCAAATCTTTATAGGCTTCGCGATAAACGGATTAGCCGTACCGCGCTAACCCTACCCAATGACCTATACCCTGTAAATTGTTTAATGTTTAACCTAAACGTTGCCCTCGTTGCCGCGGTCGTAAAGGACGCGTTGGGGACCCAGCTAACTTTAATTAAATGTCCCCCTTGAGCCTGAATTTTGATGTAAATATAATGGCACACGAAAGCGACCGGAATTAATTAAGTGATAGAGTAGAGGCCGGCTGCCTTAGAGATTCATAAATCTGTAAAATCGAATGTTCGCTATTGTATCAATCAATGCGAAGTTAGAACATTGGTCAATAACGTTAACGTAACATATTGACAATATATCCTTGAGTATATCCGAGTTACATTTACATAAAAGGTGACTTCGAATGTGCTGAATTCCTGAACAACTTGGACAAAAACGTCTCAGTAATTCAACGAGGGTAAGATTTAAAAAAATATAATCTATTATGTTACTTATGTTACTCACACTCAAGATTATGTGAGCCATGTCAAAGACAAATGTCCACACGTTTTTAAGCTCTCTCCCCGCCGGTCGGGGAAAGCCGGTGTAGCGATATACGGTAGCTGGAAGGGGCTAGAAAGTTATTAGTCTCGTTTAAATTAATATAATTAGTCCAAGATACGTTTCAAAACTGAAATTCCAAACTTTCGGAGCGCCTTTGAAAAGTTACGGCAAGTTAGTTACAGAACTAATTTATCTGCAACACTTGAGGCTCTAATATGATGCGTTCAGTTTGGACGACTCTATTTGTTAGGGAAAACTTTTCGTGTGTGCACTAATTTTGAGCGAGATAATTACTCCGGGGTCTTATGACTGTATCCGAATTCCCTCTGGGCGTGCCCCGCCCCCTCAAACCCGACTCCCTCGGCGCGCCCTAACCAGGGGTGTCGATTAAAATTAGCGCGGCCTGTAATTTCCGTTTCCTTTCGAAACTACGGTTCCTATTTCATTTTGATAATGGCCTTGTTCGACTCGGCGTTAGTCGATATATAAATAACTCGAAGATTCGAGAATCGGCAGTTTTATGAGGGGAATCGGTTAAATTTATGAAAGCAATTCGGCGTCATGATGTGGGGGAGGGGCTTATGATTCATGATGCACGATAACGGCTAATGTTCGAAGAAAAATATATTTCAATAACCCCCCCGCCCTTTTACCGGCGGCGAAATATTTCGAATGGACCGCTCTTCGCGTGTATTATTCATGATCGGGCAATAATATAGGACGGTTTTATTTGCGTGTTGATCGCGAACAATTGCATATTTATTATGCCTTAAAACGTTAAACTTGCGAGCAGCATTATTTCTCGTCATAACCGCACAAATCGAGTGAGGAATCGAGCTATATTGAAGGTGCACCGATCATTACCGACAATATGCTTGGATGTTAAATGTCGCTTAAAACGTATATTTGTATAACGCGGGAAAATATTTTGGCAAACAAAGTAGTCGGTTCGATGGTATGTTTAGCTTAAGTATAGGGATGTATTAATGAAAGGTTTAATTTCTGTCATTGATCATCAAATTGTACGGGGGATGGTAATTCCGGTGCCATTTTATAAAATAGTAGCTGTGCATATTTACGCTGGACTTTAGTGACCGTGCGCTGTCCACTGAGCTGATGTATGTCCCGAACGGTTGTTTCTGGACGGGGAGGACTCTCCCAGGGGCCCGTTAAAGATCGTCCCTTCAGGGGCCAGCGCAAATTTACCAGAAAGCATGTTTCTTATTCGGGTCGATGCACGAGTCCAAATAGGGCTCGATGGAATGTAATGTAACGTGATGACCAACTAAGGCCTCATCAATAATGTGAACATTAAATATGTTAAATATATTGATTTATTTTTGAAAATTTCTTTTCCAGTTCTTAAATTCTGTGAAGGGATTTCATATTTTACACATTTTTTTCGACGTTATATATTCGCTATATATTTTTAATATATGGAGATTTTCAACCATGGATTTTGCTGAATGTCGTGGGAACAGTTCATTAAATAGGCCTATAGTTAGAAAAATTTGTTAAATCTTTGCTCAGGATCGATTCGCTAAATTCTCCGGAATAACCGCGATAGTATATTTCTTAGGGTATAACGAATGAAACAATATTGGAGCGCGCGGTTTTGAGGGGCTGAAATTTATAAAATAACCGCAAGAGTTGGGGGCCTCGGTACGGCGGTCCCTTTCATCTGGCAAAGTTTGATGAATATCGTAAGTCGAAGGAGTTGGGAATTTATTACGGGACACATACCAGGGCCGGTCTAATTTAATAAGCTCCGTTTGGCTCAAGAATGCGGGTTCATGACTGGAGAAACCAATTCTTAGATGCCTCACAGATTTTCACTCTTTTATAACGTTTAAGCGAGTACTGGACATAAAAATGCTAAGGCACTGCATTTTAACAACGCATCAGGCTTTAGCGTCCCGGCACTGTAGTTGTATTCCATCAACACAGATATAGGATTGAATTTGATCAGTAAATATATTAAGGCTTTATTAATATTTCTACTGAGGGATTTCTATATTTGCGTTATTCAGTGAATTTGAACATTGTGAAGATTATGAATATGATTTTTTTGTTTCCTCAAGAGGTCAGCAAGAATGGAAATTCGGCACAGCCTCGAGTCACCAGGATTCATTATAGAGTCAGCGGCGGCGGCTTAATAAATGAGAAGGGAGGGCGGAGTGGTAGGCATTCGTCTTTATCGGATGGGTCGAATTCTCCCATTTCCTCCGACAGTGAAATCCGCGGCTTAATACGTGGTGGTGTTAATAACGCAGCCAGGTTGTTATAGGGCCGTATATAGCGTGGGAGAGTTCGGGGCTGATGTGCGATAACTCGCGGGGCCGCCCACTTTGCCACTGTTATTGCCTCGTCAACCCTGAAAAAAAGCCGGCCCCTAAACGTTATGGAGTTGGCGGAAATGGCCCGACGATACCATTCGGCGGCGGCGGCGGCGGCTCTCCTTCCCCGTCCTCAAAATTATGGGATCCAGTTTGAAAATCGTTTATATCTCCCCCGGTCGTGGACGAACACTCAGATTCGTAATTTTTCCCAATCGGACATTTCGGACCAGTTAAATCGTTTCTCGTAAATGGCCTCCAGTGGTATAAACAGGGCAAGGGAACCTTCTGCGAACCTGCTTTGTGTATACCCTATGAACGTCTCTTTATGTGACTTAAGTACATAAGATAAAACTGAGCACCACAAGTCACGCATATTAACATCGGAGAGCCTGCGAGAAGGTACATTTATAAAAATGGCGTCTACGTTTAATAAGAATATAACATTTAAAGAAAGATAACCTATTCGCGATTTAAAATCTATTTCTAGACGGGCAGATTATATAGCGCAAGATAAAAGTAATTATAAAAAATAATGATTTTTTTTTAATTGGGATCAAATAATTTTGTTGTGAAAATCATTTACAAATAACTCAGCATCGTACAAAGTTTGATCTTACAATCAAGTAGCAAGGGTAAATGATATATGCAACATACAAACAGAAGGAGACTTTATAGACGTTGGTCCACCTACTAGGAAGTAAATTTTGGTATTTTCGGAAGTTGACTTATTGTTATCTTATTGCTTACATACGATTCGGGCTTCAAGAATTCAAGATTGTACAATGTACCTGAGTTTTCTCCAAACGAAATAAAGTACAGCAATTCGTGATTTGAATTAAATTCATGAGGAGGTGGACGCGAGGAATCTCATAAAAAATAAATCCCTTCACAATGAATCATTTGTCAACCCATCTCCCGAGAGGATTTGACGCTTGCAATGGAATTAATCATGGAATGACTGAAAAAGTGGGAACCCTGACAGAGGAGCGGTTCGGCGGGTGGACTGGGGAAGGGTGGATTGAATAAGACTCTAATTGACTTCGAGGCTTTGTGAGTTGCGAGTCTTTCTTTAATAATAAGAAGTGCACTCAGAATTTTCGTTTCTGACTACTGAACAGCGTCAGATTTGTACTCGACACCTTTACAACTCGGTTATTTTTACCTTATTGATAAATCGATTTTACGTGTTTTACTGTTGCTATTTTGAAATCTTCAGTTTTCCGGTTAATGGGGCGAATTTTTTTATTTGGTCGCGTCAAGGAATAATTTAAAATGGATGGCATCGTGGGGACGTCACTGTGAACTGAACCCAGCGAATGGCGATGGTTAACGGAAGTGAGGCTGACTGTCTGTGACTTGTCAGGCGGCTTCGCGAGTTCGCCGTCTTTATTAATTAGAGGCGGATTCAGTTTGGTGTTGGGTGGTGGGTGGTGGGTGAGGGGTGAGGGTGCTGGGGACTTCACGGCGTGGCAGGAAGGGATGTCTCATTAAGTTAAAGTACGCTAAATATTTATTGGGGAGGAAGCGTGGTCGGCTGGCGCAGACTGAGAGATATAATGGCCCCGGGATCGGGTTAGGGGCCTGCCCCCTTCCGCCGCTCACAATGGCTCCCTGTCCTAATAATTGATTACCTCAGAGACAATATTACGTCTGCTAATTGTTGCGCATAAACTGCCTGAGGCACCAGCTACCCAGACCGAGCCGTCCACTCAAACCACACCGACCCCTTCACCATTCACCCGTCCGCATTTCCGTTTTTATCGATACCGTCAATTTTGAAATTGATAGTATTCGCTGAACGTGGATATTTCGCTCATACATATAAATACTGTTTTTATATTCAAAACTACGGTACTCAAGAAATGAAGAGGGCGATATGAGTCTTCCTATTTCAATTTACGCAATATTATTCATACAGCATCGAAAGAAATAAAAAAATAGTGGAGATTTATATTCAAAACTGTAATTTATATATACGTTTCTTCAAATGCTCTTCTGTCAAATATCCTGTTGACAGGCCTAATTAAACACCGAGAACACATTGGTATAGAACAAATGGAACTACCGACATTACATATTTTATAATAATTACTGATTAACCTCAGATCATCTAAATTAAAATGTTTATTTTATACAATGTTCGATTTAGGGAAACAGATGTTTAGATAACAAAAACCTAGGGTTTAGATAGCCAAACAATACAAATGTAAAACTGAACGGTTTATCCAGGGCGCATCCAGTTTTATAATTGGACCGTTTTAATTTCCGCCGGTTTCGAATTTTTCCCAGCCCGGGCCCTATAATGTTTCAACACAGTAATTCGTCGTTCGATTAGTTTAAGAAAAAAAGGGGAGCGATCCGGGCGGGGAATCGGCGGTTGAAGGGGAAACCGGGGTCGGGGTGAGGCGGAGCCCGGGGGCAGGCAAACCTGTCGGATTGAAATGAAACCAATTACAGAGGCTCCAGCCGCCCCCGCCGCCCGCACGGCCCAAACGCCCCCACACAGCCCCGGGGTCCCTACTATCATGTAATATATGTTATTCCACACACACACACACGCAACCTACCCCAGCCCCCACCATCGCTTTCAGGCCAGAATATCTCTCTCTCCCTCACACTCTCTCTCTCTCTCTCTCTCTCCCTCACTCTTTTGCTTTCTTTCTCTTTCTCTCTCCCTGAATTCATATATATATATATATATATATATATATATATATATATATATATATAGCCATATATATATAGGAAACTGGCCGTTCGACATTAACTCCAAGTTCGTCCATTCCATTAAATAGTGATTACGTTGGTCCAGGTTTGCTACCGCGAACAAATTAATCAACCACACAGAAATACAGAAGTATAAACGTAAAGTGAAGTACATGTGGAGTAAACATGCTCAAGTACTTTGTGAGTATTATTATACCGGGAACCGTAAGGTTCGGAATATTATCACCGTTTCATTTGTCCCCTTTGTTGTTCTTTTGGCGCCCTCATTTTCCCGTGTTTGGTTTCGCGCTTTACCGGTCCCGGATATTGGCATTCGAGTGAATGCGCAATAAAGATTTAAAACCGGCATTGTAATGTATATTAGAATACAAAGTCGGGTTGCGCAGTTCTTATTTATTTTATTGCAATGTTCTATTTCACTTATTTGTGATCCGGTGGCTAAGCGCGCGGGTGAGTGCGGCCGTGGATTTAATTGTCGCCATATATGGAACAGAACTGTGTGTGTTAAGATTAAGTATTGCAGCTCGGAAAGACGTACTTAATAGTGGACGTAAAAACTTACCGCTTCATTGGATAACCTGTATAATTTATTCAGTTTCTCGAAGGATTCATTTTCTGCCCGAGTTAATATAACAACGAGCAGGGGTTAACATACTAATTTTGTATGATATAACTTAATAAAAACGAATAAACAATCTTGCCAGCCCCGTGGCGGTTATATACGACATATGTAGTAATCTCAATCGCGGGTGAGCTGAGGGCTCGACTCGGTAGTAAAGCGCGATATACATACCGATATACATCACCTTTACAGTCCTCGAGGAAATATTCGGACCGAAATTGAAAGTTGTCAGATCGTGCAAATGGGCTACCTGAGTTGCACACGAATGCTCATCCCGGAGAGATCGACGCCCAGATATAATGCCTGGATGGGAACCATTAAACTGGAATAATGCCAATCGATAAGCCTGTATCAATAGATGGATGCTCCGTTTGCTTTCGTCGTAACCGAACACAACTCACAAGCACTAAATGCTCGCCGACATGCGATGCGTGGTCGTTGCCCCTGTGTTCATCGCGTCTGTTTCCTATCGATTATTTTTGAATGAGAACACATCCCCCTCCCCAGATGAATATATAACAAATTCTGACGCGTGAAGTGTTAACCAGCTCCAATAAAAGTACCATGACGTTAATGTAACGTCTAAGACAATAAACATAATAAACAAGCTATTAAAAGTTCATTTTTAAGGTTTTAGTCCGTATAATGGAACCCTTTATGGGCGTCGGTATATGACACGTCGTGTCTTTACTTTTTAAATATTGTATAATTAAAAACAAAACATTCTTAAGAAAATGCTTTCGTTCATTCCTTTTGTCAATTCCGGAAATTAAAAATGTGATAGAGGTTATCGACTGAACCCAGTAGGCAAAGTCCGTAATGGAACATTGGTGTTTAGGTAAACGGCGTTTAATTGATGCCCATGCCCCAACCATTAAGTGAACAGTGTGATATTGTGGCCACCGAACGGCAATCGATGTCAATGAGCAATAAATCTTTCCCCTTATGGATACCGCTCGCCTCGTTATTGCGTCCTCCAGTAGTAAATTATATGTCATACAGTCACACTTTAATGTTGTGAGAACGATGTTGAAGGAATTTAAAAACGTCGGATTTCTAGTTGAACTCCGATTTGTATTTTCATCGGACGGACATGATACGAATTCCATACTACCTACCTATTCCGTACTATCCTCATGAAGTCAGACAAATATCTAGTTTTTATAACTTGTTAATTATTGAATAATGACTTGTAATCGTATTTAACAGTATCCATTCCCCATCTTCAGACTACGTCCAAATTAAGAGAACTTCTGTTAATATCTATCGTAAATTAAGTTGGAAAAAATTCTGTTAACTGAACGTATCAGTATTAATGGTTCAGTATGATATAACAAAAATAGTAAGAGTACATTCAGTATAATGCTGAGAGAAAAATGTATTAAATGATACTTTCAGTCAAATTTATTTAATATTCAATAATTGGTAAACTCTTCCTACACTCATTTTAATGAGAAAATATCAGTTCTACATAAAATGGAATCCAATGTACGTCACGAATGGTTATAAAATTCATGATTTCCTTCATCATGTGAGGGTCAATTTCCAAGGTAGGTGTCCCAACAACGGATTCTCGTAGAATTTCGTTTATTAAATTTTTATATTTAACAAATGACCGCGCAGTTTATGCGTTGCATAAAGGGAGCTCGTAACAATTTTATCGCTCGTAAAATGTGTTCGGCGTTACCGTCTCTGCGTACAGTGTAGTTAGGAGATGCCGGCCGGATAAGGGCCCCGCCGATAGGCACCCTCATTGGCACCCGCCACATGAAGTCACTTATGTTTACCCCACCTCGCTTGCTTTCCCTCTTGTTTCAGGCGTCCCCTTATGAGGCGTCTTCGTGATGATTTCGCGTTTCGCCCTCCACCACTCGAACGTATAATTACGACCGGCGAAATAAAATTAGGAAAATTGTTAACGAAGTACGAAGCCGGTATTTCGGCGAAGTACAGTAAACAAGGGGGCATTAATAGATTTATACCATATCTAGTAAAAACAACAGGAATACTTCTGTATTCATCCAAGGTTCATTTTTATTTGTAATAACAAGGTGAACAATTTAACCTGCTTAATAATGTCAGTGCGTTATATCGTTATATGTTTCAGCTCCAAAAGTCCGTGGAATGAGTAGATTTGTAATGATATTTTTTAAATAATTACTTTTGATCATAAGAATTGCAATGGTTGCCACAAATCTAGTACAGACAGAACCAGATTGAACCCCAGTTCTTTTAACTTAGTGAGGACAGGAACTGTATTCATCGCAGGCTAAAAAGTAGCCCCAGCTAGATTTGACAATTCGTCCCGAAGATATTAAGACATTCCCCTAAGTTTCACTGAATTCGTTATTCATGGCTGCCGCAACGTTGCCGGACGTTGTTTAAAGGAACTTATCATGACCCGAAGGCGATTTCTACAAGTAATAAATTATCGTGAGCAAAAATTAAGATAGAAGATTTCGAATTTTACGTCGAGATTTCTATTCGCGACCCATTTTTGCTCGGAACGGAGTCAAAGTTTCCTCTTCGGTACGGGTTCGTGCGAAATGATTCGACCAATTTATGTTTCCGAATTCAGATCGGAGAGAGGGGGAGAATTCATACGTTGTTAAGAGGGGAGCGAGGGATGACGAGGACGAGGACGAGGGTGAGGTGTGATCGATGGCGGGGCGCGCCTCACCGTCGGCCTGTTTCTGCCAACCGCCCCACGGAAAAGATGGCAACACTCCCTCCTTCCGCCACCCTCCCTTTTATCACTCTCTCTCTCTCTCTCTATCCCTCCCTCTTTCCCTCTCTCCCTCTCAGCTCGGCCGCACTTCCCGCGAGACCGGTGTACTACTAGAAGGAGGCCTAGGGGCGGGCGGGGCGGCGGGAGCGTCGCTCTGTTTGCCTACGTGCCTTATCCAGAACAGGCCGGGATTCCGCCCCCGTCCACGGGGCATGGCCCCCTCCCCCTCCTGCCCTCAGCTCCCTCACAAACACAAGAAGGACGATGAAGATTGATCACTCGGCTCGGATCGGCCCCCACCGCCGACACACGTACAGTCCCAATCGACCTTAGACCCGCTCTATACCACATCACCCTCATTTTAATGCGCCCTTTTTTAGGCGGCGATACATATCTGTCTGAGGTTTCTTCGTCGGGGCAGCATTCGAAATAATTGAAACGATTAAAAAATAACTGCGACGTTTCGAAGGTGAGTGCGACCCATCTACCGCAAACACGTTAGTCAAACAAGTCACTACACACTTCCGTCATGGGCTATGTAGGGGGAATGATTTCCGGAGACACTTCTAATTCGAATATCCTATAACTGAGGACGACAGTTCTGAGATTTATAGCCGCAACATTTATTTGATCGACAAGGCGAAAAGGGGCGATAGGGATAAATTAAAACTATTTAAAAATCACTTCGAGCATTTGGAATAAAATTCTAACCACCTATCTTGTCAAAGTCGAAAATGTATGCGAAACCGTCGTGTACATTTTATTTAAGTATACTGATAACAATGAGGGGAAACCGAAAGGCTCAAAACGAAACAATGAGGACATGCCGCGAATATTACGTATTGTTAACGCCGTATTACCGACTATATTGTCCTTTTGTAATTAATCGCGATAAAGTCACATTATGTATTTATACGAAATATTTCTATTATTAGGCGGGAAATAATTTTTTATAATTTTTATATCGGTAAACTATTAGAGAAATGTTTAAATACGCGTAGGGACTAACCTCAGGTTTGCTTTGGTTTGGGAGTGGGTTCAGTAGAGTGAAGAGAATCTTAGATTTGCGGTGGATAAACCAATAACGGAGGTCGGGCTAAAGCAAGCGAGGTGGCCACATCTACACAGCTACAAACGGAATATCTAAGCGGAGTCGGGGAGCCTCGCCTGGCGTCAACCCGGGGGGCTTAGACCTCCTGTTGACGACTCACATCGCTCCGCTTCCTTTTATATAAAATTCATCGCCCTCTGTTACCTTTTTCTCGCGCTGACGCGTGGCTTCACGCCGATTTATATCGAAACGTTCGACAAATTTTTAAACGATCTATTCGATTTTACTTTCGTATACATTTTACACGCGTAGAAAAAAAATTGGTTGGTAATTTCATCCAGTGAACAAAATTAGTGCAACGTAAATATCAATGCGCGTAATATTTTATACTTAAAACTAATGCCGTTAGCACGGCATTCCAGTTTCTACAGGAGGACCACCGTAGAAACATATTGCTATGAGTTATATACTCGGGACTCGGCGGCCCGTAACGCTAAAATACATCCCCCGAACCAACAAATATTACCAAAATATTACAAAAAGAATCTCCGTCAGCGAATCATCCATCGTTCACGGGAACAAAATGGAATCGGTGTTGAGCCGTACAGAAAGCCGCTGTATGGCAGTGACGGGTTAATTAATAATCGGAAACTCAGCCCGTATGTGAATAGGCGGCAGGGGGCCAGAATAGGGCCTAACGAATATAGGGAGGGCGGGAATTCCAGCGGATGGGGACGCCTCTGGAATAAGGGCAAACTCTTCTCCCGTGTGAATGAGAGAGCTGTGGGCGGGGGGGGTACCCTCGTGTAAATTAACTTTCGCCAGTTTGCTCCGTAAGACATCGGTCGGTGGAGAGGGCCCGGGGAAGCGATGAAGGCGGGGCCGGAGGGGAAGCCGAGTGTGTACTTAATACACTAATAACAAGACTAATCCGAGCCCGGACGCGAGCGGAGTTCGGGGCGCGCGCACGCACCGGTCGGTGAACGAGCGTGTAAACAGTGGAGCCCGAATTAACTATGCATAGTTGAAGCCCGTGTTTATCCTGACTACCGCCAAGCCCACTATTCCCTCCTCCTCTAGGCTAGGACTTCCGATCCCGTGTCTATACCACTTATGGCCGGTGCCAGGACTCATTAGATACGTCAAACCGTGTATTGATAAGTCCCGCCTTAGTCTCGCGCTTCCTCTCCTCTTGGGCCATAGCGTTTCAACTGTACAGCGTTCGTAATGTAATCGGTTACGATTGTCCTTTATTTTGGAGGACACTCTCCTTCTTCTATATCTTAGTGACAACTCAAATAGTGGCTTCCGCCTTTCCTTTCGTGGATTCTTAAGAGGATCGTTTGAGTATCGCCTATTGAAAGGGAATAATCCCCGAATACTGGCGCATCTTCCGAACACATTGAGACTCACAGAACAGCGGGTATTACTGTACGTATCAAAGCGCGTATTGATTAACGAACGGGGCCATATATCTCCTCCGAGGAATCGGAAACACGGATAGGCACGAATCTCGGGTTAATCACCAGAGTAAGGATTCCGTCTTTGATTCATTAACTGTAAACATCTCCACAAGATCGGACTGAAGGTTCGCTGCTCACTCTAACAAGCAATTACAGCAGCCGTTACCGATTGTAAGCGATACGATCGGGTGTGATTTACCAGTCAGAAAACTGGCAATTAACGTCAAACTATTAATTACCGATGAATTCGAATAATAGTAAGAGTAAAATTAAATTGTATACCACGAAGTAGAGATGAAAAGTTTATTTCGGATCGGAAAAATAACCGAGGGATTCAGGGTACACTGAGGGAACGGTGCCTTTATCTAATCGAAGAGAGTCGGTATTTAGGCCGGTGAGGTAATCATTCCGGCTTACTGCCCAAATCACACCGTTGTCGCGGGAAGAATCGAACGTCTGCGCGGAGTCTAATTTCGGGCCGGATAATACCACTCATTAACGCCGGTCTTTAACAAAAGGGGACAGAGGAGGTGGGCGTTGAGAAACCGAGCTCTCTCCAATAACCGGTCGACCGGAAACCGAATTACTCCTCCGCCCGGCCGGGAATACAATCTGCGGACCCGATCTATCTCGGATGTTTGTGGTCGCATGCCTTCCCATAATGGACATTCACACCTTCACCACCGTCACGGACACAATATTAAAGCGCACCTTCACTCTAATGTAAATGTCCGACTATCACGGTTGATAGGTGAAAATAAATAACTACTTGTTCAATAAATCAACATAACGTAAGTAAGAATATGATAATTATAAAAATATTTGCTGCTTGAAATTATTATAATAATTATTGCCAGAATATCCCCTGAGATACTTGAAATGTGTTAAGGATAGAATGGTGACCGTATACCCTTCTACTGCCTGCATCGTAGTTGGAAGATGTGCAAATTTAGAAAGGGAGAAACAAGGGGAGAAGTGTGAGGTCGGCGGAGTGTCGTCACCGGGTATCGAATTGTGATGGGATCCGTGACTGGGTAAGTAAGAAAAGAGGAGTGGTAGGAGGGTACATGGCCGGTTGGGCGGCGAGCGGTGGACGGGGGAGGCCTCCCGGAGGACACCCGCAGGGGCCCTGTTTGGACAACTCCCCCCAACTTTGGGGCTCTAAAGTTGGCGGAACCGTCTCACCCACCCCCAATAAGGACCTCCCGCTACTCTTCAAGATTAACTTCTATCGACAGGAACGCTCTTTGTAAAACTCTCCTGTCAACATTTACCACCGGACCACTCCATTACTTCTCGCCCATTCAATTCCAGCCGGGACCTAATTCATTTGAGAGATATGGGAACATAGGGAAGACGACGTGACTGCTATGTACGACGCTACTGAGTAAAAAGCATTTTTGCGTCATTCGTGGCAACATGTATTCGAGAAAAAAAGGTGGCTCGCGAAGGTCGTAGGCAAACGTATCGGAGAAAATATAATAGAAACGAACTCAATAAGACAAGACCTATCGTTACGTGAAAAATATTTTCTTTTTATGTTATATAATCTGATTAGTTGATATATACTCGTCCTAGCACCATTGTCCTTTGGTCTGCAATACACTGTAACATGATGTGTTGGGACATATTTTTAAGCCATGAGACTTATTCAATTCCTGATCGAAACTAATTCCCGAATGTTACTGGCCCGTTATATTTGAAAAAAAGGAAAGTAAACTTCAGCCGACGATGAACGATGAAAAACGAGCGAGGGCGTTGAAATAGAGAGAGGGAGAGCAGCAAAACTGCGTAAAAAGTGCAAATTAAAATACACCTCCTCCCCATTTTGATAAAACGGACAGCCCCTGGCCCTGGCACTCTGATATTAAGCTGTGTTCGGGGTTGGTAGTAGGAGATTCTGACCATAGTATCACATGAAGAAATCCCGTACCTTCTTAAAAATTCGCTAAATTTATATTTGATGCATCGATTTAATTATTATTTTTCTTTCCTTTTTGGTTTCATGTAATTAGTTGGTAGCCATAATTAATTATTTCATTGTGTTTATTATTAATCCTGCTGAAGGATAGGACACTGCAAGCCGTAGGCAGGCACAGGGGCCTTGAGATATATCTGTTCCGTCAATAAATGATAAAGAAATAATAGATTTTGGAAATACATTTTTACGGCCGGTGGAGCAGACCTGAGCGAAACGGGTACCCGAAATTAGAGGTTTAGCCCGGAGATAAGAGCGGAATTTATAAGAGCGGCGGGAAAAGGACGTTCATCGTCAACGTCCCCTGTAATAAACTTTTTTATTATTATGCGGCGTTCTGGGGCGTGCATATATGACTACTGCTAAATGTTACTGTACGGAACCGGGCGTCGATAATAACACGAGTACGTGACCCGTGGAAGGAACTCGGTGAGATGAATTTCTACCGTCCGCCATAAAAGAGAGATGAACAAACCCTTCGGAGGGCGTACGATGAATTCCTAATTGTCGTCCCTTTTCAATACTTTCCCTGCGTTTCTAAAATAAAAATCGATTGTATAAATCATACATTTGACCGTAGCCTGCTCCCAATGTAAAAAAAATTTATTCCTCAGGGCGCCCTGTTATAAATACAAACTTTTTACATCGAGCTATTAGTTATCGAGAACCCGATTAAAAATAATGAGAAGTCCGTCTACTTTTTTCTGGTTTATTCGGTATAGATTAAGGGGAAAATATGTAACTGCAAACTTATAAAATTGTTACAAATAATATCATCTAACTCCAAATATAATTTATACTTGGGAGTAATTAATTTTTAAATTGCAGTACCCTATTAAGTTTTGCAACAATAGGGGAGCAAAATGAATTGAGTAGAACGTATTACATAACACTCCTTCCGTTTTGCGTTAATTATCTACTCGTCGATGTCAAGATCTTACATAATAACCCTAATTGGACGCTTGTTTAAATCGAGCAAAAATAAAATAAACTGCCTAAGGTTTATAAAAAGCAATTCTTTATTGCATAATTTTCTATCTAATTAGGTGGAAAGGGATATTATTTGAATTACAATTAGTTATTATAAAGAAATGGATTAATAATATTAGAACCATCGCGAAGAAAGTTAAATTTATTTTACGTAAGTAAATGCAAAATAGCGCAGTCGAGTGCTTTTGGTCCGAAGCTTCAGAATTAACTGGGGTTACTAATCAAAGTGATAATTTCTAAATATAGTTTTTCCGGTATATAGTTAGTAGTAAACATATTGAAAAATATTTTAAATAAAACATAAAAGGTATAATATTAAGGCGTGAAATAAAATTACTTTTCGAAGATACTGAGCAACGACTTTTCGGACTAGGAGTTACTGCGAGTTACAAAAACTTGCACGTACCACAAGGGGAGGAAGTGCTCTGTTGCTCTGTATAAAAGAGCGAAAGGATTCCGGCAAAAAACCTCGTGTAAAAGTATTTACTTTCCTTTTTTCACCGGGCTGTCTCTTTTCCAACCTTCTTCTCCTATTGGAACCTGCCGAGAGCAAATAGTTTTAGCCCCATTCACCGTTTTCCACGGCCCGTGTCCGAATATTAAAGTAAACGTTTCCACCCACGAGCTTATCAAACGATTCCCCGCATTAATATTTCGTATAACTATCCATTGGACTTGCATTAGGATAATGAGATCGCTGAAATTACCTTAATTAATTAACCGGGATCGAGTTGAATTTTCTATTTATCCTAACCCTCATTTAAAAATAGTCAATTAGTCACTCGAAAACCGATAAAAGAAACTTCCGGTATAACTGCCGTACACAGAAGGATACATAATTTAAATATCATCACTATTGCGATCTTTTGTATCCATTATTAGGACCATTAAGGCCATTACATCAGTGACCATTTCATTCCTGGAATCTATGTATACACCATTTACATATACTATGTACATATTTAAATATCCGAAGATGACTGTCGGGGGCCGAGTGCAAGTTTCTCCTTCGCCCAGTTCCCTGGAAACGAAAATTAAAGGCAGGGCTCATTGGCCGGCATCCCCTTTTCCCACCCCATCGGGAATCCCGCCGTAATTGATATAGCCTCAAATTAACTCTAATAAGATAATAGGCTTAAATAATGGTTGGTCGGGTGCTTGTGGGCTCCTCTTGGTAATTAATTTTTCAATTCCTGCCTCCCGAAAATTGTTTAAACGTGAGGTGTAAACCGCGGCTTTATGTCGGAGGGGTCTTGTCTCTAAACTTTTCCTGCAGTCGGAATACCAAGGACGGTTACCGGTATGCCAATAACGCGATAATAACTGCGACAAGGTTGCACGAGATTAATGGGCTACATGGCTACAAGTGTGGACAGGAACCCCGACCGATCTATCGGCCCGACCTTCGGCCGAGCCCAGAAGTCACCTCTTCGGCGTTCTCTGTGAACCGTCTTCCTCGATGAGGCCTGTAAACCGGCATAATGTTAGCAATGCAAATGCAATATGTTTAATTACAATAAGGGGTGGGGCCGGTCGGGGGAAGGTCGTTGCCGACGAAGGAGTAATCAAGGCACACCTGGTGTCTGAGAGAGAGCGCCGGCAATTACTGTCACCTGATCTCCGGGGCTCTTGCATTAAACATTGTGGCTAATTCGGGCGATGAGTGGCCGGGAGGAGGGGCGAGCCAATCTAACGGTGGGGGAGCGTTGGCCCGCGGGGAGGACGGGGACGGCCTTCCCCGGGGACCCTTCCCTACTCACCTAATCGCTGAAATTAATTAATCCGGGGTCTTCTCCCGAATCGCTCTCTGTCCCACTCACGGTGACCCGCTCGCTTTAATTTAATGCTCGGACGGGCAACGTAATCCCTGGCCCCGCCTTTGTGCGCTTACCTCCCTTCCACCGTTCGTCCCCATTAAGTTTCTTCGTCTTATTAAGACTACTCCCACCCTCCCCGCCCACCGTCGACGGAGTCTCCTGTCCTCAACCTACAACCTCGTCAACGCTCCTCCCTTAAATCCGGAGATCAATGCCCCGCCTTTGCTTACTTTTTTCCTATTCATTCCGCATTCGTAGACATTTCAATGCGGCCCCAACGGGCCTTCACGGGGACGGTAGTCCTTAGGTGTCCACTAATGACACCTTACAACTTGCGAAGGCTGTTTAGTGTTATACGTTTGCGCGTATTGTTTTAATATTCAGAGTGCAGTTAATGTGGGCCGATACCATACCTCTATAACAGCATAGCGCCGCATTCGGGAAACCTTGTGATTGATGTATGTCGTCCTTAAAATATTTGATGCCACACAGGTGGTATTGATTGCAGTTAAAAAAATCATTAAAAATTGCAGAGACGTGCGATAAGTTCCCAACTCTAAAGTAAATACAATGTTTGAAGTCATATTTCGGTTGTAACCTATCGGAAGTGTAAACGTGTATTATTATTAATTATTACGCGATTACTTTATAAACGGTATTTTTCGAGCGATTGGTAACATTTATATCTGTAGTTTCGATGAACAGCTACAGACTTTTTTCCCTTCCAGCTTTGTCTTAGTAAGGACTACGCAATTGTGCAACAGGTGATCTCAATCTCCGGCACGCACTCTGACACATCTGTTTTAAAGTTGCATGACACCCCCGCTCGTTCGCTAGTCGGCCCCTCGTTGCGCATTTACCAACGCTTGAACTCAAGGACCAGGGGGCCCTGTAACGAAGTCCATTTTAAAATTACTCAGGCCACGAACATTTTAAGTCGTATTCTACTTTTATTTCTCGACTGATTTGTTTGTAAGACTAATAGGTCATAATAGAGATACTACTATTTTCTAAAAGGAAAATTAAACGGTAGATTGTAGTATCGTTACAACGATTTTACTACGTCGTTAGCATAGTTTCTCAATAACCTCCCGGTGAAGTGGGAGTGTGAAATTCAATTCATGGGGTTCAGGAGAAGTGGAACGATTTATCAAATAACGCGGCGAATAAGTTTCTTAACCTAATTCTGCTTAGTACGGGAGGAGTCGGGCGGGGGTGGGGGGTCCGTCTCTTTCGCTTTCTCCGGGCGGCCCTCTCCATTCTCGGGCGACACTCGGAAGGAGGATAAAGCCGGCGATGTCGGGCTAGGCGGGGGGTGTGCTACTAGAAGAGCTTGTGGACGTCACGACTGCATATGACAGGTAGGAGTGAGCCTCAAGCAGAAGGTTTCCGAACATCATTCCCCCTCCCCCGGGCGCTAAAAGAGGGTTAGTTATTCCCGGTCACGCGTCCCGGGGGAGCACGCACGGTCGATGGGGACGTGCCTCTTCGCGGTCCCTCTCACGACAGAACGTACGGCGGTGACTGAGGCGGGGTTGAGGTGGCGGTGGCGGGGGTGGGTGGGGTGATGGGTGTCGGGGAGAGTGCGGGGTGGATGCGTTGGGGCATCGACCCGCGCCCTCTTTCGGAAGGTCCGCGCCGCCTTTTATTTCCGGCCGCCTTATAACCGAGCCGGCCGCCGGCCCATAGATTCCCCCAAACCCCACCCACACCACCAAAATGTATCCCGGAGAAAACGCCGAAGACGAAGGGAACGTGAGGGGAATAATACGCCACGAATAATAATTTTACAGCGCTCCAACCCCCCCCCCACCCTTGGCCTACCCCCAGTTTTACGCCTCCGAATAAACTCCCAAATACATTTTTATTCCTATCCGGCGTCTAATAGAATTCCGGCGTTAACGTCAATTTCCTCCTACATTGCCAGCCTAACGAAGTAAGGGAGAACCTATTTTCCTTTTCGGTATTTTCTTTTTAATTGTCAATTTATTAATTACGCATATATACTTCGAATGTATTGCTAAACCACAGACTGGGCGACTGGTTTACAAAAAGTTAGGTCCATTTCCTTTTGGTGCTGGGTACATTATTTGAGTTGATTTCGTCGATTCTGACCAATGACCTGTACCCCTTTCTCATGAATACTACACAATACAAGCGGATCCCCGTCGGTGAAACACAAATGCCGTACTGCACTTTCATTGGAAACATTTAATTAACCACTCGTGACGAATCGTATTTTCCTCGAAATTTACGAGTCACCGCTTTGCCCTAATGGAAAGTATACAAAAAAAACAAGAATTCCCGTAATGTTTAAAACGCTGAGCGATCCGACCCCTGTTTGGTTTGTTTAATGAGTTATTACTATAGACGGGCCCGATCCAACAGCGATAAACATTTTTGTGTGGCGAGGGCGCTGCAACCAAAACACTTGTCGTGGCCCGTGTTAATGAGGCCGGGAGGGAGGGTGAACGTGCGCGCGACACGCCCCACCACCACCCCAACCCCATCAGTGCTAATGTCCCACCGCCAATTCTCTCTTTCGCGTTTTCAAAACCAACGCCCCACACTAGTGTAAATACAACTGGACAAAATGACTATACCTACCCTCCGACCGAGGCATCGCAAATGGTAGCTTCCAATTTGTATTATGCCGTGTGCGAAGGCTAAACTTCCCCCTCTACCTATTTCAGTACTCGCCCGTCCCATTCTCCGATTTAATAGTGATCTCGCGTCATTAAGATTAATCGAATGGAATGGGTGGAAACAACTTTTCATCGGGATAGCTAGTTTAACCGGAACCCTACAGCTCATTATAACACCGGTAAAATCATTGGTGATAGAAACGCGAATAAAATTTAAAGCTCCGACATTAATTTGCATACGGTATAATATATTTAAGGGAAATTAGTTTGGATTTACCTCCACTCGCAGGTTTTATATATTAGGATGAACACGAAAAGTAAGTTTGTCCCAAAAATAAAATTCGCTCCGCCGTGTCACGCAACAAGTAATTCGGTAACATAAATTTAACTTAATATTCGCGGTAATCGAAGGACCGTTAGCTGCCGCGAATTCGACCGTAAATTTCGGTGACCGAAAGGCGGGCAAAGCACTAAGAAGTCTGGCGGAGGAAGAGGCGGGGTAACGCTCAAAGTACTAAGTACACCGAGCCCCGGGCGGTTAATGTATTCTATAAGACGATGAAAGCCTTCTTTTAATTAGCTTTAACCTTTTACCCGGGGAAGGGCGGATGAAGCCGGCCAAGTTTGGCCGCCGTCGGGGCGGGCCGAGTACAGAGGAGGAGGCGTGATTGGAGTCGGCTTCTTTCCCTTTGATCAGGAGGGCCGCCATCGGCCCCTCCCGCCTACCGGAGTTAGCATTGACTTTGGAAATTGAATCAGGGCATTAATCTCCTCGCCCGCCTCTTTATTGTGCCCCCGCCCCAGCCATCGCTTTCATTATATACCCCGCACGACGTCGACATCGTCAGGCCTAAGCGCCCGCTCGATATCGCCTCGGGCTCTCCCTCCCTCTAAGAAAGTAGAGGACGGCACTAGCATGAACGTTACGCGTTACGTTCCCCGTCCCCTTAGGCTCCGCCTCTTACATTTACAGGTTTTATTAGGAAACACCCTTGAACTTCAGACGACCCCATATTGCCTCCATCGGCTATCAACGGAATTTACTACAAATTTTCGGATTAAAACTACAGAATCTATTCTCCGATCTCCGGGGTAATGATATATAAAGGAATACACGCAATGAATAATACACGAGATAGGTGCAGTGACCTATTATATTTCCGTAGTAGCAACACAGAGGCCGACATCAGGGGTTTCAGTACATTTGAAGGTACATTTGAAAATGATCACCTTTATGAAAAGGAAGAAGATAGAAACGTAAACCCTACTCGATCGTGACGTATCGCTTTACAAAAAAGGACCACTTAGGTAAAATAAGGCGTGAGAAGCGTACAAATCATGCGTGAACGGAAATTAATACATTTGCGTTAATGAATTTCGGGCGGGCCGAAATCTTGGTAGATATGAACGGTCGCGAAAGGTAAAATAAATTCTCCGCGCTCATTTTCCGCAAAATGTTCTATCGCCTACGCAATCGACCTACCGAACATTTCTGAAATTCTATTTTTCGTAGTCCCGGCGCGTTTTCATTTTCGGAGAAAGCGAAGGAAAATATCCTCCAATTAGGGTTGGCGCAATACACCGGAATCATTTATACGCCGGTAAAGGTTGTTTGAGGAATCGCAATTTGACTTAGCGGGGAACCGAGGAGCGGGGCGCGGGACCGCCCCAACGAAACGACTTGAAATATTAACTGTTATTTGCTCCGCCGTTCGTAATATAAGTGAATAAAGCGTGTGAACAGACCGTATCTCGTACGCCTCATATATTATTCAGGCTCTTTTATGCCGGGCGATACGTTCTCCCCCCTCGGCGAAAAACGGAGAAAAAAAAGGGAAAGGGTCGCATGAAGAGAAAGTACGAGACATAAAGTTGAAACTCAATGGTGTTGGGGTTGGATCGAAGAGGGGGGGGGGGCTAATTAGATTTTAAAGCAAAAGTGCCCACATTTTTTATAGCCGACTGCTGGTGCCGGCCGATCGGATTCAAGCCGGTTCCTATTAATTCCGCAACGGGACCACTAGATAAAAATGTATCCACTGCTTAGATTGAAATGAACCGCTTCGAAGCGAAATCAAAACAATGAATTTAACTAAAACACGTTTATGAAACTACAGTTTGGAGCCAATTGAGATCCCAGAGAGCTGTCCTATGTGGATTCAATATGAAAATTAATTCTATTTTCCTTGAACTTATTAATTTGTATCCTTTTATCTATCAAAAATAAACCGAAAGTCTATTTCCGTAATGGTTTCCGGCTATTTAATGATCGCAAAATTTTTAATTGTTAAAAATCACTATAAGAAACAGGTCAACAATCGGGTTTCACCGATTAATATTTTGAGTTCGGTTTTACGATACTCCGACCGACTTCTCGTCCTAATGAAGTAAGTTTGGTGACGGAAGGCGGTTAAAGAAGAAGAAGAACTAAGACGTTAGGGGAAGGGGTTTATAAAACGTATCAGTTCTGTTTATTTTCGCCGTTAAATTAAGAAGAGGGAGAACTTGTAAAGTGAATTTCTTGTCCCCCTCCCTACCATCAGATTTCAAATATTAGTTCGGCCATGGTCCTGGTCTAGTGGCCAAGTTTGTTCCGGACGCATGCGCCTGCCCCTCCTCACGGCCGATGATAGAAGCATAGCTGTGCAGCTGGCAATGAATGGGCCGAGCCCAGCGAGTTCTACGCCTTCTACGTCTTCTAAAACGATCGTATGTGTGAAACTTAATCTTAACGGAAGAATTCAATGAAATATTTAGGGATGGAATACGGTCAAATTCGCCATTGAAATAAATATTTCTACTCAACCTGCACCTGTTATTCAATAACCACTCAAAATTGGATAGTGGTAACATATTCATAATATAATGGCTAATTCGGACGATTTTGATTACACATCATTCGCAATTCATCAAATCTCGTAAGAGAACCCTTCTAGCCCACTTATGTCCTGTTAATAATACCTAATCCCTCAATATTATGAATTATAAAAGTTACAAACATAATCTCCATTATGTTATTATGCCATAAGTATAATTCACACAGTTTTATACCAGATAAACATAATATAACTCTATATTATGTTATATTATGACTTGGAAACAGAAACAATTTCCTGGAATCTGTGTAATTTTCCTTATTTCTTAACAAGTAAGGACAATGACTCAGTTCTGCATTCATTTACTTCACCCTTCTTTCAAATTTTTCTTTAAAATCAGATGTCGCTATGTGCCTAATTAGTACGTGAAGTATAATATATTATCTCAAATTTGGCAAGGTGTTCGTCAGTTTCTTCTGTTGTCAGTAGCAGTGCTGTCAGAAGGCACCCGACATGCAACCGACGTTGGCGTCTGTACGTAACTGAACAATTCTACGGTAGATGGCGAGAAGCCGAAACCGGTCGAGCATAAGAGGAAAGGAGTGAGTGAAGACAAAAGTGGGCAAGAATGATGATATTATTATCATATGAAAATAGGGGTGGGGGTGTCGGGTGCCTGTACAGGGATATAGGGAGTGAGTAGTGCGGTAATTGTCGGCGGCGGCGGCCACCATTATGGGGCAGGGCCTGGGTGCCGGAGTGGGAGGGAGAAGGAGCGAGCGAGCTAGGACAGAGCGAGCGTGAGCGAGGGAGAGGGGGCCCCAGAGTGCCAGTTTGGGTTTTATTTTGCTTAAGAAGAACTGGGTCACGGGTGGTGCGCCTGCGCCGGGGGCGTGCCCCACCACGTGCTCCGGTTAACCCCCCGCAGCCCCTCCAACCCCGCCACCAACCACCGACAAATATCCTCACTCCCCCTTCCGACCCAAAACATAAAAAAAATTAATATTATATCGCCCCGTTGAGGTCCGGCTTTAAATTCCAAACGCCCGTTTATCAATCGGTGGCCTCGCCGGGGTCGGCGCCCGCCCTATTACCGACCCCCGGGCCTTAAACCACCCCATTCAAAATGGCCGGTCACCTAACCTTCTCTTTCCTATCAATGGAAGGCATGAATGGAAAACATAAATTCTTTGAGAATTATTTAAAACATAAATAATTGAATGTATTATTTGAAACTACGTACTGTCAGCATCGTCAATCACTAGCGAAGGGAACGATTTCCTTTCCGCAGAAATGGTTCGTTCAAATTCCTACCGAGTTAACATCGACAGTGGACAAATATTCTCCTCAACTACTAGAAAACATTTCGCATTATGCGGAAAACCCAGACCGAATTAACTCCCAAACTAAAAACTAAGATGTGATAGAAAATCAAAATTGACGATTGGTGTTATACTAATGAACGTTGTTCAAATTATAGCTGAAGCTATTTTATCGTGCATCTAATTATTAACCCTGCTACTGGAAGTTCAATATAAAATTTGAATCAATAAATGAATGAAAAATTACTGTTTTGCCGCCGGAAATCAAATTCGACCCAGGTTAAGTAAATTGATTAAGACTGCATCTCAAATAATGACTACTGAACAAAATATACACTTCACTTTGGCATTAAATTTAGTCTCAAAACTCATTAAATAATATAGCACGAATAATTTTTGTTCAGTGGTTTATTTTACTGTTCAGGAACAAAAGTGCCGCAGTGCAGACGATTAATGCAAACATTACTGATGTCAATTGTTTATTTTATATTACGAATTCAGCTCGATCCAAATCCAATTATTTTGACTGAAACAAAAATATGACCCGTACATCGAGTTCAACAATATAAATTGCGCAACAGTTTAGTTTATGACAATTTAAATACCTTCGTTGACTATTGATCGATAGTCTGGATATTCGATAATACAATTTACCTTGTGGATATATTGATAATACTAGAATCATCCTAACGGAAAATCTGCGCAAATTAAAATGCTCTGTCGCTGGCTGACTCTAATCGAGTGTGCCATTAATTTCTCGTTATAAAGTGACACGAAATAGCCGTTTATTAATTGTATTAATAATTGCAGTTTGATGATGAGCCGGGCTCGAGCCAAAGTTTGCCGCTTGCAGGGCAAAACTGAATTGAATGTATAAAATATAGAAATGAATAATGAATGAGGTCGATGAAAAGAGTTTTGCGCTCGTTGCTCCAAACCAAAGGTTGGGAAACTTATCACAAGTATTCAACAGTTGTTCCCAGTTATTCCCTCTTGTTATGAATATACTTATTAAGTACGAAGCGCGGTATCAACTAATCACTAACCGTTTGATACATCCCAAAAGCGATGTAAAAGTGTCCGGCAATTCTTAATCCAGCAACTTTATTATTGTAACGCATTATCCACAAATAATATATATTAGGACCATTGCGACACTAATATTAGAGTAATTTTTGTACTCCCCTGCAATATATCTGTATATAATTATTCACACTGTATTTAACTCATTTTCTAGTACCAATATATAAAGTATATATGGTCAATATTTAATTGACAGTTTTATGAAATTTTTTCAGCAACCAATTTGTGTTTTAAGACTGTCATAAAACTATAGTACGACCTCCAGGAACACTTCCAATATATTGAAAAATAAATGTTCCGGAATATAGAAAAATAATGAGGGAATAGGGTGTACGTTATGGTGGATGCATAGGGCGTCATAACTGGACCAAGTGGGCGGCGGCGGCCGTAATAACGCGTCCTGTCCAGGGTTTATATCAACCCCCACATCGCGCAGCGCCTTCGAGCCGAACTCTATTACCAACCGGCCTGAGATTTAGTCGAAAACAACTAACCCACTAGCCTTATCCCATCGTAAAAGTCCAAAGCGTAACACCACCTGTTCTTCGCTCTGAGTGTCAACGCCTGTCTTTCAGCAATTGCACCTCTCCCGAAAATTACAGCCGAACGCTCATAACGGGGAGTGACAAATATGAACAGTGCTTTACTCATTCAATTTCAATTTATTTTTCCCTAAATTGAATAAAACTGCTCGAAACCTGGTGAACAATTCTGGTGACTTGAATCATATTTCGAGAAAAATTTCGTAACGATTATTTATGACAGGGAATGAAACTCGGATGGGGGATGAGTTGTGAAAGACCTCGACTGGCAAGTCTTTCATTTCTGTTAAAAAGAAAACGGAATTGTTGTATTAAAAATCCTCCTCGATAACCGACACAATAAATTTGATAAAGCGACTCATGGTTATCATATAAAGGGGAGGGACTGGAAACAGTTGGGGTTGAGGCGTTTTATCAATGGCCCCCCTCGAGCGTTTAACGACGGCATAATTCAACCGAAAACCTAGGGGTGGAATTTAAAAAGTGGCCTCGTATTAGCTGTCTGAAATATGCAGATTACAAGGAACAGTGTATTTTTTTTATTTATTTTTTTTTATGAAATGTATGTAAAATAGATGTAAAATAAGAGCTCGGAGGAATACTTAAGATGTTTAGAACTAGGGTAGTTGAGTAAGCAAGCGTCCATTTAAACCTCCCCTTGCGGACGGCCTAATCTAACCGTACTTTTAAAGTAAAATTCGAGGCAATCATTAGGTAAATATTATTTTAAAATACGACTCGGCCCCGCCACAAAGAATGGAAAAAGAATTCCTAAAGAAATCCTAATGAGAGTGAATTCGCATTATAATAATTTACCTTTAAGCTCAAGGCTTAAGGTCAGCATTTTACATGTGGCATAAGTACATGGGCATTTTGAGAGCGTACTTTTTTAATTAGCTGTTATTGCAGACGTTACTCAGCCGCATTGGACAATTCAAATTTCATACTCATGAAAACCTTTCGGTATATATTGTTTTATAGTTTTCTAGTTCATTATCTCATTTGGTTAGCATCTGTGAATTAATCTAATGCTAAACCGGTTTCATCTTCCGTTCATACTGAAACACTTCATCCGCATGATGATACTAGCATAGAACCAAATTAGCGAGTGGAGATATGATTGCAAGACTTACGATATTGCGAACCATTTCTAAACGCTTGTACGATCTACTGGATGTACTTTAAATAAACATACAATTTTAGATATATTGTAATTGTAATTTGTCTTAGATGGTACAGTGCCCCTCCGACAACTAACATGATTCATTTTGTCTTACGAATCAACGCTTCGGGATGGAAGGCTACTGAAGGTGGCGCAATCCCGAAACAAATCTAGCACAAGACCAGATCAGTGAGTCGATACAGAACAGGGAGAATGGGAGCATCAAATATTCCTCGGGTACATAAACTGTTGTCGATATTCTAAATGAGAACGTATATGAAACTGTAAATTAATCCCGTACTCTTTCTGTTACACATTAAACTCTAAGGTAATTTAAGTTTTAGTTTACCTGTGGAACGAGGAGAGGTAAAATATTATTGGCCGTAATTTCACGAAAAGAAATAAAAACCTTATTCCGGCAAGTTGGAGTGAATGGGTGGGGGAGTGAGTAAAGTTGAAAAGGAGTTAGTAAATTGAGGGTGACAAGATTTCGGTTGACATTCCACTGTGAGAAGGGTCCGAAAATCAGAAGGAGCCTTTTTTTTGTATTATATCGGTCTAGACATAGACCCGAAACTTAAATTGAGTTATTAGTTGTAACCTGGAAACCGACACTTCTACCGATTTGATTCTTTATCCGACTCGAAATAATTCCAGGGGTTGGGGGTTTGGCAAAAGTGAGCGAAACCGGATACCGGCCGTGAGTTCTGTGGGTTGTTAATTATTAGCGGTCGCCGGCCGTCCAAAATCTGATATTATAGCCTAATTACGATGAGTAGAATTAGGCCCCAAAGAGTGGGCACATTCGATATGTAATAATTAGGACCGGTAGCGAGAGGGGGTTAGGTAAAGGGGGGTCGCGCGTTTAATGGCGAATGTTATTAGCAGATGAAAACCCACGGTCAATAACAACGAGGGGGGAGGAGGGCGCGGTATCAATTCGCGCTAGCGTCATCTACTGTTCCTATCTTGTACAACGTTTCGCTAAACAAATAGTTTGGATTCCGTCGCTAATTAGGGTTTTACAACCGACGCTGCAAAAACCCCCGCTTTCCACATTGGACCCCGTTGGACATTGGGGCCATTGCTCGTATTTCCGATAGGCTGATATACGCGTTACGAAATATAGCACCGCCCTCTCACCGGTCTTACGACATCCACCTCCCTTTCGTACTATTACTAGCTATTAATTAGCCGGCTTTTAAAATAACTGAAATTCGATGCGCTTCTGCGATGATGAATGTCGACGGTTTATTAATCAACGGGGTGGGTATCGTGTTAAAATATTGCGCGTCTCATCGGCCGGTAACGAGCAACCGACGGGTTGGCGGGTTGTCGATATTTTGAACCGTAATTGAAAAAGGGTTTCCGATAACAATAAACGTAATTAAATTACATTTTGTACGATAAAAAGGTACAGACAAGTATAATTAGTTTTGCTTTTTGGTTGGTAGCATTTTCCAAATGCTTTCTCATCTGAAATTTGGCATATTTCTATTGTACCTCAAGGAATTAATAATTATTCATTTTAATGCAAACTTGAATATATAACGAAACAGAAGTCATTTGTTCATGAATGAAGAAGGGAAGGGCCTAGTGCAATCTACCGTAAATAAAAAAAATAAATCATCGAATGGAGAGTATAAATAATTGTGAAAAATATTAGACAGGACATTTCGCAAAATTGGTTACTGGAGTAGTGGCAATTATTGAGCACACCGACTCGATCACCAAAAAACAATTAGGTTACTCGGTTATTATTCTGGCTGTAATTTTTTTTCGTTATCCGACCGTTAATTTCGAAATTCCTGCCCCCCCAAGTGCGCTCTGTTTGTACAGAAGGAAATTCATTAGGGACGTTAATTATTTTTCGGCTCAATTGTTTTAAGCCCAATGGAATAGCCTAACCTTTGGCCCTTGCGTAAATTCAGGATAAACAGGCGTGGCGCGGCGCCAACGGCGACAAAGTTCATTACGCGCCCCTCCTCGATTCAATTACATCAATTATATTTCATAAATTCATAAAGCGCGAAACTGTGAATGATTAGGGTTAATTTCCAATATTATTAACCGCGTAATAAATTAAAACAGAAATTGCCAACTCGAGCCCCTTAGGAAAAACGAAGGGAAAATAACTCACATCTCAAAACTGTAATTTTGATATACCCGGCTGGATGCTGCAGGATCTCCTTTTGCCTTTTACGTGGCAAACCGGACTAACCGGAATATTAGGTGCAGAATAGGTAGGAAGCAGAAATATTAAATTGAAATCGAGAAAAAGAGTGATACTAATTCGTTTATCAAAATGGTCTCGTCTAGAGTTTTACAAAGTATTCGGCCATATTATTACTTAGTGCGCACACTCCTGACCTTTTTAATTCAGCACTACTTCTGAGTCTGAGCACAACTCAATGGCTGCCAACTGCTTACAAGTTTACCTGGGACCCGCTATTAATCTGGACGCATGAGTGTAATCAAAAATTTTTAATTATTATTGCAGTATGATTATTAAAAGCAATATAATTAATAATTGTAGTCCGAAGGAAATTCGCGAATTCAATGACCTAGAGTTATTGCATACACTGCCTTACAAGTCTATGAGGTATGAAACACATTTCACGAGAGGTGGATTAAATCGTCCGATAATTATAAGCAGAATTATCTTACATGGGGGTTTGATTATCCATATTATAATCGAAATATCGTGCATCCGCATTACTCTGGTGAACTGTAAAATTAATTTTGACCATCAGGGATTGATGATTTATAGTATTTAATTACTGTGTATTGTGAACCTATCTAAATAATATCCTCAAGATAAGATTACATATTGAACTTTTGAATAATGGTTCTTTGTTTAGGTGACCTCCACTCAATTTAAAATTCCAATGGAAAATTGTCCAGTTGTGAGGATCGAATTGACCTTCGTGGGGGATCTTATATTTCTATCTGAACTGCGCTGGTCACGTTCAATACCGATGCCACACTGGACGTATTCCGAAACTCCTTTACGAAATAGTCCACAACTCTATAAACAAGTAGGTCTCTCGCCTGTTAACCAGAGCACGTAAGAACTTGTAGTTTTGCAACATGAGGATAACAGCCTGTTACGGGTTCGTTTTCAACCGCTGGATCTTTTCCATAAATTGTAGACATATTGACTTTTTTCAGCCCAATATGACATAATGTAGAGATATTAACGCTCTTTATATACGTACATCAGATTGTACACTAATTATCGTATAAATCAGATAAAAAGGGAGTTATTAATTTGTGTACCCAACACCGTAACAACCTTTAAAACCTATCTCACCGTAATACAATTAGCTTTCGCGAAAGTATTATAAAGCCCTGCGATATATTCATTACCCGCCCGCCAACTATGGTTTATTCCGCAGCGGGTAGTCATTTGTAAAATTTCAACTAATTACATAACTTATCTTTTAAAGCGGACGATATATATTTTTCGTTGGGGCGAGGAATTTTCATTTGGGGTGAAGGAGGCCCGGCGGACTCCGACCTCATATTTCAAGTGGCGTTCCTCCTCCATCAGCGAAAGAAAGGGGGGGGGGGGGGGGGGGGGGAGGGGAGGGGGAGAGAGAGAGAGAGAGAGAGAGAGAGGGAGGTGGAGGCTTATCAAGATACAAATGAGGCATTTCTCGCTGGGCGGGCGAAACTGTATTTTATTAACGTGCTTCGTGCACACACGCACACCACCTACAGCCACCCACCCCCATACTGAATGTGCGCGTATGTCATTGCCCTCCCTATCCCTAACAAGATCCACTGCTGCGGAAGCAAATTCCAGTTTCCTTCACGGGCCGCGTCCGAATATTTACCCGCGAACGAGCGGGTGACATTTCTTCTCCGCGGCGGGGTTTTTCCTTACGGACTTTATAGGCGAGAAGAAAATTTGACACTTTCGCTTCTCTCGAATTTTCCAAAGATAGGACAATATGTCTGCTGTTTCAGTTTTTTAATACTAATAAAAAAGTATTTTACGCCCTGTCGTTTGATGAAGGCACGGTTATATCCATTCTTCTTATATTGTTATTACCTTTACATTACATGTCAAGCTGTGACACTATTCTTCTTAAATTTTATTCTCATTACTAATTACATTGAAACTATCAATCAGTTTAGAGCAATAAGAAGAGCATATGATTGAATTCATTTCGCTCAACCTATAATTTTCATATGCTCAGTCGTCCTACAGATATCTGCCAGTGAAATTTAAAGAAAAACAAAATTGGAATGTTGAAGAAAATGTTCTCTTTCAACCCTATAACCGTGTATTTTACAGGTTATGTTGGACGTTAATTATGGTTCTATCAAAGGCGTTCCTACTTCCCCTCTGATATCGAAAGAAGAGTCCCGTTGCGAGAAAAAATAAGTATACCCCGCTCGCCTTTTAACTTCGAAAGTCAACAAACAGTAGTTTTCCCATTCAGGAGCCAGACTGGGGGATACGGACATTTATTTAATAGTACGCGAAAGGGCGACAGTAAATTATGAAAGCTGGAACGAAATTTCCAGTCGCGTTCGCTTTTCGCGGGCGGCTGTGTTGGTGGGGCTGGTGAGGGGGCGGAAAAACTTCCGTCAGACCGATATTACTTGGCGGCGGGGAGTCGTACACGGCCCAACTTTCGAGAAAACTTGGACCAAGTTTGTTTGCATACTTTGCGCCCAATATCTTGCAGAGCCAGGACACCGCCCCCGCTCACCCAACGCCACATAACAGGGGGGACCTCGCTCGGCAAAACACCAGCACCTAGTCCATTCTGTAAACAGCAAAAATTAACAGCGAGTTTCTACACTGAACGAAATTAATTTAAGATCTGTGTGCGCGATCAGAGGCGCGGATTCAGCCTATAACTACAGTAGTGGGCAAAATCTTCATCGATCTTCATTATTCGTAAAAAGTAGGCGAAAACATCTGGATATTATTTCTGTAATTTAGACTGATTTGCCTGATGAAACCAGGTGGATTTACAGAAACCTAATTTGTAAAGAAAAGGTAAAGCTAGAATATGTGACGAAATGTCAAAATTATTGGGGCTGAGTTTCATTTACAAAGCGGCTCTAGAGACTATATGACTCAACAGTTTACGTTGACAACGGGGTTTCCTTTGTAAAGAATTAGAGGGTGTCGATCGGAAACAAACAAGCGCCATGAGTTGCGAGTTAAGTTGGCGCCCTCACAGTTTTAAATCTGAAGAAGAAGTCGCAAATATCTTGTGCATAAAACATAGGGGGCAGTATTTCGACACTCCGCCGACCCTTAATTACCTTAATAACTTCCCGCCTATTAAATGAATTTAAAATTAATCGAAATTAAAGGTACGCTATCCTTGCAAAGTAGTTCTGGAGAAGAAAGCCTAATTATCCTTTTTCAAATACCGCCGCGAATTTTACATGTTTCCCGTTTCATAAAAAGGATTAAAAACGTTTTGCACGAAATACAAATACTGAGTTTTGCACAGAAAGGATGACCAAAAAAACAACTGGCCCTATGGGCTAATGCGCATTGGAATCCCGAAAACAAACGTAAAACAATAATGATCGGAAAATACAGATAATGTCTACAACGTCGGATTTTGGAGTCGGCCTCTATGGCGATTGGTTTAGCCAGACTGGGGTAGCCGTTGATTGGGCGCCCTCACTGCAAATACTCCATACCGATTGTCGTAAATGTTAAACTGAGATAGGATTGTTCATCAGTCACATTTGCCGGGGATCGTTCGATAATTATTTGTACAGTCGGCTGGATAATATTCTCAATGTAACGTCGTTATATTGTATTATTGGGGAAAGTGTCGTTCTACCGAAAACAAGAAATTAAATTAAATTACAATAATTAAAAATTCTGTTCCCTGGGGTTTAACAAACACAATCGGTGTTTATATCGTAGTATATAAATTTAAAGGTATTTTTAGGGCGGTATTTCTTCTGTACCTGTTTTTAAAATGTCTCGGAGTCCTCAATAAAAATCAAAAATTCTTGCGACGCGTCGGACGTTTCCCATTATGACCGTTGATTAAAGGGTAAAATACGAGAGCTTTGTCGGGAGGAGGTTGGCTGGGTGCGGGAGGCAGCCGCGTCGGGCAAACAGGAAGGTGTAAATATTGAAGGCGAGGGAGGAAGAATAAGAAGAAGAGACGAGAGCTGGCGAAAATCAAACTTTGTGTCGCCCCTACCCTCCCTCCGCCAACTCCCCCCAAAACAATTTTCAGCGTTCCTCTCTTGTACTTGAGGCGCGTTCTGGTCGCCATTTTCGAAGCTCATTTAGAATGTATCGAGACGCCGCCGCCCGACCGTCGACGGCTCTCCCCCCTTTCTCTCCGCCGTCTTCCCAATATTTCCCAACAATAAGAAACACTCGCCGGTCTTCGCTCCCTTCACAATTTTTTCCTTTCTTTTTTTCCTTACTTCTTTTTCTTATTTTTTTTTTAAATCGACCCCGGCCCGCCTGAATTTCCTGCCGTGGGTGGGCCCGTAGCTCGGTTGTATTATACAAATTACGGCTCATTGTCCTCCTCCAGAAGACGAATAGTAAATCGATTTCGCGTCCCCTCGCCCCCCCGACCATTCTCATTTATAATCCGCCCCTCCGCCCGAGGCACGTTGAAACTGATAGGTATGAGACCCGATACAAGTATTATAAAACCATTATGGTAATGATATGAAATTCGGAATAGGGTAATGCCGACCCTCCGATTTATTATACCCGATTGTGTCGAGAGATACTTGAATATCTTGGGAAACATGATTTACCGTAGAGAAAAAGTACCAAAACATATCATTTTGAGTCACAGAACGTTACTCTTAATTCATTAAGGGACGGTATGCGATAATTTATTTTTTATATAGAACAGTACCGAAACTGCATAGATTTTCAAAAGTAGTCGCGTTATTGATATTTCTTCAAGAAAACGTTTCGATGAAGTAGATGTTATTTATACTATTTTGGGAGTAATTATATTTATGAGGAAATGCAGTCTATAAACGAGAACTGATTTTTGCCATTATTCTTATGAAATAATAAGAAATATAGTTAATTTTAGTGCTTTAACTCAAATTTTTCTTTTTACATCCATGAACTGAGTTAGGCCGTTGGTGAGCTAATTATGGAGAGTTAATAATACTGTTATAACCATCATTTATAAATTGCTCGCTTAGTCTTTCCACTCTCGTCATTTATTATTCCATTGCGCTTATCGGGTTTGCCAAACAAACTTGTTTGTTGGCAAACAACAAATAGAATAATTTATTTTAAATTCATATACGTAATGGTTCGCTATAAACTGTAACAAACTGAAGCAAAGTTTCGGCAGCGTATAATCGAAGCGTTGCTAAAATTTCCTAAAACCACTGACGTCTTGTAGACGGGTGATGATTTCGTAGAATCGTGAGCGAACAGTGCCGCTGTTTTCAACAATCGCGGCTTACATTATATTAGTTCCGTCGAAACGGAAACCCGTACTTTTGGGAAAAGTGGAGATGGTAATTGTGAGGATAACTGTGAAGAAATCCGTAGCATGTGTAGCATTTCCGTCATTGGTACACGGGAATGAAAATATTATTACTTTACCTACCGAGTCTCACAAATTAAGGCGGTAGTGAAATACGTATCGATTCCAGTATGGACAGTACGAATTATAACACGGGCAAATCGGCGACTAATACACGAATAATATTGCATTAAATTTTAATCAAGAAGTGTAGGAGTATTTCAGGAGGGGCCGAAAGGGAAAGGGAATTTGAATCGGGCGGAGAAGTCCATTTTTTTAGAGGCGGGAGGGAAGCGGGACTCCTCGGAAAGGGGGAGGAGGAGGGAGAGAGGAATGAAAAAGCGCTGGGCTAAAAAGGGAGGAATGTTAATAAGCGAATTTGGACAGGGAGTGTGGGGGGGGCGTTTTTTGGAAGCGTTTCTTGGTGAGATAGGCGGAGGGCTGGCCTCCAGCCAGCGGCCCCGGGGAGCTGCTAGCTGCTGGCCGGGCCGCCACCACCACCCGGTCACGGCAATTACAAGGGCAACAGGCGGTTCACCATCACCAGTTGCTTCCAGCCACCCGCACTCCACTTACTTTTCTAGACCGGACACACGGCATAACCCAAACCCCTCCCTACCTACTACGGTCGGAAATCAGAAATTGGACGACAAATTCAGTTCATTCCCTGCAAAAACACCTCTCCCTCATAGAAAGCTGGTCGAGGAAATGGAGGATTTAGTTCAATTGACAAAAAAGTCTTCACGTTACTTTTACTTTGAGAAGAGCAACTTGTCCACCCGTTTTCCTGAACCGGTCCCATTGAAGATTGACATGGAACCCACATACAAAGTATTGCTGTATATGTGGGGCACTCAAAATTTAAAATACGTTTTACCAAAACATTTTTTCTTTGTACAATCAACTACATATAGTTATTGGTACAAATGATGAATTTTTTTTCCACGTAAATGTCTCGATAAAAGAGACCACCCAATGATGGCACTTTGTCACATGAGCAGCTTACGGTATCGGACTAAGAAAATCTCTAGGCCAGTGGCGTTTAAGCCGACGCGGGTGGGATAATGGATGGGTAAGAGAGGAAAGGGACTGAACGAGTGGATTAGGATGAGGAGAAAGGCGGGAGTGGAACTTCAGGAACCGGGATTTTGTGACTTCTTCGACTGTTGGTATGTTGAGGTCATGGTGGATTGTCTGGTTAGAAACATACCGGGGAGCATTAGGGATGGTGCGAAGGATTTTTGATTGAAATCTCTGGATGCGAGCGATGTTGGATGTCTTTGTGGAACCCCATAGCTCTATACCGTATGTCCATGTCGGTTTGAGTATTGCTTTGTATATTGTCAGTTTGTTACTTAAGGTCAATTTCGATGTCCGTTTTAGTAAGAGTGGCCTTAAGAGTCCAAATTTTCTGTTTAGATTCTTTTTAGTCGGGTATGGGGATTCCACGTGAGGCGATATCGTATGAAGAAAATATCTTACTAGTTTGGACTACATGTTATGTGGTCAAAGAGCGTTTTGAATACCGCAGTTTTACTCACTCTTTACTCTCCTCATGACGTCCGCGTCCGTCATGCCCGGGATATTGCACCGACAGAATGCTATTGACTATTGACGGTCTAGTTTTGGACAAAATAGGTCAGAAGATCGTAATAGGGACGATGACGCAGTGAAGTAGGGTCCATTGCTACGCCGGAATATTCTCACTAATCCCACGCAATCCCTCATATTACGGAACCAGTAATGCAATTCAATCAATCAATTTTGCTATAGCAACGGAATAAACCACCGAGAGGAGACAGAAAATTCGGGAAAATTAAAATATCTTTCGCGATATTACAAATAATAATTATTTAAAAGATTCATGTATTAATATGTATTATGAAAGATCTTATGTCTATTATAATTTTTCGCCCATTAGCTCGAAATAGATATTTCCCCATGATTCTGCAAATTCTGCGCAATTCTGATCATTTAATTCAATTAATTATAGAGTGAAATCGTGAATTTACCTCTGTTTTGCAAAACAGGTGCAAAAAGGTAAATTTTCAGTGCTCGAAATATCGATTTCAATATTAAATATTACATTCTATAATACTCGCGTTCGTATATTATTTGAAATCACAATTTCGGAAGCATAAATATTACCTCGGACCGGCCGTTAATGAACAATTGAAACGGTATGTAATTGGAGTGAATGGAATATTGTAATTGGAGATGCTAAACATTATAGGCAAGTTGAGGGGAAACAGATCCCTGGCCAGCTTCCAGGATGTTGTGGGCTTAGTACGCACCGAAAACGGCTACTTGTTGCTTGGTAACCTTTGTATCATTAGGTATTGTACCATTCCACGCGAATTTTGTTGTGACGCAAAATAATATATAAACTGTTTTATCTATCGCAGCTTTCTATTTATAACGTGTTATTAAAATTAAGAGTACGAGTTTGCTAGTACGCGAGGGCTTAGAATACCATTATTCTCGCGATTTTCTATTAAAAAAACCGTAAGAACACCCGGAAGAGAAAAATTTCCCGTTCCGTTACATAAAACAAATGATGTCGCTAAATTAACGTTTGTTTCTCTAAGGTTTTCCCGGACGTCCGACTTCTCTCCGCCGGAGCGAAAGCGGCCATACTTACGCACAAAGAGACGCTGCTGGGGCACTTAATTAGAAGTCAACCTCTGACAAGATAGGGCGTAGTCGCATCTGTGTAACATTTGCTCATTAGTGACAACCCCCGATATGACCGCTCAAGCCCTCAACAGGCTCGCAATTCCACACAAACTCCAGTCGATAGAGGACCCCTCGCGTAAACGCCGCTCTCCTGTCCTTCGATTATGTTGGCGCTGACAATTTATTCTTTCCACGTGACCGACCCGTTTCTGTAGTCTTCTCATATTTGTTTTTTCGTGTACGCTCTACTCTCCAAATACCTCCGTCCGAAATGCCCATCGAACACGCGACGTTCATATACCTCACAATGTTCATCCCAGTCTACCATTAGAAATTCCACTTTTGAAATTCATTATCATTGGACTTTGAGGCATTAGCAAAGATGCCTCCAAAACATTTTACGTAGCATTTTTCAACCGATGTCAACTCATAAATAAAAACAAAGATTGCAATTCCTTCCTCCTCTTTATTCGTTTTTTGTTTTATCGTGGTAACTTTGAGTGATCAGTGAAAATAATGTTATTTTATTTTAGTAACGACATTTAAATTGTTTCGACATCGAGGCATTACAGACATTTGCATTAGAACAGGAAATAAATTAAGCCTTCCGGGATTATAATAATATAATGAACTCTTGTCAAAATAAGCCCTCCAAAGGATTAAAGGAGCTTACACATAGCAATGTAGCTCTTAAGACAAAACATTCGGAGAACCATACATTAGGTTGAGATATATTCTTTTTAAATACGGTAGCGAATATGGTTTACACGGTCTGATCCCACCGTGCTTTATACACACATTTCATTTGCCGTACCAAAGCTAAACAACACACGCTGCAAACCACGAGGAATGTATATTTTAGCCTTCTTTGAAGTCGCAAAATGTGAATTTAGCCCCCTCAGTTTCACGTCTGGGCGATAAATGGTCGGCGTCGGAAAGGGGGTTAGGCTAACGCGCGTGTGTCAATAGCGTATCGCGTCCAATCGCGATGCCGCTTTATTTATTAAACAATTGGCAAAGTGGATCTCCTTGTTAATTACAGCTGTGCAGTGCACGCATAGTTAGCGGCGCCTCACGCGACCCCTATAAATCGTCGTGTAACCTACCCTACCCCGCCCCGCCCGCAACCACCTCCAACCAACAAAACCTTCGATTCGGAAACCCCCACAAGCGTAGATCAAGATAATCGTAGTCTACTTATCTAAAATTACCCGTTCTCGCGTTCCCCGAAAACCTAGTAAGGAGCCCGGTATGAGTATTCACGCCACAATGAACTCTTGGGTCGTTTATCCTACTATCCACTGGTCGCTACTAAATAATGCGATATGAATTTATTAATCATTTTCGAATTCATATTCCGCACGAAAATAACACAGGGTTAAGCCTTTATGGATAGCTTCATATTTTTCCAATCCATTATCATCATTGTAGAATAAACCTTTTCCTTTGACCCCCCTCCCCCCTAGATTTATCATTTTCGATAACCATCGCATCCTTCCTTACGACTATCTTCGCAGCGTTAATATTTCCTTTTGTAATTGCCGTAACTTTGCTATGGTCTATTGTATACTGAACAGCAGCTATTCCATTACATAGAACCCGGTTCCTTTGAATCTGTTTCTTCCTTTAAACCCGTGATTACTTCTTCTGTATTATACAATGTATAGGGTAATGATGGTTTTGACGTATCGCTTCTTCGATACCGAGCGCTTCTTTACGAAAGGTTTTAATAGTGCCAATCCTATTGCAGTTTACAATTACCCGTCAGACCAGCTATGACGGGGATAGTCTGTATATTCCGACATTATCACAAATAATTTCTCCGGAGTAGTTTCGTAAAAATTCGATAAAAGAACATTTTAAAAAATTAGAACAAAGAGGGCCGGCCCAACATGTTTGTCGTTTCGTAAAACATTGCTGTAATTCCATTGAAAAAAATCCAATAACAGGATTGCTTTTCTGGGTTAAGACTCGGGCTGTTGGACGAGTGGAGTTAATTGAAACGTTCCGGGTCGCGTGGCCGATTCCCGATCAATCGGCAGATGTATGGCGGACACGTCGTTGTGCACGAGAGAGCACAAAATAAAAACCTTTTATTTTGAATAACAACCTGTATTATTGAGTTGGGAGTTTTTAGGGTAACAACTTGAAACAATCGACCTGTTACATCCGCGATCGGTTATCCTGGTTATCCTGTCACTAATTTTCCTTTTTTTGACCCCGTTTTTTTTATTTCACCCTCTGCATAATGCCTCATTTGTTTGGCCGTATTACGCTTCACAGAAATACAGATATAGTTATATGTAAACTTCATAAATTGGTTATCTATTCGTGTAGTACTCATTTTAAAAATTACACTATGTTAATGTAATCGATACAGAATATGATATCATTATACATTTGCATATCTCCTTCCGCATGAGTCAATCAAATTGTGCAAAAGAACGTTATATTAAGATTTGATATATGGACACATTACAAATTGCGTTAAAGGGAATATTCCTGAAATACTTGGATTCAAATACAAGAACTTAGCGAGATTATGTAACAGTAACGAGTTGGGACTCACTTTCAATTTTATTAAAATGCAATGGCCCGGCCGTACGAATAAATTTCGCAGGAAATATTATGAGCTCATACGGAACATTTTTCGACATCCCCGCACTGACATTATAGCGAAAGCTTAATATACAGGTTATACGGCCGATGCTGCACGGCTCTGCTCTTAAAAATCTCATCTTCTTCTTTTATGAGCGCTATACCAGTATGCGTCGCAGACGTTTGTCCTCATAACGAAACTTCCACAGAAGGATCCGAATAGGGGATATTTGTATTACTTTTTCGTGGTAAGAGACTTATATTAAACTTATAAACAACTTAGCAATGTGTTCAAGAAAACAAGCTAAAAATATGAAAAATTAACAATTCATGAATCACGCCCTAAACATATATGTCAATTTTATTTGGCTGTGTACAGGCAAATCGACATCAAAGCATTATGCAGATTGATTCTTACGCGGTTCTAAGGTTAATCCAACGTGAATTACGAACCATATTCATCGATTTACATATAAATACCGGCTCATCATTTTCGAAGGGGAGGGCGCTTCTGCCACATTTGGAGTGACTTTGTGTTGCAAACGAACCATTACTGCTCCCCCACATCGCCAGCAATTCGTACATGCGTTTACTGCAATGATTTATCGAACGATATTATAACGATAAGATCAAGTTTGGTAAGCCGTACGTCAGTTCGTTTTTATTTGGAAGTATATATTAAGTACTCGAGAAATATTGAATACGACATGGCGTTACAAAAACGTAGCTTTTTCGAAGTATCCAATGGTATTTATTTAAAGGAATCTTCGTAACTTATTGGGCGGAAATCGGATTGTATTCTCTACGCGATTTAAAGGAATAAACATCACAAATAGAGGACACCTGTTGAGAAATGTTGGCCGAAACGCACGGACATGATGAATGAAAATGGAAGGGAGCTCTAGGTCGATATTCGAGCCACGAAGGCGGCAGAGATGGCAAAGAGGAGTCCAAGGGAAAGAGCGAGGGGTGGGAGGGGGCGGATTTTTTGTTCTTCACTCAAAGCGGGGCAGACACGCTAACTGCGCGTATTAAGGTATTGAATTTCAATTACGTATTTGATCCCATCTAGATGGGGAATCTGAACTGGGGCCGAGGAGAAGGAAGAGAAAACGAGAGACGAGAGAGAAATATGCAATATGAAATTCTATGGAACATTATGAGTGGTAGAGGACGGTCTTTACGGCCCAATAGCCCGAGCCACTCACAAAGGCTTATCTGTAACGAGGCCGGCCTCCCCCTCCGAGCTAAATGGGGCCCCTTAAAAATTTATCATATACATTTCTCAAGCTTCGAACACCCACCACCTCCCCCCCTTTTTACTTTCGCGTCAGATTTTATTGGAACGAAACCGACCGTGTCGATAAGATACGACATCCCCCAGGTATATTGTCCGGCGGAGCATTAAAGCGGAAGGTCCCGGCCCCCCTCATCAAACCGGCCTCTTACAACTCAAACAATGAGTCGGGGCATGTGCCGGGAGGAGACGGGATTAAGCAGCAAATAAACTTGAGGGGTCTCGAGCGGGGCCGCCACCGCCTCTCTCCTCGCCGCGCTACCAGCCGCCGCGTTATGCAAATGAGTGCCGAACAATTAATAACTGGCATGAATGAATGTGTAACACTACCTGTTGCTCTTTTGTGTTAACACAAAGATCACACGGGCACGGCCTCTCTCGCCTTAGTACCTCACCCTTTGTTCTAAATTTTAAACGATAGCACCGCTGTCATCTAACTAAAAATTGAGCAATACGAACTGTAACTGCCCAACGTCTAAAACAATATTCTCGTACCGAGAATCTGCCTATTGAAGTAGATTTGTTTCTAATCTTTCCTAGACGATATTCGTACAACGAATAGTATGCTTTGTAAGTACCTGTTTAGGAATGAATAACTCGTTGACACCGATAAAATTTGTCCATATTCGAATGAACGGTAATTTTAGATATAAATTGTTTCGCGATAGGGTTTATTTCTCGTGTTTATAGCTCATAAAATTGAACACATGGCACGTTACGAGGGTGATATTAGCGAGTGCTGGGAAGGCGAAGCAGAAATGGAAGGAATGTCTGAGGCTGGGTTAGAAGGATTTCAGAGGTTACATCGGATATCGGTTAGGGAGGGAGGATGAGGCGGTCGGTCTGAGGACCTGTTGTATTGTGAGCGGACTAATTAGGAGGCGGGCGGAAGTGAGGGCGGGGGTTGTTTACAGTTAGGTGGGGCATTCAAGATGGCTGCGCCGGGCGTGAGCCCCCCAGTGCTGCCGGCCCGGTGAGGGGAAGGGGGCTTTGTTTCCTCCGACTCCTGTAACGAATCAATAACTCATCACGAGCTCCCCCGCACCGCCACCCCCACCCCCGCCCGCCCCCAACCCCGCACCCTCCGGCCATACAACCCGACACCGGGCCATACACCTCGGCACAGCTCCATCAAAACTTCGGCCCCGAATTAAGGAGGTATCGCCCGCCGCCTTCACCATATCGCCCGGATGACCTCTCGACCGGCCATACGGAACACTCTTCCCTTCTTCACTTGAGCGATTTGACCATCATGTCCCTTATTTAATCTTACGCTAAAACTTCCCGCCACGATCATTGGTTGACCAATATTTAACGTATTGAGACATCTACGAGTGAATCATTTTATCGGCATTGGCACCGCGATAAACAGAAATTGTAACAGTGCAGTTACAATGATGAGGTGCCGGACAATTTATCTATTTGATTCTAGTGGATGAAATTTAGAATAGAACGATAGATAAAATAAGGCTGAGGGGTATAAACGTAATATGTCTGGAATTTGTGCGATAAAACAATATAATGATTATCTATTTTTGATGTAGTCACACCTTAGGTGGAACGAAGAGAAACATATAATGTACTCATTTTAAATAGGAAATCTATTTATTTAATTACTACCAGTAAATAGAACAAGATATTTCCTATTTCACATAACTCGAATTTGTTTTGTCGAAGAACAACTTGGCTTGAAAGTTGGGTTAAATAATTAAACATGGATTTCTCAGTCAACATTTATGAATAAATCATAAATATTTATAATTTTGGGCTAATAAATGTATTTACTGTATATAAAAAAAAATACTATTTCAATCGCGGGCCTTACTATTTCCTTATTTCCAGAAAAGTTCAGTTCTAAATCTAAATTACGTTACCGAGTCAGGTGTTCCGGTAGGACCCCCGTTGGTAACAACTTCACCGACCAGTAAAGTTTTAAAATACTAAACTTTGAGGGTTGCTCAATAAATTATTCAGCCATTAATAATCACAAACCGAGAGTTGATGTTGAACATTGAAAGGGGATGGGGAGGGGCCATAACCGTTGCCTAAATTATGCTCCCCCCAGAGTTTGTTAGTTTATTTTTGTTGTGCAATAACAACAGTTATAAATACAGACCTATCCAACCGCGCTCTTTTCAAACAGAATTCTAAAATTAAACTACTTCGGTATATCTCAAGGCAATATCATCAAGTGCTGCTACAATGAACTTGATGTAACTTACATATTCTCGTGTCAAAAACGGACTTAAATAACAAAGTTACGCGATTAATTTAGAAAATATGAGAACCCATATTGATTGATGTTCAAAGTAGGTTATTAAACGCTATTTATATACAGGCCAGAATAAGAATATCATGGAGGATATTATTTCGTATCATGACATTGGCCACGGATCCTGTTTTGGACCTTCTAATCCGAACCGGACACTTTTGATGTCCCCATATTTCACGTTGCAGACGATGTGTTGTGAAATAAAGCTGAAGGCGTCGGGGGTAGCGCGAAGGAGCAGGAAAGAACGGAAGATGAAAGGACAAAGAGCCATGAAGGGTGGAAGGGGCGGGGGGGGTGGTCGTACCATAATTCTCTTTTATCGGAGTGACCTATATCGCAAGTGACATTTGTTCTTCTGTTTGCCGAGAGAATCCAAAGGTCCGGGCCCTCTAATAACCGAGACATTCCCTTCCCGGCAACTCCCGAAAATTAAAGTCCCGGGCGTAAAGTATACGTCTCCCTTCTCATTCCCTAAAACGAGATTCTAGGCGTCTCAATTCGGACTGAAGACCTCTGTCCTTAAACTTTCTACCTCCCAAATCCTTATGCTAAACAGTTGCCGAGGCACTGTCTTGATATTTCTCCCGCACTACGGAAAACTGCATCGCCGATATTCGATGACGGTGTTGCTATTGATTGAATGGGACAGGCCAACGCCGTTAGGTGGGCGGAACATGCAGTATGCCGGCACTTAACGGGGTGAAACGCGAATGGGTTAAACGGTTCGACGAACGAGCCAGAATAACGGAAGCCCGCGATTTGCTCAATGGAATGTACGGAGAGGTTCTGGATATCATCACGTTCGCTCGCTTTGTCCTATCCCGGCAGTTTCGGCTTCTCGACACTGTCGATGTAATTAATTCCGCTGCCAGTACAATGAGGAAATTCCACACGCCTATGCCAGACAATTGTGCCGTCAGTATTAATAAGAATCAATGTAGAGATAGCTTTCTGACAGGATACTGAAGAAGGTTAGTCTAAGACCAGACAAAATAAGATACTCTGTATCTATCGCTAAATGCCCTCGCACCGATGTTCCAAACGAATGACAATATTTAGATACTGCCGTTTTACATTAACTAATTTTTCCGAGTGTTTATAATAACGTAAACTTTTTTCGTTGAAAAAATACACAAGACGCCTACCCCGATCAAATAAACGAGTGAAGATTAGTACTGATATTCCCCCGCGGATCACCTCATTGTCTGAATAAATCCTTATTTCAACTGAATTGGAACATAGAACTTGGAACTGAGATGTTACATTCATCACCATCATGTAACGTATATTTTCCGTGATTAGATATAGTAGATTGTTATACGAGTATATACAACTATTTCGACGTAATTATTTACTGATACTGAGTGTTTCCAAATGACGCTAAAAAAGAGGTCCTAATTAAGACATAATATTTAATCGTATTTATTTTAACCGCAGAAGGGGGTAATACTGCACTGAATACGGTAAAATATTGAGTAAAGGGCGGTAGGGCTCTTTAGAACAGAAATGAGTATTGAAAAATATCAAAGGACATTGGGCCGGACTGTGGGGCCGTAAATAAATAAGGAAGTAGCGATGTGTAATCGATATCGATTGAGCGGCCGCAGTCCTATTGTTGGCCAGGCGTGCTGGGACACACTCCCTCCCTCCCTCGCTCGCTCGCTCCTCCCTCCCTCCCTCCCTCCCTCCTCTATCTCTCCGGTCGTTGGGTTAAATAATACGGGCGGGGGATGTAGCAGCGGGGGTGCGGAGGGAGGCTCTGTGTGCCCGGGCTTTATCGGGCGGGCAACAGGCGTGATCCCGGCCCTGCCCCGGCCACCACCATCGATATTCGATTAGAACTCCTCCCCCACAACCCCCAACCCCCAAACCCCGCCGCTGGCCCTTCTGACTACTATCGACAACGGATTTGATACAATCAAATATTAAATAATATGCGAGCGCCGCCTTACCCCCGCCGAACCCCGGCACGGCTCTTCTCTCATCGCCCGAAACCGAGAGAAATTTTTTTTTAATCTAAACACAATCATATCCTGAGAGGATTTGCAATCGCCGGCCCCGCTTCCCTTCCCTCCCCTGCTCCCACTTCACTGGGGTGTTTACCGAATGGATGTTTTCTTAATAAAAGCGAAGCAAACATTTTTTGGGGGAAAAATCGGTCTTTCCTTTTATTCCATTATTTACTTCTAACTTTTGATATTTCATTCTGTTGCGATCTACGTTACCAGTCTTGACGAATCAAATATCGAAATGTGCCAACATTTCATCGATCATCTTTCAAGTGATTGATTACCTTTGATAGTCAGGGGTGCCACTTAGGCGAGTAAGTGACGTCGGAATTGTTCCCTCCGTATTAGGACGGAATATGTAAAACGTAAGATAAAGCAAAAAAATATTAGCTTTTGAATATAGTATATTCTGATAAGTGTACTCGCATATCGGTTAACTGATAATCACACTTCAAACGGAAGAATTGCACACCGTATAACACTAAAGCACGCTCCCCACAATTACGTATATACCGATTGTGTACATATAATTATATAATAATGTTCTTGCGATATGCACTGATTACCTATCGTTTCACGTATAAATAAAATACAATAAAGCGGTATAAACGATAAACTGTAAAACGCTTAAGCGGACAGGATTAGATCGGCCTGTAACGCAAATGGTGAACAGGCATGATAAATGGCACCGTTGCGTGCCCGTCAGTTTTAATTCGTTCGGCACGATATTGTGCAAGTTACTGATATTTTATATGAAAATTCACTTATCGTCGTCGATTTATACTATTTATTTGCGGTCAAGTTAGTCAACCTACCGGTTGTTAATTAAGGAGGCCAGGTTTTTTTGTGACGTCGCAATTCTCTGCACGTGAACTGTCGCGAAAATTGCTGATTTATTGAGTCATTTTATATATTTTTCTGTAACGTAACGGCACTAACAAATCTTCATTTAGTGATACACTTTAAGAATAAAGAGGTATTACAAACATGACTCCTGCCGAGTTCTGTAGACCTATTATGATCTTGAAATCCAAATCTAGAACATGTGTTACAATTTTTCATGACTGTTTAAACGGCCGACAGGAATTATAACTTAATAAACCGGATTCAATATTTATTGCGAACAAATAAAAAATATGTTTATTTCGTGGAAAATTAAAGGTTAGAAAGGTCCCTACGGGTAGTGGTAAAAAAATGATCGAAGGACGATTTTGCGTAACTGTATAATTGGAGATGGGCGGGTCGGCGTCGCATTATTACCGAAAAAGCTCAAAGGGGCTTCCTAGCCGAGTGGAGGTTAAAAACTGGCAGAGCCGGGGGCGGACTCGCTCCCCTCCCTCCCTCCTTCCTAAAATATTAAAGCCGTTGGCCAACTGAAATTGGAAAATGGAATCATTATTGACAAGGCTCCCTCCCCCCAACTCTCTCTGGCTCCCTCTCGTTTCCCCCCTACCACTCCAGCCCCGTCCCCAGTACTGTGACAGGTATCACCGGCCAGAAAAGGCAAAGCTGCGTATTTTTCCTTTTTTTTTGAGTGAGAGGGAGGGGTTTGGAGGAGCGGCCTTCCACTTCCACCTCCAAGCGCTCCTCTTTCAATCTCTCTTACTCTACCCCCCCCAACCACCCACCGGCCCTACAACTCTAACCTCCTTCTCGCTCACTCTTTCCGTCTCACTTTTAACTTGGCGTTTCCTTTCGTTCCCCAATTTCTCCCGCCGAACCCGGTTAAAAAACTTAGATCGAGGCCCGGCTCAGTGGCCCGGCGATAGCCTGGAAACAGTTGTTTACGGCGAAGCCGTCTCATTTCTCCGTCCCCCGTCCACGTCCCATCTCTTCCAGTCGGATCTTACTCCCCCAAGTTTTAGGTGTTGATCATCACCTAAGGAATACTGAAGTGTCGCACAGTATTACGCAGTTTGAAACACGGCGTACTGAAATATGGTTATGGAATAATTAGCTAAAGAAATAATAAAGAATACCCAATTCTACTATTTAAAATTTGACAGTTTACGCGGACCGAATAACTAGGGAGGAAATATATTGAACTCAATATCCTAAAGATTGTACGATTAATAATAAAGTAATAAAATGATAATAGTTTAATATGGTTAATTTTAGCTGATGCAGTACTGGTAACAGTTTTGGAATCCACAAACAGAGGAGGCATCAAGTAAAATGTTTGATCTTGGTACAAGATTCGGAATTTTGAAGAAAGAGATTTTGGCAAAATTACCACAGAAACATGATGAATACTGGGTGAACTGGATTAGTAGTATGAGGAGTAGTGTCGGCAATAACAAGCCGTTTTTTTTTAAATTTAAAAACTCGTATTTCAATTATACATCATCATGTGCTCTACATACACATTACAAATGTTTTCGGTGCCCGTTAAATTTCGTGGGAGTTTAAATAAAATTTCACACTAACGCACAAAGGTTCGAATTCGAATCGAAATAAGGTTTAATGTATAGATACACCATTCTTTTAAATTAAATTAAGGGAATCATTTTTTTATAGCATATTGGTTTTCTCATTGTGTTAACACGATGATAATAATAATGAGTGTTCTATCGTTTGAAAGACCAAGTTTCGTAAACAGAGAAACAGCAAGAACATTGGAGCAAGAATCTAGCGGATATCAGAAATTCAGCCGCCCTCCGCCAGCTCATAATAAACTCAGAAGGGACTTAGAAATAAGTTCCGGTCCTTCTCCCCTCCGACCTTACACTGGAAATGTCGGGGACTATTCCCCCTACCCCTCGAGAACATATTCACGGTAAAACACGGGCTAAATAATGCAAGGGCCGAACCCCGGGCTTCGTTGTTTGCTCCAAACTTTTTTCGCCATTACAACCATTTAGAAGTCAATGAAAGCCGTGACGGGAAGGGGGGGTTGGGCCGGGGAAGGGGAGCGGGGTTTCGTTGGGATATTTTAAACGGTGTTTGGTTGCGTGGGGGGAGGGGAGCGGGCACCCTTTGAAAAGACCTTTTAAGAAATTGCTGCTCCAATAAATTCGGAAAGAAGAAAGAGAGAGAGAGGGATAAAGAGAGGGAGAGAGATAGAGAGAGGGGGGCGGGCAGGAGGCAGTCATAAATAAATGACGGGGATTCGGCGGCCGGGAGAGGAAAACCGTTTATGTCTCCGGAATATCCGGCCCGAGAAATGTAGGGCCGAGGAAAAGGGCCTTTCTGTTTTAATCGCCCCTATTAGGCGAATAATAATCTCCGCTCGCCCCTAAAATAAGTTCGCTTGTTTGGAATTTTCAAATATTATTATTCTTAGAGACTATCGAACGACCCGAGGTTTTTAATAGGATACGCAAAATCTCGTCCCTGGAATAACGTGAATAAATACCGTCATCGATCGAATGACTGACTAAATATAGTCGGCCCTAGTAATTGGGAGATTCGATAGTGGAACTGAACTATAATTGAAACTATTAACGCGTAATAACGAGAGATGAACGCTCCGTCTATAGGAGCTCTCAGGACATGTGAGATCCATTCTGTCGTTGGTTGCCGACCGCCGTGCGATGGGGGTCTTTCTCCTGCCGGTGGAAGAGGCGGAGAAAAATTGGCGGAAACGGGAAGTCCTTACGAGGTGTCAACCTCATCGCACCGGCCGGATCGTTTGTGAGCCAGACAGGAAACTGCACCAACCAAAAGGCGCCCAAAAGGATGGAAGAAACGCCGAGGAAAATACCTTGTCAGGTGCTTGCTCGCTCGCTTTTTTTTTTTTTATAGAAATGTTCCCAACACCGACAGCAGTAGGGGCCGGTTCATACCTATCAAAATAACAGATTGGCATACGAATGACACAAGTATTGTAAATATAATCATTATTGGGACGTCGAACGTCGTTCGACAGATTATTTTTGCCTGTTCTAATAATGAAAATCTAATTACATTAATCACACATAACACGCGGTTAGACTTAACGTTACGGATTAGTCTGGACCATAAGAGCAAGGGGTGATCTCGACTACCGAAAGAAAAAGAGGAAACCTCACTAATTGATGTTGATAGCAACCCTTCGTAGTTTCTGTTACTCTATTTCAATTACAGGCGGCAGATCTGCGGGTTAAGAATAAACTAAATTGATTACGAGTAGATTAGTGGAGTAACAATAGATTATAACTGTAGCAGTTTACCGTAACTCTACTGTCTCCGCGTAGTTCAGAAAAAAGTCGGACGGGAAATGTTTGTTCCGCGGATCCGGGTTTCTGAGAAATTAGATATACGAAAAGGGTTTTTCCTCCCGTTAATTCGCACTTAATTACTAGTCCACCGTCTTAGTATTTCATGACAGAGGTAAGGTGATTTAAAGGGGAAAATTAGTGTAAGAGGTGTGTAGAGATTTATCCTAATAATAGAGTGAGAAAAAGATTCAGTTGCCTGAAAGAATTCTGATTTTAATAAAATAGAATCGATAATGACGTTAAGTAATCGATAACCCGTAAATAATCGAGAGGACATTCGGAAATATTTATGATATTTGGATGCGGACACCCGTGTATTTATTTAAAAATAAATGGTTCGGAGTTTTCATATTTATTGTACAATAGTCCTACTTCCTGTTTTGTCGATAGTAAAAACGAAAATCTATGCGGATCGCCAGAGCGCTCCCAGCTGTTAGGACCAAGTAAAATCTAATGCGCGCTCGTGGCGAATAAACGGGGCCCAAGTAAAAGGATTTTCGGCAGCGCTTTCAGCGTGGGACCGGCCGGCGGGGACTGAGGTTTAGGTATTTATTAGCGCGAATGTGTAAGTATGTTTGTGTATATTTGTTCAACAGGTGGGTGGCGGGCATGCATAAGTAAGGCGGCGAGGGCCCGCTTTAATAACCGCCGCCAAGAGATAGAGCCCTCCCTCCATTCACCCGCCCTTATTCCCACACAGCACACTGTCGCACTTAATCGTTCGCTTTTAAAACCGCCGTCTCTTGTGAAAGCATTAAAAACCAGAAACACTTCTTTGTACCCTCTCTCTTGCAAAGGCCTCAATAATTTCTTAAAGCGTGGTAATAAAAAAAGTGCCTCCTGTGCCGGTTTTGATGAACCTTTTTCTCGTTTGTGCAGTTATGCACACACACACACACACACACACACACACACACACACACACACACACACACACATATATATATATATATATATATATATATAGCCGACGAAAAGGAGTTTAAATCCCTAATCCATCATAGATTCATGCACTATGGGTTCAGTACTAGTAAATAAACCATTATTTTTAAAGTTTTAAGGGCAGAATATTAACTGTATGCCGTTGTATCCTTTTAACTGGGAATGATTTACGGTCCCACACGAATTCATTGTTGAGGCTGATGACACGCGAACATACGGAATTAACAACAACGTTAGTGAAAAAATTGATTTCATTTAAATGTTATTAAAATACCCCGCCTGAAATGTTTTATAAACATATTAACCTCGATTCAAATTCGTCCCCCGATAATATCATGAGACAAGTAGATTATTGAAATATATCGACCCTAAAAATATAGAGCATATATAGAGGAACATATTAATACAACGGCCGTTTAATTTATATGAAAAAAGTGTCGCCGCGGTTAAACAATGATTGATATCATGTTGTCGGATGGTTGTGATGCTTGGGAAAACTCGGTTGTCGCTTACATTCGACGAGAAAAAAGATCACCCCTGTAGAGCCACATATAACATAACGACATGACCACCCTCCCCGTATTCAAAGTGGTCGTCCGTTTCTTCAATATCGTCCCCGCTCGGTTATTTATTTTTCCCACAACGCCACCCGATCTCCCTCCCCCAGCCGAGGCCCCTCCGTTTGTTGTTTTGTAAGTTGTTAACTACCGAGGTTAAAATGGAATTGGGATCCCTTTTTTTCTGCGAATACGCCGGTTAATTGATTCTTTAGACAACACCCGCCGTCGCGATGTTCACAAAAGCCAAAGTACAACGGTGTTTCGCTTGAACTATATTGTTGTGGGCTACAATTAATATGAAACGGGACAGTTGATGAATAAAATACGAGTTGAGCTCATTTCCAAGTGAGCTTTCGATGGGACGGCGTAAAATCTGTATGAAAAATGAAATAAAAGGGAACTCAAGGATTCTAACTCGAACCTGAATATACTGAATATGTGTTAATAGGGTTTAATATGTAAGTATTTTGAACCCCTTGTACATGTTCCACACTCGCGAAACTGTTTCCCCGTAGCAGCTATAATGGACTCTAACCTTAATAATCATTACCATTATACTATACCCAATTGAGTATCCTATGCGAACTTTAGTTTAAATTCAATTTCTGTGATCCAGAAAGAGCCAAAGTTGTACATATTTAACGAGCTAGGTTTTTTTAAACAAAGGATATGAAGTGACAACATTCTCTACACCATAGTTCCAAACAATAAGTGATATGTGTGATGACACACAACAAATTTCTTTCCGGGGAAAAATAACACAAATGCATGTCAGTAACGGATGAAACGTTCTGCGAAAAATGTCTACGAGTTAATTTCGTATACTGCGAAGTTAATTAACGTGCCAATCGTATTCATATATTAAAACAAAAATTCTACGAATACAATCCCCAATGATCGGTGAACAGTAATATCGGTATTGGCATATAACCGGAAATTCTGGAAACAAAGATTTCCACAGTTAATAAACAATGGAGAGATAGAGACGGAGGTATAGAGAGAGAGGTCGGCTGATGGAGAGGAGGGAGAGGCCGCAATAATCTCTCTCTCTCTCTCTCTCTCTCTCTCTCTCTCTCTCTCTCTCTCTCTCTTTATATATATATATATATATATATATATATATATATATATATATATCTGTTTGAAACTGGATTGGTGATGGTCAGGAGGGATCACAAGTGGGCTCGGGCCACTCATTAGTCGGCCGTGGAGAGCTGCGCTCCGATAATCAGTCACCCGGCCTCGTCTATAACCCGCGGGGGGTTCGCTAAAAGCCTGATTAGGATTTAATAAAGTTGAGCTCCCTCCTCGCCAACCCCTCCCCCGCGCCCTTACTTTATTCTATAATGCTCTGAATAGCAAATGGGAGAGCCCATTGACGTTTAAAAGCTGCTCGGATGAGGAAAATGGGCTCTCTGGCCGCCCTCGAACGGGGTCGGGTGACTACCTCCGCTCTGCCACAACCAGCCAACGGGTAAAATCAGACGAAGTTTATAAGCCACTATATCGTAATATACAATAATGATAATTTAATATTTTTGTATTCCGTATGAAATATATTTTTCAGATTTCCCCTTTCGACTGGTGGTATAATAAATAGTTCAGCACGGGAGAATAAATTAGCCGGATATTTCGCCCTGTACGCCGAACAGTCACGTTGGGTAAGGTAAAATAAGACGCAAGGAAGTTTATAGAGTAAAATAGCACCGACAGGATTGTTCGGGTGGATTGTGTAAGAGGAAGTAATTAAACGTAATGAACAAGAACTCTCAGTAAATAGTAGTTACAGTTTAAGCGAATTGAAACTGAAATGGGCACAATCTACAAGGGAGGTTGTCTATTGTTAACTTCGTATTACCATGGCTAAGTGCGTGTTGTAGATTAACTCATTTAGTGATATACTACTGGCGAAATACCGCCGTTTTTATGTACTGTATGAAATCGTCGACTGAACATTCCTAGCTGCAGTCTCGGGTCATCGATCTGCAGTCCCAATGATTTAAAATAAGTATAGGTCGTTCTCCGTGCGTTTAATAAAACGAGCTAAAGTAGTGTTGGGGCAATTGGGAATTTTAATGTTAATCCGACGTCCGCAACAATTCGCTCAGGCGATTTAATTTGTTTCACCCGCAATTTCCAATATAATCCCGGTTTAATTACATCCTTGTGCCAGGAATCGGCAATCCAATTCATTACTAAACATTTTGCATCGGAACCAGATTTGCGTAAGTTGTTTAGGGGTCGGGGGCGAATATAGCGCACATTACCCCCTGTACAATTTGCCGAATGCACAGAGAGGTAATTACGTAGAGTAGGAAGCGATGCGGGGGTCACAATCTGAATTCTCATGTTGCGCTTTTAAGTGGTATTAAGTGAAATGATACGAACGGTCGTGTGCCGTTACTGTACAACGTTGGCTCGACCAACAACACCGTGACCCAGCGAGAAAGGGTAATTTGTTAGGTATTTAAAGAGGGCTGTGATGGCGCGGGTGATGGTGGGGGAAGGGGGAGCATTATTAAATTCGCACATATTGTTGGCCTTTGAGCAGGGCTACAATCGGATCTCCAATATCCCTAATCTCCATGTTCGAGACGAAATTGTTCCCGAGTGGAAATTCTAATTAGGAAAACAGAAATCAAAATGAATGATATTCGACTGTCATCCGTCAGTTGCAGGTCAACTCTAATCAATTTGTAACGATTTATATTGCCACGTGAGAATCTTGAATCATCATTTTTAATAATTACAATATTTAATATACATATTATTTCTTTATTCATGGTCGGTTTGTACAAGAATAAAACTATTATTTCCAGAATTATGTTACTTGTATATTACAGTATAGTCCGTTAATATAATATAAAATTCGATGCAAACTACATTATAACATTCAAGAAATAGTTTTCAATTAAGTACTCGGTGGTCATCTAGATATTTATAAATACACTTCCTAATTCTCGATTTTCGTTTTCCTCCTCATGCCGTTGTCCTCATCACCCGGTTCCATGTGTATTGGACTCAAACGAGGTGAGGACAATATCTCTTACAGGTTGCATAATAACACTGCCTGCAAGGTTTATTTTTCAGTCGCCGCGATATTGTAGACGCCTACCGGATTTCCAGTTTTAAAGAGGAGAAGGGCGCTCTCACAGCCTTTCAAAGGGTGACACCGGCCGGTTAAGGGGGGCATTATTTTGAAGAACGGGGAGCACTGCGGGGGCGTGCGTGTGAGACAGTGTGAAGTGGCAGAGGGGGCGCGGTGGAGAGAGAACTCCCAACTCCTACACTAGACAAGCAAATACACTCGAGGGACACGCACACGCGTAGGCATACATTCAGGAATGGCGGTGTTAACACGCCGGTGTTGCACAAGCGGAGGCGGAGGCGGAGGCGGAGGAGAAGGCGGAGGCGGCTGGCTGGTTCTAAATGCGAGCGGGCGGGTCCCGCTTTGATGCCAAACCCAGGAACGGAGCCCCGGCCTCCCCACTGATTGTGTGTAAACAGCCAGGAAACCCCGGGCACAAATATACCCATCTGGAAAATAAATATATTAGGACGCTCTTTTGAAGGATCTCGCCCGCCTATACCTAAATAAAGTTTGCCATAGAGAGTGAGTTTCAATAGGGTCGGAAGGGAGTCCGAGGATAGCCTTAAACGCTTAGTCGACTGTTTGCCCAGTTTTGATATATGCGGCCGTATACTGTTCCGTCTCGCTAGTCGAGTGAACCTCCCCTACCGGCCTACCCCAGTCCTCACTCTATCTTGGCTGGTCCATCAACCCCGATAATTAAGCCATCTAAAATTTTGTATTCGTACTTCCAATTATAAAGTCCTACGCGTAACACCGAACATTAATATTCTTTTACCTCGGTAAAATTTCTTACAAAAAAAATAAATTCGGCTAAAAATTTTGTAACCGGTAGTCTCAAAGTTATTGCAGATGTACTAGTTCCATAGGAACGATGTTGCTCCTTAATTCGTTATATATTTAAATGAAAACGTTGGGCGGGGGAGAGGGCAGTCCAGGAAATGTAAGCCCCTGGAAACTGCTTGGAATGGAATGGAAGGGAAAGCGGTGAGATTTCAATTAAAAACTGAATAGAGCCTCCGTCCTCTTCTCAGAGCTGGCACCCTTCCACCCACCCCGCCTCCAACCCCATTCCGTCTGCCAGCCCCTTAAAGGTTGTGTCGTTTATAAAACGCTAATCAGATGTTGAACACCAGTTCTATAATTTCCTTAGTCTCTCCCAGTGTCTCTCTTTCGTTCGCTCAATCTCTCTCTTTCTCTCTTTCGCGTGCTCTCGCTCAATCTCTCCCTCCCTCCTACTCCCCCTCTCCCTCTCGCTCTCTCTCTCTCTCTCGCTTATAACTTTTTGTAAATAGCTTTTGAGCTTTACACGCAAAAAAAAGAAAAAGGAGAGGAAATCAAAAGTGGCGACTGCTTTGTGCAAATCAGTTGGCGGGAGGCCCGGTCGTCGCCTGTGAAAGGAAGCGGTGGAAACGATTGGGGAACTACCCTCGCAATGAAAGACCCCTAAGAATAAAAGGCGAAGGGACGGTAACGGGTAAAGACTGCAAGAGCGAACAAGAGATGCCCACATAAATATAAACCTCCCTTCTATATTTTTTTTAATTCGGACCACTTCGTTTCACACTCTTCCGCGTTTTTCCCTTTTTTTACTTCCCATTAAACCCTTTCATGGCCCCGGCATTTTCTCTGTCTCTCTCTCCCTCTTTCTCGCTCACTCTACATTCTATCGGTCGCGTCACTATTAGTCTTTTAATACTCATAGATACAATTTGATCCTAGTTTTTTAAAAGTTACGCATCGACACGAACTTAATATATATGGGTTTGAGATGTAGCTAGTTAATCAAAAAAAAAATACAAAAAATTAATACAAAAAAATTAATACAAATTAATAATTAATTAATGGAAATTAATACAAATTTTCGCTTTTGGTCATGTGGAAAAGTACATTATTTTTTTATAACCTGTTAAAATTATTCTTTTACCGGACATGCTATTAAATCTGAGAAGAATTTCTTCTATTAATGAGAAGGACCTAATAAATGTATCCATGAGAATGACTACTCCTCCGAAGCTCATTTGTGTCGAACCGTAGGGAGTAAACACTCTCGTTTGGATAACATCTTAATCGATGTTCAGTTTTCAGGAAAATAAATCTGTCGGCCGGACGTCGTTTATTATAAGAAATATATCGGCGAAGTCTACGCTCTTTGAGAAAACCAATTTCTGAAGCGGAGAAGAGTTACGACTCAGCTAATAGAACGGCTGATAAAAAACAAGAATATGCCGTTCCCAAATAGGACACCGAAGTGCAATCAGACAAATGGCTGCACTACAAAAAAATATATTCCACTATTACCTTAACCAAAAATAGATAGGAGTGAATGCCGTCTTAAGTCTGCCGTATGTGACTAAAATGAATCCCTATAATTTATTATTTCACTCTTAATATTAAGTAATTATTACCCGTATTGGGATATTATGAGCATTCTCTGTGAGAGTTTTAACTTATACTTAATTTTCTTGTTGATTTCAATTCATAAGAACTCTAATCGAACCCCATTCAACTAATACCATCATTTCAGAGACTGTGTCCCTTCGGTTTTTACTCTTAAAGCATTGGTAATTGTGAGGGATGTTTTTATGCGTTATAAGACTCATGTGTGTAATTGTTCTCGTGTGTGAGCCAGGGCCATTGGGCCGCTGAACCCATGCAAAGATTTACGTGAGTGGAAGGGCGAGACAGACAGAGGGGAGGAGAGAGAGAGTGTGTGTGTGTGTGAGAGAGAGAGAGAGAGAGAGAGAGAGGAGAGTGAGGGAGTGAGAGGGCAGAGTGTGAGAGAGAGTTAGAGGGAAGGAGGAGTTTGTTAAGTGGAAATTCGCCGGTAAATCCGGTCACATATCTGTTTTGACTAGTTGAGTACAGTTTGGAATAATTGAACCGAGGGTGAGTTTATCAAGTGAACAGGATTCGGGGTGACAACCCCGCTTTCGAGCCAGGCGACGAGGGGTTAATGGGTTCTGTGTCACTCTATCTCAATCACCCCTTCTCACTCCCTCCTACTCCTTCTCTCTCTCTCTTTCTCGCCTCGTTCTCAAGCCATCGCTCTTTCTCTTCCAATTCCCCCTCACTCTTTATTCACAATTCCGGTCGGACTGGAAACAATAAGCCCGGGTGTACTCCAACCCGGCACCCGCGCTACCTTGAAATGTAAGAGGGAGCGAGGGGGAGGAATGTGGAAATCATTTTGAACTTTGAATAAACGTATAAATTAGCAGTTGAGCTCATTCATTCTTCATAAGGCTTCACTTCAAGTGAAGAATTTAATATTTACCCTATATCTACTTATTGATTATAATTACAACAATATATTACAGAGGAATTCGTGGATCTGTCGATTAAAACCGTCTTTAGTATTAATTTCACTCGACTAATATTATATCGACTTCTTCTTAATTAATGAAGTCGTGCGAGTTAGCATTAGAAGCGCCGTATGTCTAATAATTATCAGAGTCGTGCGGGTTAGAATTAGAAGCGCCGTATTTCTTACAATTATTCAAGTTGTGCGGGTTAGCATTAGAAGCGCCGTATTTCTTATAATTATTAAAGTCGTGTGGGTTAGCATTAGAAGCGCCGTATTTCTCATAATTAACAGAGCCGTGCGGGTTAGCATTAGAAGCGCCGTATTTCTTACAATTATTAAAGTCGTGTGGGTTAGCATTAGAAGCGCCGTATTTCTCATAATTATTGAAGTCGTGCGGGTTAGCATTAGAAGCGCCGTATTTCTTACAATTATTAAAGTCGTGCGGGTTAGCATTAGACACGCCGTATGTCGTATTAATGATTGAGTCCTACATGTAGCATTAGTTGTAAAACATACCATATTCCTTCCCACCAGGAATATAATATATTTTCAGAAACAAAATTTCCGCTTCGAATCGTAATGAGTTCAGCACAATCGAATGTTATTTACTGAACTTTCCTGAACAAGTATGGGTGGAGCGGATTTAATAATCCGCCTGTCCAGAATAATTTAAATTTCGATTTGTACATATTCCGACTGGAACCATCATTTCCAATTTAGGGCAAACAATTTTTACGAAAGTTCTTATATAACGCTCACGTTTACTATATGAAATGATAATAGATGTAATAAAATATTCTTTAAAAGGTCATTTCTACAAAAACCTATTTTATAAAACCTGGAAAATATATTGATATAAATAATATAAACATTATAAACCACACCTAACCATTATTTTATAAAATTTAAAGTACCGCATTATAGTGTTTCAGATACGCTATTATTTTTTTTAATATTCAAACCCGTTTGCCTGTCTTGTAATGATAGTAATAATTGTGTCACTATTCGACTTCGGTATATGTAAAAACGTCCGGAGATCCGATATGCGCTCAACACATCCCAGCTAATTTCTTTACGCCACAGTAAAAAAAATTCAGTTGGAGTTATAAAAAGAAAACCGGACTCCGTTCTATTAGCGATATTAAGCACCAAGAGGAAATCGGAAAATTTCGCGAGAAATTTCCGGAAATATCTGAGGAGATAACAAAATAAGAGAAGAAGCGTTGCCCCGGGGAGGGGCTCCTTCTTTCAGTTATACTCGAGAACAATGCCTTAATTTGAAAGGCTAGGGCCGGGAGGATTTGACGACTCCGTAATTACAAATCGGTCCCGCCCCCGCCACCACCCCGCCTCACGCTGCGGACCGGCTTTGTTGTTTCTTGAAGAATGCAAAGGCTACATTAGTCGCTCTCATCAATAACGGGAAACCACCGGGAAATCCATTTGGCCCGGCGTGGTAAATCGCCGGCAGAGAAACGCGAGAGGGGGAAAACAGCCGGCAGTTTCATCTACGGGATATCGGCTGAGGAGAGGGGGAGGGAACAAAGGCGGGAATGTAATTGGAAACAGGATTGTTGGGTTACTACCCATTGGTAGTGTAACCAAACGTTATACCGCTATACTGTGTCTCGACACCTGGGAATTGTATCACTTCACCGATGCAGTCCGAACAAAAATTAACCGAGACACTAGTCTTTCCTCAAACGCAATCCCTTTTATTTATTCCAAAGAACACCCTTTTATGTTATACGCGTTGTGTTGAATGCGATTAAGCGTCGAGCGGCAGTTGTAAGTGTGGAGCACGACTTAAAATAACGTTATCACTGTTTAAATCTATAGAGCTCAGAAAGGGAGCGCCGTGCAACGGTGATTACAAGCGTGACAATTGCTGCGGGGTTTTAAAATTCGAAATTAGGCTGAACGGATGAATGGGGAGGTTGGCGGATGTCCCTCCTGGTAATGGCGCCTTGGCTACCTTTGATGTTGGCCAGTGGAGGAGTCGGTCAGAGTCGATATTAAAACCGGCGTGAACCCGGTCCGACGGATGCCAATCAAACCGGCGCTGTTCTCACCGAATCCCTTTATATTGTGTGTGTGTGTGTATATATATATATATATATATATATATATATATATATATATATATATATGCAAACTCGCTCCGGTGCAGTGGCACCACAACAGAAATGTACTGACAGGTTTCCGCCCCTGAGCATATACATAGAGTCCTCCTCTGGCCCTCGGGCCACGACACAGCCACCGTTTCATTTCCCTCCCTCCCACCCTCTTTCTCTCTCTCTCTCTCTCTCTGCTCGCATCATTCCCATTCTCTCTCTCTCTCTCCCTCTCCCTCCGTGGCTCCCGGTACCCTGCCGACAGTCTATAGCCTGTCAAAATGCCAACCGTTTTGACTGTCCTGACGCGGGCACCCAGCCGTGGCTACGCCTCTCTTCCTCCCACTCTGAAATGTCTATTGGCTGGGCGCAGCGATATGTATATGAAATATTCGTTTTTTCTCGTCCGCAATTCATTCAGTCTGGAAGAGGTAATTATTTGAGAACCGGTCCCGCGGCATGGTATTGTGTTGAGAGTAGAACTTTCGGTTGAATTAGCGATTACAGAAAGTAGCTCATTATTAACAAGAAATCAACTACCCACAATTGAATAATTTGCTAAAAACTGTTTTGACACACACAGTTCTTAATTATCGTTATTGTTATTATTAGCGACACTAGTTCATTGAGTTATTAATAATTCACGACTTAGAGACAACAAACACGGTTTACTTTTAAATGCTATAGTAAGTTTGGGGCTGTAGAAATTTAGTATTGTCTCAATCAGCATGACTTTGCAATATATTGAAGAGCGGTGGGTAATAAATAGCTGTCAGCGGTAAAATACCGCATGGCCATACCTCCATTGTGGAACCTCCACGTCTAATTCTGTAAACTGAGAGAACTCCCCGTCCAGTGACATTTAGAGCCGCTGGCACAGGCAACTTCAGAGTAAACAACCTCTTCCCCTTCCCCCCGCCACCCCCATTTTATGGTCTATAAATCTCCATAATTGCGACGAGCTTTATGTCTCGGCCGAAAAGACCCCCGTTATTATATTTCTAATAAGTCCTACGTCGTCCCATTTAATGTCCCGGAACACTTAATTCGATAAGATGGCTCCGATCCGGAAAATGGAGTAACGTATCACTCGGCAGATAAGTATTTCGGGACACGATACCACGCATCCGGTTATAAAAGCCAACGGGCGGAAAATTGATATTTTCTCTACGCGGATATCTAATTTTATTACGCCCGGTGATCGGTTATTTGAACGTTCCAATTCAATTGCAAACCGTCTACACAATTTAAGTTAAATATTGATACGAAAGGAAATAAATATATTTAATTTCAATTATATCCTATAAAAATGAATTGTATAATATCGAGGGCGTTTGAAAATCGTGCTGACAAAATTTTTTAGACACGTTAGGGCATACTTACATCTCCGGACGCAGAGATTTAATTTGTTTTTTCGAGGGCTATTTCGCCGTTTAATACGATTTAGAGTATTCCGAGAGGATATTCAAGTCTGTGACGTGAATCAGTACTGAGGGGATTCCCGGAAAATGGCGGTCATCGATCCTTCACCTTTTTCACACGTTATGGTTAGTATAATCTTCACCGCTCTGACAAGCCGGGGAGCATTAACAAAACCGTACGGGCATTATTAAAACAATAAAGGGTGTGTATTGGGAAATAAATTGATTGCAGTCGCAGTTATTAGAGGGAGGTGGGTGGAGGTTGGGAGTTTTAAACAACACTAACGGGAAAATATCGAACGTCGGTATAAACCGTATAGGGTCGGTGCCTTGGGGGGGGCGGGGGCGGGCAATATTCTTTTAACGCGGGTACGTGACCCAGCCTGGGCTCCGCCTTAAACTCTGGCCGGGGCCATGAAAACACACCTTAGGGACTGTAGGACCTTAGGGCCGCCACCCCCCTCGCCGCCCGCCCGCCTCTCCTTTTAATTAAATCTCGGTGCCGAACCTCCACACTTTCCTAGCCGGGCCCAAGCTTTACATCACTTCTTTCCTACTTCGACTTCAACACCCGAGCTCCGAATGCCTAATTAAGCGACCTTTAAGCGATTAATCGTACTTTTAAAGTAATTGGCCTCGGACTCTTTTAAATAAGTCTGAGCGGAGTAAAGATTTATAATATTTAATTTACACTTCCTTAAATCGTAAAATCGTTAGTATTGAAGAATGCACAATTAAAAAATGCTGGTAGTCCATATTTTATATTGCATAATGTCACACTTGTCAGTTCGCTGCAATAGTGAGATGGTTATTGTAGGTAACATTTAACTGGTCTTTAATAAGAAGCAATGAGATAATTTCTCAAGTTTTTGAGCGGAACAATACAAAGTATACTATTATTTATCGAACTATATTCTTGAATTGTTTTCCGTTATTTTATTATTTTATAATACATTCTAGGTTCTATACTGTCTTTATTTCGTGCTGTGTTTTGTTTACACTACAAACAAATAGTCCCAACCCGTTTTTGGAAACTCATTTCATTTGAAGTATCCGTTTCATTGTCATCAAGTCTAATGCCAATCGGATAGGATTGAGGTGCCCGATTGAAAGAAAAAAAAACAAACCGTCCAGTCGATTCTAAGACTCAGAGGTCGTTCTCCGGTGAATTCCTTTAACAAGTTTAATTCCGGTGGCAGGTCCCCCTCCGAAAAGGTGGAATCCCATTAGAGAGAACAATGTGGGCTGGGAGAAACAAGTTAACAATGGTGGACCTCCTTCCTCCGACCGCCACTCCCCGGCACCCCTGTCTATAAACAGATTAACTATTGTATCCCCGCTGGCTTCGGATTGTTCCCAAACCACTCCGGCCGGCGTCTCCGCTGTTCTTGCGGATTCCCCCATCCCGCCGACTAAAATCCTCGCATTTAAAAAAACCGACTGTACCACTTCGCGTTTATCGTTGGATATAAATATAAATACGTAGTGGAAAATTTCAAGGAAAACAGATAATGTGTTGTGGGATAATAGAGAGTGGAATTAGACAGGAATAATGCGAGCCTATATTTACCAGTTCGTCGGAAATCGGCCTAGTGACGATTGAGCTACACCAAAAATCGGCTTACTTCCAGAGAAAAGAGGGAACTTCGTTGCCAAATGTAGACCAAAACAACATATAAAGTGGGTTGAACTGATGGAAGGATAATTTCTTAACGCAAGGTAACTTTATATACCTGTGTCCAGGTGTGTACAAACAGTGCAACGATGCCAAATACATGATCGAGACCGGATTTTCCGGAAAAAGCTTGAACAAGGTGAAAAAAAGGAATGATCCGAGTCCGAAAGGATTGGTCGAGCGGACGGGGGTGGGAAGAAGATGATGAGCGGGGGCGAGGTAATAGAGAACGTGTCCGGTATAGTTAGCTCATAGAGGAGGGCAAGGGTAACGGAGTCCGGTGTATTAGAGGGGGAGCGGGAGGTTTGGCAACGTGGGGGCGGCAGAACGTGACGTCACGTCTGTTATTGCACACCCCCTGCCGCCCCGACGGTGATTAAAAGCGGACCCCCCTCCATCGGCCGGCTCCTCTAATTAAACACTGACAAAACACAAAAATCCTTCGGCAACGTTTCCGCTCCCATCGGCGACGACAAGGTATTAAACGTTTACGAGGGGCCGGGGCCGGGGCCGCCTTCCGCTCTGAAGAACTGGCGGGAGCCAGGTTTCATTTCTTTCCCTCATGCCGCCCCTCTACCACCACTCGTTTAGTACCGGCCAACGGTCTCCAGGAATTTATAATATACAGGGGGCTTTTTCGTTTTAAAATTCCGGAAACGTTTTTACGGTTCGGATAGTTAACGGAACGGTGTCCCCAAAGTCCAAATTACAGGGTACAATCCTTTCAGTAAAAATAAAATCGAGTAGACAAACCATTAAATGGAAAATTATATTGGAAAACTAGTTCCGCCGAAGTGTAAGTGACTCGTACACTTCATATATGTTCATATTCGATTTTGGGATCTTTTAATATTTAAATTCCGGCCAAGACTTGGTATTTTCCAGCGTCTAGAGTATCTCCTCGTGTTCTTCCGTTTCGATGGACAGGTTTTTATAGAATTACAAAATTTTAATGCTTCGCAAATATGGGAAAGCCTCAGAAAATCCACACACGGTCGTAGATCTCCCTATAAATTTATATACCGAAAGATTCGGCCTAAATAACTCCGGAAAAGTTGTTTTTCTCCAAAAAATTCATTCCCCGGAGAATTTATCGTTACTGTCGGAGCCCAAGTTACGGTTATTGTCTTCCCTGAAATAGAGATCATTTGGAAAATCCCATTCTCCGGAGACTGGTGTCTCCCAGCTTTCGAATTAACGATTGTTCTTAAACTATACTTAGTCCGGTCCTTTTAAAACGGGCAATACTGGGTAACGCTGGAAAGCGATAAATTCGGCCGATATGCGCCTTTTCCATTAAACGGATTGCGTAAACGCATCCGTCTTTCGGGCCCTGCCCTGAGTGTACACAACCCTGCCGGTCTGTTTCTATCGGTCGCGGGACAGTTTCTGCTGGCGGGTTTTTACAGACGCAGCGCCGCTCTACTTGTTTACTCAGTCGTCCCGGAGGCTGACAATAAATATGCCCCACAACGAGAATGAGAAATTCCTTATTGATACCGAGCGCGGACCTGTAATAATTTCCATTATTAAAATTACCCTCTCGAAGGTTGAAACGCCGGACTCTTCGCCGGGTTGACGCGGGTTTTTTATACGAAACGGACTCGCACGGTTATGTGACCGGCAGAAAAGCGAGGTACCCAGTAACGATGCCTTAACTTAATATTTTATTAAATTGAAGTCATATAAATGATATTTCTGGTATAAACCTTTGAGCGGGAGTCCAACTGGGCGTGGACATTTTTAAAAATTAACTTTTCGCTTCTAGTGTTTAAAAAATTGAAATATTGGCACTTTAAACACTGTGGCGGTGATATTTTCATACTCTCATTCTGTAAACCGATCTGTGTCGCGAGCGACTTCCGTATTTATATTAGGGTACGTTTCTTATAATTGAGTCCTTCATAACATACGGGAAGCATTTTCATTGCCCTAAATTAATCAATTCAATTAATATACGGGCGGCCGAGAGTAGGAAGCACATATTTACTTTAGAATGAGGACCTTACGCGGCGGGTACATAGGGGAAATGCGGCTAATGTGAGCCTGAATCATTGTATGTCTATTCACACACACACAGATATATATATATATATATATATATATATATATATATATATATATATATGTATGTACATCTTTTCCATTCCGAGCTAGGGGTTTATATGCGACACAGAACAGGGGCGGAGTTCAATGGACTTTTGCTTTTATCTCGGGGCGGGCGGGGGGTGCGTGTGCCCTGGAAATAAAATAGAGATGGACTATAAGGAAAGAGGATTAGGCGGGGTGAATGCGTGCGACAGAGCTGTAACGCCGGCCCAGGACACTGGGAGAGTCCCGGCCCGCCCTCACCTAATGTAATGCAGCCACCCAGCTAGGCGGGCTACCTATTGCAGGCAAACTAAACCAAGGCCGTCCCACTAACACCTACTAAAACGGCCCTAGTCCGATAGAAGGAAACAACCCGACGATGACACTTCGAGATTATTACGAGTCTAGTTTAATATTTCAGATATTCTGGTACCGGTAGGTACATACGTAAATTCAACCTGGCTCACGTATGTAAATTCAAAATCGCGGTGATTTGGAAAAATAGACCGGTAAAAGTGGAAATGAGTGGCCAGGAGAGTTGCATGAGGAAGTTGGGGGAGGCTTGTCCAGTACATAGTAAAGAAGGGGCGAGAGGGCTGTGAAAGACAGTCCTATAGAGGAGGCACAATAGACCCCGCACCACCAGCCCGCTTTTACCGGAGCTGGCGTCCCTTTTCTTATCCCTCCCAAGATGTATGGAAATGATTCACACTCCAGTATTCCTTATGCACGCCGCTCAGACACGCGTTCCTCGGCTATTGTGGCACCTTGGATTTTTTCGGCGGGAATAAAATTCATTCGTTAAGCGGAGAGCCCATAAAGTCTACACGCTCAGGAAAACCACCGGTCGTCTATCTTCGAGGAATGAGCTGGTTTCTAATATTTTAAATTGCATAGATTAAGATGTAAGAAGTTTTTTGAGATGTGAGTACTTACGAATCGGAAATTTCATTTTACAAAATCCTGTCAACTATAACGAAGATGCATCTTGAAGATTACTTGATCTACTAAACGATGGTGTAGCTCTGCTATGGTTGATTATTGAATGTTTAATTTACTGGGGATGAAATATTTCAGGCACTCGTTATCAATGTGTTACACCATGGTTGGGTCTGATTTTCGATTACGCAACGCTTCTCAGTATATATTGAAATATGACTTAGAAAATTGGATTTTAACGTGGTGGATTACATTTAAAAGCTAAAATAATTATAAGTGTACTACCGCTTTTATTTTTGTAGCGCCGTAAGAGAACTCGGGTCGCAGATGAGCGCGTGTCTGTTACGACTGGAACCTAGGGGGAAGACGGCCTCCATTAAGTAATAGTGGACTTGTTATATCCCCCCTTAATTCAGCCATTCTCTGCGGGGGTCCCCCGCGATAAACTTTTTTTAATAAAAATATTTAAGGTTTTTTCCAACTCGATTACTGTCACGGTTTTACGGCCAGCACCATTGCCCCTGCCCCCCCACACTCACCAGCTATTTCGTATAATCCTTATCGCGTTTCATTTTTATGCTCATCTTTAATATCGTAATACCGTCTGTGCACGCGCCTCTCCTTTATTAATCCATATTGTACTAGTATTTCAATTTTATGACCTTCAACGTACGGGCTGGGTTATCAACGGAGCTCTTAATTGAATAAAAATACGGATTACCCGATAGTTTTTATCAACCAATAAACAGTTGGATTTATGCAACCGAGTTAACAGACCACTCTATTCCAGCCGTCAGACTGTTAAGAATTTATTCTCCTCCTCGACGGAAATGAAAATATATAGTAAATATTTTTCTCAAGTACAAGTAAAGCATGAAATGCATTGTGTCAGTTACAATTTAGAGGATATCCCGGTCGACTTAATTTTTCCTCTTCAAGGATGGCCCAGCCATTTCTTTTGAAGAGCGACGTCTCGTGTAAGTCGGTCCCGCCCCCGCCCTCCACGCTTTTCCCCGTGGATATTTTTTTTTTTTGAGATCTGAAAATTTTCTTTTACCCGTCACAAGGAGCGGAGAGAAGCTTTATTATAACTTCTTTTTAGCTAGAAGTCAATTCTGAGAACGGATTGAAATCAAAGCCGACCCTCTCTGCCGGCGCTCAATGCTCCCTCCTACCGGAAGAGTGGGGGAGAGACGATATTTAAATAACAGTTTATTTCAGGAGTCCAAAAACAAATTAAGAGCCGTTCACAGTCGATTGGAGCGGTTCAAACGTCGCCGGGAGGATGGGCCGGTTGCGAGGACTAATGGGGGGAAACCAAGTTAGTTCCACTCGAACCACCCGGCGGTCCACGTCAACATAACTCGACCTACTGATTAGGAAAACTTGGAGGTCCTCCCATCGTATCTTTGATTCTATCTCTCTTTGTGAGTCTTTTATACGACCGGACGAAATTCGACCACTCCACGATACGTCGGCGGCTTAAGAAGAATTTCCATTCCTTTCCATGTACTATGAACAGCAAATGGGAAATTAAGTTAAAGTTGCTACCTAGGGCAATATTTTTTCTTCAAATTAATGAAATCGAACGAATTCATCAGACAACCAATGCAGAAGTACTTTTTCATAACTAGAAAGACAATGTGTGTTCTCTAAGACCACTCGAAATGTTTCGATTCTCAAATATTTGTTCTAAAAGTTTTAGAATGAATTAGAACGTCGCACCCGGAGTAATTTTTTCGTCTTCTTACTTTCTCGTTTTAAAGGCCGTTTTAACGAAAACATCCTTCCGCGGTGGGTTCAACGACGCAAATAAGAAGTCGAAGAACGAGACAATGCTTTCGAGACCAAAGAGCCGAGGTGTATCTGGGAGTGAAGCGGAGCGTGGGCAGCGAAGAAAGGGAACGGGAGAGGTGAGACACTGATAGAGAAAGAGAGGGAGGGGGGGAGAGAGAGAAATGAAAAATGATACAGATTGGAAACAAGATTCACCGAGAAAGAAAGGGGAAGAGGCTCAAAGGAACATCGTCGCTTGTTATTTTCACGGGGGAAAAAGTGGAAGTGGTGCCCGGACGAGAGGCAAGGTCGCCAGAAACTTGGCAATAAGACTAAGCAGCGTCGACGGAGGCGTCGGGTTGGTGGGGAGCGAAATTGCTTTTAGGTTATGGCGGGGGGGTGGGTTTTTTGGGGGTGGTATCCCGCGCTCTTTCCTTGGGCCGCTTCACTCTTTGCAAAGGGAGTAGCGCAATAGAGAAAGCGCCGTGAGGGGTTGGGGAATTATTACTGGTACCCAAGATGGCCGACTTTGACAGTTGTCGGAGGCCACGATTGCTAAGCCCACCTGCACCCTCCTAGGCCGGAATTATACCCAATTAAGGGGAGGGTAGATGATAGCGGGCCCCAGTCACCTCTCTCAGACTCCCATTAGGTTATAATTATTAATAAATTGAATGGCCATAATGGCGGTAGTCGTGGGCTCCAGATAACGTGGGGTCGCTCCGGTAAGTAGATGCGGTTGCTTCGCTCGGGGCTTAATACTTAATTCATGGCGTAGAGACCGAGGATAATTGTCGGGTCGCCTCTAGGGCTGTGAATGCTTGTGGCGCCTTCGACCTTCCCCCCCTTCGTTCCTTACGATATTACTTAGGAATATAAAATCCTTTTGGGTCCTACGATAATAATAATAATATGATAATTAAATTGAAATGCGAATCTACACCGAAATATCTACATCACCATGTATAGTGTGTGCATATTTTTATTGGAAGTTGTAGATTTTTCTTATATTTCAATAACGAAACATATATAATTTTATTTACACTTAAAAAATATAAAGAAATATAACGATTAGATGGGATGTTTGTAATATAGGTTTGTTCTTTCAATTGAAGCTTATGAATTCAATAATTAATGCTTTATGATAAATCACAGTCGAATGGCGGTATACGTTCCCATTTAAAAAAGGCCATTTCACCGGACGAAATAAAATTGAATTACGCCGAATAATCAGCCTCGCACACATTAGTTATAAACTCCTCGTTAATAATGTTCTCATTATTATTATAAATTCAATTTTTATCACGGATAGGTCGTGTGCTACACTGAAGCAATTTAATTCATATTTACAAGCAGCTACGGGCGAAAATAATTTTATAATAAATTTAGACTTTGGGAAATATCCCATCGAATTTAAACCGAACAAAATTCGAGGGGAACTGTTAGTTATATCGGTAAATATCGGAAGACATGCTGCAAGAAATGAATATTAATAAGTGGATAACGATGTCGAGAGAACAAGAATTGTAAAAGGGACGAGAAGGAAACCGACAATCGGAGATCGCTCAGTACGCCATCAACATTGGGCCCCTCCGTGGCCGGGAAAAATGTTCATGGGAAAAATGCGGTACGGCAAAGGAAGAAAGAAACCAAATTAGCCGCAGCTCCGCACGAGGGAACAGCAATATCGTTTACATTAGGCGTGGACAATTTTTCACCAGTCAACGGTTGGTGGGTGGGGAGGGAGGGGGAGTGAATGCCGTGCGCCTAATGTGAGGCCTCAAGGAAAATGGACAAGACGTATATGTACGTAGGTATATATATATATATATATATATATATATATATATATATATATATATATATATACGGTGTCGGGGCCCGGCGGGTGATGGCCGCGGCCCTACTGCTCATTCCTATCCCCCCCCTCCCCCTCCGTCCCTAATAACCTGAGTGCCCCAGTAACCAGGAGTAATCGCCGAGCCTACCTCTCTCCAGGGCCCCTTCTTCCTCTAATCTAATTAGCTAACGTATGGAATGAGCTCGGTGGCGAAATATCTTTCCTTTTCCGGCCCCCCTCCTTTTCCCCGACATCAGCCATCCTCTTCCCTAGGCGTTTCAAATCTTTAAACATATTTTTTTATCATATACACCTTACGGTACACCGTCCTTTCTGCATATAACTCACTTTCGCACAAGCCCCCATGAAATGATCCTACACGGAAGACAATTAAAATAAATGATAAATAATTCTTTTGTAAATGTAGTTAACCCGATAATTGCATTAGATGTCTCCTCTCCATTCGTCCTCTACGAATTAAGCAAAATACTAGTTCGTAATACTTCGTTATACTATGTGTATACAATGGTATATACATTTATCGTCATAAAAATTAACAATTTTAACATTTCTACTGACTCATTTACTTGACCATGAATTCGTAAGGTATTTTTTATTAGAAACCACTTACATTAACAAACATTTTATGGCAGCCACTTTAATGAGAGTACCTTCTAATCAAGAACCGGTTTTAAACTGGGACATCGCGTGTTCAAATATCGTGAATATTATTTTAAAAGACTGGCTTATCCAATAAGCCATTACTGGAATGGTCAAGTTCCCAGTCCCGGTATATCCATAAAATTCAAACAGTGGGGCAAAGTAAATTCCCGGATATTTTACTTGGTATACTTGGTATTTACTTGGATATATTACCGCAGGAAAACGAGTAAATTTAAAAAAATAATATTATTAGCAATTGTATTGGCACGATACATATAAATATTTACGAGTAACCATCGTATAAATGACCATAGCTAACTTGGAACTGACTGAAAATCATTCTAACTTTCTGTAGGTCATAACAGTTTAAGTTTTCATCGGATTTTGCGGCTGAGCGATGGCTGGGCAGGAGCTATTAGCAAGGTGCTAAGCCAAAAGGTCTGGCCCCCAACAGCTATATCCATTTAACGTAGGGAGGCGAGCGCGGGGCTAAGATCAAGCCCAACCCCCACCGCCCCCCTTTTAAAACCCGGTGCAGAGCCGTGCCTCCCTCGTCTCTGCAATAACTTGATCCCGATAAACTGTTATTTCGGCTCCCTCTTCGTCCCGGTCCGCTCCCCGTTTCTTTTCTCGGGTCTAAGGCCCGGGGAAACTAGTCTATTAAGAGGGCTCCACACGTACTAGCTCCCTTTCCTCGCGGGGCCCCCTCCCTCCCACCTACCGTAAGCCACGATATCCAATACCCGCCCGACACCAACACACCGCCTACAACCTACCCAGACCTACTCGCGCGTCCTCACCGCCGCGTCTCTAACTTCGCAAGTCCCCACTTTATTATATACAAGGGGGCAGTTTGGCCGCGGAAGAAAGAAGGGGTTGCGGCAGGGGTCCTTTATGAAAGAAGTACCCGCACGTGTTTCCGACGCCCGGTTCGGAACAAACCTCATATTTTTCATTGACCGTTCTCCCAGTCCCTCCGTGAACTTTTGATCGATTCTCTCGGAGGGGACGAACGATTTTAATTTAGATGATAATACTCCAGAAATAACGGGTAGTATTTTTCTAATAATTGTGTTACCCGTATTGGATTTGTTTGGGCAGTGTCTTGGCAGATTTGTTTCCGATACTGACTGACCGATAAAACTGCACTTTAGGATGATTTAACAAACATTGCAGTAATTGTGGGACTGACATCACCAACTATTCAATAATGGCTATATTATATAGATATGCCGCAGTTAAAACTTAGTAACTCGTATAACTCAAAGTTTGTTATCTACTATTCGTTGATGGATTATTCGCAAGTGTTTAAACGTGGGTGCAATGAACTCAATATAACCGCGCTGTTTCTTCGGAACAATTTCGATAAAACCTTACTTGGGCGTAACTCGCCAGATCGAAATAGTAGGACAGTCGTAAAATCCGAAGGAATTATCTCGGGGAGGTGGCCGTAGGGCGGACGCCCCTGTTTGTTTCATTTCGAGGCAATTTTCTGGCCGGAGGGGAAGTGTCCCGGCATGAACAAAGTGAAAGAGAGGGACTGATAGGAACCGAGAGAATGAGAAAGAGGACGAGAGCCCGAATGAAAGAGAGGGTGCGAGAAGAACACAGGGGGAGGAGGAGTAACTCAATATGACGGAGGAGCACGGCTCTGGGGCACAAAGAGAGACGAATTGCACCCCAAATTGAATAGACTAGGCGGTATTAAACAGAACACTGCTACCCTCTGGCACGGCCACCCTCCCGGGCACCGGTACCGCCCTCCCGCACTCCCGATTCGGATGACTGATGAGGGTTAACTCACCACTAAAGCATATCGGTGTTTAGCGCCTCAACATGAGAATGCGTTTAGAACGCAACGCCCGCCCGTGTTACCGCCCAAGGTCCCTTTGCATTTCTCCTCCACCATTTGACTTATATACCACCCAAATTTACCACCCTATTATCCAGCTGTAATAAAATCATAGTCATTTGGGGCAGCGTGATTCACGTCACTATTGGACCATTCAAAGATTCAGAGTTTGATCATTATACATAATACGTTTATACATTTTTAAAAATTTTATTTGACTATCTGTTAAGTTGAATTTAAAGATTTGTGTCATGAACGGTATATGCAATAGACAAATAGGGTACTGTTCAAGTACGATCTTCCAGGTTACCGTACTTAATCTACCGCTCGGGTAGTGGCCAAGGGGAATTACTGTTTAGGTTACCGGAAGTATATGTAATAGTAGAAGGTGAGCATCGTGTTACTAATATAATAGCCAATTCGTATGATTAAAATTCACTCAGGTATATAAAAAACTGATCGACTGTCCAAACAGACACGACAATTATTTGCCGAGACGGGAGGAATTCTCGGAGCGTTGCCCGGCAGTTATTTTAACCGAAACCGATGTTCTCATAATTGCAGTTGAGCCGTGGACACGGAGCTTCCATACGTATAATGAAGAAAAGCCGAGGGCCCTTTCGAGCGGGCGGGAGGGTCCCGCTCAAATATTTGAAGACTAAAAACAAGGGGATGCCCTTGGAGCACCACCCGGCACATCGCGGCTTAATTAATTATGTCCTAAGTGGCCGAGGTAGGGACCGGTACACACCGGCCCCTGCCCTGTTTACCCAACCCGCCACCGAGAGATGTTTTAATTCCCTCTATCCCCATTCGAATTTTCTAATTCTCAAGATGACCAACAGAGAGAAAATAGGGCTGAAATTAGTTAAAAGAAAGTGAATATTATTTATGCCATTTGTATATTCACAGTAAATAAATGTCCTAAGCATTATTAAACGTATATATACACTATTCACATTTATTAACTATACGCATAATCTGATTTAGGCGGAGGCCCTGAACACAACCGAAGTGAAATTATGAATGACACAATTACAGCTTCCTTTTGGACGGTTTCAATATCAAATCCGGTCCAAATGACCGGACACACTTCGATTTTGGGCCGATGATTGGCCAGTGGCGTAGAACCGGTCCCCCTGAGTGTAGGGGTTCGGTTGTGCGGGGGGTGAGGGAGCTCATCGGCCGACCCCACCAAACAGACAGAGCCCAACAACTTATAACAAGCCTCATTATCCGGCCGGCACACCCCCTATTTCTGATCCGGGCCAGTTTTACTGCCGGCCCTCGGCCCACCGCCCACCGCCCACCGCCAACCCCACTTCCGCGCCTCCATTAAACACGCCAGACCGAATCTCATATCGCTCGGCGAGAGAAACATGCGACTAGTCTAACACTATAACTAACACTATGCAGTGTAAAGATACAATTAGCGGCATCCGTTTCAGAATATTCTAAATCACTTCGTTTTTTCCTTTAATCCCGATAAAAAAGCCTCCAGGAACGATAATACAGTTTTATCCCTGCAGATATTTACTAATTTAGGACATAAAGATCATTGAAAATAAAAGAAATCCGTGATCAGAGTTTATATTTAGAGGTCTATTCTGAGTCATTGGTGACCTTGCCTTCACGAATACCGGGTAGCTGATAAATCCGTCCATTCCTCGTAATTTAGAGGAAAGAGGTTTTAAAGTAATTTGAGTTTGATTAAGTGCCTTCAAAGACACGAGCTTATTTTAAAGTAATTTAAGTTTGTAACGTGAAAAACTCATTTTCAATCAGACAGTTAATGCGTTGATAGGTAATAACTAGTTTAATACTTGTCATCCTTTTTGACATGAAATTACTAAAGGGGAAGTCTTATAAATCGCCAAACAACCTTCGGTGCATGTCGTTAACGTTTAATGAAATCACTTTAGCAAAAAATTCAATTACAGGAGGCATACGAGAAGTCTAATTTCAAGTTTTATAATATCTCAAAAACACTCATCGGGAAGTTTTTTACCGATGCTGTAATCGTATCCCATAAGACGAAACTCCTTATTTTCTAAATAACTCAATATATATTTATATATAGTACAATGTAACATTAATAAATGATACTGTTTAGGACAACTAATAATATATAAACCAATTTGCCTCTGCCATAACACTCATCCACTTACTTTTTTATTATGATTTGTTTATTCTTCATTTTCGTATTATAGATATATTCTGAAACATATTTACATTATACCGGAAACATTTCAGGTTCGGTTGCCGTTTTAACGATGGTCGGTGAAACAGGAATTATTAATAAAATCCTAGTAGCGGTTTGCGTGAGAGACGTGTTATGGCCTTAATATTGACCTCCGATAAAATTGTTGCCGCCGTTGTCCATCCCAACTTTAATGCCATGCTGCAGACATCAAGTGTGTTTGTCCGCTCGTTTCCCTCGCGGTAACAACTTTTGATCCCCGGTCGAAATTAAACTCAGAACGGAGATGAAAGAGTATGCAAAATCGTACTAAACCCCTGAACAACGTCGGCTCTCCCCTATCGGCGCTGTACTTTCTCCATTATTATGCAAATTCGAAAACTGCAATCCGGCGTGCAACGTATGCGCCCGTCGGATGGATCGTTATTCGATCGCTCTCCCGCCGGCCACTCGCCCGGCCCTCTCTCTCTCTCTCTCTCTCTCTCTCGCTCTCTCTCCCTCTCTCTCTCACCTCTACACTTCCGTCGCAATCGTTTGAGCGTAATAACCGACAACGGTTTACTGATTGGGGTGAGAGGGTGGGGGCTGGTCGTCGGGGCCGAATAATTAATGAATAAACCCCCCGCGGAAAATCTCCGTTAATTAATCTCTCCGACTAATAAGTGGGTCGATGGCTTACGCCGGATTATAATTTCACTCGTTTTAATCGCATTTGGCCGACCGTCGGGGGTCGGTAGAGAGGCTAATGTAAGCCGCGAGGAGCGCTAATACGAATTTATTATTGCGTTTAAAGGTCCATTAGCGGTGGAAAGACTGGCCGGGGCCCCACCCGGACGCTCCCTCTAAAATACGGTTTGGTCCGCTTTCGCATAAAATTTATACAACGATAAAATTTCACTCGAATATAAACCGGCGAGAGAGTGATGGGAAGGCGGGCGCGAAAGATATCGTCATGTTACCCGGGGCTATGTTACGTGGATTAACAACCGGGTCACTCGCATCCAGCTAGGGGACTGGCATATCTACACATATTTATGATTAATTACGGGCCAGGATCGGAGGCTATTTCCTATCTGTCAGGGCGTTCACCGCTCTCCCACCTACCTCCACCTCCACCTCGCCTAATGACACGACCACTTCCATCCATCCCGTTTACACAGACATGACACCCAGCCGAACGACAATGGCCTTCCAAAAGGTAAAATACTAATTTTGGAAATGGGACATAATGTTTAGACGGTTTCCATAAGTAATTATGCCTGAATAATATCTTTCCGACCTATTCAGAAAAAATACCTTATAGAATTTACCCGTTTATAAAAGAATAAACGACCAAAAGGTCGTCGGATAACATGGTGGTATAACATAACACGACGTATCTTGCTTATTCCAGTATTTCCGTATATGAAATTAATTTGTACTAGTTAAAAAGATCGATAATGATTATCACTAATAAATTAAACACTAATTTATAAGAAATATCTGGTACTTTTTGGTATATAAAAATGTATTGATTATTCGATGGTGTACGTTATTCCTAGTGACCGGTTGGTTCCAACTTGGTGGAGCGATGGGGAATGATTTAATTTGACAGTCTCCCTTCCCGAACCCGAAGAGTTGTACGTAACGGTTACGTAACAGGTCGAAAAAAACCCAGAAAGAACTGTGACCTTTCTAAATGTGGAAACAGCCAATAAGGCTGACGATGATTGTCGCTTGCACGAGACAGCTAACGCAATGAAATGTCACGTGATGTTATTGTTGTTGCTGTTGTTTATTATATATCGTTCGGGTTGTATTAACCGGAGGCTCATGCTAGCTGCCCTTAATGCCCCGTTCGGTCTTAAATTTATTATCGAAATACAATATCATATACAAGGAGTTGACTGCCAGTTATGTAATTTTTTATTACTTCCCCATCGGTCCATGAACATTTCAATACCAGAACAGGAAATACTTAAATGTTGCCGTAATAATAATAGTTCCGTTGAAACAGATATTTGACCAGAATAAAGTTATTTTAATTGGAGAGAGATACCTGGGTACAAATGGTTGGTTAATACCCGACGCCCGAGGTAGTTATTTGTTAATTAGGTGAAGTACAGAGCGAAAACAACGGTGAAAGGGACCTTCTCTGTGGACAACGTCCACAAAGAGAAATTTAATTAGTTTTAACGTGTCTTGCTGTCTGAAACACAACCGAAAATGTTTATTTTTTTTTTATTTTCCTAACAATAATTTTTCTGTTTAATCATTTGTAATTCCCAGAAACGGGACCATTGTTTTGGGGGTTAATAAAGAAAATGTAATAATGTTTTTTCAATAAATAGTATTTGGACGATAGAGATTAAAGTTAGGCCCTTTTTCTCTTCAGATATAATGCCTAAATTCGTTGATATTTGTTTCCAGAATATGCAGTTATTGTAAAATAAAAAAATATTAGAAAATCAGAAAATTACGAAGCAAATCGTCACACGGTTTTTGGCAACACTTGGATAATATAAACGAAAAAATAAATAAATAGACGTATAATATATCGTTAAAAAATCTATGAATACAATTTATATGTATCATGAATTATTTATCCGATGAAAATAAATTATGAAATAAAAGGTACAATGCTCCCATCCGAATGGAAAATCTCCAAAACATCGTTATCTGCGACTTTGAAGCGCCGAAATACAATCGGCGCTTAATCTAATTTTAAAGCAGTTTCTGAAGCAACAAACCTAACTTATAGAATGATATTATTTGCACAACATAAAATCGTACAATAATTAGCGATGATTGTACCAATATTATTTTATAAACCTTCGTTTTTCGATGTAATTGTTAAAAACCTTTAATTGTTAAACGCCTTTAAATTTAATTTAAAAACCATAATAATTTAACCCATCCATAAAATAAAAGAAAATGTAGCGATTCGCCCAAACCGCGCCTAATATATTAGGTCTACCGTCATAATTGGAACTCTCTGAAAGGAAATGAACCCCATAGGAGTTCGCGCTCATTCTTCTTCACGAACATCTGAATTACGAAAAATATTAATTTAAGCTAGTCATACTAATAGTTCTGACTAGGGATAGGTCGGTTCTACTCTGTTATTAAGACGATTGATAACATTTAACATAATACCTATCAAAGCGCGAGATAGGTACTCCCTCCAACGGGAGTATTTTATAATAATATATTAAAAGGGGACAGGGGAATATGACCAGAGTACCCGTGGGGAGGGAGCCGTGGTAGTTTGAAGTGACGGGCGGTCCGACGACCCGGGATTTAAATTATGATAAATTCAAAGGGGCCGTGTGGCCGCTCCGGTCTAGGGGGATTGTTAGGGGCGGAAGGAGAGCGCCTGGAGGGGTGAGGGTGGGGAGGGAACCGGGAGAAAAATGGCTAAAGGAAATGAGAAAGGGGTTGCCCAGCTGTAATAAAGGAGGGGAGCGGTAGGGGTTGGGGGCGGGGGCGGGCGGAGCGGCATAGCCCAGATAACGCAAATTGCGCCAGGGATTTTATTATCACGGCGGAATTGAGACGGACAAGACAAATTCGGGTAATTTAAATTAGAGTAATGCCGCCTCGGGAAATCTCCCCTCTCCTTCTCGGAAAATGAGCCCTCTGTTTTTCACGGATGTCGGTCGGCAAAGCGGGAAGGAAGGACCCCGGCTTATGTTCTAGCCAGTCACATTCCCATTACACTATGCTCGGTCCCGGTACGAAACAATTCAAATGGACAGGAACAAAAGAACGCGAGAGAGAATTGTTTATTTCAACCGGCTCACCAAATAGTTCATTGTACAGATACAGAAACTCGTTTATATCGGGATTGACTGAACGTGATTTCCCACCGGGAAATCGAACCCCCCCCCAATTCGATTCCAGCGAAACGCACACTTTCCCGTTACTTGAATTAAACTTAATGAAACCAATTTCAATAGGCGAAATCCCGTCAATACAAATCCACAGTATTGTTTTGCAGTAATATAGTAGTAGGACGGCATCATTTTTCAACGCCTAAGTTCAAGCGCAGGATATATATTCTGATAATATATATTCCAGTTTAGGAGTCTACTGGAGCCAACGGCATATTTCAAGGAATTTCGATTTACCGACTTACAAGGCGGTGTACGCGACGACTGGTACACATATATCGAACTTAATGAAGGGCTTGGAATTCCGGTGAGGACTCGCACTCCCGACCCAATAAACTGGCTGTTTTAGCTGCCGAAGGGAGACGGGGGGGAGGTGGGAAAGGTTATATTTTATTTCCCCTTTATGCCGGGCCAATACTCCGAAGGGGCTCAAAATCGGAAATATACGGTGCGGTGGGGGTTTCTCAAAGACCGCACGGTCGGAGCTAAGTTGAAGCGATGGCGCTGAAATACCCCACCGTCCGATCCGACAATTTACAATCCCATAGAGAAGCGTGGCCCTGTCTCATCCTCATCCTCAGCTCCATCCCGCCTCCGCTGTACGCCCGTACGCCTCCAAACCCCTCTACGGACGCGGCACTTATTTGATAAGACTGGTCAATTTTCCAGAACTACACCTGAGCGCACGGCCGCTGCCAGAAACAAGCCATAACCTTCCCTTCAAATATTCTTTGAACAAAGAAATTACATTTACCCTGCACTCGCCATCCTCCTCAATCGCACCAGTAAATGTTACATAACATTACACATAATCTTTAATATAATTATGTGTAATAATTATAATACCGTCGTCTTTTCCATCTTCTGTCTCTAGTGGGTAAATTAAGTTATAACCAAACCGATAAATATTTCTACGATAGCCTGTTTGCCGAAACACGACAATCTATCTTTATTCAATAAAAAATAAATAATGAAACACAGACCAAAAAATTAATCGAAATAGAATCGAACAAGACAGAGGATAGAAAATCAAAAGAGTGATGAAAATATTCACAAAACATAGATTTTATACGAACGGTCTTAAGGGAATAATGCATTTTAAAGGGATACTTGAAATTTAATAACCTAAATGTTTAAGAGGGTATAAAGGAAACAAATATGATTAGATTTTATTAAATTTTTCGAGGTAAAAAGCACCGAATAATATCATTTACTTCTATCGGAAGTTTTGTTAAATAATATTCCATTTTTGAACGAGATAAATTCCAATTTCAAGTTGGGCTTGATTTCCATTAAATTCGCGAATTAACATTTTAACCGGGAGTTTTGAATGTTTAGAATTATAACATTTTCACTATTTCCAAATGAGGATAGTTTATAAGTATAATCACAGTAAATGCGGACGCTGAGATTTTAGTACTGTTTCTGTTTAAAAGGAGCTCGGAACGGTGGGATATTATCTGACATTGGCCACATTTTTTCAAATTGGTGAGGTATTCATACGGATTTGATTTGAATGGCGTCGTATCGGATTTCAAGTTGTTCCATCATGTCGAAACCTTTCGGTTGAAATGTATGCCCTATTTTCCATATCGGATGCTCTGTCCGACGTCAGGCGGCAAACATTGCCAACCTCCGCAATCGGCCTTTTACTTGGCGACTTAAAAAAGAAATACCCGCGCTCTGTCAAATGTAATTCGACCGGTGGCCGAGTTTCTGTGCGCATTGATGTGTTGTGTGCGCGAGGGAGGGCCCGTGATTGTGCGTGCGGGCGGGCGCAAGTGCGCCCCTCCGTGTGTGCGTGTCACGGCGTATGAATAGTGAGCTCGCTTGACCTTTGAAGGGGTGCGGTTCCGGCGGCTCTAGATTGCTTTGATCCCCCGCCCCCAACTTCACCCCCAAAACCCCTCAAATTGTGTTTCACCGCCACCCTCCCACCCACGTTCACGCTCACGCACTTTCGTCCGCACACCTTCCGACCGAAATCACTGTTGCACCTATATTTGGCACTTCGCATAGTAAAATTACCGTTCAATGTAATTTAAATTTGCTCCCGCTATTATTTTGCAATTCCCTCTTCCGTTAAGACGGTTCAATTCCGTTTCAATTAGTGATACAGTACGAATCGGTGGTCATTGGTTTTTAAACAGGAACCAAGTTTAGTTTGCCTCTCTCTTTTTTGTCGCTGGCTTGTTATAAAGATTAGGATGATCGCCAAGCCGGAACGGTTGAATGAGCAACTTTAATATTGCCCTCACGGCTTTACCCCAAGCAAATTTGCCTTCGACCGGAAGTCAGTTAAAACGATGATCCTTCTGAAAAGTAAAGGTAATCCCTCGGTCAGGACCGGGGTTGCATGACCGTAAACGTCCGACCCCGTTGCAAGGAGGGTGGAGAAGGGAGATTTTGGAATCCAACCAAAGTCAAACCGGAGCAGGAGATACTCTCACAAGGGCTTTGGCATTAATTTTCGACCATTCTTATATAGTGTAGGCACCAAATACCGACGGAATGATCTTATTCGGTTTATTCTCCATAAAAGCGGACAAATATAGATCGAACAAACGGGAATAATATTATCGATAGAACGGGTCCGGTTTTACTTGTAAACGGGCATCCGTCGGGGGCCTGATCTTGACATCAGGCTACCGGTTTTGAATAGATTCATTCAATTAATTTTGGGTGGGGATCCGAGAGACGAGTACACTTTTAAAATATTCAGTCTGGTAGGAATGGGCCCGAATTGTGATGTCACGGCACCACACGTTGCGAAGGGAGAGCGTAATTGGGACAAGAGGGCGGAAATGTTCGAGTCCGTAATTAGTTTCAATTATTCAGTTCTCTCGGAACGACCCTACCCTTCTCCGGAAGAAGACGAAAAGGGCGCGATGCGAAAAAATACTTAATTTCCAAGTGGCGGGTTTCATAATAAGGCGGGGAGGTAGAGATATCCAATTAAAAATTCGGATCGAAATTAAATTTCAAGGTTGACCGGACAGGGCGGTGGTAACAATATTCGGGGGTGAATTAGGGAAGAAATTTTTTCCCGGAAAAAGAATTTCCGTTTTTAACTAGCGGCCTCCGGGAATTTAACGAGCGGGCGCCACCGAAACAACCACTGCCGGTGACGAGGAAATATGCACCGGACCGAACCGGCAGAGAAACGCCCCCGTAAAGACGTAACGAGGGGAGGGACCAATTATTTCCCCGATTTTTACTCCCGACAGACGACACTCCAATTACGGTCCGAGTTCTCCGAAGAGCGAGTAACTCGGCAACGAGCGTTCTTTCGAGAATAAGTATAAATTACGAAAGCGTCCGAACTCGGGGAGAAAGGGAGCCGGAGGATTGGTCGGGCAGAACGGTTGCCGGGGCGGGGAGGCGGGTGGTGGAAGTCGCAATGTGAAAGTATTTCCGTGTTTCATCGAAACGGCGTCTCCGATCGGAGCGGCCCCAATGATAGATCGAGCCAGCCAAATTAGAGGCCGCCATTCGTCTTGATTCGACCTACCGATCGGGCCTCGTCATACAGAGAAATCTATATATAACGATAAAAACTCCGGCCCACTCTATATCCATCACTGAACTGATCTGTGTCGGTCGGATTTTACGATAGATGATCGGGCCCCGGTGTTGTAGCGGAGCGCGCCCCAGAGAAAGACAGAGTGATCGGGAGAGTGGTGTAATGTGGAGCCTAACCCGATTAGTGGGAGCGGCCCCTATTCCCGTGAGACCCCTTATAAGTTATTTAGAGGGCGAGAGCGCAACCCTCCACCCCCCTCCGCCGACCCGTACGAACACAACACGCCGTCGTATAGCCAGTTTTTCTAATTTATCGGCACGCCGGAGAAAGACGGCTGATGCCCCGTCTTCGGCCATCCCAGAGGACCTTTTATTAAATCCGCCTTAATCGACTCATAAGGCAGCGGGTAATGATTATTATATAAAGGGTAAATCGACTTTGACAGATCTCTCCCCTCCTGACAAGACCTCGTATAAGCCTATAATGGTGTTTTTTTTACTTCGGTATTAAGCGTAATTTTGCTATATCTTCTAATTGGGTCCTGTTCTTGTACGAAGGTAGACACCATTCTTGTCACACAATATAATACGAGCGTTTTAATATGTCAAGTAGAATGTATTTTCATGAATCGAAGACCCTATGAAAACATAGTTTATATTTGGTTAATTACTAAAGGCTAAAACAAATAATTTCTCCAGAAAAGTACTTCGAAACAAGTTACACTTATTTTCATTTCGTAAGACCAATTCTGTGACAACCTGCAATCCCGGAAGTTCGGGAGGATTTCGGTTCGGAAATTCCGCTCTGAATAATGTATAAGACAGACACAGGGGGCGGAGTTGTGCGTAAACAGCGGAATCGGGATGCGGCTATTATTGGAATCAAATTATACCCGCGGTTAGGCTCTAAGCGCGGCCAGACCAACTCTAATGGATTATGCGCTACAGGAGAGTTTGAAATATACGAGAGCGCAGAATTATAATTTAAAATGGCTTTTAAGACGTGTACGAGTACAATTAAATAAGTGCAATCCGTTAAAGAATACCGGTGACAAGGAATGAATTGAACAAATGGGACATGAAGGAAATGAAATACCTATGTAAAATGTTCTACTGCAATTGTGAACCAATTTCAATTGTCGAACTGATCGATAAATTTATTACACCAAGTTATAAAATCTGAATTTTCTGACGATGAGAGTAAAACATACGGTACTTGTAATAATTCTCCTTATTACTGTTTTTGGTCTCCGTATATTGATGTTGACAATTCGTATTCTCGTTCCTTTCTTTTCCTCGTAGTCATAATTGATTTTTACTGGTAAATTCATCCTGAAACTTGATTGGACGGAAATAGACATAACCACAAAACAAAGACGGAACGAAGAATTCATAATTAAAAATAGCCATTCCGAACCGATAATACCGTACTGCCGGTTAAGTGTAATATCGGACTTGTTTACGCATTAAAAAAGTGTATCAATAATTCAATTTCCCGACAAAAAAATATTTTACCACCGCACCCGTATACAGGAAACATAAAAACCCTCGACGCGTCGAAAAATCTATCCGGTTCTTCAGGAACCCTCATAAGGGTTAAGGTCGAAGTTACGGTTCGGAAGGGGAGGCGGCCAGAGTTGCGGTCCTTATCGGGAAATGAGAGAAGTGCATATTTACGAGCCGAGTTTACGAGCTGAAACACGCAGTAAAGTTCGAAAGGGGGAGTTTTAGCCGGGAAAAAAATCCGGTCGGAGCGTTCGGCAAAGGAAGGGGTAAGGGAGATTAAAACCATCGGTTATAGGTATTCGAAACAGATTCGCAGGATTGGGCGGGGGCGGTAGTGTCTCTACGAGTCGAATTCTTGCGCCTGTTTTCTGCCGGGGGGAGGATTCGGATTCCGGGTGGGTGGTCGGGGCACGGTGCCGAAATTAAAACTCGGAGGCCACCACTGGAGCACCACGCATCTAATATCGGGCCGAGGGTAAATCGCTCGGTGGGGAACGGCGAAGGGCAACCAAGCCGTACTCCGGTCAACACGTGTTTCCTTAATCCGTTTTCTGTTGCGGGAGTTTATGTACGGTGTTCGGCCGGGAAAGAGGGGATCGTGGGAGTGAGGGTGCTTCCGGTCCACCGACCTCCGCGGGAAACCGGGCACCTGGTACTACACTTCCCGCCGCCCGGCCGTCCGCCCCCAGAAAGAATTATCCCACTCTAATAACGATATATAACCGGTGGAGATGACTATCGGAAATGATTAACGTTATTTCGGTTTTCCCGACGAAACGGTTGGGTTAGCCCGACAACCCTTGTTCGAATATAGGCCGTAATTTTCATACGATATTACTACTCGGTTAAATTTCTACGCTTCTAGATTATTAGACGATTGCAGAATACAGGTAGACATCGAGAGTAGATTCAGTCCCGCTCCACTATTCCAAACGTTCCTTGACACCGGGCAATGATGAGCTAGCTAGTTTTTCGCAACAAAACAGTACTAAAAACTGGTTATTTATGATGAAACTAAATTTACGATAAATTAGAACTTAATCTGTATTCGGAAAGAGGCGTTGTTTGTGGGATTTAAGATTTATAGGGAATCTAACTTTATCCCAGTGAAAATACCTAATCCTGGTTTTCATCCCTGGCCTTCTCTCACAGTAATCCCAGCGGTTGGTCCGATTAATTTCGGCGATGTATTCGAGCCGATTAAAACGAACCGTCCCGACGAAACTTATACTAGGAGTAACTGGTGTGTAGGGCTCAAAACTGTACAATCTAATATAACTTTACCAGTTAGTCTGAGACTTAATAATTAAGAGGCACCTTCCCCCCGGAGTAAAACGTTGTTAGAAGTCGGGAAAATCGGTGTGGTGAACGGCGACACGGGGGCCTCCGTTCAACCGCCCCCCGCCCGTAATCCCCGGTGCGCGTTGCGGGAGCGGCGGTACTTCCGGTCGACCGGCCACGGGAAACCGAACACCTGGGGATCAGCCCTCCCGCCGACGCGGAGAAATTCGTTGCCCGACCGAGCACCTTGGAGCTGGAACAGCAAAAACGGAGCACCCACCGATTAAATCATCATTGTTGTGCCTCCGCCGATGCTTTTTGGAAACCCCCTCCACGGTTCGGGCCCGATCGCCTAATCTAACGGAAACGTCGGCCAATACACACCTGTCCAACCTTTCTCCGTACTTTAACGAAACCTTCAGCTATACTTATCGCTCTGGGCTTGAGCTATCAGATTCAATGGGGGAAACGAGAAAATGTAAATAAAAATACTCATTTTCGTCATAGTATTGAAAGAGAATGGTTAGGCTGAATATGTACTTCCATTGGTTAATACGTAACACCTTAATTTTCAATAGAAGGAAGAACTATTGTAAAAGTGGGACGAAGCTACAGACTAGTCAGCGATGAAATTGAGTACAATATTTCCTGCATAATTTTTATTTATTTACCTCTTTATTTACCTTTTTTTACATCTTTATTTACCTTTTTATCTCTTTAAACGGCAATAACATTTTACTCCTATTTGGAAGAAGAAATATAAAAAATATTTTTTGATAACTGACTCTTACCAATTATTTTTGTGGTACACACATTTGTCAAATTACGGTTCGATGTTAGGTCTTCAATATGGGTGATAAGTATTACTTCATTTTGATGGTGTACAGGTTCATGAGGATGAATACCACAGTATTGGCAGAGAACATGGTACAATCTGAGTATTTGTTATCATCTGTGCCAACACTAAGGTTTTGTTTGTTCTAGGAGTTATAGGCCGGTAATATTTCCGCCCTGCCCGATTACGTTACCCCGACAGCGGTATAAACCACACTGAATCCGGGAGTAATTCATTTCGCACGATTTCCAGTAATCAATAGATCCATACTCGCCGAAACTACTTCGGCTCTGACCAAGGCCTGGGGGAAAATAGCATTAGCATATTTATTGGACTCTGGAGGGGCTAAGAACAACGGGAACAAGTCCGGGATGTTACATAGAGCCGTGGAAAGAGAGAGAGAGAGAGAGAGAGAGAGAGAGAGAGAGAGAGGGAGAGAGAGAGAGAGAGGGGGAGAGAGAGAGAGAGAGAGAGAGAGAGAGAGAGAGAGAGAGAGCTGCGAACGTCGGCCTCTCCGACCGCAGGCCGGCCGTTACCGAGCTGTCTTATTAAATTGTGTCTTCCCCGGCACCATCTCCTGCACGGGCACCACCTCCTACTTATTGCGCGTCCTGTGTCTCGGTAAAAGAAGGGAGAAGAGGGAGCAGCCGGAAAGAGTGGAAAGGCGGGGCAGGAAAAACTTTCTTTTTACGGCCCATACAGGGGTCATTTGTGAGTCCCAGGGACCGGGCGCCACGGGACCCTCAGAGTGCACCCACCCATCTTTCATTGACTCTCTCTCCTTCTCCTTCTTTCTTCCCTTCTTTCTTAAATTCTACTTTCTCACAATCTCTCCTATATACATGATACATTTTCCATATCCCATTCTATTCATTCTACGTTTACTTGGTGTATTAGCGTTAGGTGACGTTAAAGAAATTATATTTTTCGCAAGCGCGATCTTCTGCCGCTTACTTCTCGCAACTCGTATATGGATCGAAAAAATTTCTGGCACCGATACGAAGGCAATTCAATGTACCGTACATCACTAGATAGCGTAAAATAAGAGCCACAATTTAGAAGAAGCAGTTTTTAAATTGGAAGATCATAATTACTGAAGGCAGTAGAACACACAGATAGGACCTCAAATGGAAAAGGTACACCTGAAGGAATACATTTCCAACACCATCCAGAGGTCCAACAACTCCAATGATAAAACGCACAATATACAGCAAAGTCACCAACAGTTTTAAATACTGAATTCAAAACCGGGAAATAGTGGAAGGATATTGGAAAAATTAACTGCCATTAAGAAATCATTGCGAGGCAAATCACTGTTAAAGTTTGGGAAATAAAACCGTTACTGGTGCAAATCGGGGTCGTTTGAAAGAATTTTATTGGAGAGCTAGGTGGAGTTGTGTGGTTTCAAATGAAATCGGTTTTGTGAATTGCGTGCTCAAATACTTCGCATACTTTGCCGGCTTCCCTCGCCAAACAAATGTTCAAACCAACGGCCAGTACTGCAAGCTTGAAATCTGAACTTCCATTACCTGCCAAATTGGTTTGCGAGTTTGTTTTGCAACACTCACTGTAGGACTAGTATCTCAATAATAAACAAGAACTCCGGATGCGATTAATGAGTCTTGAAAGTAAGAAAACGTTAATTAGTTAAATTTTTTGCTGACATGTCTGCCTGTTTTTTAAATGAATATTTCGATCTGTTTTCTCGAAAATTACTAATAAGAAAATAATAGATACAAATATTAAAATGATAAAATATTCAAATTATTATTTATTATTATTATTATTATTCATTTACAGTTACGACAATGCATGTGATCTGCAGTTTTCTTTTTCGTAGGTATAAGAAACAAACTCGAGTAGTGTAAAACTTCGACATAAAATATCTTAATAATTTCGAATATGGGTTTCATAAGGATGAATAGTAGCACTTTATAAGTATATCGCGCGATATAAAAATAGGACAATTTATAATCGGTAAGCGGAGTGTGCATACCAACGTAGGTTGGCGCTTGGAAAAAAAAATATTCCCGGCAAAGTGTCATCGAATTTCGCGACTGATCGCGGGCTATAAACAAATAAAATATAGATCCAGCGTAGAAATATTTCATGGCATAAATAAAGGGACGTCACTCCTAATAAGTGGCAGGGGGACAACGGAATTTCAGTGGAGTAAGGGTGTGGGGGCTCCAATACCACATTAGTCCGTGCTTTAGACAGAGACAGAGTAAAGGACGGAGAGAGGGAGAGCGGCAGAATTGGAGAAAGAGAGAGAGAGAGGGAGAGAGAAAGTGAGAGTGAGACGGAGAGGTTGAATAATTGAGAGCCAGGAGGGTGGAAGTCCCAACTGTGTGGAACAATCAATGAATAATTTGGAGAGGTGTCAGCCGAGAAGACGGAGCCGGGAAGGGCGGGGGGGCGGTGTTTGGGGCGGCGGTCGGGGTCGGCTCCGGGCGAACCGCGTTCGCTTCCATTAGGAAATGGGAAGGCCGACTGTCTGCCCGCCAGGGCCCCAACACCGGATTCGGCCTCCGGCTCAGTCAAACTAATTGCAACAATGGCCGCAACCAATTAACCGCCGCCGGTAAAAACCCCCGCCTCCGCCCCCGGCCCGCCCGTTGCGAGATGACACACGACTAATGGATGGCTTTTTAAAGCCATAATCCACCCTCCGCCCCCCCCTCCACCACCAATATCTGCAACCCCCGCAGGGGGTCCTTCTCTGCTCGTCGTTTTTTAGAAACTGCTTTCTGAGGTAATGATTTAATTTGCGGGAGGTCCTCTCTGACTTCCCCATCTAATGAAGGAAAATTATTCCCGGAAGAATCGAACCGACATGTTTTCTTCATGTTACATCAGAAAATATCGAAATCGATTGATTGCTTTTTATCCGGTTCTATTTTATAATTGTGTAAAATAATTTTTTATGTTCACATATAAATGCACCTGGTTGTGCGTGCGGATAAATTCTCCTTCTAATCTACCGGTTATAAATACGCGTAAATATGAATTATTTTTTACGTTCTATGTACAACTGACATAATTTAATAGTTTCTTTAAAGGCTTTTTCATTATTTACACGCTATAAAAACACGGATCGTGTTTCATTTGGAATGAAGGGTTACTTTAATATAGTGTTAGGCAGGTATTGAGTTTGGAATTTCAAAACGGATACCCGTACTTCAGCTAAACGTAAAAACCCTTGGCACCGCTCAGCGACGCGTTGTAGAGAATTTCTCGGCGCTGAAAAAATGCGGGGTTTCAACAGTCATCGAATTGAAAACATTTAAACAAAGCACTAATGGGGGGAATGTCACATGACACACGAATAAAGGCAACATGAGTTCAAAGGGCTCGGCGGAAGGTTGAAGGGTTTTTTTTGTCCGCTCTCTTTTGGAAGAGGTGTTCAATATTGTCTGCCGGATAAGAGCCGGTGGAGAGCAGTGGAGCGAGGGGATGACTTAAGGGCCTTATCGAATGCAATAAGCCAGTCAATTAAGTACTCGAATGCCTAAAGCAGTCCACACTAAAGGGCCTATAAGCGTTCGGGTAATGTATGGATATTAGCCTTATGAGACTAGCCTAATCGCGTGCCTCAGTCCTCATCGTATCAAAACATACGTCCAAAACAAAACTAAATGTTTAGCCGATCGTTCGTAAAAGATCATTGTCGCTAATTAGCGACCCCAATTGAAGTAAGTAAATATAGGCGGGGACGGAGAGAAGAAAACCGGCCGGGTTCACTAGAACTTGGGCATTAATTAAATGCAAGTAATTACAGTGGGGAGGCAGTGAGAGAAAGAGATTGATAGGGCCCGGTGGGGATCTCCGCTATTTACAGTTGAATCTATCCGAGCCTACAAATCAGATTAGGAGCCGTCGACGGTAAATTAACTTAGGTTACTCAAGAGTGTCCAATGTTCAATTTCGGCACCTTTTCCTATAGAAGTTAAATTCATTATAAGCAACTCACCACAATAGTGTCTCTGTACAAATACCATTAGGTATCCGGCAGAAAATATCGCATTATGCAAATTGCGAGTAACAGTTCTAATAAGGAAAAGGTAGTGCGCGAAACAAGCGGTAATGAAAGGCTTGCATGATTCAAAAATTTTCTTATATCTTTCATTTTTAATAACATTAAGAAAAATAAATGACCAGACTTCTTAACTGATCCCCTTCGACTTGAATATAGCTGGTCCCTTCTTGGCTATTCTAGCATTCAATGTATGTTTTCTATTTATGCGTGTCCTAACTATGTTCACGTATGTGTGAGTGCATGATTCACTCTTTCCTTATAATGGCTGGCTCGGTGACCGGATACGCTGCCGGCGCTAGTGCCAGGGTAATCATAAGGCCTTCCATCCAATAACTAGAACATCCTCGCTGGCCACTTCACCGAACCCCCTCCTGCCAAAATTTACTTTGCTCCACCTCCAAAAGCCCCACTCCAACTCCAACAGGATTTATAACCGTTTGAAATTCCCAAATAAACACAGTGAATATCTCGAGTTCAAAAAAGGCGGGTGGTTGGCGCGGGGAGGGGGCTGTGACGGGGGCTATTAAACCAGTACCGAACGCTTTTGAATTCAATTTGGGAATATAATTAATAATTCAATTAGCGGTGTTTCAAAAAGGACGATTCCCCGCCGGGTAATTAAAATATAGAACGTTGAAAAACGAAACAAAAATTAACGCGCAGTGTTTTTTGTATAGCAATACGGTTTAAGGAAAATTTAGTTTCGGATACCGTCAGAAATTAGCAAAGTTTAGTTTAATGTAAGTCCTTCTAGATCGAAATAACATTATAATTCGGTATCGCGCAGTTTTTCGGTGTTCGGGAAAGATTTCCCCTCAGAGGTGCCATCCTACTAAATTAAAATTCTATTTCGATTAAAAACAAAGATTTGTTAATATATAACCGTTCATATTAACACAATCCATTTTGTAGCTGATGGTAGTTTTGGTACTTAACATGGACCCCGAAATGAAACTCCTGATCTATTTTATATTTAATCAAGAATCGTATAAATGGAAAGTAAAACTGGTGACAGTTTATGTACATCATTCCTAGATATTTCTTCCATTAATTTCACCTGAGATGAGATGAACAGGAACCGGATTAACGCATAACCGCTCAATGACGAAACATCGGAACGATTGGATTGAGGTTATAGGTTCGATTGATTATCGACGATATTTGTAATAAAGGTAAATGTTGATTTACAGGCAGTCATCATGAGCGAACCTGGTGAAGGTTAATTTTGCCAGTTAAATCGTGTTTTCAGTTGTACTCAGTCAAATGGGGGAGTTCCCTCTCGCATGGGAACATTACCGCTCTATTTCAGTTGCAAATTCAAGCAATCAGGTAAATCTTGTTTAACACATCCATCTTCGCTCATTTATGAAACGTTATACCATAAGTATTTTAACTATTTAAACACAGGTGTTAGTGACAACGGACTCTAAATAATGACGCTATCTTAATGATGTACACAAATATATTATTATATGACAATTAAAATTGGACACGAAATTAGGTAAAAGAGGTGTTATCCCTGATCCTAATTGCGTGCACTTTTACTTATGTAATTTCATGGGTACGGAAAATATGTCACCAAATCGAAATCACGATATTAATTATGATACAAATTACTACTACAAATATTTGCTGTCAATACAGTTGCAAATAAGCGGAATATACGGTAGACAAGTAACAATGCGTACTGTCGAGATACTGTAGAGTAGAGTAGTCTTGAAGAATGGTGCTGATATCGGTCAAAAAGTTGGTCTGTTCGCGTGCAGTTGCCGGGAGAACTCGGGCCGACTGTTGACAATGGGGTGGCCCCCACACTACCAACTTAAACAAAAGCGCAAACCGTAAAATTCTAAAACTTGACTGAAACTTGGACTCGATAAGGGTATCGCGGTTAGGCCACCTATCCACCCGTGAACGCCGAGCATAGATGATTAATCGGTTGCCCGTTAACGCATCTCTACATTCTTCGTCTTTCATCGATTGAATCCGTGAGCGAGTTTGCAATTTTTATAACGCCTTCGAGCAATTGCTATAGAAAACAATAGAATCGAACAAACAACGCCTCCGGAACGCTGGGTGCAGTCCGTTCTCGTTGGGGGTTGGGTGCGGGACAAGGCTGACGCGGTGGCTCGTATGATCTCCTGGAGCCTATGGAAATTTCATTGCCGGGTAATGCAGTTGTATTGGGGGAGGGGGGGGGATGGGGCGGTCGCTGATGGACTCAAATTGGCAGGGGGCAGGAGCAGGGGACCGGCGCCCAAAATCAATGCCGTTAGTCCGTGATTTGCGTGCTGCCACCCACCCAACCATCAGATAACTGATGCCCATATTGTCTTTATCGTTTTGTTAATATTGTTGATTTCGGGCGGCGTTGAGTCCGGACACCGAGAGCTTATTATACGACATTAGCGATGGATCTAAATAATATTATACAAGTTTGTTAGCTGACATCTCTATACTTAAAAAAAGTATTTGAAATTCCTTTTTTCTGATGATTCTAAAAATAAAATTTTAATATACAATATATAACGATTTTTTGTATTTTATGTTTAATATAATTAACATAAAGATAAAGAGTTCATAATTTGCAACTGCGACAATAAAAGGACGTAACTTTTGTTACTGTTTTACTATTTTGAGTCCATCAAATGTAGTACTCATATCTGCGGAATCAGTCCATACAAGAAAAGACTTATTTCAAGGACGAAGGTCGACTTATACGAATCATAACCATTAATGATCGCATATATAGATTACAAAGGTGGCGGCGGTTAGCAGCCAATTCATCGGTGAATTAAATTTTACTGAAGCAAGGAGCAGGTGTTCTCTTTACAGTGTTGGGGGCGCAATCTCCTAATAGCCCGGAGCATTTCTCTCTCGCTCACTTTCTCTCAAACTCTCTCATTCCCCGTTAGGTAGGTGGTAGGCACCCCTCTTCCTACACTAGCGCTCACATGCGTACAAGGCGGACATAAGAAAACACGCCTACCGGGGGTTCTTTTCTCCTCCAGTTGCTCCGAACAACTTCACCAAGTGTAAGTACCCCCTAAAAGGACCTTTAGCGCCGCAGTAAGTGTATTGCACGTTGTTTCGGTTCCACGAACGCGAAAACAATTACGGCCGGCACGATATAATACGACCGGCCGGATGCCCGCCCGCTGGTTTTCTCGTCGAAAGTAAATTGACCGCTAAATTACAATACCTCCTGCATTGTATCGAATAGATAACGGAAATAATTTGCGAGACACGGTCTGGGACTAATGGGGCCGCGGTGCGCTAACCGAGCGGGTCATTAGTGCAGTATAAGGCTAAGAGTGGATACCCACCGCAAGGATGATCGATGAAGGATACCGGCCCGCCGCCGAGGCAACCGCATCTGACCGCAGCGCAAATGCATCCGCTCACTCCTCATCAATCCAACTTAACTTAATCCGGCGGATCGAATTGCGGTCGAGTTCTCGAGTGCAAATCAATAATTCAAGAACGGGAGTACCATAATAATTATTATTTACTAGTTACAAATAGGGCAGCTTTAAGTGTGTATTTGCAAAAATATAGTATTTAACGGGGGCCGATTAAACTCATAGAACTATCGAATAATTCGCTGTAATTTACGGTTTCGAAATTATTAATGAAACAAATGTTTATTCATTCATAACAAAGCGCTATGCGAACTAATTTGTTTTGTAATCGAAGTTGAGGGTTACTGGAAAGATAATTCAGTATGTTGCGTCAGGTTTTGGGCCGGGGATTTAGGACTGGGGTCCGAGGAATAACTCTGAGAGTGAAGAAGTCCTAGGGAACGGTATTGTTATGTAGGGCTGGGCGGTATGGCCGGCGTCGGACGGAGTGCACCGCAGTTGAAGTGGGCTCGCTGTCCGGTGCACGGGATATGATGGATTGTCAAGCCCCCCCTCTCCTGTCCCTGACGTTATATCCCATACTAGATCACTTACAACCACCCTCCCAACTCGTCTAATACTATTATCATCCGTTACGATCCACAGCCATACAACATTTCAAAATACCGCCGATCGTATTTACGATTAAAATAATTAATCGAAATACTTCATCCGTGTCAAATTACGAGAAATGTTTATGTGTAACATTCAATACATTTCACTTATGCAATATGTTTAATCGAATGTTCGCGCATTTAACGTAACACTGTGAGTCACTATGCAGGTTATATGTTTTAAGATACAGTCCATATATCTGAATTATAATAGGAATATGTTGATAGACACGCTGTATAAATAATATAGTAAACAGTAAAATAATAATTTTATAGCAGATATATCCCGTACACCGTATTTATTTGGAAAATTAATCAAGTTGCAAGTCTATATGCAGTGGAATTCTTCTTCTGGAGTTCCAGTAGTTTTTAAATCAATACTAACCCGTCTGTGGAACAATTTAGCAGGACGGAAGGACGGCGGTGGACAGGAAATGGAACCGGAGACTAGGCGAAAAGCAAGGGAAAACCGAGCGAGCGGTAGACAAAGGTCCAAGTTATTTAAGTTACCCAAACGCCGGTCGGATAGGAGTCGGGTCACCGGTAACAACGAGTAAGTGCCCCGAGGGAAACCTACTAAGTTAAACTGTCGGGTTGGTGGTGAGGGGGGGGGGGTTGAGGCCGCCGGTATAATTAAAAGTCTGGGAGTCACTTTGATTGTACAGGGCGGTAGAGGGTACGGCGGGGGCCAGCACGCCGGGCGATGGATGTTCCCCGGCTGACTTATAAGCGGCGTCGCCGGCCTCGGTCCTCAATTTGGGACCGCCGACTTTGAAGAAAGTGCGGGGGGCGAGAAAGCGCCTCGGGCCGGGGGGAGGGCCTCCCCCTAGAGCCCCCACCCTTCCAATGAATAGATAATGGCCGCGGTAATTGCGAGCCCTCCCTCACTTGTCGAGTGACAACTTCTCTCTAGCGATTTGCATCTCACTTAGAGGGTCTACACTGTCGGGATAAACGCCCCACCTCCGCCGCCCGTTGTCTTGTTACTTTGAATTACGCCACTTCAGAACGTCGCGCGCTCTCCAGACGGGTGCGGACGAATGATACCATTATTTCCATTTTTACCCCGACTATAAAAGAGGAAATGAAGTTTCTGTACTTCGTGCTGAGGAATCCGTAACATGATTGTTGAGATTACCCTCGAAGGAGTTTGAGAAAACATTCCAGTAAAAATTAATAGAATAGTTTTTGTACTCAGATATTTGCACGATAATTAGGCGAATTTGTTATATCATCATTTCATAATATGTTAATATTTCCTCTGTGAAATTAAATTCCTTAAGCCACATAAAATTAGTATAAATATTATCAATCTTTCCCCTCTCCAACATGCACTACGCGATTACACGCGTAAGAACAGGCGTCAGACTGATCAGGCATTTTTTCAAGAAGGAAGAGAACTTCCAGCCGGAGGCTTTTTTCAGCCAAATTTGAAATCTCTGGACCAATCTGGATTTGATTGGCTCTCTCATTTGTATTGAATCAATTATAAATAAATATATATATTTATTAAATTACAGTTAGAGTTAAGTTACAGTACACAAACATTTTGTCGGAGGTTAAGTACGAATGTACTAAAAGTTGCTTTGCGATCGTTAACAATAAAACAAAATTAAAGCGCGGTCTCTTTTTATAAAAGATTAATTTCCATTGAATATAGATAGTATCTGAAAAGACGCATCACAGTGGGATGAATGGTAATCTGTGTACAGTCTATTTAATTCATCAAGATCCTTATCACAACGTAGCACTGATAAACCTCCTAGGAGTCCTTTGACAAAATACAGAGAGAGGGAAAAAGTGGCAGAGAATATAGCGAATGGAGATAAGCCTATTCACAACAGTCGTACACTTCTTTAAATAGAAGGGATCGTGAAGTGGACACAAACTTGGCGCTAAATTGGGATTTTACTTTATTTCACACAATCTAGTAAGGCCAAATATAGTGTATAGAATATATGTATTTCTAATATTTATCAGAGATCCCTAGACAGATCCTATGTTCGACAACCATCCATCTGGAAACAGACGAATTCATTGACATGCTCTAAATGTACTTTGGCGTTTCTGAACATTAAAATTTCAAAAGCCGTCTAAATTGAATTCAGAATTTGGAATCTGAGCTGAGAGCAATACCGGGAGCCCGGACGATCGTCGTAATTACTCCCGACGGATTCTCTTATTGAGGCGGCAGGTACGCGTGCAGAAATACGGAAGAGGACAGAACCGGGAATAGAAGAGGGGAATGAGCGAGAGGGAGTGTAGGGGAAGGGGGAGAAAATACATCCCCTGTCTTTGGGAGGGGCGGGAGTGTCAAGGGGACTATGAAAGAGAAAATGCCTGAGGGAGTGGGTTCCCCTCCCCGCCATCATCCCGAGGCCCGCTCCCGGCCTCACTTATTATCCTCCAAGTGATCCCGGGATCTGACAGTCCTTCACTTTGATACAACGTAGAGAAATGTAATTTCACTGGCTCAGAAATATAATTTCAACTTGGAAATTTGGATTCCTCCAAAGCGACCTGGTCTGCCCCGAGGAAGAATTAACGCGAAAGAATGGCGAATATTTCGTAAGTAGAACGGAACAGTAATGACATTTCCAGCCGCGATGTTATTTCACTACTTACACTGGGTCCGTTCCGAGGGGGTGTTCTATGAAGAGAAATCCGGACGAAGGTGACATCACATATTGTGAAAACAGCGAATATTGTATCCCCTGTGTAGGAACAGGTAAGGCAATTGTTCCGTGATGAACATCTTACTAAACATTTCTTATTTGGGATTATTCTTTATAAGAGTAGAATATTATGTTTCCCAAATTATGTTTCGTCCGTAAAATAAACTGTTATAAATGTTTTCATCTCAGTGTGTCTCATTTTAACGTTTGAAAAAAATGTGTACTAACAGAAATGCGCCGATTTCCCTCATCATAACCGAGAGGTATTGATTTTATTCTGCTTTGTAACAAACTGCAGGCGAGGGTCCCACTTATTTAATGGTTCGAAATGGAGTCAAGAAGGTGCGCTTCAAAAAAGGCGGATCAACTCCTAAGGCTTAGTTTCCAATTGGAAAGTTGTCGGCAGAGTGCCACGGCGGAGAACTCCGTCCGGGGTATTGAAAAAGTTGGGCCGCGGTACGTGATTAAATTTTACACTGTGATGAGGGGGGCGTTTTGTGGCACCGTGCCCAAGTTTCCGGGTGGTGCTAATCCTGCGCCGCCTCCCCCCGTCGCGGTGGGAGGCGGGGTAATCTCGGCCCGCCGAGAGAGGTGTTGTGTCCCTCAAGACTACTGTTAATAATAGAGCGGTTTGGCCCGCCCCTGGAGTTATCAAGATTTAAACGCGCCGGCAACAACCGCAGCCGCCTTCAACAGGTGTCCCTCCCCGCACTTTCACACCTGCATGCCCCCTCTCCCAAAGGCCCACTAAACCCTTTGGTCCGCACTCTCTGAACTTCCCTTCCCTTTATAGCGTGCCTAGACCCCCAGGGCCGGCACCCCTAAAGGTATGGCGTTTAGGACGGTATACGGGCGATTTGGCCGTACTCAACTTGATAATCAATAATTTTACGACGGGAGCCTTCGACTGTGAGGAGCCCATTCAGCGCTATGAACAATTCCTCGGTAAGTGAGGCCGCACTATTTACGCATAAAAACTAATATCCCGGAATAACCGAAGTGCTTATTGCAAACTTTTACGTAAAATATATTCTGCGATTGATTTTTCCACAAATGTTTCTTTTGTCGTGTTATATTTGTAATTGATAGGGTGTGTATTAATATTTGTATACCGATACATACACCTTTGAATGGACATATTTGGTAAATAATCGTATTTGGTAATAATAATAATTTGGTAAAAAATATTTCATTAAAAATACTGTAGGTTCGTGATGTTTCTGTCTCGTCTCGCTGGTTTGGTCTTTTGCTAGACCGGTTTCGGTTGCTCGCCATCTTCAGTAGCGGTGTTAGTCACTGTTAGCACTTTGGATGTTTTTTGGGCATCCTCACTGCACTGTCACTTTTACATGTACTGTAGTGTTTGTCAGTATGTACAGTACATGTGAAAGTGACAGTAAAGACCAACCCCTCGCAGACCACAAAACAGGTATATTAAATTATTTCATTAAAAAATTAAAAATTACTTTTCCATCTCTCAGTTTGAAGGAAAGAATATAGTTAGAAAAAGATATTTAGTTAAGTTAGTTTATTACATAATATTTTTAAAACTGTTCTATCAAACATAACACAAAAAATGGGGAAGTAGAATAAGAATAGTGTCCAAGATGGAGTCAACAGGTGCGTTATGGGCACTTGGGAACGGGTATTAGGTGCAGTTCAACCTCAATGTACCCTCGGGTAAACTAAGCCTTCTCCCTTATCTCTCCCCTTCAGCACACAACCATACCAATTTCATAATATAAGATAACCTACTTGAGAATTCCCCCGAGTTTCGTTCTGGCATAGGATCATACAACACGAGAGGAGACAGAATATCACGTGTATAATGAATTTTTCACAATACTGTTACATCCTCTGTTTCCAGCTAGCAATATTGTTTGTAATCTTGGGTTTTGGCCCAATTACAATAACCGAGAAAAATTCTAAATTATTTCTTCCTTTTCTTATTACAAGTTCATTTGAAAAAAAGTATTTATAGCATTCCGTGTAAGTGTTATTGCATTTTGTTATTAAATGACCCGAATAATGAATTTATTCTAACGGATCTTACCAATAGGGATTGAGACCAGGGTTTATTTCCGCAATTGTCGTAGCGAGACCTCAGCGATTTCTGTCTACTTAGGGGCCCCTTACGAACCCAGCACTTCATTTTTGAAGATCACCTCACTTCCTTGTTGCACTCAGGCTATAATGTTCAGTATTACTCAAAGAAAATTATACTAATCTTATGTCTAGTAGCTTATGATGCCACATATAATTAGTTGAATATTAAAACATTTAACTTATTTTCCACTCTGATTTCCATTTACTTATTCATGCCCTAACGTCATCAATTAATTGTATTTACAATTCCCATCAACAATTAATTAACTTGTGCAAACGACAGGGTTAACAACAACAAAATAAATATAAGTTTAATAAGTAGAATAAACCAAGCTTTCATATTAACACGACGGCAAAACGGCACAAAACAACGAAACAAACTGTTGAGTTTCGTAGCCCGTGTTCAGAGGCTGTAGTATGCAAAATAATAAGTTGTTAACATGCCAAAATTTAAAACCACTGCCAGGCAGTCCCTCAGGATCCTCAACAGGTGTCCTAATGCACACCTGGGACCTAAGGTTAATCTGTGCGGTCCACGGTCTCCGACCCCGCTCTCCTCATCCCCCCGACCCCTCATCCCCTCATCCCCCAACAGCCAACAATCTCATCCCACTCAGACCGCAATATGCGGCACGGCCTTCCTGCCACCCTAATTATGCCCTCATTAAGATTTAATAGCCCAATAATTGCTCCTTGAGGGCAAAACGCTTATCGGGCTATGCACCGACTAATCTGTTCCATTGCACAATATTCGCGCTATCTTACACGATTTCGTGCCATTTTCAGTTATATCTCAGCCAATTTAGGTTAATTAAGGATTAAAAACAACCGAAGGGGAAATAATTCAAACAATAGTTTATAAATTGTCTCTCGGTGTGTTCGTTTCAAACATATTTCTAATACTTAGTTTCAGAACTAATAATTAGTTTCAAAACTAATAAGCGCGAATCAGTAATACACTAGGTATTATTTAGTTATCCAACAAGGTAGAATTAGCATGAAAAAATTTACCTCATGTACCTCCACCAAGTGCTTACCCAGATCTCATGCACGATTTAACCGATGACTTACCTGAAAACAGAAAATAAAATTATTAGAGAAACAAATTCGGAACAAATTGAAATCCATTACTTTATAGAAAAGTATGAATTTCATAAGGAATAATTCATTAAACCGATACATATCGGGAACAGAATACAACTATTGAATGGGCAGCATCGCTACCGTTGGCTAACGCGTTAGTGCGGACCCCATGTATCATCATGTGTTGGGGGAGGGGGGGCAGCGATAAATAAAAATTCATAGCCAGTAATTCGTATATATATGAAACAAATGGTTCGGTCTGCCAGGGGACGCGGTCCGCCGATACCGAATCTCATAACCGTTACGAAGCCAGAAGTAGACTGTGGAAGTTATGTAAGGAAGGACCGGGTTGAAGTTGACGACAAACAGTGAGGCCGCGGGGCCGGCGCTATTCCGCTTCCGCCCGGTAAACAACACAATCCAGTCCACTCTCCCGGCCTTCCCCTTTATCTTCCCCCCTTCTTATTTTATATGACTCCGAGCCGGCGGGCGGTTAGTCGACTGTGATGCAACAGACGCTCGACTTGGCGTGCCTCCTCCTCCTCCTCTTTCCTTTAGCCCGGCTTAGATTAATGACGGAATAACACACACTCGCACATAAATACACAAGCCCCCCACCCCACCACACCCCACCATCCCCTTATTCCCTGTTTACGATTCCGCCTCCGTCACCACTTTGGTAAACATCGGGCTCTCTTCCGTTTACGCTTCGGGACAAACTGTTGTTACTGTCGGCTGCAAACAGTGTACACGAGGACGCCTTACAAATTAAACCCGTGTCCCCGAGTAATTTCTGACCCTGTACGAACTCCGTACGCGTTCAGTTTAATACAAAGTGAAATCGTTTTTTAAGTAGAAATGCAAGCTGCTTTCATTTCCGTCGTTGCTACGTAAATAGTAAATTTCGACGTTCGAAACATTGCGTCCAAGAGAATCAAACCGGGAAACAATTAATTTATCAAATCAAAAAAGAATGATATTCCGGGAGTTGAAATAAAATCAGTTCTCCTTAATAATACCCGGTGCTCATTATATTTCTATTCTAGAGAAGGTTACCTAATTACAACGTACGAATACAATAGAATACAATGAATTTAGATTTCTCTTAGTTTGCGTCTTTTTATTCCATTATTGCGAGTTACATTCCCCATACAACCTTTAACCTAATAATCCTACATCGACATTGCACTAACTGAACAATGAAATTTATTTATTACTCCACTTATTAAATACGCTTTTCGTGAAAACAGGGAATGACTGAATGATAGGCTGAATGAAATATACGGGATTAATAGCAGGATTGTTGTCGAGAGATTTGATTTCGAACTCCATTAATATCCTAAATCATATTTGGGTCCATCAAAATATCTGAACCAATTTTCTAAAGAGAGCTTAATTAAAACGCCCGAGGTAATAGGACGGGTCAGAATCGAATTGGAAAACAAAGTCTAACTTTTAGCGGTAGCAAGGGTTTTTCATAATCCATGACCTCTTAAACCTTCAAATATAATCGATACTATTCCTTTCAATTTGTTTAATCCTTCGATTTTTTAATCTAATCGCGAAATATAAAAATAATATTTTTCATATTGAGAATATCTACAATATTTATCAAACTATATTATTTCAATCATTCATAGAGTGGGAGTAGAATTTACAACCTAACTTGGAAATTCTTTTATTGCGACTACTGGACAAACTGCAGTTACACTATAGTAGCGTAGGCTAACCAGTTTGTTTGGGAGTTGTGTGTGCAATGTCAATTTCCACTTGAGTGCGGCGACCGCTCTTACCCAAGTGTCCCGGATGTCACATTCAGGCCGCGAATAACTCTGTAGGCCAACACATAGCCCTAATGTAATGAAAATTCCCCATTAGAAGCTCGCAAATGAAGCATAGTGTCTTCTTTCATTAATTAAAGTTCGTTGCAATCGCAACGAGGAGAAAATTATAAGGAAATAATCGCAATAATAATCTTCTTACGAAATAATCGTCTTATAATCGCAAAGACTCTGGCAATATTGATGTACAACATGGGGATAGCGCGGGAATAAATTTCCTTCTGGAAGCATACGATCCACCTCGGGATCCTCAACAATGGGGAAATAAAGAAACGGCAGAAGCAGCTCGGAAAGTTCCTGTCACATTTCCGACAGTTATTTCCACAGTCGCAACGAATTGTTCTCGGCGATCTCGACAATACCACGTTCGATTTACGCTGCATCAAACACAACACAGAAACAATCACATTTGAGATTAAAAGTCCGGCATTTTTTAAAGAGCCGGATATCACTCTGACGGTTGTGTATTCTAGTCGAACAGTGCACGCCAGGAACGCATAATAGTGATTGCTCCTGTCTGGTTCTTCGCTCTCCAGATCGTGACAGCCACGATAAACTGCATCCCTTATACATAGCTCCCGTATCGGTAAATATATGTCTAGGAGAATTGAAAATGGGCGAAGTTTCCGAACAACATTCTAAAGACACACTTAATTGCTGTCTCACACAAGTGTATACTATTTGCAGGGAATGCTAAAACGGATGTACGCTTTTTATGCCGAAAAGCGGATATAGTATTGCAAAAATATTGAGAAAATCGGAACAAATCTTCGTCTAAAAATGGGAGCTTTATATATTTTTATTTTGAGTGATAGACTTGTCATTTTGTGTTGAGGGGCGTCTACTCTGGAGGTCTGTGGGTTAATATTTGGCAACCTATTGTAGGAAACGGGTAGGATCTAGAATGAAGGAAATAATAAGTCTCCATCCACTGGGGTCGAGAACGGAGACATCGAATTTCCGTCCCGTAATTGATCGTGAAAAGAGAAAATCCGAACCTTAATGTCGGTACTGGGGTAATTCCCCTCTGTCGGCCGTCTCCAAATCAGGAAATATAGGAAAGACCCGAGGTTTATGAGACTCCTACCGAAATAAAGACGCCCCTCGATCGGGATCACTTTAGATCAAATGTACAATTCCGCCCTCAAAAGTTTGCTCATTCGACTTTGAGACTATCGTCGCCGTTAACACAATCTTATTAAGAATGGGAAAGAGTAAATAACATAAACATAGGGGCCTGGATGCCGTGAAATGGAATTACGTCTGTTCCTTTCTAAAATAATTAAAGAGGGGGAAAAGGGAGGAGGAAAGGAGGGCGCGAATGAAACATCCCCGATACACCCCCTAAACGGCTTATCGGAGTCATTCAATTTGGAGAATTTGGCCGGCCGAACCAGAGACGAGCGCCGAACGGCGTAGCGGGCGGTTGGGGGTGGCAGTGGGCGGATGCGCCCCGCACCCCCTTCCATTAGCCCTTGAATACAAATACGCATAAAGGACGTGAAAATCCGCTTTTCACCGGCAGGGCTCTGGTAGAACAGGGCGGGCCCCATTCAAAACTACGGCCGGCCCGGGCTGCGGCCCTCCAAGAGAGGTAGTCGGTAGTTAGGCAGATTGACTTTTGAAATTGAACGTCCGACCCACCCACCCACCAGCGCCACAGAGTCCAATAACTATTCTGAAGGGGGTATTTAGCGTTTAATACGGACAGGCGCCCAATCCCGGGCCCAAACCCTCGATTTTTGCCCCACCCTCCCGGTCCCAACATCCACTTTAGTACCCTCCCTCAAGTATAGAGAGATAGGGACCGAAGAAAAAATTTTTACCCACATTTAAGTGATTCCTTTCACGTTCCATTTTAAGGATAATGAAATTATCGTTACTTTAGGTTAAATTACTTACAGGCATTTTAGAATTATCCTATTTAAATGACCTTGTTTACGTTGACAAATCAATAATTTCCTTTTTCGCTTATGTCTAGAGGATTTCATGAATAGAATTTCAGATTGAATAAAAATGCTGGATAGTATTGATAATAATTGATTATTATACATACATCGCAACTAAAATGGCAAGCAGTCCGAATAATATATATTCTTATTTTAAGATATAAAACTCAAACCTAATTTGTATGAAGTGGTTGTTGCCGGCGTCTGCTTCTGTAGCAAATGTTTTATATCTATTTATCCTCAAGCAGATGTTCTCCTTTGGACGACGAACGTGAGCTGTATCATAATTACAAAACAACCGGCCACTCATTGTTTCGAGCGCATCACGCGAAATGTAATTGTTCCGTTTCGGGAATACGGAATTGAACGATTTTGTCGGCAAACAGAAATAGTTTAAAGCCAGTGTACATAGAAGTGGTTTTACTGACTGATAAATATGTACGCTTAAATATGTGTCTAGTTTATTTATCGACACGTTTAGTATATTGCGCTACAGTGCGGTATGTATGAATTGTGGCCTCCGGTAAAAAAAGGTATCGATCACGCAAAAATTTAAAGTAAAAATCTATTAAGCGTAATTTTTCCGCTGATAAAACGGTGCTGAACATTACTGAGAATGCGTTGCTCAACCCGCTGCTCTACAATGTGATAAATTAAAAGCGGGTAAATTTCAAAATAATGAAAATCGTGTAAAACAATTATTCACGGACAATGAAAATCTATCCTACAAGTATTACCGTCCCGCGGAGATTTACATATTCGAATGTTGCCTAACGTTCGGGTTAAACGCGGCATTCAAAACGTTAGTGCCGGATCGAGTGAAATAGTCCGGCGGGTGAATCTTAATCGATCGGAAGGGTAGAGGGTTGATGCGGGGGCGGGTTGAAGGGGTGGGTTGAGGGGAGGGCGGGGGCGGCGTCGGTTCGCGTGTCCACCCGGAGAAGAGACCCGGCCTTATCCGGTAATTAAATGTCGTGCAGGTGGCCTAAATGTCGCCGCCCACTTCTCCCCGCAAACCGCCCATGTTTATTCAGCGCCACTCGGCGGGCCCCATAAATGTTAATAATTCCGGCGCGCCACATCGTAAATTTCAAACGACGGAAAACTATTTTACATAATGAGCCCGTCCTAGGACAACGATAAATTGTCAGTCCCCCATACTGTCCGTTTTGTTTTAAATCAATGAACTGCGCGTTTCACTACAAACAAGAAGAACACTGCACAAAACGCTATATAGGTTTTTCATTCATTCGCTCACCTGATTGGCACGAGTGCAATTGCTGCTCCCATGTGAAAGTGTCGGTTCTTTAAAATTAAGGTAAAGTCATTTATTTCCACCGTGGGCTCAATCTCACCGTCAGTTTCTCCACGCGGACCCTTTTCTCGTTTCCAGGCAAAGCGCCTTATTCCGGTCTACTTATGGTGGGAGAAACCTCGCAGAGGTTAAACCTTAATCAACTTATCCGGAGATAGTGGATCGCTGGGAAAAACCTTTTCTGCAGATTGTCTGAGCGAGGAAGACTGAAAGAGCGCTCTGTGCCTACTACTGTCACGACGTCTGTTCTAGTTTCATCGTGATCCCATTCCTCCGGTTCCTAGTAAGCGCACTGAGAGCGGTCCGACATGCCGGCGGAAAATCATTCATCGCTGGTGTTAGGAACGAATATCGGACCCTGGCCTAACCCGATGCGAGGTACGACGTCTCCGTGACCTCCTCATTCCACCGCCCCGGTCTAGGACTCTTTGTTGTCTCCTTGGGCTTAGTCCCGCCTCAGAATTACCGCCCGGGAGAACGGTTTTGGCCATAAGAAGGCAACCGCATTGAGAATCTGTCTAGTTTAAATGTAAGAGCCTGAGAAATTAATATTAGCAGTGAATGTTGCCGACTGTTTGTTCAAGACCCGCTTTTTTTAGCACTCCTTGCATAGAATACTTACGAAATTACATTTACTGTACCTCGTTAATATCTCTTGTGTATATCGTTTTTCGAAATGATTCAATGGGAGCCGCATAAAAAGAAGCAGGTCCGATAGGACATCGAGAGACGGCACGAAAAGTTCCACCGACGAATACCGAACGCTCAGTCCCCCTTATGCTTTACGACGGCTAAAAAACTGGTCGGGCCGGGCGGCCACAGTCCAAAGGAAGGAGGCTAACTGCCGGCCATTATTACCACCGGCCACCGGTCTGCATAATAAACGCACACGTGCGTCCACCACGGCCTCCGGCCAAAGTATAAAATGCATATGCATTTTCGTACTCGTGCGGAGGGTGCAGCGTGCATGATACGGATGAACGGAGTGGCAGGGGTTTAAAGCGACCGGTCAGCAGGCGATCCCCAGACGTAATAACACGGAGTCACACACCCCACGCCACTTAAAATTAAAACTTAAACAAGCCGGTTTATTTTTAACATAGTTTTCATTACAAATTACTCAAACGACACTAATTATTGAAAATAACAATAGTCGGGTTTATAACATGGATTTCAGTCGCTGATTTCTCAGGCCACACATTCTTAATTTGGTTCTAGAGCGTACAATACTGATATTTTGAAGTTTTGCACAACTACTTATTACTTAACAAAAATATACTTTAATAACTTTACAGATAAGTACATTTTACAATATATAAAGTATTAATAACAGTGTAGTGACAGCTTTTGCAGTAACTCCATTTAGTAAATTAGATCCGAAACTCTACCAATGTTAACACGGGTGAACGTGATGGGAACGGAAAAGGATTTAACAGCAATTAAAACGCAATAAGTGACAAAACAATGATTTCTTATTATAAAAGTACCGTTTCTATGAAATCTCATCCAACTAACTTTGTCTGAACTTAAGCGAGATCAGAAATGGTAGTGCGCGTAGAACACTCGGTTCAATTCCTTAGCCACCGCTCAAATTCCGGCTACCCACCGCGGAATAGAAGGCGGAGAAGGATTAATATTCTCGAGTTTAAAGAAAGTTTTCGGCGGCGATAACAAGAGGAAGGATCGGGGGGCGGTTGTTCCAGGACCAAGTTTTCCCTGTTGGCGGGAGTCGCGGGGTGCCGGTTAAAACCGCAAGGTATCCCGGTGTTCGCTCAGAGGGGACGTCCTTATAATTGGCAAAGTTGCCGATCATAATCAGGAGGAAGAACCGCCGGAGCCGGAGACGACCCCCCAACCACGGCCCCCCGCCACTCTCTAATTGGTGCCAGGGCCTAGAACTCAATTACTTTGCTTGGGGGTGTGGGGGCGTTATCTTCGAGCCGGGCCTAGCGAGATCCACAAGTAGCTGCATCCACACCGAGCCCCCCACTAAACTCGGCTCCTCTCTCGTCTATTGCCCCACTTTTTAATTTATGAACTTTTCCAGTTTCAGTCGAGGAATATGAAACACCCGATCGCCGGGGTGATAAATTGTTTATTCCAAGCAACATATCCTCCCGCTAAATTACTCCGTCGGTGAAATTAAGTATCCACAACACATGTGCTGGACTCAATAATATAATTTGTTGTTGTTTCGGTAGTTAACAAGATTGACACGGCGTGTGTCCATATTTCATAATCAGATAGCTGATTTTATTGAAAGACTAAGAAAAAAAAGCCGAATACACCTAGGCTGTACGGGGTACAGCGGAAGGTTGTACCCAGATACTCAACACAAATTTAATCTATAACACATGTCACAAGGAAATATTCCGAGATGTTTTGTTGAGTTATAGTTATGGATTAGCGTTAATGGATTTAGGATATACAGGAACAGAAGAGACTCGATATGGTCGAATGAAAATGCGTCGTAAAAAACGATCGAGGTTTAAACTTGTAGGCCGAAGTTATGATGACCATATTGTCGGGATCGTTTAATAGGTTATGCGGTGAATTAACGGGAGCCGTTCACCCGTGAACCGGCCCCATTAACTGTAGTCGTGATTTAACGGGCATGTAAACAATCCAATTTGTAACATATTGGCGGGGGGGGGGGTAGAGGTGCGGACACGCCATCACACAGGCACACGCTCAAACTGACACTCGGCGACGGAGCAATAATTAAATCGGTCCGTGACCCTCAAAGTGGCGGTACAAGAGTCGACGAATCGCCCCCCCCCCCCCCCTCTCTCTCTCTCTTTTTTTTTTTTTTTTTTTTTTTTTTGTACCTCCTCCACCTCCCTCGTAACCCCTTCAGGGCCAAATAATCCGGAGAGAGAGGGAGAGAGAAGACCGGCGAATTAAAACTCGGCGGCCGATCTCTTTTTCGGCGGCCCCGAGCGGAGGGGGCTCTCTCTCTCTCTCTCTCTCTTCTCTCTTTCCCTCGTCCCTCTCTGCAAACCGACGAGGAGCCAACCGATGAAGTTTGGCGAGCGGGCACGGCGGGGCGGCCCGGGGCGGGGAGGGGGTTAGGGTCGGTTTAATTATTTCAAAGAGATTTAATTAAACATCAGGGACGTGGGCTCGGCCTTGGAGAGCACTCGGAAATGGACGGTCGCCATGGCGACGGCAGGGTCAATCCCGCCTCATCGATCCTCACTTGTCACACATCAACTGCACGCCCGCCGCCCCCACCCATCCCCCTCGCGCCCACCTACCATCCCACCTACTACCGAATTCCTCACTTACCTACCCCTCCTCTTCTCTCTGTTACGTATCAAATATTAAATTAACGGGACCAAACACCCATCCTACCCAGTACTAATTTATTCATAACCGTTAAACAAAACAGTATATAGTTTATTTGTGCGGGACTTCGCAATATTCTGATGATTTTCTAGTGTCCGATTTTCTATTGTGACGATATGAGTACATAACGGGGGTATTCCGCCATGATACTTAGTAATGATACATATTTTTTCGGTCTATTATTAGAACCGGGAACAAGACACATATATTTATAGAAGGGCGGAAAAAAGTAATCTGGAACTCCGACTGTCGCTCAGTATTCATATCCATTCCTCGAACGAAGAAATATTCTATTTATTCTATACGCGCAGTGTGAAGCTATTCGACAAATGGTAAAAATCCAAATTACTTTTCACTTCTTTTCTGCAGCTCGAATTGGTATTATTCGGAAGTCGCACAATTGCACTATCGAGCTCCTCAATGTTTTTCCACGGTACAACGCTATTTCGGTCGAACGAGTTTCATGTGCGAAACCTTGTGTGAACACGACAGGGGGCTCCGGCTAAATATTGGTTTAAATGGGACAATTTGAATTACATTACAGATACAGAATGTTTTCCACATCCGCTTCGAACACAAGCTAAACTCGAACACTCCTTCCCCCTTCCCGAACCTCTGAATTAAATGAACCCTCTCCAACCGGCCTTATTAAATTTCAAATGAGCCTCGGGTAGTGGGGAGGGGGAGCTTAAATAAATAATGAACCCGACCAAACCCTACGGTGTATTCCAAGGCCCTGAAGTTTGTGATTTGTGGGCGTTGAATTATAGTCATCAAAATACTGTGAACAATACATCAAAATTAAAGTCGTGCTCAATAACACTTGTCTATGTACTTTCCTTAAGTTTTAGATTGGCATCCTTTTGACCAGACGTTCGGTTTTAAAACAGTGTTACCATTCTGAAAATGTTGCCCCGTTTATAGAATGTGAGTGTCACCCTGTTTTTAAATAGACGAGTTTATCATATGTACTTCATTATCGGACTGAAATAATATGAAAATACTAGAGGTCATTAAACAACATATATCGGTAATTGAAAATTAATGTTCCTGAATTTTATTTAGCAATGACATTACGTTAACACTGTAACTAATCATAAAATACCAGTAGACTTTCTAACAATATTATATTCTGTTAATATCGTCAAAGTTAATTATAATCTATTGTAGTTAGGAAAACAAACATTTCTGGGAACATAGAATAACATCGTTCTAGACTACTGTGTGTTTCCAGTATTATTTCTACGCCTTGTTTAGGTAGCAATACCAATTTATACATGAATCAGACGAACAAACGAACGTGATGAGTGTACCGGTGACACGCTTGACAGATCAAGCCTCAATATTTATCCAGATATGAATTCCATTGGGTTCGGGGAGAACGCCCGAAACGTTGGTTGTAGGACCGGGTATCGGTTTTGACGGAGGCGGAAGAAGGATGACTGCCAATATAAACGTGTTACCGGAACATCGCCTAATAGAAACACATTGCCTTGTCTGGATGACAGTCGCAATCATATTTTATTCAATCTTTACCGCAAGGCGCGATGTTCGATCTGCGGCCTAAAATAAATCATTGGAGGGGGCGCCCCTTCCCGGATATTGCCCCACACTTCATTTGTAGCACCCCTTCCCGCCGTCCCCAAACCATCTTCGCCTCGTTCCTTCCTTTCAAGCCCCCCACCAACACAATTTCTTTTTCCTTTCACCACCCTCCTCCTCTTAAAATACCACCAGATCCGATTAGGTTTTCCCACGGTGTCTCAATACGGGAATTCGTTTTTTTTATACACTTATTTATCTAAGAAATCGTATCCCGTCTCCGGTAGAGTATAAATAATCTTGTACGGAGGTTGGCCAAAAATGCCGGCTATTCGATTACCCTGGCGGAAACAAGTTTCCGTCCTCTTACCTTTAGTAGAGGTTTCAGGTATTTCAATATCGAATACCTTAAACCTCAGGTGGGTCTACCGGGTTTTTCAAGCTCGATAAAAAAAAACGTGTTAATTTAACCTATAGGTTTTTAACGGGGCCCGTGAAGCGAGTAAATTGAAAACAAACATACATTAATATTATTAAAGCGGTCATAATACGAGAGCGTGGCGCCAGCGTTATTCGGTGTTGACGTTACGAATTCATGACCTTTTTCGGTTGATTGCAGGAGAGGTCAATTTAATCAATCTTGGATTGGGCTCCCTCCCCTTGTCTCTCTCTCTCTCTCTCTCTCTATATATATATATATATATATATATATATATATATATATATAATTACTCTCTAAAAATATTTATTATTGGCACCCTTGTTTAATAACCGGTTGTTACCATTCGGCGGCCCTCATAAAATGCTAAAGTTATTGCCGCTGCGGTCGCCGCTGTGCCGGATTTCATCCAGCCGATCGATCCGCGGACGGTGACATTTTAATTTTGAATATTGTTTCATTTTGTTTCTACCCACCTTATAATTCGATACTAGGTATTCAATACGAAAATTGAATTTTCGAGAATAGCGACGAATTTCAAACAATTAAATATAGTTCGGGTATCGCTGACATACCAAGGATAAATGAAACCGGTTTTATTGAGGGTTATTGTGAAATAATAATTGTACAGCAATATTTGTTAAAGGGTATTCGAATTTCACTCAGTTGTTATTTTCTACACAAGTCTATTCCATCTTTATTTAGGCCGGCTACGGCCTCTCATGGATAGCATTCCGTCAGGAATTTATGCACTAATAGCGAATGTCACTCCAGCGCTGTCATTAGAATGTTATTAACAGATATATCGTGGCGGAATGGTACTGACAAAAATAAGTTATTAAGTCAAGAGTAGACGGTTAAGTGTCTGACTGACCAAATAGTCTCGTGGAGACGGGAAATTGCGAATGTGAAATGAAATTATCCTTTAATAAATATTAATGAGCTATGATATTCCAAACCCTCACCGACCCCCAACTAAATTACACAAGATAATTTAATTATCCTTTCATAGCTATATAAAGCACTTAGGGTTCAATCGTTTTTAAACATACCAGTGAATGAAGTATGCGTGATCATAATAGGGCCACAAACAATCCTTTTGTACAATAATTAAGTGCAATTTCAGCAACATCCTTATAAATCCGTATAAATATAAATCCGTATATACTAGTTAGAATTTCAAGTTCTTATTTGCATTTTCATTCACTGAACTGTTCGCGCTGCATAAACATATATGTTCGCCGCAATGATACATGAGGTGACGCTAGGTCACGATTCTGATAATTACTGTTGTTTCCCGGAAACATAACGGACGATACATCGGTAGGTTTACTCGCCGATTTTTCAACCGTGGGTACCGGCCAGCCGAAAAACTCTGGAAGAACAACTTAACGGGTTAAAATGTTAAAGAGAAAACGATGTTTGTAGGAGCGGGGCGCGGCGGTTGGGAGTCGGGCGAGGGGGCCCAAGTGGTGTAGTAATGAACTTGGTGTTTAAGTTCGAGTGCAGAGGCTGAAAGTTTGCGACGCGAGCGGGACACAGATTTTCCCTTAGCCTCTTGGCATTGAGAGCGCCTTTAAGTATAGAGAGAGCGAGCGACCCGGAGAGGGAGGAGACACCCGTACCACTTGTCGACTTGTACACTGTTCAGAATAAGTTATGCAAAGGGTTTCGCCCCCTAAGACAAACACATTGGCCCACTGGGGCACACTTGCCGCGGGCACCCTCACTTAATAAATGCTTTCACTTTTACCTTATGAAGCTGGCGTCCGCAAGCGGAACTCACTCAGTCTGGCCACTAAAACGCCAACCTAAATTATTTAGCCGAAATAGATACCTTGCTGGAATAGATTGAAATGATTAATATATGGCATTTTTCTAAGTCTATTACATACTACAGGTGGACACTAATATCGATAAAGATTGCTGTAACCATATGACCATAATTCGGATCAAGCATCCAATGTACTCTCCATACAAAACATATACAGACAATACAAGAACGCATTCACACTAGTGGAATTTAAAGAAATGAAAAAGAATTTAGGCTTATACAATACTTGAATAATAAGTACGATCCATTCTAAATCATAAGGTACAATCGAAAACCACCCACATTAAGTATTTTGATGAAAAGGTATGAATACTCTTACTGGGTACGGGAGGTAAATGCTGCCGGGTATTACGAGAAAAAAATCGTTGGATTTAATGAATAAACATACTAAAAAATGTGCAGTTTTTATATAAGATTCAAATTGGTACGAATAATGTTTACAAGTAAACGAATATAAAGTAATTAAAATGTTGTATAAATAAATTAGTTAAATTCGCTATCTTCTTTTGTCAATAGCGATTCAGAGATAACGTACCGGTGTTATGCCAAACGGTAGTGTTATACTAGCGAAAAATTAAAATGTATATCAAGTGTATAGGAAGTTTAAGTCCCTAACAAAACCGGAGCTACAAATCAAATTCAATCCCGAACACGGCCGTGGCTTGGGAGAGATGCGGCCGCTGAAATCTCAGAGGAGGGAGAAGAGGGGGGCGATATATTCCTTGGCGGTGGAGGATTAGGTGGGTCTGGCATTGGGTTCGGCGGCTCGTAAGCGGTAAAGCGGCAGCCAGATTTATTCGGGCTCTCATATGGCCATCCATCAAGGGGGATGTAGCCGGTTGGCGGTGTGGGGGGCGCTGCGCATAGTTTCCCGATGGTGTCGCCGGGAGCGAGACTCTCCCCACCGGCGGAGCATCAATCAGCCCCCACAACTGATATTTGTCACACCGCCGGCCGCTCAAAACTAATCAATATGCGATAGTGCGCCCACCAATCGCCCGCCCCTCAACCGACACACCTCTAAACGCTTCGATATCTCTCTTCGGCTCCAATTTGCCAGTCGGCGATCGACTGCGACGGAAGCGGTATGTGCTGCCTATGTGTCCCTCTGTATCTCTCTCTCTCTCTCTCTCTCTCTCTCTCTCTCTCTCTCTCTCTCTCTCTCTCTCTCTCTCGCTCTCAGACTTTTATTGAACGTGCGACATTTGATACGGAACCCCGCCTCCGAGCATCGGCAGCAGTTTGCCCTCCTCGTCTCGCCTTCCTTTATGCCCTTTATATTGTCGCGACACCAGTATTCCTTTCCTGTTTGCCAATATTGGAAAACAGATGGAACAGCCTACCGGGCGAGAAAAAAAACAGACGTGTTATAATTAACGTGCATCCATGGTAGGTGTGAGCTATCAATGTAGAGTAATAAGTACGAAAGCGTCTAACATTAAGACCCGGAAACATTATATTATATATAGCAAAAGACAAATGCGTTTTAAACCTAAGTACTTAATAAGAACTTAGCACTAATATCATGCCGCGAGATTATTGTCATACAAAAGGGTAATGAAAAACGATTCAAGTAATTTGAACATAGTAAAATCATGCTTTTAACAAGTGTTTTTAATGAACTATCCATCCGAACTTTACAAACGAAATTGACTGACTAAAATAATTTGTTATAAAAACTAATAACATGAATTTAATTTAATATTACACAAATCCAACTTATTATTCGGTTATTCGGAAATCAACAGGTAAATTGATGATAAATAAGACTGTTTTTATATTCTAATCCCGTTTAAAAAAAAAAAATATTTGTATTTTGACGGGAACAGTCTCGCTCTTTTAAATGATTCAGATTACATGGTATAAACATTCGTCAAACCAAGGAATGACGAATCATAATCCGTTCACAAAGATAGTTAACACTGGTTACATTTAAGTTAACTGCAATAGCGAAAATTAATTATTAAGGAACTTGGCTGTATGTTTGACTTCTTAAAACTGTATTTTCTCAGAGCGCTTTGATGTTTCAAAGCTAATATATCTTCTCTCGGATGTATATTGCAGTTCATAAATTATTTACGCGCGGTATATTTGACCTACGTTCGCCGCGCTGATATTCCTTCCATTATGCCGTTATTAGTTCTCCTTCTACAGACTGGTTTCACCGCCTGAGTATGTCAAGGCTAATTGAGTGGGTGGAACCAATTATTAAATAATGTATAAATCTATATTTTGTGCAAGGATTTCTGTGATCATTGGGTGGCTGCCGACCTAATTTTTATTGAATTGACTGTAGATCATATAGATTTTATACACTGGTGGTATCAGGAATGAAAAACACGCGTCATAGGAAAGCGCCAGCTAAGTCTCAATAATAAACCCGCATGTTTATTCATCGGAGGCCTGTTCCCGTAAAAACGAACATCAAAAGGCTTAGGCCGTTTTCGGGGAGCGGAGCGGGGCCGCCGCACTCCCACAAATAAACTTAACCGCCGAACTGGTTAAGGCTAAAATCGATCAGACGGCCCCGAATATGGCCTACGCCGGGGGGCGAGGGGGTGGAAAATTTAACGCAATTAACAAGTTTGTTCGGGTAAATATTAACCTGGCGGTAGGCAGAGGGCGAAGGCGCGCTAATTCGCGCAGAGCGGCTTAGGCCGCATTTATAATTCCTGCCTTCTGTTCATTACGGAGGGCCTCCTCCGAAAGCGGTTCGCTCCGTGGACAACACCATACCGGCTAACTCCGGGCAGTAAAATGGACCACCGTACAAGTGGAAATAAGAGACAGTTCTATATAAAATAAAAAAATCGATCTCGGTATTAGTATTCTATTCATTCGAGCTAATACTAATCACAGTCAGAAATGGCATCTATTGTACAACTGCCTTAATGGGGTGTATTGAGTGTCCACGTGGCCAAGGTATAGGAATAGAATACGGGCCAACTGGAAATAAATAATACGATGCGGTTTTTCTCGTGCGGCCCCCCGCCGTGTCCGAGATGTCCGGATAACAAGGTCGGCAGGAACGACGTGAATTGTCCCGGGGGGGGAGGGTCGGGAGACATAAATAATCGCGAAACACAAGGTTCGAGGTTCAAGGAGAATTGCGGGAGGATAAAGGGACGTAAGTCCGCTCGTTACCAACAGGTGAAGAAGAGTAGCAGGCAGTAGAGGAGTGTGGCCCGCCATCAAATATCTAAAACACGGAGGGACAAATCGCAATTTCCTACTACGTTAGCTTGAAGGCAGGTAACGGGGGGCCCGACGGTGTTGTTTGAGATGTGGGCCACGTAACTGGGAGGCACCGCCTATAGCGGAGACCGCAACAGCCCCTAGTATAAATGACCTCCCCGGCCAGCCTCCTAAACCAGTTTAGACCTAAGACGTATGCGAGCATTAAAGAGCCTAATCTACGCCCCCACGCTTCCAATTTAACCCGCTCTCCCAAGTACGCTGCAATTATATCAACTTCACCCTCTCCGAAAGTTTATACGGCCTCGCCGACCGCACGAAATTATCCCGCAAAATTTTACTCTCTCGGCGCATTAATTTTTTATGTCGAATATAACGCTCGAGTCAATACCAGGGTCGTTATTTATGTAGCTGTAAAATAGTTTAAATGTAATAAAAACATTTTGTAAAAGCCATTTAAACCCTTAAAACTGTAATCATTTTAATGGCTTTGTAATTTAAACGGAGGAAGAACGTCTACATTGAAATCTGAATTTGATTTTTACGTTAACCTCCAGTAATTGAGTGTACTCCTACTGAATGAAATTGGGGCTCCAACGCGCGTGTAATGATAATTATATTATAGCAACCAATTATCGATGTTTGTGATAATGACTCATTCTCTTCCTGCGCACTAAGAAATAGAAATAGGTCCAATGACTCAAAGAGTCGGAGGTGCTTTTCTACGATTTCCCTCTCACACACACTTATTATTATGTATTCACACTATACATTAACATTATACGCACACACATATAAAAAGTTGCTGTCACATTATGTCTGAATTGCAATTATATGCCTCAGTCGTATAAACACGTTTTCCAGAAGGATAAAATTTTTGTTTTTTTAATTTAACAGGTCGCTTGTTTTACTGAATGCGAGCTAATCTTCAGAAACGAATGCAATAAAAATTGGATAAAAAATATCTGTTTAGAATCGGGCCGTTGTCCCTGAGTTGGGTTGTTTACAGGAGTTATGTGGGCGGTGATTGAGGATCAACAATCCATTGCTTGAACAATCTGAGATAATCCACCGGCCGTGGGGCTGTCATAATAAAGCTCGCTTGATTGCACTTGTGTTCAACAACAGATACAAGTTGATAATCTCAGACTGAACCGCATTCAACAACTTTCAACAAGCCCTTAGACCGTGTCCAATGACAATGGCAATCGCTTTAATACTCAAGGTGTGTTGGGCCCTTCCAATAAAGCTCGGATTTCCGATTCTGACGACAGATTGCTTTACAATAAATTGGTTGCTGGCAGTTGAATTTTAATCTATTATTTTTAATTATTCTTGTCCAGTAGTAGTTTATATAGAAAACGTCCAATTTTTAGTATATAAAATCAACATTAAATTCCGGAAACAATTACGTAAAATACTGAACAAGCGTTTTACAACCGTGGGATTCGAATGCCTGCGTTGCGATACGAACTCGAAGCGTAGGAATAGATAGCCGGATATTGAAATTCAATGGGATGCATGAAAATATAAGCGGGTTATGGGGCTCCCCTCCGACTCCATTTGGGCGGTTGAATTTTAACTTTTACGCTTAAAAGGTTGGAAACTGGATTGCGCTGGATGCATTATGATAGCGGGCCCAACTGTTGAAAGTTCCCCTTCCACGACCGACCTCAGGGAATTTATTCAGGGTAGGCCGTTTCTCTCGGAATAAATTTAACGCTGACGTAATTTTATTATTGGTTTTTATATTGGTTTATTGGCATCTTTCTACCACTATCAAAACATAGTTGTTGAGATATAGCATTTGTCCGTTTCAACCTTCGAATCCTAATTAATCCGCTCTAAATTGGTGTTTATTATCATTGATTAGGGTTCCAATTGGAAATCCTGGAGGACCCGGTGCAAATTGATAGGATTATGATCGCATAACTCAGACGTCCCGGTTAATATGACGTTACCCGCAGCGTCGTCTTCAACGCGGTTTAATTAGTGTACCGTGACAATCTAATACTACTCAATAGCCCGTACAATTCCGAATTGTTTTTCTAACGCTGGGCAAATATCAAATGTCCTACCGTATCTGTTAGGAGTGTACCTCTCAAGGTATATATATATATATATATATATATATATATATATATATATATATATATATCAGTATACGCAATGCAATTAGCCGAGTTCATTATGCCTTAGATGGCTTTCTGTTGATTATATTACACCAATTCTGTCCACGGTGCTGTACGATTGTTGAGACGTTTAGCAATTTAATCGTTCCAACGAATTAAACAACCATAGTAAGACCACCGTATTATAATACCATAAATAATCCGAAATTCGAGTTTATGTAGCGCTAACAATAATTGTTTATATTGAAAATTCAAATTATCGCGCTTATCTAATAACTACGAATAATTTTTACATTTTCTAAAGGAAAATAAGAACACTCGATTCGATGAGCAGAGTTCAAACGGGCTAATCATATATAGTTCAACAAGTCAAAATACTGACACCGAACTGCTTCCTTATTTACGAATGTTGGGTCAGCGTACCGCGCGCAAATCCGTCAGTTGCAATTCTACTTCGGATTCGTATCGATCAAAAGTTGTAACCGGGGTTTAAATGATGGCATTACGAGACAGGTTCTGCGGGAGGAGGCCGGTCCCAAACTGCCTATACGTTTCAATATCGCGTGTCTGCCGCATCGTCCGTGTCCACTAGGGGTGGTGGTGGGGGTTCTGTTTTAGGGCGCTCTAACAGGCAGCTCGCCCACTTTTTGTGTGTTTGTAAATGGAGGAGCGAAGGTGGGTGGGGGTGGTTGTTGGGTTGCCCGTGGGGGGGCGGTGGGGTTTGCAAGCAATATTGATCACCTGTCAGAGGCCAGGCCCCCCCCCCCAACAACGAAAACAAATATCACAATGGGACACCACCTCCTCGTCGGGGGGGATACTCGTCCCGCTCCCAAAATCGGTTCTCCAGTCCTGTCGATGTCCCTCAGCACCATTACACGTCCCGACTGGGTCTCATGTTGCGATACCCCCTTTCCGAACGATACGTGTCGCGCTGTCCCCTGCCATAAACTTGCCATCCGACTCTCACGCTTTACCGGGAATGTAAGCCCGAAATAGCTACAATGTTAAAGAGATTCATATGAGCGCTATTCCTAAAAATAATCTACTATAGTATCCACCTCGTGGTTTTCTATTTCACGTTTTAGAATTTACGCGAGCGAACACAATATATAATATTATTTTATCGTATAATTTTTCAGCCACTACAGTTGTCTACGCGCAATAAATCTGCAGACATTAGATAGTATCTCTATTGACCACAGTTTTTATTGGCTTTGTATATCCGCTTAATCGCGTGTGTAGTCATTGAAAGAATATTATTTAAACCCACAATTATTCCTCGAATTATTGTATCGAATACATTATTCAATAAGTACTAAGGAACTTTAAATATCGAACTGTAAATCGTCTTATTCGGTATTCGATATCAAAACAAAATGCAGGAAACATGCATAACAATTAGGGAGGAAAATACGGGTCGGGAGAATTCGAAAACACAATAATAAATCAGCGAACCGAAATCTTGCAGATAAACAGGGAGCTAGAGTGTTATTTTGTGCTTATGTCTTGTTTTGGATCGTGTTACATGTGCAACTAATGAATCGGTTAACAAACGTAGAGTGGACTGTACGGCCGCATAACGGCATGTGTGGCCGGCCGGGCATCGCCTCACCCTCACCCTCTGACATATTTACGACCTCCGACCAGCTGACTGATGTTCCGTTTATCGACCCGACAATAAACAGCCAACGTTTGATTCATTTCAAGGGACAAAAAAATTTCTCGTAAGTTTAAAGAGCGGAAACCGCTTGTATGCTTTAATTAGACGAAAATCTGTCAAAGAATCCGACAAGAAATGTTACATTTTAACAATAACTAATCCCCCAACATTATTTTTTGGATTCGAGCGTACAAAATTGGCCATAACTGTATCATCCACCTGCGCGGTGGATATCGATAAGTCTCCTGCAAATCATTGCATTGTAAATTTACGTTCGACAAATCTTTTTCATATTCCAAATCCGATATCGAGGGCGTTCTGAAATAAGGTTGGCCAGGGGCGGCACAAAGGGTGCCTCGGCCGTGAGTCGTGTCGTAGGCGGAGCCCGAGGGGGACCCTTTACCTACGAGTTTGGAAACACGGAGGGCGGGTCCGAATTGTGACCTCCACGGGGCTACATTACCGACATCCACCCACCCGCCTCCTCGCTAAAAGAGAAAGGGGGAGAGAGATGCAGGAAGGGAGTGAAGTACAGGCAGACAGAGACAGAGAATTAATTGAATGCGAATATAGAGAAGGCCCCCCGGGTTGGCACCGCCCACTCCCGTCAAACAACTAAACTCTCCTCATTAGCTTTTGTTTTATTTCCCGCCTCCTCCCGCCCCCACCCCATTTCCCGGACCACCCCCAAGCCTACGGGCTTCTCTTTTTATTTTTAAACAGCGCCCCTCCCCCGACGAAATTGGGAACAATTTGTTTTAAGTAGTGGGAGGGCGTCGCGGTACCGCGTCCCAAGTCCCGCTTGTTACTCCACTAATTTACTGCACTCCTCTCCTCTCATCTTCCTCCTCACTGTACAATTAGGCTCTGTGGAAAACATTAACCTGCCGAGATGTATGAAATAGTCCGAATATTTAAAGCGATAAAATTTTCGATACGGTTACTAGGTGACATAACCCGGGTAATGCACGTTTGTATTAAAATTTAAGTTTTTTTTTTAACTTTTTTTATTTTGCACAATCAACTTAAAGGTTAAAGGTGCAATCGATACATGTATATTTTTCGCGTGTTGTCTCGATAATGAAACCACCCAATGATGACGCTTTTGACATGATTTAACTACTGCCCGAGGTGGCGTTTAAGCCGTCGTGGGGGGATAATGGATGGGTAAAAGAGGAAAGGGACTGAACGAGTGGATTAGGATGAGGAGAAAGGCGGGAGTGGAACTTCAGGAACCGAGATTTTGCGACTTCGTCGACTGTCGGTATGTTGAGGTCATGGTGGATTGTGTGGTTAGAAAAATACCGGGGAGCATTAAGGATGGTGCGAAGGACTTTTGATTGGTATCTCTGGATGCGAGCGATGTTGGATGTCTCGGTGGAACCCCATAGCTCAATACCATATGTCAATGTCGGTTTGAGTATCGCTTTGTATATTGTTAGTTTGTTACTTAAGGTCAATTTCTCTGTCCGTTTTAGTAAAGGCCTTAAGAGTCCAAATTTTCTGTTTAAGTCGGTTCTTTTGAGTCGGGTGTGGGGATTCCACGTGAGTCGTTTGCCGAGGTGGAGCCCAAGATAGCGGATCTGCTGTTGGGTGGGAAAAATTTAAGTAGACAAGAAATACGAGTGGAATATTCAGTTACGATATTTATTCTATTAGTATTAATTTCGCAACAGCTCAAGAACTGTATGTTTCTTGTTCGAGTATAATTTCGGTGCGAATTATTCTTCGCTTCCATAAAAGCCCTTCCGTTCCTATATGTCGGGAAAGGCCCGAGGGTGGAGAGAGGAATGGATTTGCTAAGAAAATAAAGCGAGAATGGGGGCCGTGTGCCCGTGACAAAAAAGGGAACGTGACGCGGGATCACCGTTGAGATCCATTAAAATCTGTGTGGGCGGATGGGCGCAAACAACTTAGGGGGTGGCGGGCCGCCTCTAACCGGCGCATAGCGCAAGAGTCCCCCGTCGGGCACTCGGCAAACACCATCCGGACACACGCTCTCGCCACAAACAAAATATCCGCTCCGTCTGTTGATTCAGTCTCATCCTCCTCTGATCTGAATTCCTGTTTGTGGGTCACTCTTAAACGCCTTCCCTATATCGGCCCCTCACATACTTCATTAGCACGGGGCAAACAAAGCCGGTGAGCATTCATCGCATTCGAATTGCTCCCACGCCTTTCTTCGTATACCTACCGACTGAAGAGACAAACACACGGCCACTATGCCGCGTACATTTCAGCTATATTTACCCGATATAATATCAATTAAATTGTCGTAATTAATTATTATATAACAACGCGAAGACATTTATTCGATAATAAATTACATACTTCGTGTAGAACTCAGTTAAAACATAAGTTCGAGAATCGATTATAAAGTTCGATCCGTCGATGGAATTAACTGGGGGCCCCCGCTTCAAGATTACGACAGGCCCGAGGAATAGGTTTCCGCCCTCCCCCGAAACTCCAAAATAAATCCACTCTCAAAATCTGAACCGTGCCCGAGACAATGTCATTCAACCCGAGAGAAAAAAATCCCGGTCTAATTAGTTCCTAATCAACTCGATTGTCGTCTACCGTGAAACAAACTCCTCCCTTTTAATAAATGGGAACCCGTTCGGAGGCGGCGGGGGCCGGTGGGAGGAGGAGGAGGAGCTCCCGGTTATCCCTATTCTTGCGGTTGTAAGAGAGAAAAGCCCCGACGAGGGTGGATGGGCTCGGTGGAAGGGTAGGGGCGGGGAGAGCTTTTGTTCCAGTGTTTGGCGCTGGGAGGGCTGCGAGGGCTTGTTGTGCAGGTCTCATTGTAGCCAACAATGACTTGTAGTCCGAGGTTCATTTGTTATGTACAGGCAAGTGGGAGAGCCCTTTCCCACAACCCGACTTCACCGGCGAGCATTCCCAACAGAGTTATCAGTCACCGTCACCATAAGGGGAACTTGCGGTATACGTTGGAATTGAACTTTATGTCCACCCTACGGCACAACCTAGGTTCTTGGAGAAAGGTAGAAGCGAGCCCTGCACTGAATATTCTTCCATAATTCCTGATTTCTTTACATCCCAAAAATACCAGATTAGCGGTACGATATACATTGGGAATAACAGGGATACAATTAGGATCTGCATTGGTTGCTTCACAAACCGGTCATACATAAAAGACGAAAGTTAAAACAAGAATTGAAATATAATTAGTTGCACCCAAATTATTATTATTGACATAGCAACGAAGTTATTTTTCAAATACCTGTCTGAACATCGCGCGAATCGATTCTTAACGGTTAGGAAATAATCCTGCACGTTATGCGAATGTTGGCGGCTCTACGGTCGCACAGAAAATCACTTTCATTGCAAATATGATATGGATGAGATGAGGATAATAATCCTGGAATTAATCACTCTTTGTGTGCAAAAATCTAAATTATCTTATCTTACATCCCTGTTAGCAAACTTAGCAAACGACTTATAGCCAATAGACGAGACCTAGTGAAAAGGGGCAAATTTTCTCGCCCCGTCATGCTCTTTAATCTGGTGGCCCGCCGGTGGTAGGAGAAAAGGAAATGGTTAATTAATGAACCCCGCGGTGTTCAGTGCGTTTAATGAGCCACTAATAATTCAAGAGAAGGCGAACTCGCGCTTCTGTAATCCGCTTTCAGAAATTTATAAATCAGAGGTTCGCAATGATTAATTACGAGTTTATCTCTGACAGCGGGAAGACGCCTTCTAAATATCTACTTTGTCCCTAGCGGACGCGGGAGAGATACAACAAAATTTGTGGACGAACAATGCTAAAATCATCTTTCAACTTTCAAACAGCGAATACAAATGTTTATTTCATTCGGTCATTAAGAGAGAAAAATAATTATGTATTTTCTATACTGGGTTACTAATTCTACGCCAAATAAATATATGGTTTATCATAATATCATTGAGTAACATATAAGTGACTGATGTCCCGTATGAAAAATTATATAGGAACAACACCTTAAAATAATTTGAAAAACTACGATATTCTATTGAACGTCGGCAGAAAATTATTAATTATACCGTAATAATTACTGCTTTAATTGGAATATGTTCTCCGTAATTTTAGCTAGCGGGTTAATCCGGTAATATCAAACAAATATATGCAAACGGCCGTAAAATAGACTCATAATCGACTCGATATATTGCCGAGAGGCCGCGTATTAATTTTCAATCGGCGGGGGGCCCGAGCGAAAACCTATGTGGAAATATTCCATTTGGCCGGCCGGCCCACGAAAGTTGGCTCGATGTACGCGGCAATGCACTCAACTAAAACATTCAACCTAATTGCGCCCAACACTCTCTACAGATACCTGGACTCTAGCAGCTTCAATTATGGAATCCTCACTCCTCCCAATAAATGATCCGCGTAGATTCCTCCGCGTATTCAAACTTAGGTGTCATTTTGAATGTAAATAGAATACCAAGAACTGTGTAAAATAAACAAGTTAAACGAGTTAATAATAGGAATTACCACGTCAGAAGATTTCACTTTATGTGTCAACAAACCATTAATTATGCTGGTGAGATTCCAAATCCCCAAACGATGAAATAATACATCATAGATGCAATATATCTATGAAATTTAATACTAATTGAACCAGTTTTAAATAAATATTGTAGAGTAATAAAAGTGTAGAGTGCAGCCAGACCTTTAGAAATTAGAATAAATTATTGAAATTTTGAAACTGGTGTGGTGGGAAAGGCCAAGAAATGGACATAATCGAAAACATATTCATCAAAGGAACACGATAAATGAGAAATAAACTTTGGGAGGGAGGGAGGTAGAGGCGGAGATAGAGAGAGAGGGAGGAGAGAGATGCCGGCTATAATTACGATGATTCTACAAAGGGAATACTGGTCCATTGACAGGAGGGACAGTATTGGCCGTGGGCGACCGGAATTCCTGGGCGCTCACAGAGGACATTCCAGAGGGAGGACGTCGGGACGGTAGGGGTTGGTGTGAGCTCGGTTTGCAATATGCCCGGCCGAGAGTGAAGTCAATCAGTGGGACATAATTGCAGTCGCCCTGTATTCGCGGTGCCGGATAAAATCCATCAACCGCACCCCTTACCCAGGGCTCAATCATTGTCCGAATAATTCCATTGGACTACTTCAAGGGCTGACCTCTTAAAGCTCGTCCGTTTATTAAACGGAGAAATTGCCACCAATTCAAGATTGGACAGCCAGATTTCTTTTAAGCAAATATTAATTCGACATTTATATATATATATATATATATATATATATATATATATATATATATACACGATATTTAAGATATATGAGCCGTTTATTTTGAAAGTGGCCTAAGTCCATTTATCTTCAAATCGAGATATTTAAGGGTTTACGTTTCAATGAATTTAAAACTATATTTATAGGATACTAATGTGTCATACTGCTTAAGTGTATCTAAGGGTGTTAAATTTATAGTTCCTATTAAAATAGTGGCAATTATTAAGCGAATAATATTCGTTTTCTTATCAAGAATGGAGTTAGGCCACTTTCAACTTAAGTGTCAAGAATTATCGTATTTGCTCGGATTATAAGCAAACTGAAATGCTTTACTGATAAATAATATAAAGTTGTGCATGTAACCATGACAACCGGAAAAAATTGAAAAATGGAGTTAGGCCACTTTCAAAATAAACGGCTCATATATGCACTTATGTGTTAGCGTAAATTGAATAATGAATTTAACCCGAAAAACTGTTCAGTAGAGGCTTATATAGATGCCCCCGAAGATATTAACAATGTGACAAATATTTGATTTGTAATAAGAATCAAAAAACAAAATAAACTGCGACCTGAGATATCTGTAGGAATCAATACCTGCGGAATATTGTTGTTAAAGGAAGCTTGGCCGCTTTAAGAAAACGAGACGCGGCATCGCTCTCCATTAAACTTATATCGAGTTAAATTATTCGCACCGCTTGACTGACTAATGACTTTGTCAAAATAATCGGGGTTTATCTTTACGCGAAACCACGAGACGGGAGGGTGGAAGTGGGCAAATTGATTTAGAGCGAATCTTTCTTGCGGTGAAAGCGATCAAATTTTAAGCGTGCACAGTAAACTGGGCCATGAGTCATAGCCTCCGTGGCGCCTCATTATTCATTGCCCTCCGCACTAGCAACACCTTTCCTTCGGATTCTTTTACGCATTCTTCAGAACTACTACAACTATTGTAGTTCATGCCGGTCAAGGTTAATTAGAGAAACATCCATGAGGTTTAGGAATACGATTCGTCGTACTTTTTTCGACAGTATCTGGTTTATATATGTATGTGGATGCATTTATTGTTTGTGTACAAGTGACTATTAAACAACGCGTTTGGGAGAAGTTATTGGATAAAGAATTGTATTTTCACTGCATTAATAATAGCAATAATAATATAATCTAAAAATCGTACCGCTTCGAGTAAATTAAAAAAACTGTCATAAAAGTTAATCGTCGTTACAAATCACGCATATACCAAAAAGTAGTAGTGTCCGTAGCGCTGGCAATTTATTTAAATTCGTAAAAGGGAAAACGGACCATAAAGATTATAAGGGCTCTAAACCTGACGGGAAGTTAGGGGCGGATCGTTTGAGGCGCGCGATGAGGACTGTAAAACGGGGGTGTTTTTAAAAGGGCTGCGGGATGAGGGGTGATCACGCCTCGCTATCGGTTCACTCGGCCGAACCGAAGGAATCCCGTTTCCCATCGAGCCCGGATTAAAAGCCCCTTTATCGGTTTTATCCCTTTCGAACGGGAGAAATAAAATGGCCGCCGGGGAAGATAGATCCATCCATCTGTATAGGAGGGCGGCGAGGAGGTAAGTGAAATAAAAGGAGATCCCGGTTTAACACCGATTTTATAGCTTTTGCTCGTCCATCGGCCAACCGTCTCTTTCTCCTCGGAGCGGAGTATTCCCTGGGGTCGCGGTGATATATGAGTATTTATAGAAAAATTTTATGAAATATTAAAATAATATGATATTAAAACATATTAATTAAAACATTTCAACGATCAGAACAATAAAGAATGATCGTAACAATTAAGAATCCTATTTCAATACGCCATTATAAATGTACAAAAACTAACACCGAGAAAAACAGGAACGATAAGTGAAGACATTTCTAGATCCGTCTGTTCTACGATGTAACGTATTGAATTCAAATTTGAAAATTTAAATTATCAACCCATTTTATTAAATATACGCAACATCCATTTATTTTATTTCGGCGAAGAAGAAGGGAGCTTGAACAAGAAAGAAATATACTGAGTTCAGCTCCGGTAATGAGGTTCGATGACTATAAAATTGAGGTAGCAGAAAAAATGTCGATGAAGAATTTATCGGAGATGTTTTTGAGTTGAGAATTCATTAAGTTTTGTTCCTGATTATTAATATAGGGACCTCGTCGAATTAATAATTTACCGGTGAATTTTTCTTTTTTTTTCCTGGGATCTCGATAAATTACTCCAAGATAATTAGAAAAATATTTAGAATAAAAAAAAGGGGAAAAGTGAGATCAACACAAGAATGCATGAATATTCATTACACCGTCCCATCTCTATTAAAATTTAAGGAATTTGAATAAATGAAGACGCGGGGTTTGGCAGGAGACTTGGGAGCGGGAGAATGCTAGAAGGTTAAAAGAGTTAATTAATGCCTAATTGGGTGGGCCCATGGATGGGGGTTGGAAGGGCACGTTAAATTTGTTAACGGCGAAACAAATCACCGCCTTACTTTGCAGGTAGTTTCAGAATGTTTTCAAAAGTTTGATAAAAGCTAGACCCGGGGAGTTATCTCACCGTACTGTAAATGTAATTAATAAAGTATTTTATTTAAGGGGAAAATAATTAAGTCCCGCCTTTTAGAGGTCTTGAAAATTGTTTTAGAAATAAAGTTTATGGCGCTTCTTTTACGCTGTTTTTATTTTAGCCGCTATAAACAAGTCGAGTCGCCGACGCTTGTACAGAGAGTTAGCTGCACACTAAATCCTCGCCTTTAACTGAAATAATGGGCCCGTTTGATAGCGTTCGAAAGAAACTATCTCTGGGGGTTATATTAATTTATTTAACTACGGACGATTCCAGATTAAATGCCCGAAAATCGGGAGATAACGCCGTTAGTATATTTCAAGACGCATTGGGGGGGGGGGGCGAATAGATGGAATATTGTTAAGATATAAACAGGTTGATGATCCCCCGAGGGTCGTCGCAGGGTAGATTGGTAACATGTAAATTCCATTTGACCTTTCTCTCCCGGGTTCTACCTCCGTTAGCTCCTTCTCTAATATGAATTAATGTTCCCTAAGTTAAATTTCATTGGGAAAATGTAATTGGTTGGACGATTGATAATTACACTTCGGATTCTCGGATATCGTCAGTGTTGTTCGGAGTGCTGTTTCCGAAATGTTGAACGTTGGTAAATACCCATTTTTTATGGTTGTTTCCTGTACAAACGCTATTTAATTGGACCAGTATTATTATCTAAGTAATGGAATCGAAAAAGTCGTGTCCGTGTTCTAATGCCATAATTTAGGGTCTAGTTCATTTCCGATATCATTTTATTTTTCTGAAGAATAAACCGATGTGCTAATAATTCCCGTAAACACAGATGCTCTTTTACGGTATTCTAATCGTATTATTCAAACGCGGTGGTAATGTTTTGCAGGCTGAACGAAGATTATTGGTTACGTTATTGGTACGAGATGTGCGTGTGTATCCTCCGCGCCAGAGAGATTTGGCTACATTTAAGGGGAGTGTGGAGGGGGATTGGAGGTTCGGGGCTTTAGTATTTCCCCAGGGGTTCTTCACAGGGTTGGGGGGTAGGTGGGATGCGGGGGCAGGGTCGACGGAATTGAAAACAAAGGGATATGCAAGGGAGCCAAGAGACCCTCCCTCTCTCTCGTCCCTTAACTCTCACGCACTCTGGCGCTCTCTCTCTCCCTCTCACTTTTGCCCACCCCCGAGGGCGGCCGGCACCTGAGCGCCTCCTAGTTCCTCAGAATCAATCCGGCCCACCACCCCCAGGGACCCTGTGAAGGTACGTTGGGGGCGGGGGTAAGAAGTGGTCGGTTGATGGGAGGGGGGTGGCAAAATAATCACATTTAAGCCCTTGTGTATTCTCCTCAGTACACTGTCAATGATCTTCCCACTTCCTGCTGCAGACCACAACGATCAATTTTTTTAAAAGAAAAAGTCGGCTCCTATCGACAGCAGTTTTTTTAAAACGTCTAAAATATCTTTCGTTTAAAATATATATAGTTTTTGTTCTACTGAAGTTTCTGGGGTACTGAATTGCTATCCTATTAAAAAATTAGTGTCCGCATACCCACCAATCAAAAAATAACTAAATAAACCTAAAATAAGAGGGCTGCTGGTACATTATTAAATATAAACTAATGACAATCGAATTATTTCTATACATAATTTCCGCTATAGGAATGGTGCATTTATATTCTTGTAATATTTGATTCAGTAATTATCAATATTGTAGATTCCTGATACTGTATTATTATTCCAGTTTCGAATCGTAAATAATTCCATTGTATAAATGAGCGGTCACCATTTTGTATTTGATGAGGATTATTCTGAAAAGGAGAGCTGATTCAGCACAAGCGGGTGGTGTGAAATGGAGCGGTTACCTCAGGGGAGTGATGAAGCCGAAATGCGGTGAGGTCTCCCGCCGGGCCACCCGGCATTAGTTTTATAGGATAAGCCACCGTTCAGGAAGAGCCCTTAAAAGATTTCACATTAGACGCGTCATCCAGGCCTTTGGGGGAATAAATAAGGCCGCCCTCCCGTATTGTTCCAACCAAACGAGATAAAACCGATAAAATGAGACCATCGAAAATAGAAAAATACCAGTGAAATAATAATACATAGCCGTAACTTAAGATACAATATTTAATGCTGACGATGTATTTGATGCATTGCACAGAAAGGGAAAACTGAAACTTCCAGGAACATTCTGTAACTTATTCCGGGACACTAGGATTAGAAAAGGGGTTTAAAAAAAGTCTATGACGTCTAAAATAGATATATAATAGGTAGTCTGTGCTCTGTTCTATGGTACAATCTGCTAATGAGGTTTCGTGTGACAGGGCCACCACGGCACCGTGGCCATCGTTACGCTCCTCCAAACAGGATGCCTCTCTCTCTCTCTCTCTCTCTCTCCCTCACTCTCTCTCTCTCTCTCTCTCTCTCTCTCTCTCTCTCTCTCTCTCTCTCTCTCTCTCCCTGTTATTCGCTTTATCCTCTCCTCCTCTCTGGCTCTCTCACTCACTCGTCTAATTTCGGTATGAGAGAGGAGCGGCGTCAATGATCGCGTGTCCCTCTTTGGCATAATGCCGCTCACGTTCGACGGAATTGAAGACAGAGAGAGAGATCGAGAGGGGTGAGAGAGAGAGAGAGGAGAGAGTGAGTGAGAGGGAGGAGGCGATGAGGGGCGGAGAGAGAAGGGAAATTCTGAAAGGCCCACTCCCCCCTAAAGAAGGCTCCGAATGTTTTTTAATTAAAATTGAACTCGGCTCTTCGGGTTCTCGGATTTACAAATGAATGCTGTCTTAAAAAATTCAACACCTTGTCATTATTAGGAAGCGGGATAAGGAGTCGGAAAGGCGCTTACACTTCTTTCTCCCGCCTTCTCTGTCTCTCGCTCTTTATGTCTATTGCTCCCTCTCTCCCTTTGTACAAAAGAATGATAAAGAAGTAACACGACCTCTTACCTTCGTTTAGGGACATTTAAAGTAACGTCGAGTAAAAAGGACTCACCTGAAAAAGAAAAAGACATATATTAGGTTTCATTTGCGGGAAAAACATTCAGTTATTTTAGCCATTAATTTCTTTATGTCATTTTTTTAATCTTACCTACAATAAATACCTTAATTTTAACTCTTTATTTTACAAAATGTTGGGCTGAGTTTATCATAAGTTTTCATTATATAAATGTTTTATATGGGAAGCAACAACTAATAAGTCCTGCATAATTGGGCGGCACTTATAGAATGAAGGATTTTACCTAATATTACATTACAAAGAATAAAGTACTAACCGGCTTAACGGGAACAATTTTTAAATTTTGAAGTCAATATATTAATTACGAAAATTCAGAGAGGTTACATAGAGGGTGTAATCTATCGGCGCATGCCGGCAGATAGGAAAGCGTTTATCGGATAGCCGCAACGATGGCTAAGTCAATTTATGACAATTTTACCGATCAGTTAGTTATAATGAGACCCTTCCAAAGTGAAATTAGGTATTCGCAAGAGCTATTACCAGCTCGTTCGGTTGAACGAGTCCCGAGAGTAATATTCAATTTTTTGTTATCGATATATCGATATAATATGGTATCAGCATTATTCCGTATATTTCGCAAATTATTATATGTCTCCTGAACGACAATGCGATTTAGATTGACATAGTGACATAACTCGGGAGTATTGTAGTATCCGTTTTTCAGACATTATAATACCTACTAAATAATTTTTAGAGTACAGTTTCTGACATTTAATGGTATTAAATATTTTTTAAGCCGATTCATTAGAGTAGTATATACGATAATTTAGGTGTATATTCACTATCCCCTAAACCGGAAGGCGCTCCCCGGATGGGTTCTGGTTTCCCATAAACCGTCGTATTTTTGGATACATTTTTACAAGATTTCCTCGGTACATGAAAGACTCAACGATTTATTTGAAGGTAAACGGGGAAGACGGAGGGGAAAAAAGACAAGGCGAGATATAAGGGGTGGACGATAAGCGGGTTGAAAACAGATATTTGGGGGTAGAAAAAGTAGGAGGTCTGAAATAATGGTTATTGGCTGCTCCATTCATTATCCCGCCTCCTAATTAAATGCTTTAAATTGGCCCCAAGAAACCCCTTGCCAATAAAGAGCCTATGTTAATTACGTGTTCCGAATAGTTGGTAGAGATGAGGATCACAGCCGCTGGATATTGCAATCGGATGTAATATATAAGTTAAGCAAGGTTTCGAAGAAGGTTTTAAACACTGAATATTAATACAGAAATATGTTTCGGATCACGAGTGTCGACTAAACTTTGCAGCGTGTAGTCTAAAACTCGGCTATTTTATAAATAGCCAAGGCTTACATTAGTTACATTTTAGTTAAGTACAAAGAATGTAATTGAGTCTGTAGTTAAAATTAGTTATTCATAGAATTATTCCTGAATGTAATCAATTTGAAAGTGCTACTCATTTCTATTTCCTAGATAACACTCTTCTACCTTAACAACTATTGATATGTTTAGAAAATAACAACTTCGTGCACCAATTATTTATTTATTAAACCGAATGAATATTGGAAAGTTCCCAAGGGGCTTACAAGTGATTTAAACCATTATCCTGTATATTCCGCGAGGAAAATTTCAAATCCGCGGAAGACTTAATCCTAATGGTAAAGTTCACCTTGTAGCAGTAGCGGCTCAACTTGATAAGTACACATTAAAAAGTGTGTCCAAAGTTGGGTGCTCATGCGGGTGTTAATTTTAATTCTGATCGCGATGAGTCCGATGAATTGTGTTTTCCCGCAGGAACATTTGAAATATCTTAAGGCGTTTGAAAAATAGTAGTTTCAAAAGAACACATAGGGGAAAATATTTTATTCTTAATACATAAGAACCGCACGGAATCGCGGTCACCAATCGCCTATTTGATCTTAAACTGGTCCTAAGTCTCAGATTTATTTCTGCCTGTTAGACTATAATTAAGTTCGACTTCTTCAATTTTTAGGAAGGAAAAATCCGGCCCTCGAACCAATTCAAAATTTCCCTTCATATGAAAAAGGTCCCCTCCTCCTCACAGGCGAACGAGTTTTCTATGCACAACCCCATTCCTCCACACCTAAATTTATATGCAGGTGTGCCTGCCGTACCGCCATTATTCCCAGTCACACTTTCATCCCTTCCTTTCGCCGAAGGGGCGAAAATATATATTTTTTTATTTAATTACTTCCGGTCACACCAGTCACGTTCTTAGGACTTTAATTTTTGACTAGCGCTTCCATCAACATATCCGGCGATTTTAGGAACGGATTTCCGATAGAAGTTATACTCCTGCGTTCCATTTTATTTGAATATCAGGAAATGTTACACAGCTGTAATTTCCATTTTTAGTAGTCCAATAGTTTCCAATAGAGAAGGCGGAATATAAAATTTATATTAATTATACCATACATACTACGAGGGACCAGTTAATAGGAGAAAAAATACGTTTGACATTACGAATATAACATTTGAATTCGTCATCAATCGTTGATATTAAGAATTAATAAAACACGAATAACATAAATGGAGTAAAGAAGTTTGAAAAAATCAGGCAAAATATAGTTTTTTCGAACGTGTGTTGTCTAATTATTACACGAAGTACTTTATACTTGTACCGTCCCTAATCTCATCCCCGGAATCGTCTCCGTCAAAATGTTATGATAAGAGGATCGCGGTTCTATCACAAGTTTATATCTGATCCGGCGGCAAAATAGAAACCAAATAAATTGGGCAACCTAAACGCGAATTCAGTTTGACCCAAAAGTAGGGCACGGAATCCCCCGTAGGAGGGGGCTGAGGAATGGAGGGAGACGAAGAGAAAAAAATAGGCCGGGGGTTCGATTCTTAGTGGGGAATCGCTTTTTCTGGCAGGGATGAGACTATAAAAGTCCGAGTATAATAGCCGGGCCGGCAAGCGGGGGCGGCCATTTTGTCGAGGCCTCAAATTGATTCCACATTTCAGGAGGGGATTACAGCGCTTTAAGAAGTATAGGTGGTGGGGGTGGCCGCTGGGGGAGGGCCCCATAAAATCCCGTCCTCGGGGCTCTAAGAAATGAAGCCCGGGTTTGTTCGCTAAGCCGGTGGCCAAAACTCCGATCCTTGAATACATTAGGTTTTACGTTTCCGCGGTTGTCTTGCACCGTCGGCTAATTATTAGCCGGCTAGCAGTTCAAGAGCCCCAGCCATTTGACGACGTCCTCCCCCGCTCATTACTTTACTCCTTCGGCGAGAGTGGCTCCCGACCGGCTAATCACCCCAACCGAGATCCATTAAAAGATTACCGGATTCTGGATTTAAATTGACCGCCCTCCTCATAGTTGACTTTCGGCAAAGAGAACACTCGACGATTGTTCCTTCTTAATCCCCGTGAAGAAAAAGAACCCTCTATCTGAATATTTGTGTTGGACCTGAATAATCGAATGATTATTTCAATAACATTTAATATTCGAGTAGACTTTATGCGAGCGACACTAATTTTTAATGATATTTTTCAAGTTTCCACGAGACGAGTGGTTTATATTTTACAATATCCATACTTTCCGTTGCGTATAAAAATTGCGGCGTTTACAATTACTTCCCTTTATCGAATTCGATACCTTTTTTTTAGGAGAATAATAAGTTTCGAATTTCCGTGACCGATATGCGAAAACATATACAAATTCATATTTGTTTCGTCCTCTATAATTGTAATTGTTTCTGAACATTCAACTGTTCAGATAGTCCTAGTTAATAATGTTAATTACAGTCGTATTTGGTAACGTTAATATGGTTTCGTTACTACAATTTTTTATTTTCATAAAACCATATTTAGTAATATAAATTGAATATCAGTTATACATCCTCGATAAACTTGCAATTGCTTTGCTAAGTATAGAGAGAAATAGTCGAAATGTGTTTTAATACAAGAATCATTGCCAAATTAATCTTTCGAAGGTGAGCATCAATGTCGATCCAAATCTGAAAGGTAAATCAAAGGGAGTATCGAGGAAGGAGAGTCCCTATTCTCCCGTATGTTTTATGCATAAAGGGCGGCGTTCATTATAGCCAACTCGGCGTATACATTTGAGGGCGCCTCCTAATACAGGAAATATAGAATCTTTTGTCCATAACCTGAGTTCGTTAGCGGTTTTATATATAGTGGGGGCGGGGGCGTTTGACGTTAAGTCCGTTGAGGGTTAGGGGGCTAGGGCAGGACAATGCACCCGGGCCACCATCTCTCCAGTGCAGCCGCCCCCACTGTACTCACGGTAATGAAGTCCCCGACACGTCCTTAGACAATACCCACCCCCCGACCGCCTTAGAGCGTCCCCGTTTTCCCACGGGAATAAATGGGGCGTCCTGGGGGCGGTGGGAGGGGATGCGGCGCGGGAGTTCCCTCGGGATACACACGACCGCACGCTCCCGATAATGAAGGTGTAGGGGATCCACCTTATCCCTGCCGTGGTCGCATATCCGTACGGTCCTCCGTTTACAATGCAGTCAATTAAAATTTCTGCGATAAACAAGGTATCCGATTAACTACATAAAACAATGAACAGATCGAATGTTGAGAAGGTTTCATAAAAACTCATACTAATCGAAGTATGGTGTTTATGAGATAAATTTAGATGGATTTAATATCTTTCACAAATATGATATATGATGAAGCGTGTAGACTTCCTCATGTAATACCCCGTGTATTACCATTTTAATGTCTGTACGGTTAAAATAAATCGTTATTTTTTTTTAAGTAAATCGACAATTAATTAAGAAAGATAATTTTAAAGGAGGGAGAATCAATAGGGCGGTAATATCGGAAGGCCGAGCTGACGTCAAGTATATAACCCTTAGCGGTGCCACCTGTACGCCGGGCCTTGAGATTAATGGTGGGTGGCGGGAGGCCCAACAAAAACCGGCCCACTTAATTCATACAAACTGCCCGCACCCCTGTTTCGCTCTTCGGTTTCAATTACCGTATTAAAAGTTGCCAATCTCCGCAGGCTACCACAGAAATTGCAGAAAGTGGGGGCACTGAAAGGATTAATCTTGCTCCGAAATTAAATCGTTGGTACACTTTTTGCATTGTAATTCAGTCGTCCTAATTGTTCAGTCGAACGATATTGTAGGCGGCTCGGAGGAAAACTTCAGTGGGTTTTTTAAATGTTATCATCGAACTATATCAAGCGTTACAACGATCACCATATTTTCAAGGATTAATATACTTTACGTTTTATAACTGAAAGATAAAATATAATTTGTTAACTGTTGGAGATTTCCGGGCCAACTTACGATCACGACCCAAAAAGCGGAAAATCGTACTATGAATCGTGAAAGAGATTTCGGGAGGATGGGATCTGTTAGCGGAGAGCTTTGGCGGCGGATCTTCGCTAAAAGGAGCCGGGAAGCGTGAGGAGCACCCCCGCATAAATTCCGAGTTTTGAAAGTCGTATTAAAAGCGTTTTACTGGTGAGCCGAGCGTCCCACCTCTCCGCCGAACCCTCGGTAAATTTGTGTTTTGCCGCCGCATAAATAGGATGCGGGCCGTAAAATATGGGCCCGGGGATCGAAGCCGGCCTATCCGTCTTGGGGCGCGCACGAGGGGGACCGGGCGAAACCAAAGCGTCGAGTGTGATTATTGAATACGAGATAGGGACAGGGCACCCTCCGCCCCCCCAGATCCGACAGCGCCGCCCCCCTCCTAATATATCGCCCTCCGCCGCCGAGGAAACAAACCGAGTCGACATTCTTTTTAATTCTCCGTCGAGATCCGGCCGTAAATTTTTTAAACCTCAACCGGGAATTCCTTGTGGCAGCCGAGGGAGGGCGGCTGGCAAATTTATGGGCCGTGGGTTAATTCTGTTAGTCACGTGCAAAAAAGTACACATCTGCCGCTTAGATCGTGACTTGAAAACAGGTACGCTTCTTACTTTTCTTAAGATGATTGGTCACCTCGGCCCTTCCAGGTGACCGGTTTGATTCCCTCTCACCACTAGGTTAGGAAACAGATTTTTAGATTGTTGTTGGATTGTTATTCCCGGTACACACTAATTGTAGAGAAATCCTTAGTGAATTTTTTTTAGAATTTTCACTTAGCTACACATTTTATTTTGTACAGGAAAACATATATACTCATTTACAGTTTATACGGTTAATCTTTGAATGTGTGCGTGACGGCGTTTCGTAACGCAACTCGCATAACACGTAAGGGTTTAGTATCTTACGACGCCTTCTACCGATCAACGCATTACGTTTTATTATCTTCAGATAACTATATATACTTATATATATACATAATTGTATCATAAAATATATCTATATTAATAAGTTCCCTCAATTATTTTATATACTGTATATATATTCATATATATAGAATAAAAATTAGATTAATTTATAAATATTCTTGAGGGGTCACTGAATTGAATTCGGTATGGAAACGGTCAGAGATTAGTGAAACAATATCTTATAAAGGTTTAGAGGGTACACACGGTAGATATCGAAACAAACAGGATATAAATCTTAGATGTGTGTTTACAAACGGTTTGTCAAGTCGGCAGCGGTGGCCGGTGCTGGGTCTGGTCATATAGAGCCTGGACGGCCTGCGAGGAAACTGACAACAAGGTCTAAATGGACACCGATGACCGGTGCATAAACCACCATGTCAAAAGCCACCGGTCAACATATTGATTCTTCTGTTGGCGTCTTCTTCCGTCTGCTCCACTCATACTCTGAATTGGATTTGAAGTTTTCTTTAAAAAAACTTTGAACGGGCTTCGCGGAAATTTCTCTTTCGCCCGACATTGAAGATTTTTCCATGAAGTTCCATTAGACGCCTAATGAGTGGGTAAGCCCTAGGTTAAGAAAGAGGGAAGGAGCGGGTAAACAGAAAGTTTCTGTTTTCCCTTATCGATCTACATTATTTATCCCGGCTGAAACTCCGATAAGGGCGAAACACTCAATAATGAATGCGCTCAAACTTCGCGTTTCGGTCCCCCCTTCCAGTCCCGGAGGATTTGGTCCGATTTCAGAAGAATGAGATTTCGGGTGGGGCCCGAGTAGAGAAGTCTGTAGCGGATTCGATGAAGGCGTTTGTTAAATTTCACGCCACTAACAACAATAGCTCCAGGAAGGAGGTTAGTCTAATCCATCCCTCAATCCCCCGACGGATAATGAATATTGTAAGGGTTGCCGGGGAGGGTCGCGTGAGCCACGGGTAAAAGGCCATAATCCACTAAGAAAGCGAAGTTTGTCCCCTCCCTTACCTCCCCCTCCGGCCCAGCACTGGAAGTTTCGCAGGCCGAGAGCGGATCACAGCCGGGCTCTAATAAAGGATGAAAGTGTCACACAATCGAGCATAAATAAATCGGCGATGTGGAGAAAGTTTATCCCGAGACAAGTAAAGGCTCCGATATGTCGGTTAAAGCACTGGCTGGATGGGGAAAGCTGGATCGGAGTTTTCTTGTTTCTTGACTTAAGCCGAGTTCTTTTTCTGACTCTTATGGCCTCTTATGTTTCATAGTTTCTCTCTCATCGAATTCGTATTGTCTGGGACAACGCTAGACCGACAATGCAGGTTTTTCGCATTACATTAGTTATAAAGAGACTATCTGATGAGGCATCTTGTCAGCACAGTCAAAATACATCCAGGTCAATTTCAGCATATCGGACCTGTACACTTCTGATGAATACTCTAGAAATAAGGCAATATGAAACATTGTATTCGCGATGCTTGTTCTATCTGCAGGATGCAATAATTACGCGTAAAACCGCAAATTTGTCCTGTCATTTCCACACTGCACGCTATTATTCTATTTCTTTGGTATCGTTCCACAGTGGGTGTTTTTAAACCGTGCACATTGTGCACACCGTGTGATTAAAACGGGGGGTTCACCACATCGAACTAATTCATGAACGCAATGCCGATATTTGATTATGACGATAAATGATTAATTGGTAATATGCGCTCAAGTTAAATCATAAATGATGATACATAGCCTCAACTTTTAATGGTAGGTATATATTCTGATTTAAGAAACCAGACCGATTAAATGTAGTAGGTCAATAGTGATCTTTGATAAAAATGAAGTATAATATAAAATCAATGGAGAAATATTAATGAGGTCAAATATAATATAATTCGGAATAGAAATTTCTTTGTTAAACCTTGCACATAGCGTAGTTAATTACATTATCCAGAATAAATAAAATGCATGCGAAAGCATTTATGTGATTCGGGAAATGTCAGGGAAAAATGGAGGAAAAAGCTCCATCTGAATCAATTCGTTGAACACTGGAAGGGATTGAAAACTTGTGTTTGTGCAGAGCGCAGGTTGTCATGAACCGGTTGTCATGATTTAATGTCACGTGAGTGGGGTGTTTGCCCGGCCGCGGACTAATTTATCATGCGGCGCCCGGGTGATCTATTGTTTTAATTATGTGGCCGCCTCGCTCAGCCGATGCCGCGTATTGCTTGTAATTTGTATCGAAAACAATTTGGAACCGTAATCTGTTGAATGCCGTTTTACCTCGCTTAGAAATTCGCCTGCCGACTCGGTGAGTTTTGGAGCATAAAAGAACCGATTTAATTTAAAGCGATTTTTCCCTGTATTATTAACGAAAAGCCGCATTTAACGGCTGAATAATTGAGCGGCCACTGGCAAAGATCGGCGATTCGGAAGCCCCGAGGAGATGGAGATGGAGAACCGTCTTACAGAAGGAATAGGGAATATCTAAATGTTTGCCAGTCTAATGTTACCCCAGTAACAGCCCAGTTCAAACAGACCCTTTCCCCGCGATAAATAGTAATGGAATAACAAAATAAACCTGAAAGTAAAGATAAGTTGATGCGGAGATATTTGCTTCTCGAATAAATAAATATTTCAGGATTAATAATGGTAGCCCCGGTTTACTCGGAGCGGATTGCTGAATAAACTCTACCCCTTTATAAGATCCAGAAAGATTATGTAAAGAAAACCAGTTATATTTTTTCGCTATTAAAACAAACGTTATAATTTTTATGGTAACGGAGCCCGTGTGCGAGCATATAGTTATTGCAGTTCAGAGATGTGAACAAAATTATCAAAATCCTTCAACAGTTCATTAAGTCTCATTACCAACCAGCTCATGAAAGTTCCTTCTTTTTACCTTCATTCTAATAAGTAAATATTTATCGTATTACTACGTTTCGAATGTGCGAAAACCAAGAGGACTGATTTTAAATTATGACGTTACTATTAAGTTCTTACATGCTGAGTATTGTAACATTATTCTATGACAGTTTATCGATGTTTCCAAGAGGTATAGAACACCTTTATTTGATTTCCTTTGTGGGTCACGGTACAATACATTAGTTCTATTAAGAGACACATAAGTTACTGTAGAGCAGATATTCGGAAGCCATTATTAAATTAAGAGGAGTGGAAGAGGCCGGTGGGAAATAAAACCGGAAGATAAGCGTGTTTATTTAATTTCATAGCCCAGTTTGAGACCTCCACCCGACTCCCACGAACGAGGGTTAAGTGTGAAAAAGCGCGTTCAGAACTAAACCAGGACCACAGTTAGCCACTAATGAGGAAGAATGCGTGAGTGAGAAGGGGAGAATGTGTGTATGTTTTTCGGGGAGTGCGAGAGAGGGAGTGAGAGGGTAAGAGGGAGTGAGAAAAAGAGAGAGAGAGAGAGAGAGAGAGAGAGAGAGAGAGAGAGAGAGAGAGAGAGAGAGAGAGAGAGAGAGAGAGAGAGAGAGAGAGAGAGTCACTTTTAATTATCCCATCACCCCTCTCTCTCTCTCTCTCTCTCTCTCTCTCTCTCTCTCTCTCTCTCTCTCTCTCTCTCTCTCTCTCTCTCTCTCTCCTCAAAACACGCGCCCGTTTCAAAACAGATCGGTCGCCGACAGAGATCAGCTTTAAAACACAACATAATTGTTTTTTTATTTCAGTTGTTCATGAAGAAAGAATTATTAAAAAGTAAAGGGAGAGGATTTGCGGAGCAGAGTGGTCTTACGGTATGCATGATAACTAATTGCTAAAACCTCTGGGTGTAGATTATGGAAGATAAGGGACGGTGCACGACGTGGCCAGAAAGAAGCAATTAAATATTAACTGTGGGGCTTCTTAAATTAAAGAGCTCTCAGGGTTTGAGCCCCGGGGTGTCGGGCCAGGGATCTCCGAATTAAGGAGGGATTAAAAATTCACCGAGTCGCTCGGGACGGAGATTAAAGGAAGGGGCCCCCGGCCTTCCGGATCCCGAGGATTCCAAAGTGCTACAAAAGAGTATTTATTGTCCGAAACGTCTTATTTATTAATTAATTTTTTGATTTATAGGTCCCACAGACTAATCCGCAAACGGTCATAAATTTTGCCAGAGGGGAATAGAGAGAGAGAGAGAGAGAGAGAAAGGGAAGGAGAGAGAGGGAAAGAGAGCGAGAGCGAGAGCGAGAAGGAATGGGAATGATTTACATTTTTTGTTGGAATTGAAAATGGTTGAGTGTTATTAATATTTAGTAGACATAAATGAAACTATTTATTGCATAATAAATATTTACACTTTTCGATTATCTAAGAAGTGTGTTGCCTTGTCTTTGATGTTTGCCACCTCATATTTCACGCAAACAGCAGTCTGAACAATTACTATCCGAAGGACTCGATGAAGCAATTATAGGGCCAGGTTGGCATGGTAATGCAATTAACCTAAATCCGTTTCAACATGTATTGCAAACTCATGCTTCTGTCACACCTTCCACTCCTGCCTGTGAGACCGCAACGCCCCGGGACACTTACGGGACTTCCTAACCATTTTCAAAAGGAAGTCTTACATAAGACGCCGGTTAGGTACGGGAATGAGGTCAGGGTGTCTAGTCGTTGAAGGGACCGTGTGGAGTAAAAGGGAAATTATTGCTTTTCAGAACTGATTCTCCGGTCTTTTTTACATTGTGATGTATATTTTTTCTCATTTTCGGAAGACTACGCAATTAAATAATACAATGAAAAACATCCAGCATTGTACAAAACAAATATTTCGGCATTAAGTTTGAGGTATATTTCAAATGAAAGGAATAATGTATGAAGTCAAATTTTAAAAGCAGAGAAAGCTTGAAAGACAAGACATGAAATATATATAAGGTTTATAATGTACACGACAAATTAATTTTCCCAGTAGGGTGTATTATAACAGCACCCTAATTATAAAACCTCGAAGAGCTTTGGATCTATGCCAACATTTAGTTGCATGAAATAGTTGTTGTTTAGAACAGTCCTGTAGGTTTCGTATAATTTTTTTCAATAAAACCATGAAATCAGGTCAAACAATTAGGTCGGTCGGAAAAAATCTTAAAGTTGCGTAAATAGTTGCGCTGCAGAATTGGTATTTATACTCTAAACATTACCCACGGTCTATTAACAACGAATGGCATACCGGTCGCGGTATAACTTTCGTCTAATAAACGGTTCAAGTTTCTTAACGAGGCCAACTTAACAGGGCGCTTCTCGAATGGCCGGTAACGTGAACTAACATTAGTTGTTATCTTAGGCCGTCATATTGTGGACCTGGAGGGCGGGATTTCGGACGGTCCATTATAAGGAGTGTAAGGGGGGACGGCGGGCATTGTGAGATCGGGGGCTGCCGCCGCCGGGGGCAGTAAACCCGGCCCCCGCCACCGCCCCTCACTCCTTGTCATTATGTACAGCTCTGGCCAAACAGTAATACACCCTTAAAGCGCCGCTCCCTCCGGCTCCCGGCAGTAAACCGGGATTTTACAGCTTTGTCCCCAGTGTCATTTTGCCCTTTTCGTCCGAGAGGGAAAAAAATATAACGAAATCGGTCCAACTCCCCCTTCCCCTTTTCCGAGTGGAGGGTGCTGAATACGTTCAGATTTATTCGGCTCTATATACCATTTACAAATTATAGTACCAAAACTTGGGTGCCGTCGATTGATCGAATATAGTAATATTGATCGAAGTTATATTTTCAATCAACGCATTCAGGCAATATTTATTACACTTAACTGTAGAAAATTGTTTTCTAATCTATTAGCAATAACGATCCTACGAATACTCAAAATTGAGAGAATTATTTAACATTTGAAATCTTGAAACTTCCTTCATTGCTCTTATTTGCCTCATTCACTGCCGAGTTGCAATCTCGGCCGAACGTGAATACAGGAGTAGTCCTTTGGGTTAATAATACCCGGTCCACCGCCGGTCTAATTAATGAAGTTAGTTGCATATCGAATTAACGTGGGATGACTCGGGTTCGTTTCAAGGCTCATTAAATGCTATCCGAGGACCGGAGGTAAATACGTTCCCCCTAGACGGGCAAGCCGGTACCCTTGTTTTAAAGCGATCGATCAACTGGAAATCAGTTTCTGTTCCGGACGCGTTGTGTATTAGTGACGCAAAATTATTTTTACGAACGCATAAAATATAGATTGACTGACCTCATGCAATTAGGAATCCATTTCCCTAATGTTACAGTACTACTATGTACAGTAATACTATATTACTGACGGAATGCGACTGATGATGGCGAGATGCTGAACATTCAGTTTGACTACTGCGAAGTCTATATACAATAATTTTATGTATAATATTTGGAATTAGATAATTCCGCCTAGCTCATCACGAATTAACTCACTCCAGTCTTAAACGCTAAAAATGCCAACGTCTTGTAACGAAAAGTTCTTGAATGCTTCGTCCATAGAGGAAGATATCGTTTTGTTATATAAAACATATTTATAATTACTGGAAGTATTAGCAAAGTGAGAGTGGAATTAGAGATGCAGGGAGGGGCAGAGATGGGGCCAGCTCCAACTACACGCATAAGCACTCCAAAATGCTCTGTCGGCAGTCGATCCGCTGTCGGCGCCAATTTCTGTCTGACGCCTTCATTTCTCGGCCCCACCCCCAACCCCCCAACGAACAATGGATTCCCATTAACACAATTCATCCCTCTCCTCTCCCGCGGAATTTTATTAAAACACACCGGGGAATAGTGAGTTGTGAGGGGGATGACGTATCTAAAGGTTTAGGCAAGTTAATACGGTCGAAATATGGCTGGCTATATTATATATTCTAACTTGGTTATGTTTGATCCTAATTAGGTTACTTTTATACGAATGAAAGTACCCGAAAGGTTTGGATAATATTCGGATATAAAAATTCCTATCCAAAAGTATCTAGTGTGCCCTTAGATACATAAAAAGGTTTATCGGCCGTCAAAGGCTTGACCGCATTCATGAGATTCATGAAACAAAAAGACAAATAAATCTCATGGTTCCAATATGAAAGCAGGACATGAGAGTAGGAAGCATATAAGAAGGACTTTCAAAATGTTCCGGGAAAATTTTCCCACTGGGACAGTCCTCTTTGATGTTTCCCGAGCCCCAGTAAAACGATTAATCTGTTCATAAAGAGTAGTTTTCTTTGGTCCATTCTCACAAAAAACGTCCATAGCCTTAATAATATTAGGTTTATACCTCGCTAATTTACTAAGAACTTAATTTATTAAGAACTAAGAATTTAATATTCGTCCGTTCTTCAAATTTAACCGAATACATTTTCGGTATATAGTATATACCTATATTATAAAACAGAAAATATTCTCCTTTGCCTGTTGCCTTAAGATTCCTGTCACAAAAGCGGATCGAGATTTAAATCAAGTGAGAGTGAGAAAGAGAAAGGAATGAAGGGAAGTAGAATTAAAGAGAGGGAGGAGCGAGGAGGGAGGAGGTAGGGACGTGTATGTTTGCCATTAAAAGTACTGGCGTGTCGGAGGAGAGAGCCAACTGAGCGAACGCTAATTACAAAATAGTGCGTGTTGACTGGTAAACGTCAACTTTGTCGAGAGAGCCTGAAACTCGTTAGCAACAATATTCAGTTATAAATTGGCCATATCCGACCCGCTGAGTTTGACTCCTCGGTTCTGGCGGTGGCCGCCTATCGGATACCTGCGCTTGACGGAGCCATTACTGTATTAATCAGCAGCCGAGCAGTTACACCTTCTCTCTCTCTCTCTCTCTCTCTCTCTCTCTCTCTCTCTCTCTCTAGTTACCTTCCCTCTCCCTCTCACACTCCCCCTACATTGGCTCTCTCTTTCCCATAGCTCCTCACTCCTTCCATTCCCAAATCCTACCTACGGAACCCGGGAGGGCCAGCACCAACACGACCCCATCTACAGAACACGCCAACATTTAAAGCCGAACAACACACCCCACACACACACTGTGGCATTAACAGTTCACATCTAAGGGTCCCTGCGAAACGTCTGTCGCCCCACCGAAATCACCTTCTGCCGGGACAGACCAATCATAACCGAAAGAATAAAGAAGCCCTTTCTTTCTGAGTTGCCTTATATCCCCCATATCGCTCTTGGAGCATTCGAGTTCGAAAACAGGAAGTTTAGGATTTCTAAAATACTGACCTAATACTACTGTGCACGCTTAAAGGGCACCCTAAAGGAGTAATGAATTCACATTTTTTCACCCCTACGTGCTCTCTTCCCCTTCACTCCTCAAATTTAAATTTCTCTCGCTATTACCGAGTGACCCTAAGTCGTTAAAAACTTCCTAAATTATTCAACGGGGCCCCCGAGCAGGAAAACTTTTTATTAATCCCACTGGTGTGTAGTAGAGACTGTCAGTTGGCGTCGTACAATAACGTGCGTCACCCACATACACATACACACACGGGTAGTGTATTCAGAACAAAACTTTCGTACATGCCGCCCAGACGAGAGAATGAACTAAAAAAATACTATCCACGCACGCACACGAATGTACATTATTGTAGGTGAACTGTTCTCTTCCTATATACATGACATACTGTATTCAGAAAAATATCCTTATCAAATTAAACGTAAGAAATATGACGTTCTTCTATGTATTAATATGTTTATGAAATAATGCTTTTAATGTACGGTAATCATTTTTTACTATTCAATCACGACATCACGAAATCCTACTCCTCTTGTGAATAGGGTTGATATAACAAGAAGTGTTACCATTTAGTGAGTTGTAATGATGACACAAGCAAAATTGAAAATATATATTAAGAGGGACGGGATGGCGCAAAAATATAAGGTTCGCGACAATAAGGAGGCAGAAGGGGGATGAAAAGGAGCTGTGGGCCCGGAGGTGCTCCCCAAGCCCCGGGGCGCTCGGCTCATTGTTAAATCAAATTTGGCCTTGATATTTGAAACCAGCGTCTCTCTTTCGACGGGGGAGTGGGGAGGGGGAGACCGCTCAGGAATAATGCATTCAGATTTCAGTTTGGCGAGGAAATTTTCCTCGCTCGGTGGGGCTTCCTTTGAAAGCGCCGCCGCCCCGTCTCCAGGCAAAGACCTAAAAAGTATCCGATGTTGAACTCGGCAAGGAGAAAGAGAGGAAGCGAAACAGCGAGGGAGAGGGACGCCTTTGAAATGTATACATTTGTTCGTTGGGAAACATCAGTCCCAATCCCGCCCAAATTAACTGTATTGTTAAGTACGTCTTTCCCTCCCTCGGCTCCTCCTTCTCCTCCCCTCCGTTTCCCTGTCACATTTCTGTGAAACCCACCAACAGAGCGTCGCCTACAGATTACTCTATCCAGTAGTCCACGCCAAGTGGACCATCCATTTATGTTGAAGAGACCTGCACTTCCTTTGTTTTCTAAAAGTCAAATTAGGAACGTAAACCTGCAGTCTCTTAGACGGACTACTCTATAGGGGTAGTAATTTTTTACATAAATATAATAATATATAGCAATTGAAGTCGTTAACTATGATAACACCACGCAATATAAATGAATCAAAAATATATACCGTATGCTTCATTTATTTATATTTATTTGCGCCTTGAACCGGTCATAGAAGAGGTCCGCTAATTAATATGGGAGAGTACTACGTTGGTGTCACGACAACTCCTTTCAATTCGATCCGGGCAATGGGATCGGCATTATTCTAAAAGTCCGGTGATTGACGTCATGAAAAAGCAATCCCTATATTAGCCCGGAAGGGAACGATGAGAGGACGGAGAGAAAAGAAAGGAGAATAGAGAAAGAGAGACATATAGGAGAGCAGGAGGAAGGGAAGTAGAAGGCGGTAGAGAGGGTTAACGTTATTGTAACTGTAGGAAGAGTTCCATTACCTGATCACTACCTCAATTCACTTAAGTAATATATCCATTCGATACCAGTGCGGGATTAAAAGTGGGCCGTCGGGAGGTAGGGAGAAAGAGAGAGAAAGAGAATGATGGGGTGGTTGACGTAGCACCCACAATAAAGAAGCAACAGACAGGCCGGCATCATATTAATCGAACGCCCATCAACCGGGGTAATGGCCCGTGCACGCTAACTGGATAATGAACTGTGGAAATTTTCATTCCTATAGGTTACGGTTCAAATGTACAATAAAAGTCCTTTATAATCTTAAAGTACGTTCGGCACTGGTCTTAATAAATAATAGGTAAACTTTGATAAACCTTTCGAGATAGAAAATTACTTTTCATTTTATTATATACCAGAACAAAATTAAGTCGGTTGCTTAAATAATGAAAACATGTTCAATTCTCATTTGCTTGTGAATACGCTAGTAAATGACCAATATATCAAATATTTGAATGTTGATCGTATCCTGAGAACCTAATTAAGTGTCAAATGAAGATGAGGCTTTGACGCATAAGATTAGCGGGGGCAATGTTATTGAATTCGCACATCTTTTTTCGCGCACCTTCGGGCATTGTATTGATTTTAATTTGAAGCTAAACGACTCTCCGCCTCCGGCTATTGTGTTTTGCTGCGATCTGCTCTTTCCTTTCTCCGAAATTAAATGAAAACCGGCTATTTCGGAATCAAAGGAGCTACCGGAAAAATGTCCCGTCCAGATTACAATTGTGTAATATGATAGAGAAAAAAACGTTTAGAGGGGCAGCGGTGCAGCCGTCCGGCGATTGGGTTAGTTTCAAGGGGCGCTCCCCTTCCTTCTTCTTTACGAGGAAAAGTGACGTTTCCTTCCCTTCAAAGAGTCAATCGGACATTCCGAGCGGAGTTGTCGAAGAGAAATAAGAAAACGGGGGCGACAGTTAAACCAATCATCGTTCGTCCCACTTACGAAATAGATTAAGACAAAATGACTTCTGTTAAACAGGAATGGTACACCCAGTGTTATAATTACTGTTTTACCAATTAATTTTTAAATTGTATTTTACTTAATAATCTACTGGACACAACAACCACAGGGTAAATGGTACAATGACGGTAAATTTATCTACCTATATGATTGTCTCGGTAAAAGGAGATGAACCCTAGTGGTGATACTTTTTTGCTTGTTATCTGATGTCCTGTTGTCTGGGCTATTGCCTATGGGTGTTGGAATGTGGGGTGGGATAATGGACGGGTAACAGAGGAGAGAGTTTATACATTAATAACGAAGAGTTTTTAAGGCATTTCGCTGGGTACACCCGCCAGGCCTTAGAAAATGCCTTAGGAAGTGTCAAATGCATCGAAGGCTCAAGAAACGATCGGACGTTGAGCCTGACATGAGGAGAGGGTCTCCTTTATCCTTTTTCGAGAATGCGCGTCCTCGGCCCCGGCGGCAGGCTGAGTGCACCCTCCGTCCCCCCCCCCCCCCACGCCCTAGGCCCCATTCCGGGTGCAAACTCGGGCTAGTCGGGGGTCGGTGGGCAATACGATTGTGGGGGGGGGGGGAGAGTAATGGCCTGGAGGCGGACTCGGGGTAGAGGAAGAGTCCCGTGTATTCCTGTGGGAACTCCTCTCCCGTCACACTCTCTTTTTCTCTTTCTCTCTGCTCCTCCGGCTCGAATGTAGTAAAGGGAGAGGACGAGGCTAAGTATTGATTGAGTCTCGTCGCACTCTCTCTTTCTCTCCCCTGCGGGACCGGCTATGGTAGTGTCATCAGCTTTCGATGCCTGGCTATCAATCTCTATAGGAGACCTTTATGTGACGGTCATTACGGAGTGTGCGGGTCTTCGAGGGGAGGACGGCGCTCCACCAATCGGCCCATCTACGATGTAATCACCCTTACCGTCACTTGTATTCTTCTTCCCAGCGGCGAGGGAAAAATCCTCTTTCAGAACTTCAAAGATGTCCCTCTTGGGTACTAAACTATAAAGGGGAGTAATATACGACAAAGTCATTTTAATTAAATCCGATAAAATTACAGAATTATTCGCCTCGAAACGCCTTACCCTATTCTGAAATTAAATATAGTATCAGTTGATAGCTCAGTGGATGTATAGGCTTATTTTCCACTTAACCGGGGTATTGGGAAACTCACATTATGGAGAGGTCGGGATGTTATTTCAGGTGTCAGCAGTTTCCGATTCACTTGTGTCTGGGTCCAACAGCCCCACGGCCCCAACTTCACATAAACTGCAGCCTAATAAATACTGAGGTTCGACATTACATATCGCGGGCAATCAGTAATTCATTGAATGTTAGGCCTGAAATTTTAGTCAATCAAAAATCCGCAACACAAATTAACACAATGGAAACCGGGTAAATACAATTCGAAACGTATTTCTCATGTTAACACCAATCTCAGAATATCCGAGAGATATAAGATATATGGATTCCAAGTGAGGAAGGGAGTTGGATTTGGGGAGACACACGGGCCAAATGACGGGGGGAAGGGGGGAGTGTTAAAGTGATAATTTTGTCAAGTTGTGACATTAGCGCTTTACATTAAGACTCAAGTATAAGTTAACGCGATTACCGCTCCCGCCCTTCTGTTTAGAGTTGAAAGTTTAATTGGGAACATCTGTTAAATTAGGAACTAGGCTCGGGTTTCTGCACTGATTCCTTCTTTAAATACGATTGTAAATAAGCGTAATAACGAGAGTGATTTCGTTAAATTATTTCGACATTTAATTCCCTAATCATGTTCCAACTTGGATCCTAGCAGATGTTTAAGAAAATTCCTGAACCGATTTATTCTGTTTATCAGCCAGTTGCGGAATTTAGGAAGCGGTTTTTATGTTTAAAAGACCATTAATGCCAACGAGGGGCATAGAATTTAATGTCGATAATGTTTTTAATTTATATCTCCGTAAGGATCGTTTTTCAGATTTTTTTTATCGAATTGTATCATAACATATATTAGTAGATATACAACTCTACTAGTTGAGACACGTTAACCATTATTCAACAGTGTACAACCGAATCTTATAGATAGAATGTATTATTTAAAAGCCAGGTAGTAGGCACGTCTAACTAAATCGTATTTTGGGTTATAAAAGAGACGGGCGCCAGGTGAGACGGCCACAACTCCGGACCAATGCCCCAAACGACTGGCTTAATTGCGTTCACTTGTTTTGACACATTTTGAGTTCTCGATTACACGGCTTAATACGCAGGCGGCGCCGAGCGATGACCGTCCCCCATTTCGGGGAGATATCCCGCCGGGAATAACGGCATCAGAAAGAGAGTGGCCCCCCGATCCATTCCAGTTAAAAATACAACGGGTAATGAAAGGCAAACACGTGGTTCAAAACGAATGGAATCCCCCGGGCGACCGTCTTTTTCAAGCTCGACCTCCGGCCCCCCCTATATTCTTTACAAAGTGACGCGCGGGGAGTGAAACGAAACGTAAATTTAACCTGTACGCCATTTTATTAAAAAAAGAAACGCATTAAATATTGTTCCAAAGGCTAATTCTCGAGCCGGACGTGACGACCACAACAAATTCCAGTTATGAAAGCGAAAGACTAGTTTTGGTAACTGGAGAGCAAGGTGATTATTCCCATGATGTTTATTTTCGATTTGGTAACCAAGGCTCAACCGACCGAAAAAAAACAACTGAAAATGAAATTAAATTTGATTAATTAGGTCCTAATAATTATTTGAATCATACGTTTTGAATCATGAGTTCTGAACATATTGAAGATTATACCCATTTGAATTTTTTATAATGGATTGTTACTTTAGGAATTAAATTTCAGTTGTATTGTTCTAAAGTAGCTTTTAGAATTGAATGGGAAGGGCCTGTTTCCTGGCAAAATAAACAAACTCGGCATAAACTCGGAATAAATAGTTGGAGGAAACAGCACAGAACGCCACTTGTGGCATTCGTAAGTGTTGGCACAAGTAGAGTTGAAAGGGCGGGCGCACTATTTTTCATTCTTGAAAGGGGGAAGAGGCCGATCGATGCCGGGGTCGGAGGACCCTAAGTTCATTTCTGTCACTTGAGTGAAATACGGGAGTTTGAAGGGACCAATCTTACTTAGGAACTGCCCCTTGGCTTTACCCCGACCTTGGGGCTCTTAACCTGTACTTGGTGGATCTCCAACAAGTCTAATGCGGCAAAAGGAATATCGGGTCATTCGCCATAATTAAAAAAAAAATTAGTTTCTCTATTTTTTGACCGAATTATCTTATAATCTATCATAATTTCGAATAAAATCATTACAGTATAAGGACATACCGATAAAACACTAATTCTGAAGACGATATCTGTAACTACTTTTTTAGGAACTGCTGATGTGTTAAAAAATGTTGTTTTAAATTTAAAAGTATCTAATTATGATAATCCAATAAATTGCATTCCACACTTAACACATTTATAACACATTCATTCATTATGTATATCGCTCCTGAATATATTATTGGACAATAAATTTCATTTCTTTTCTTTAATGGCATATCGCCGATGGTTCCACTTATGTGGTCGAATCCGTTAGCTTCAACGACCAATAGAGCTTCGAACATTAATTCGAATTATAGTTCCTGAAATGGACTGCTGTATTTTCTCGCACTTGACTATACCATCTAATATAAACGTTACTTCAATAAATAAAACGTAAATAGCTCCTGTAAACCGGTACATAATAGCGATAAATGTATACGATAAACTAATACTTAAATATTATCAGTTGGACGAAATTCAAGTTAATCGGCCATTATCCACCGACTCGAGGCTCAAAAATGATCTAATTTATTACATTAAATTCATGGTTTTCTGGTTAGAGGGACACTACTGTAAAGCGCCGAGTTTGTTCCAAGGGAGCGGGGCATAACGGGGGGCCGCGAGTATCGGAAATTGGTTAGACGCCGAATAAATTGAAACGGCACATTCTTTAGCGGACTTTTTTGAGAATAAAGAGAAAAGATATAGGGGGTCGGGGGTTGGGGCGAGGCCGCCTTTAAAGGGAGGGGAGCGGGCGCGGGGGATGTGTCTCATGGCGTTACAGGTGAGGGTGGAGAGAGGACGACATATTGCTTTAGGGGCGGCACTCCACTCAGCCTTTTGTATGTGAGACGCGCGCACGCACACCCGAGAGCGGGGCCCCCGCCATTCTCATTACGCGAATATGAGATACGAGATTGAGTTTTCTGCAATTTTCATCTAACGGGGCGTAAAATGCAGGCGATATTGTTCCTTTTGGTTTTATCCGATGCCAGGAACAGGCAAGCCGACTACTTCTGACACGGCCCAAGTCCCTCTTCCGAATAGCCTACTATATGTGTCATTTATCATCCTTTTATTTATATTTCAATCACGATCGTGAAAATTATTCATTGACCGCTATCTTTTGCCAGACATCCATTTCACTTATAATAAGATAATCGTGTTCTCTTGCGCAGTTTCAATTCGATTACTTGTTTGAATTTAAAGGTAAATTTAAATAAAATGGTATTAGTATTAATTTGTGAAATATCAAATGTACGTTTTTCAACCATCTTGAAAGGCTTGAAAGGGGTTTTCACCCATTATCCGTGGCTCCACTGTTTACACACCAAAGATTGTACGCTCATTAGCTGATAATATTATGTGTTCTCGTGATATTATTACCCACGGCCTCGCTTTGCTGCCCAATTAATTAACATCAATGATACAATGTCTCAGTTAAATTCTATATGAATGCATAGTTTTGTTTCATTTAACTCATTTTTACTGTGCGCTTAGTTGAATTAAATTTTAATTCGTTAAATTCGCTTTAATGATAATTCAAGTGAAACGAAGAGGAAGAAAATAATAATTATTCACAAAGCACTATTTTCAAATATCCAAAAACATTAAAATAGTTAAAAATTGCTAGAGAGAAGGAAGAGTGTTTGTATTGTAATATTATCACCCCTGTGATATAGCGCCTCCTTTATGTGTTATTCAAGTTTTTTAGATATCCAATAATACCGGCGGATTATGGACCAACGGTCACACTACCAATATTACAACTAGGGTGTACCAATATTATAAACTTTAAATAATATGAACTGTAAATCTAATTATGAAAGTCACATTTGTTATCGGTTATATAAAATGGAGCATTAATTTGTTTAAGAACAAATTACCTTTCCGAGGTATACCAATTTACTCGTATTCCAACGGCTCCCTCACGAGCAATTCGAAACAACACACTATAATAAGGTCCCTACTCTAAACAGATTCTAAGGCCTCGTAAATTTACATCATAAGGGTTTCCTGTATTGCACATTTGGGAGTTGGCTATTTTCAGGGGTCTTCTTTATGAGCCTGAATTACCGCTTCCGTTCCCGCAGTGCTAATTCAGAAGCAAACTACAAGAGACCAGCCCAAAATCCCCAAAGAGAGCAGCAACAGCAATATATAAAAAAAATGAATAGTACACTATTTCATTACGAAATATATACTGCATTAAGACAATGAAAGATAACGTCTAATCATTTACTGTGTCATTTTCAGATTTTTGTGGCTATCAACCGAAGCGTCTCAATACAACGAAGCAATACCTTAAAACAGTTACTGTGGTACCTGTATCCGTTTGGAGCTATCATTGAAATATTAAGGTGGCGTTTAGTTTCAATTGTTGTATTCATGTTGGAGTGTCTCTTGCCAGGTATTTCCTCGATTGCCTCCAGCCATTGGAGGTGTCTCAGTGGGTCCTTTAATATTGCCGTTATTTTCAATACTACAAATCAATAAAACTCTGGGTGGAAATAAATGACTTTCCGGTAGTATATGATGTATGTATGTATATATAAATATCATTTGGCCCACCGGTTCCATGGGGAATAAGCCGGAAGCTTAACGCCCGGCCGTAACTTGGGGCCAGCAGCAATCGGCACAGGATAATAATAAATGTGGCGATGTAGGGGGCGTGCTCCCATAAGAAGGAGAGGGCCCAGAGGACCTATGTGTCCGACTTGACGAATGTCCCGAAGTTAAACATTACCTCTGAGCAACCGAAGGCCAAAGGGCCCTTACGCTTCCCAGTTTGGCGATTCCTCGACTCGAGATCCCAATAAAAACAAGCTTGCGGTTAAAGCGGCCATCAATAAGTGGCAATACCGTGTTAGTTAATGTAACATCGAATTAATCTCGATCGAATAAGCTAAAATAGAAGAACTCAGGATTTGGTTGATTGTAGAGATTCTTTATCTTAAGCAACCGTCCCGTGTAAATAGTTTACCGGTTTTCACCTCGATGAAAAAAGCAGTACACAGATCACACAAAACGTATGCCTGCGATATCGATAAATGATTAAATGAACTTTCAACCCGAATTTGTCAATGCCCTATTATCTACTCTATTTGAAACAAATGAGAAGTGGGACTAGAATCGCCAGGACCACGATGACCGTACTATAATGTTTCATTTCGCCGTCCCGAAGAATAATTTAAAATCGTTCAAGTACTACATACTTTGAGAATAAAAGCATTTTGGAGACAAATTTGAGCGTCAGAGATGTTACACCCAGCAGCCCGGAAGAAAGTTGAAGTAAAAGAGACGGTGTAAAAAGGGCGAAAGTGCGGTGGAACATCCGGTGGGTGGCTCCCACTTATACCTTATGACAATTGCTCTCCTGCCCCGGCCGCATACACTAATGCGTTTCACTTTACCTTTTCCCTCCGTCCTCCTCTTCCGAAAACGGTTATGTCTCGGGTGGGTAGGAGGGGCCCGTGGGATGCGGGCACGGTGTTCACGCACGCTTACACTCCGCCACCTATGGGGCTACGCTCCATTTCCATACTCCCCTGTTTCGGAGCAAATGTGCCATCGACACCGGCCCCGATGTCCTTTTACTTCTCCCCCCCCCCTCCGGCCACCACTGTAACGTTCCCACCCCGTACGATCCGCCTCATGTCCGACCTCCTCGACGAATGGCATCCGCGCCCTTTTATTTCAATACGCCACGTTTGGATATCGACACTGCAGAACATACCGATCCGTTACACCTATAATGCCCAGCATGAAAACTGTAAGAATAAAAAACCTTTGGTCCCGAGGATAATATTTTCTTACAAACATAACGCGATATTATGTTTATATTTAATTTTGGTTAATAAAATTAAAACACGGTCCACCCGTATCGGTATTTAATCTCAAAATCTCTATTCATACTACTTATAATGCCGTAAACACTCATAATAAATACCATACAAATTGCATTCGTTTGGGTAATAATGTGAGTAATTTTCAATAATGAACTTTAGTACGATTGTACCGATTTTAAAATAAAATCGACCCGGCGAAGCCGCGAGGATCCTTGGAAAGTTCGGATCGAATGTCTGTTCGGAGAAAAGCCGGGTTATTCACCCGAGATGTGTCGACCGCAAATGGAATATGATGCCGGGGAAGGCGAGGAGATTTGCGATTCAAATTCCGAGAAGTGCATGATTGGGTATTGTTCTTCGGGATCTCTTTTTCCGCCGTGTCCCCCCCCCACCCCCGTAATCAAATATCGTTCTCTTTTCGGTGGGGCGGAAATGGGAGTCGCGAGATTAGAGACAAAGTAGGAAGGAGGGCGACCATCCCAGGTGGGACCGGGAGCCGGCATTAGGGGAGGTCCCAGTGCGAGGGGAATGGAGTGGAGGAGGAGAAGGAGAAGGGGAGGGGGCCGGGAGAAGGAAAGGAGAGAAGAACGGCTGTGGAGGAGGGAGAGCCGATAGCGAGACGACGTTAGCCGGCACTGCCGGCGGTCCGGCAGTTGCATTTTAAACAGGCCCCACTACCCTACACCGTCAATTTAAAACAGAAAATTGGCTCGATTTTATTTCCTTAGCCCAGTTTTATCCGGTGGAAGCTTTGTTTTTAAGACAAAAGCGGTTTTATTTTGAATACGGAAATCCTGGTTGATAAAATTAGAACTGACAATGTTGGGTACAAGCATTTTTCATATACCTTCTGCATTTCCTAATGTATTTAACGTTATTTTAAATATTGCCTACGAAAGAACCGAGTTATTTACAAAACATGCATTTTATACACTCTTAGTACACTCTTCAGGCACTTTTTTCTCGTAATTTCGGTTTTCAGGTTAATACAGAGTAGGACACACTTACCCTGCTACATTATTGGTATTTATGAACAAAAAATGAATGTACGAAATGTATGAACAAAAATTAACTTCTCGGATATGGTGTTTTCGGATTCACAAATGTACACCGTTTGGATTTAATGTTAATATATCCACGAGCGAAATATAATAGTGTGACAGTTCGAATATAATAATGAAATTAAGAGATTAATAAAATACGACCCAGAGTTGGAAGAATGCCTGCCGGGTAGGGACGATAGGAAAGGGTAGGTTTCGAATATCCATTCTGTAGCTCGATTACGGGTGGATGAATGCGGAAAATAGGCGTACAGAGGGGAAGGGGGCGACTTATCGGGGGAGGGTGGCACAGCAATCGTCGCGTTTGACCGATTTTCTGACGCGGAGGGGGTGGCGCGGCCCTGTTCGGGGGTTATCAGAGACTGGCCAGCAACACCCACCCCAACCCCACCCCCACCCCACCATCACCCGCCATATCTCTCTCTCAGATAACCGCCCCCGCCGCCCCCAACCATTACCCGAACCACTCCTCCCATCTATCATGCTATCGCCTTCTCTTCAGGCTCTGTACACCCCTCAGCGCGGCGCTTAATTAATAAATCCGAATCGAACGAATAACCAAAATATAGCAGTCTATATACGCATATTCTCGGTTCACGCTGTCCGAGTTTATTGACCGCCCGGTCTACCCGGCAATTTTGACCGTTTGCAGCAAAGTTCAGGAAGCTTCTAATAAAAACGCTTCGGGGCAATAGGTCCACCTACCTAGTTTATAAATTAACCCTCCCTTTTATAACTTTTCCACGCCGGGTCGGATGACATATTGTGGGGTAAGCGGAAAATTTGGAACGGCGTAAGGGAACCTTTTTACTTCCCCCGTAGGGAAACAGCGCTTTAACCTAATAAGCTCGGCAGTAAAACTTGATCTCGCCGAATATAAAATCCGCCGTATAAAAGAATTAAACTACATTGTAAAGAAAGGTCCAATTACTGGGATCTTGTTTACTGGGTAAGGGTCTGTTCGGGGAAAAGAAGGGAGGGGGTGATGGAGGGGGAGTAGGAGGAGGCGGAGGCGGTGGAGGAGGAGGGACGGAAGTGGAGTTTGATGCCTCCGGGGGGAGGAAGAGAGAGTTCGATGGAGAAAATCCGGTATCGGATCCGAAGCGCGCCCGACTCCTTTCTCCTCTTTTATAACCCTTGTGTTTTATGAGCATTAACTATTCAACTGATGCCCTCATTTGACGCTCCCCGGAGCTTTTCGGGGGCGCGCCCGAGCCGAACCGGGACTCGAAGAACAATTTGTGCTGACGGTTTCATCAGTATAGCAATTGCCTCTTTAGTAGTGGCCCCCCCTCGGCCCCAAAACTCCGGCCCTCATTCTTTCTTCAAAACACAATGAAGGTAATAATAGTTTTACTACCGCCGGCCCCTCCACCAGCGCCACTCTTCGTCATCCCCCGCAGGCTCCCTCCTCAACCCTCCTGACAAAGCTCTTTCCATCCCCTCCCCCATTATCGGCCGGCCGGCACTTTTTTAGCCCAGCAGTAATCAAATTGAGATTTGTTTTTAAAGTTATATTTTAATTCTATCATCGTTGGTAATAAGATTTCTACGCGAAATATAATTATTTCGTAAATAAATGTTTAAGAAGAAATATGAAGATTTAAACTAATGCTTTAAAATTTATACGTTACAAATCTTGGTTACAGTGATTTATATTTTACTGCATTGTACGAGTCAGACTAAATTTGTCCAATTTTCATTTAAATAACTTTGTCTCCTATCTTTTTTTAAACACTTTTCGTGTGTTTCTATTATATTTTTCCCATAGAATTCTTTGCATAGCATTAATCCATATTGTGGCATATTATTTTGTTATTATTCCTAATTTACGCATCAGTATATTATAGACGGGTTTTTTTATAATTTGCTAATTTATTACAATAAATTGGGGCACCGCGTGAATATAATTTTTTTTATTTCAGCGAATTAAAACTCAAACTTCGGAATCAGTTTCTGTTTTGCTGAGCGTCCGAGATTGGACTAAAGTTTCCTTAAGGATTTGCAGTGATGACGGACCTCTGATATTGGGGCGGAGTATAGCTATAGTTTAGTATGTGTTGGTGTTTGCAGTGGTGTGGGTTAGCCGGTCCATTACTCCCGGGCTGTTGGCCGGAGCTGGCGGTCCCGCGGCCCGCGCCGAACAGAAGCAATTACAGCGGGACACAGGCACTAATGGCTTATTCACCGCCGCGCCAATGATGGATAGGCCCGACCCGGGCCCATCCTTCTCCGACTCGCACGCCGGCGCCTCTTACTGCACATAATTACACTGCCGTTCGTTCCCTACCAAATAGGAGGCGGCCACAGTAGGACCCCGGACCTACTAACATTCTAACGACGGCGCCGAGAGTTCTCGGACATTCTGTACGGGAAGGTGCACTATTAGGATCTGCTGTGACCGACCTCGGCATTTCATCATCGGTATAATAAGATATCGACTCAACAGAGAGTGGAGTCTAAATATTCATTTATCGATATTGACAGTAATATTCATCGTTAATATTGAAATAATTTATTATTGCCTGTTTTTATCAATTGTGTCTATTGTTCATATTTTTCGGGTAGTAGTAAGAACTTTGGCTGAATATTTCAAATCTCTTTTCCTAGACTCTTACAAAGACTGAATTTCAAAATCGATTACAATTGTACCTGCAATACCGTTTCCTTTCGGTAGCGAACATTTTTAACAAAATAAACCGAAAAATAACTTGCCCGAAACTGTCGCATCTCATACATAATTAATACCAACAAACAAACTGCACAAACGCCGGCCCAGCGCAGTGGCATATTATGAACACATTATAGCCGAAGTTCCTATAAGTTAGCCCTCATAAATATACATGGTCTGTGGCGTTGACTAATGTATGCGGAATATGGGGCGCGGTGAGAGTGAGAGGGGCCTGGTAAATGAAGGTTCTGTTTGTTTTGTGTCACCATTTCTGAGGGTTGAGAGCGCTCACTAGACCGGGCCTCTCACACCCACCCGCCACACAACCGAGGATTTCCTCCGCCCGCTCAAATTACCGACCTTCGAAAAATAGGGGGACGGTGGTCTTGTCTCGACGGCGCTCACCTATATATTTATTTTCAAATTTGAAATTTGGCATAAACGTGCAATTAGGCCTAGCCAACACTGGCTGGATATGTATACTCCGACTCTCTTGCGATAGTTCGTAAAATTAAAATAGACAAACACAATAATAAGGACCCTTAAAATGTACATGGTTTTCACGTTCTTTTGAACATGTTTCTACAGACCTCCGAATGTTAACTTGTAATTTTTTAGGAAATTAATAAAATGTGTTTCGTTACACCTTCCCGCGTTGCAGGTAGAAACTGCGTTCGGAGGGTGAGAAAATAAAAGACATTTCTATAAGTCATGACTCGACCGGTGAGAGAATCGGTGAGCGGTCGATGGGGAGAAATAGTGGTATTTCTGCGGTCGGTGCTGTGTTTGTGCCCCCGGGGCCAGTTTCATGCTCATCCAATTAGTTAATGTGGCCGGCCCCCTTGTACGCCGGGACCGTCTCATATTCTAAGCCCCCCTCCTCCGGGCCACTTCGACTTGTTGGCCCTCGCCCCCGTCCCAGTTATTTCGTCCCTGACTCCCCTATTAATATAATGGCCCTGCCAGTCGGCTACAGATTCTTAGTTCCGCCCGCTTCAGTTTCCAGAACAAATTAATATCTGCCTCCGACAATATCCCTGCTGCGCCCTGTCCAAATCGGGTTTGTTTCATATCAAATACCGAACGGCCCCATGTTTAATTAAATACTGCTATGAAAAGAAGTACGTGTAAGAATGCTAAATATATCTAGATCGAAGGAGTGCAGCATTGGATTTTATTGAGAATATTGAAATCGCTAACAGTATAATTATTGTTCTTGTGCAAGTTTTACTACATCTTTATTCCGAAAAGAAAACGGGGACATCATATTTACTCTTCTGGTGAACAACTAAACGGAGGAGCCCGAGCACACCAATCAACAAATTCCAGACAATCGACCCGACAGTAAACCGTTTGGCCGAAAATACACGCAGAAAAAAAATCCCATGATTCATGGAACATAGAAAGATACATATAATAATTGAGAACAATCTATCGCAACAATGAAGTGAAATGTGCAAAATCTTGCAGGAAGATAGGCGATGACATGGAAACTAAAAATCGAATGCTAGTGGCGATGAAACCGAAACCAGTGTATTGGGCATTAGAAGCGGAAGGAAAAATAATATCAATGCAGTAATGAAGTTTAAAACCCTTGTTTTCATTCCCCCCTCACCCTACCATAACCAAAATACAAACACGAATTATATTTGATTTTGGTCGGTACAAAAAATATTACGTATTATTGTTCCATATTTGTTGAAATGAATAACATGTTCAAATCTATACGGGATATTACAAAATACACCAGGCAATGCGAAATTATAATTAAAAGTGCACATTATGAGTTAGGAATTGGATATATATATGTTGGCTACAAACGTTAATTTACGCCAATCTGCTATTCCGAATAATCCGAAATCTAGATTGTACTGAGTTCTGCATGCGTGATCCAAGTCATGGCTCGCTACATTAATTTGTTGGCAGTGCCAGGCAATAAAGAATTGGAGGCAGTGCACTGTTTAGAAAAAAGCAATTTCCATTGATTAAACACCAGGCACACTAAAGCTATATTACTGCAGATTAATTGCGGAAGTATTCAATATATGAATTATAGAGCGTGTTCAATTTTAAAGGATCAATAGAGACAATTCGTTTCGCAAACTGACTAAAGTAATTAAATTACTCAATAATTAAATTGAAAATTTCAATTATAATAGTCCTCCCCTATAGGAGGTTCACACATAAATAATAAAACGCAAATTCCATTACTACGATGTTTCAGATTTCAGTTACTAAATACGACCAGGTGTAACTGTCTGAGTAATTATATTACTACGAAATACATTTTTTGCAAACGACAAAAATATTTTCATTTGCAACACACAGTTTAATTATCGATAGAATATATTATTGACAGGACGTGTTAATTACGTAATATCGGTATTAAATACGTCAGGTTTCCTCCTTGGAGAGAGCATTTCTAATTACGCGTACACAGTCGGGTGGTAGAGGGTAGTGTATTTAGAGGAACTGGAAGAGATGACATGCCCCATAGGGATGTATCGAGCGGGCGCTAATGTACACAGTTATAAAGGAAGTAATACAACACGATGGGGAGCTTACAATATAGTTAGCAGTCCGTGCTAAGGACAGATTGCTTGTTTCAATTCAAGATCTCACTTACACAGAGCAAAGCGGCGGCACCCCTCAACCCCAGACCCAACCTAGGTTTGCCTGTTGCCGGATATTGTTAACGTCTTCAATTACGTCACCCAGCTTTATTTTTTCGCTCTTCCCAGGCTTTGAAAGCGCCTCAACTCGAAAGGGTGAAAGTATCAGCCTCTCACAAACCTTGTGAGACATGTCCGTAATAACATCAATCGGAAGAAGTTTTATACTTTTATAACAGTGCCGGCTGTTATAAACTTATAAAACTTCTTTTATCGAGGTATCGATATTCCGATCCCTTACATAATTACTGTCGATCAGCTCGCGTTATTATTAATTGCACTCTACCGAAGATTCGGATGAGTCGAAGCCCATTTAGCTTACGACAAAACAAAGGAGCGAAAACAGATAATTGCCGCTGATTACTTGAATTTTCTAGCAATATGTCAATGGAACATCTTTTCCAAATTAAACGGGAATAATTCTTCGCGCTTTCAACGCAGGAACATCGGATGTTCTACAATGGATGCGTGTTTCCTTTGGAGTACGTCACATGAGGCGGACTAGTAAATAGAAATGTTTCGGCGTGAGTACTTTCCGCCGTGGAGGAAACGACCCGATGAAGGTGGGGGGTGTAAATTCTCGGAGGTGGTTGATGTCGGAGGGACCCGGAGTAATGAAGACTAATATAAGGAAGGGGGTGACAGGAGGAGGGCGGGCACGTCCCGGGCGAACAGGGCCGGCTCCCGGGACCCTGGAATTTGCATGTAAATTGTTCCGGGGCGCAAAAGCGACACCGGGATGGAGACTCGACGGAATGGGTTAAAGAACGGGGACGTTTCGCCTCCTTGGGGCCGAGGGCACGTGAGGCCCGCTCCGGCTCTCTAACTAATAGCTCTGCATACCCAAACCACTTTTTTATTACTTACGCGTACCGCACTCGGACTCCGGAGAGCGGCAGAGGGTGTGGTGGGGGGGGGCTTAAAAAAACATGTAATTTCGGTGTGTGCGGACGCTCGTCCGGTGAGCATATATTAATTTCGATTTTTTGCCGCACCGGAAAAGAGGTTTTTAAAGTTGGCGGGAAGGCCGCAATCTGGGCCCGCCGGGCGCTATTTACTTTTTGCGGTCTCTCGGGGATTTCGAGGCCCGAATTTAAACAGAAATGTGGATTCGTCCCGAACAGACCACTTCTGCCCCCTCGTCCAATCGACTTTATATTTAAAACGACCCGCTAAATAAAGCCGTCCTAATCCGAGCTCGTTGATAACTTTCGGAAGTACGTACTTTCGTCGTCGTTATATTATTACGACGTTATAGTATTTTATATCTAGTATAGTATGGAATCTCGCGTTTTAATAATTTCGAAAAATAACGGAGAAATAAGCTGTAAGGTACCGCTACATAACATATGACATGTACGCATAGTTTAATAAATAGAAACGTATTTATTTAAGATATCGCGTTTACTCGTAATTTACAGATTACTACGGCGCATAAGCTAAAAGTTATATTACTCCAGATGTTGATTACTTCGAGATGGGAAATAGAAATTCGGAACTAACGTTAACAAAAATTAAATGCGAATATCGTTAATAACAAAAAACCCTCGATAATAAAAAAAGATTTAGCGACTCGCGTAATGGGATGAAGGAAGACTAAATTAATTTAGCGTTTAATTAAGGACTTAAACGGGAGTAAACGAGAAGTGGGTTTATATAATGGGGTGGTTCGGGGATATAAGAAGCCGGGGTTTATAGCGGGCAATTAAAGAGGAGTACACGGGTTATTGAGGTAGATAGGGCGGCTGCCGGCCCGAGGGGGAGGTCGTTTACGACTTTCACAGACGAGTGATGGAGCCGGCCGACGGAGAAAGATGGGAGACGACACGAGGAAAATAATGCGAGAAGAAAGTAGAAAAAGTGCGAAATGAGAGAGCACATAAAGTGAAGGAGTTTGTCTCAATTTAGTTTGGGCGATTCGCGAAAGAAGTAGAAAGGCGAAAGAAATTTACAGTGGCCTGCCTGGACCTTGTGGACGGGGGTGGGGCGCCGTTTTAACGGTCACCATAAACCCTGTTATCCGGCGGTTACGGTCAGAATAAAACGCTGGAGACCGCGATAGTTCCGCAGACGGGCAGTGAATTTAATTCGGCCCTGGGATCGCTCAATTAAAGGCCTGCACACCGTTCTGGAGTTAACACCGCGGCCTTACCTATAAACACTTTCGAAACTGGATGTGGTTGAACTGATTGATGGCCTAGTGACCGATCAAGACCGCTTTGGCTGGTACAATTTTCAAAAATTCTATTATTCATTCGAAAATAATAATAAGTTGGGACAAAGTTTGGTTGCAATTTAACGTCAGACCGTTATGGAATGTGTTCGTTGGATTGTACCCGGACTACTCCGTAAAATTGACTGTGCAGAATATATAGCAGACTGAAGGTGAGCCATTTCAACGAGAAACCTACTCGGCAAGGTGAGATTGACGACACTCGATGAAGCGTCATGACACCGAGTCGAGCTTGAATGAAACTAAACAGAGAGAAGAGGCACGAAGAAAGAAAACGACATGAGGACAGAGAGAATGTGCGGGAATGTGCCCGCGGGAGAAAAATGTGCGTTTGCCAATTAATGAGATCTGGCAGTACTGTGAAATATTTACCGATAATAGTGAGATCTATATTCTTTAATACTAACTCAGCGTAGTGGCTTTTGTTTAATTGATTAAGCAACCCAATTAATATAAGGCTCTTTTATACAATACTTTTGTACGATAAAACGAACACTTGCGAAACTGGGACACATAAAGGAAAGTTGGCAGAAACATAGTGAATTGGGAGCGGCGTCTCTAGGGAATGTGGGGGCTAAATGTAGCGCGTAATGGATTATACAGTAACTCAAACTGGGGAGTATAAGATAAAGGAGGAAACAGCTTTCGGTTCGTATTTCGCCCACTGGGTCCGAATCTGCGGTAGTCCTATATCTGTTAATGTCGGCTTCAGACGTGATCTGACAGCGTCCATCAGGATGAGCGCTCGGAGGACGACTAGGGAGCGCTAAGCCCTGGGACTTGACCATCGGGAGTATGATCTGCATTATGCATCGGTACTTAGTTACTACTCTCTCCCCGGGCTCTCCACGCCCATCGCCACCTCCCCTCCGGGAGGACTCCATTCAACCATGAGAGGTAATCAGCGCGTATTGACTGTGCATAATCAATACGGAGTTTGCCACCTGGACCCTGCACAGCTGTACCCTTCTTCTCCCGAAAGCTCTCCGTCCAATAAATATAATAATATCAACGGCGATATGTTCCTGTACACCGATTTGGAAGCGGAAGTGTTTTCCTCTTCGTGTCCGTTTAACAACATTTCAGTTTCATCAAATTTTAAGTAAGGGGGCTGAAGAACCCCGGCAAGTGTACAATACTATTCCATCGTTCAGCTATGATATAGAAGAGTGTATTTGTATAAACACAATTTATAATAGTTTACATGAAAAATTAATATATCTACGTAACACATTTTTTATATGTTACACTATTAATTTTTTGCACGCATTTCTCGTCTTTTAATTAGTTATACATTCATGCCGGCTGGAATACTCTCAACGTATCTAAAAATCGAAGTTGTGGTTGCGAAGTGGACATAATGTGACAAGGGGGCGGGTGAGTCGGAGGAGGCGGACAAGTTGTAGCTCCGGATGTCCAGCTGGGGCCCGGGCTCAGAGAGTCGCCGGCCCCCTCCAGGATTAAACTCTCCTGAGTTATCGCGTTAAGAGAATTATTGGGCCGTGTCCGACTCGGGCTCCAATGACTGTATTAATCCGCAACATTTATTTGTTTGAAGTTGCCCATTTGTTAAGGTATGGGGGGGGGGGTCCGAAGTGGCCACTAGCGGCCCGGAAAAGACTCCCGCTCCTGTGGCCTACACTGACCGGTTATTAATGAGTCCCTCCCCCCCGACTAGCACAATCAAACAGTCAGCTCATATTAATCGCTACAGATTTATTACCCGATTCCCCTTTTTCCGTTTGATCTATGAACATCGCATGCACTCTCCGCATTCGGACCTCTAATGGAGTTCACTATGACGGTAGTGGATTCATTCTTTTCTGAATTCGATTTAACAGCGAATTTAATTGGAAATTTAATAACTATTTTATTTCGTTTAATTTTATTCGCTCAATTATTTAGTTGTAGAAAGTCATAATGTCGCAACTGATATTTGTAGTAAATGTATTACATCGTTTGTTTAAAAAACGATTTAATTAAATTATAGCGTTCGCTTTACAATTAAGTTATTAAATTATTTTGTATCATTATAATTGTTAACATTTAACATTTATAGTTTATTGGATTACCGGCGCCGAGTGCACAATAATGGAGAATGCTATTCAGCCAGTAAGAGTCATCGGATTTGAATCGTGGAATTAGTAGGGGATGGACGTAAGTGGCTTAGTGTTCAAAGCAGATAATATTGAAATTTCATCATAATGGTCCTAATTCGGTTCCGACGAAGCCTGGTTGGTATTACAATTCCGAGCTTTAATCTGGCGTTGGTTGACCACAACTTTCCCGGACAGGTGAGGAGGAGAGCAATCGGACGAAGGGAGAGGAGGGAGAAAGGACGAGAACTGAGGGATATAGAGGGATGGGGCGAGGAAGTGGGGTTGAGTAAAGGCCTTTAATCATAAAATTTTATTAATGGAAATGAAAGCTGTTATCTAATGCCGGACAGTGGAGCATCCATTACACAATGGGGTTACTTGTTAATGCCTTTTAGAGGGTATAATGGGCCCGGCCATTAGGGAATACAATTGCACTGGAGCAATGCCATTATGCAAGTTGCAACTTTTGCCTCTAACGCGTGGGAAGCTTACAAAAGCTTAAACATGGGGCTAATAATTTTTACTCGGAGTAATTTCCCGGATGGTTAAGTCTTTACCCGTCTTTACCCCGGATCGCTTTTCCCATCCTTCGAATAAAACGGTGGTGTTAATTTTTACCCTGCCTCGGCCTCTTGTTTACATTGTGATATTCAACTGAGTTGACTAATAAACTTATATTGATGACCATAATGTTGTAAGAGAAACGGTGTGTTTAATAATTAAATATACTACGTTTACTCGCTACTTTTCTTTTAGTGGTTTAATATCCATTCAGCTTAATATTACCAATGTACAAATACTACACTAGTATATTTACTATATACATACACAGTTTCAGACACTGGTAAACACTTCACAAAGAGTTAGCCCAGCGGGAAGAGTTAACGCGCCGATATGGGATTGGATAGTCCGCGCGAATTTTGTTCCAAATAAATCGGACGCAGTTAAATCGGACACGCTTTAATGATAATGAGGGACGTCCGCGCAAAAGGATGTGTGCATAAGAGCGGAAGAGATATAGGGCTCAGAAGGGCGGGTGGAAGATGGGCTGGTTTCGGTTTGGCGGTAGGTTGGCTGTGGGTAGTTAGGATTCGGTGCGATGGTGGGCTGCGGGGGGGGGGCGGTGTGGACGAAACTGGGCTAAACAGTCGGGTCGGTCCATATGGCGGCGAGGTGGGCTGCATCAACACATGGCTTCGACCGAAATTTACAAGGCAAATAATGAGGGGACCGCCGCATTTGTTTTCCATTAACGGCCGTGTTTGCTCTCATAACCGGGGAGTGAGGGAGGGCGAGAGGGGGGGCACGGTGAGAGAGAGAGAGATAGAGAGAGGAGATAGTGAGCAGTGGAGGAGGGGGTGGGCCGACGACGCGCACCCTTTAATTTCACAAAGCCACTTTGATGTAGAAAGCCCTTATTACGTTCGCATGACACATTAACCGGAGCAGTGATTCTCAAACGGCGGGCTGTTCTCCCCGAGGACTCAGTCGCGTGGGTTACCGCTCCCAGACTCCAAATTACATTTTTAGCTCCCCTCCAGTCATCTACTATAATGATCTTCCACCCATACGTAGCAAATTCCAATTTTTTTTTTCTTCGCCATTACCTCCCATATTTCCTCCGAGTTCAATAAAGTGCCATCTTTTGTTTCGGTGGAAAAGTCTCATATATTCCGTTGTCGCGGAGGAAATTTCTGTAAAGATTGAGAACCGGCGTCTCTTCGACGACATAATGTCTCGAGGTTAGTATTAATATAGCGATAGGAGATAACGCCGCATATTAATAATATTGTTTTTCTATTCCGTGTAGTCCTGAAAATGAAAATTACATCTAAAAAATAAGTCAACACTTGTATCCCGGCCAAAATTTTATTTTCCGTGCCGCTCGATCCCGGTTTCAAATAATGATTTATACTCGGACGCCAAATCGGAAATAATTTACGAGCCGGCTTGATTAGGATATATATATTTTCGGGGGAAATTCTTTCCGGTGAAAACTCCCGGCATTATTTGCGGGCTCCGAATGAAGCGGACCGCCGTCTGACGTACACAGGAGCCTCTAATACAGTTGAATAATTCAACAAAACCCGATAAACCTTCCCGGAGCCCAGTTACATTTCAGCCCAACAGTCACAAATTTTGGATGAGTCATTCTGCGCCAGTAAATAAAGAATCAATAATTCCCTGTTATTAAATCTGCATATGCTGCAGGATAGTGCCGGTATTGTTATAAGGTTTTGTCATTTTGGAAAATTCGATTCATACGAGATTTCATTAACTCGGAACTTTCCCAATTTTCTGTGAAGAAATATTCCTACTATCTCTGTACTATGTATTGTAAATGTATTTATCCATAATTTGCAGGATCCATAATTTGGCTATAACTTAAACCGATATTTAATAAGTAAGATTGTCGTGAAAGTCTCGTCTGATGTATTATCACAAGGGTGACTTTGGTTGTGTTGCCATAGAAATTTGTGCCAGCAGACAAGATTGATTGCGCTCAATGATAGATTGCTTATTAGGAGTAGGCGGATGGATACTCCCACAGTAAATACTAAGGAGAATATGAAATTAGGATTTCATTTATTATGGAAAAACCCACGGATCATGACTCCGTCATAATTGTCACGTGATGAATGATATATAGAAAATAGCCTTTCAGATAACAACAGAATAGAGCACATATGGCGTGTGTTACATGAAAGTTAAAAATAACTTTATCCGACTATTCCTGCTAAATGTACGAGTAACTGACACTAATTCATTGAAATAATTATAATGACAACGGAATAATTACGGACCTTGTTCAAATGATTTATAAGACAGGGGAATAAAAGAGAACAACTCATATTCTGACGAGAAAAATATTACGGCCATTCATATTTTAAAAACTGTATTAATTGTACACCCAATTATGAATATTATTATAAGCACCGTAGAAGCGCTGAATGAAATTTTAAACAGCAACTGGCAGACGTGATCAATTGGTCTCCTGTCATTTGTCCCATCTACATTTTTAACAAGTTGAAAATATGACTTTAGCTTATTATGAGAAGGTTGGCAGTTAATTTTTACCATACAAATTTTGTATTAACTGTATATATTTTGTATTAATTGTATGTAACATACTTGGTGTACCGCGTTGAAAGGCCTATGAAATGGATTTAATTAAAAATAGGAAATTGGAATCACGAAATGCTCCACCAATACGGGCAGAGATATTGACACTGGCATGTTTAATTCAATATATTATAAATAGTTTTAATCACTTAAAAAAACGACGAATATACGATTTGTAGTCTGAACTGGGCAGCTTCCTTTTTCCACACCCTCAATCCTCAGTTACTCGTCCTAAATAGTGTTCCTCTCCTCTCTGGTGGTTTTATGTTTTCGACGTAACATGCGTAACTTCATTTAATCACTTGAATGACCTTCACCGGCCAGGTTTCCAGCAGAGATAAAAGGAAAATATAGACATTGTAAGTATTTCTCCTAGTATCTGATAACTACTCTAACAATTGATGAATAAAATGAATTTACTTGAGGCGTGAATGCGCTTTAATATTATTCCCCGTAAGCGAGGCGAGAAGGAAGACGTTCAACAGCGACCTTTTTCTGCTGTAAATCATTTTGGCTGGAACGGAAGCCGGGATAGCGTGATTAGAGTCCGGGTGGCTTGGAATTGACCGGTGGAGGTGAATAAATTTGGCTCCGATCACAGACGTTTGTATCACAGGCGACCCTGAAGATGGAAGACGTCTGGCCTGTGAAATGGCAGCAGTGCCGAGCATTGTTTACGGCTCACGTCTCAAAAGCACAGAGAGCACAGAGAGATTTTTTATTTGTTCTTCTTTTTATTTTCTGGGTGCCAAGGGCTTTGGTCTATGTCCACTCTACAAATACGGTCTTCCTATCAAGTTATTATATAAAATACGAAACGCGTATTACAATAAATATAAAAAAACAGCATATAATTCGTTATAATTTATAGTAATCGATTATATTTTTAATCATATTATGTACTCTAATGTTTATTTATTATCGCATCAAAGTTCCTAACCTCGTTACGCCTGTTGCGCCTGTCCACGCGTGATTATATATAAATAAGAAACATCGCCATTAATGTCAATTGGTTCAGAGCCTCCGAACCTGCGGAGACGAAATTGCTTTTCGAGATGTCCACTGAAAGATTGTAAGTTCCATCACTACACGATATCGAGTAGGTTCCGTTGTAATGATGTCCCTTTTTTATGACGTCTTTTAAAGAGTCCGCACGGGAATAATTACTAATTGTATTCAGCGCGGTGGCAATCCAGACTGGATTCACTATCCCTAACGGACCTCAAGAATTTCAGCGCCCAGTTGATTTTTGCTCAATTCATTTCGATTCTTTCCGGCCAATTTTCGTGCAGGTTTCTCCGATTGGTACTGGCCGCTCCCTAAGGCCATTATTTATCGTATTCTTGCGCTGCTCACACTACTTCGGAGAGGTGAAATTCCGTCGGCCGAATTCGGGGCTTTGATTTCTTTTTCGAAAGCGCACCTCCAACAGGGCAGGTTGGTGTACCGTGAGCCGCTCCCACAGTGGATTGTCGGCGAAACGCCTTCTCTCAAACAATTATTATCAACTGAAGTATACGCCGGTGCATTGGTGCCCTCGTGATAAGTCGTTTGTGCCTGAACGCACAATGAAGAAAAAAAAAAGAGACGGAGGAGCGAGAGAGAGAGAGAGCGAAAGAGGGAGCGAGGGAGGGGGGGAGTCTGAGCCCTGGGCTCAACTAAAGGAGATTGTAGAGCGGAGAGATCTCCCTCTCAATCTGTGGGCAGAGCGGGAACACATCCCCGAAACGCCGGGGCTCGACCCCACCAAATCCTTTCCAATTCCACTGTTCGATTGCTCTTTCGCTGTTGACGCCACGCCTATTCTGTGCCTGTTTTTTTTTTCATTTATTTGCATTTCGGCTGAAAGTTTCCTGGCCAAGCGTCACCCGAAAAATACACTCCAAGTTGCGGTGAATATACAGATAGAAACGTTTAAAACCGTCTCGTCTATAACCCTTCCGAAGAATTCGCTAATCAAAATGGTGACTAACCAGAGTTAAAACATAGTGGCGAGTATTTGTTGCAATTATCTTATTTGAACAGGGTATTAAAAAATTCCGTCATAATAATAATGTCTGATTTGAAGCTTCTGAGGCCTTTAACGCTCAGAATTTAAAATATAATATGCGTGAAATTTCGTAGCCCACACAAGCGATGACGGTATTTGATCAATAAAATGATTTAAAGTTCTTTAAAAAAATTTAAAATGGCATGCCGCTTACCAAAATATCTTGCGTGTACTTTATCCAAAACACTCACCTGAAAAAAAACATATTGCATTAGAACTATGATCTAAAATTTGTATCATTGACTACATATTATTTTTCAATTACAGTGACCTACTGATTTGCAACCATAAATTAACATTGCAATAATAATATAATATTCATTGTAGGTAATGAACAGCAGTGATTTTCGTATTATCGTTCATTAAGAACTAACATTAGTACGTATCTACGAAAAAATTGGCGTAAGAAACTCTGGATAATGCGAATGAATTATATATGTAATTCATCGTTGAAAAATGTAACATCTCTACGTTCTACAGGTTAGTATTAATGAGGTGAAATGATCGAAACGTGAATTTTTTTTTTTCAATACCGACAGTAGTGAACTTTGTTCTCGTTAAAGGAGCACCTAAAAGGAATACGCGACGGATTCATAAAATATGCAAGGTTTGTGATGGCGGGGAGGGAGTTGGAAAATGATGAAGAATCGGTAGGTGGAGACGGAAGGGAATTATACTGAGGGGGAGACTCAGCGTTACTCGCTCCTAGACGCTCTTCTCGGGCAGCTCCCCAATTGAATATATTAAAAAGAAATCCTCACCGGAGGGATGTCGGGCGGGAGTAAATATTTGATTTAGCCGCCGGGTGAATCGGGGGCCCCAACAACGTGTCGAAGGGCGGGTAAATCCCTCCTAATCTCCGCTCGTCCTTCCGAATAGAATGGAGAGCGTTTAATATGAGTGAAAAATATTTATTATATATCCGAGCACCGGTAGATTCGAGTGCGTACAGTCGGATTCGGGCCATGAATATCATATTTGAGTGGGAGGCGGGGACTATAAACGTGAATTCATATTGGGCGACTTCTTATTCGGAACGGGAAATCGATTTCTCCGAACAAGGTCGACATTTAAAGCGGTCTAGTATTAGGACTTATGAAAACGTGCCTTTCTCAATTCACCGAACAGCATATGTTAAATCGAGGCCAATATGTACCGATAGGATATGAGTAAAGCGAGAGGAAATTATATTTAATTTTAAGTTGGAGATTAGACTGCTTCGACTGCTCAAGAATAACCAACAATTATTAACGCCATCATTTTTTTAATACGCGAATAAGGAACACTACAAGATATTCCAGGGTTAGAGTTATATAATTACGCGTAATGTAATTTGTTTTATATATCAGGTCATGGCTTTTTTGTGAGATCACTGGGAGCAGTTTACAATGTTATGTGAGGCAGGCTAAGTTAGATGGCGAATATAGGAGGCCGGTGAATTGGACACTGAGGCTTGGAACGCCCGTGTCATTCAGGAGGTTGTGTCGCTGTCGGGCAATGTGACTTTCGCCCGATACGCAGTGACAGGACTGCCGGAGGCGTAGGTGAATTTACTGAAACACTCTCATAACGTGAGTTGCAGCCGGTACAACTTAAACCGCAGTGCCTGGCAAAATACTGAAACTATGCCACAACTCCGGCCCGCCCTAAGAATGCAATTACGGCTTTACGCCCGGCGCCAGGGAGATTCTTTGGAATAATTGTTTTATGGGCCTGAAATCATAGGACCCCAGGAGAACATTCTTCGACACCACTGTCGAAGTTTATTCAACTTAATTAAGGTAACATTTTTAGCCATAGTGAGGAGAGTTTTGTAATTGCCTCGAACAATTTTCCAGGAAGAGTACAGAAATTTAAGTTTCAGATTATAGTTGATTGAAGTGGTAGGGAGATTTCATAAGGCAGACCGCTGAAGATATATTTAAGGGATATAGAGAACGCGTCGACGATTTACCGAAATATTACAAACAATTCGCACATCTAATCTATGAAAAAACTCATGCTACCGCCTAGTGTTAATTACGTTGATCCTATTTCAGTCTGAAGCTCTAAAATATTTCTTCACATGGAGCTTCTTGTAACATTTAACAGCTGGGAATTTGCACGATGTTCTGCGCGATATCGAGGATAATAAATAAACTAACAGGAAACTAAACGTTGATAACTGCAAACTAATTAATACCACTAGTTATTAGACTGTGTAGGAATCTAGGAATAAATAGCAGGGTCATATCGAGTTAATTGTTGTCTGCGAACGCTTTCCAAAGTATAGTCGATATTAAACTCAGTGACACTATGAAAACTTTTACGAGTGTCTTTTCTGGTTGTCCGTCCACTGAGGTTCGTATAACGTCCGAAACGGGTTCCGAGATAAATGCAGTTCCGATTCTTTTTACTTTAATGTCCCTTTAAAAGCACCGTTGAAGTGACGGGCTAACAATGTAAGACGTCGGACATGAAATATTCTCAAGATCATGAAATCGACTTCATTTGCATATTTATATCGGGTAGCCCAAATCCATTCCAGAGTTTACTGCTGAGTATTTTGAAATGGGTCAGAGGTCGCACCACGCTGACTCAATGTACGCACGGGAATAATCGAGACATTATTTTCAAGTTCGCAATATTTCTTCGAAACATAAATGCATTTATCATCAGCTTTGTACAAGAGTAATTCGAATTATTCTGTGATTATTAACTAACGACAAAACAAAATTCTTTGGCTCGGAAACTATTATACAATTTTTTTAGGCATTTAAGATTTCAATATCTGAATAAATATTGTAACTGTTTACTGTGAACTGAATAATGTACGGTACTCCTCACATTCTACACATTATTAAAGGTATTATTCTCCGAGTTAATTATTGTCGTCCGGTCGTCGACACTGCGGATATTTGTCGGTCAGACTTTATAATGTGCTCAAAGCGCCAGATAAAAAGGGGAGAACGATGGTGCGGGCCAGGAGAAGAATAATCCTCGGTATAACGGGCTCCGAGCGGGTGTCTGAGATAACAGTAAACAGGGGCCTCGCAAATATACCCGGCCGACCGGCTCCCAACCCACCGTCATAAATAGCACTCTGCCGGGGGTGAGGGAGGAGGGGCGAGGAGGAGGAGGAGGAGGAAGGGCCTCAGATAGGAAGTTGATGCTACCCGGGACTATCTCGAGGAGCTCCTCCTCCGACCCAATCCATATTAGCGATATCGGCACCAATAACAATAGGGGCCGCCCCGTCTCCATCGGCGACAATAATCGATGTAAACTGCCCCCCCAACAGGGATGGAGAGGGGGAGTTGCCCGCCCCCCATATTTACAAAGATTTTCACTCGAGGAATTTTCATTGAAAGATAATATTATCCGATGGCGGAGGCGGTCTTGGCGAATAGGCCGGGGGTGGGGCGGGAGGGGGCGGGTTTCCCTGTATCGGAGAGACAATGTTAATAAAGCGAGCTAGAGAGGAATTCCTCTATGAGCGTTTCAAAATGGCTATATCCCCCCGCCAGTGACAGGCTCTCCCACCCTCCGTTTGGGATTTTATGGAACCGGCGCTCCTTTATATTGGAAAAAAAAGGATTCCACCGCTTGGTTGAGATAAAATCGTAGATAATTAAATAGTTCCAAAATTTACACGTAATTTAACTTATTTTCCGACATAGATGCGAGTGATAAACTATTTTTCACACTTTCACACGAGCTGAGTTTATTAAACTCGTTATAAATCTGTTAACCTAAACGTCGAGAGGTACGCGTGAATTCGCGATCTGAATTGTTGGCTGCTATTCGCCGAATTTTTGCAACCTTTCCTGATAATATTTAAACGACGGAGTCAACCGACGTTTAACAACAGTAAACCATGCGGCGACGCAGTTTGTCAAGAAGCTGCTGCCATTTTAGTATAAGAACGAAATGTAAAAGTGATGAACAAATCAGCCGAGCGTCAATAATGGTTCACGTTCACTTTTCAATAGAAACTTTTAACATGTTCATGCAATACATACATCTTACCCTTCCTCTGTACCATGTGTGTGTACAGAAGAATCTATCGGATGTATATAGGTTCCAACCTGTGAAACCTATATCACAGAAGTCTATTAACTCCGCATAATTAATTTACTAGCAGAAATAGCTCTGTTTTTAAATAAACCGCGTTTGTATAGCATTAAAATTGGTATCTCACATATACTATTAAATTATTTAGAATTAAGATTAACGAATAAGAACCAAATAGCAAACCAAAATTGTTCGGTAGTAATTGCATGTTATAGCTCTATTTCAGCTTGTTGCATTTGAGTCTAGTACCAATTATGTGCAACACTAATATAACCAGAAGGTCAACATATGGAAGACGAGACCTAACGACCTCTTGAATCTTGGTGAACGTGAACGGAATACATATTAGCAGGGCTAAGTTCTACACATACCAACAGTTTCCAACATTCGCTGAAAGACAGATGACTACTGAGAAATGTCATCATAATTTCGTTCGGAGAGAATGTTAAATATACTATATGCAAAATCTGGCAGTAAATCGTTTTTGCAAATTTATGATTTTTCATCATTATATACAAACATTTACATGTATATTAATTTTTTAGTAAAATATAAATTAGAAATATATGTAAATTTAAATAACGGCCGCCATATTTGTACTACTACTTCTTTGTTTTCAATTTTATATTATAAAAAGTTAAGTACTCATAAACAACAACACAACAATGAAAACAATGCTCAAATTGAACGTTCACACAATAAGATAATAGAGCTTTAAGATTATTTAAGGAAACTTACCCTGATGAAAAGGAAAATGTCATTCATCGTGCCAAATTGATACGAGACATTCCAAACCAATTTCAATTGACCCTAGTTACACAAATATTAGGGGTCCAGGCGAAAAAATTATTAACTACTGTTATTTAGAATTAAAATGCAAGAACCTACAATGAGTAGATTAGGTAACGCATGTGAAATTGTATGTGAACAAATAGAGAGGGTAAGGACCACAGGATATCGAAGGCGACAACAAATCACGCCAACAACAGGTCCACAAGTAACTCCGCCCAACAATCTCACTCTCGCCTCAAGGTTGTAAACAGGTTATCAATATCTAAGATAATATTAATTGATTACATTTCTAGAATCGGTATTAAATTCTTTAAAAATAAATTTACGTCACGCTACGTGTCATATATTTAATGCAATTATTTATGTTTTGTAATTTCAACAATGATATAATATACAAGATAAAACGTTTCAGCGAAAATATTATTAATCTCGGTGAAACACAAAGAAAGATATGACTCATTTATCGGAGGGATGCGTTGATAAATGGAAATGTCAGAAGGCATTATTCCGACCCCTGGTTCGCATCTTTATTAACTTTACAACTTATAAATGCGTTATAACGTAATTGAATGCGTGTCTAAACGCTGGTGGGTAATTATTAGGAACACTAAACCCATAGAGTGGCAATTCCCTGTCGCAAATTACATAAGATCAGTTAGACTTAATTACGAGTTCTCATTTCGTGCCTCTAATTTATTCGACTAGCGGCTGATAATTTTGTAAGACGTAGAAACCCGACTCATACAGTCTCTTGCGGCTTCCAACATATTAGATTTCCGGGCCCCCACCACACCTCTCCCCCCAGTTTAATTGTTAATAGTTTCTCGTTATACGGCGGTTTCGCATTTCCTACTATCAAAATATTCTTTGTATATTGAGGCAATAGATTCAGATAGCGGTCAAAGTATATTCGTTTTTATTATGTCAGTAGAACTTGCGGAAGTAGTTAGGAAATTTATTATTCCAAATGATAATTAATTATGTTCGCAGAATTTGTTAAAACGCTCTTGTGGTATCGGAAAAGCTGTAATAATGATTAAGTGTATTGTTATAAAAAGTATTTTCAAACGAATTAGAGGTAGGCAATCGTAAAGATGAAAACCAGACTCAGTAGTAGAGAGACACATTTTGGAACATAAATTATTTTTGGAAGACATTAGTTCGAGGGTCATCTGGTAAATATCGGATGGCCTCGAAGGACTACCTCCATCGCAAGCATTTACAAAGTTTTTCCTTTCATTCGTGCCACTATTCTTTACGAAATTATTATTAAAGCAATAATTGTTTCTCGGGTATATGTCCAAATTTATTCCACCGAGGTATTATATAGACGAATATCTATCTCTCTGTCGTGTGGGTCATAGATTGAAATTCCTCCGGAGTCCCACTCAAATAAACGTTTTAATACTTGCAAATTGGATATTAGATCTTTAGAAAAATAGTTGGTCCGGTAGCTATATCTGTGGGCTAATTGGTGGTAAATGTGAAATGATTTTTGAATGAGTGTGGGCGGGTAAGTGGGCGCGCGGGGAAGTGTGCGGTGTGTCGTGTACCGGTTGTTTCAAGGGTGTTGTCGGCCAGTTTTCAAAGAGCCAATCACCGGGCTGAATGCCGGCCCGCAAATGGCATTCACGCCGTCATTTGGCCAGGTTTGTTCTTGTCCATCGAGACTTAATCACGGCCTATTCAGCCGGCTCCCACCGTCTCGCCACCACCACCGCCGCCTCGCCCATAACGCACGACCACGACTCAACACTCGATCAATGCTTGATATACATCTGAATCCGCCCCAGCCTCGACGCACACACTCCCCTCGTACACGCGAACGGATACTACACCGCAAACACGCGGCAGGGCAAGCGTCGTCCCGTGTTTGCGCATTTAAATTTGCCGCGGAACGGCGCCAGACCACTGTCCGACCCTCAACCCCGAAGATGACCAATCAATACCGTATACGACAATACGAGCGATTAGGTCAAACTGCCGTGGAGCTCTGTTTCGGGTTCTCAAACACAATTTTAAGAACTCGTGGACAGTTAGACTACTAAAAACTACTATTACTGGCCAGTTAATGAATGAACAAATATCGTTAACCCTTTCTCTACTACGAGCCACTAAAGTGGCTCTCCACAAGATGCCACTGAGGTACTACGGGCCACTATAGTGGCTCTCCGTTAGATACAGCTGAGGTATTGCGGCCACCAATCGTTTTGCAAAAGTATCTGACTCTGGACATGCATTGATAGTATTTTGTTTTGCATCATTACCCTGGAATACTGTTTATTAATAAATATCCTTTGGAGAAAATTTTTTTCTTCCGAAAACATTCAAGCCGCTTTGGTTCTCCGCCGCGGTTCTCTCGCTGAGGATCGGCGTCGCTTAGCGTGCAGTGTGATGTCGCGGCGCTCCGTTCAGCGGAAGTACCGCGGCGGAGAACCCGCCCGTAGCGAAAGGGTTAAAAAAAGGGACGCAGACCCACATTATAACAGAGTATCGGATGTACAAAGGAGGTAGGAATGCCGTTTCAGCCGCATGAATAATACCCGATTCCTTCCTTGTTACAATGTCTTCTAGCCTGCCTCCTTCACAATTACCACATTAAAATATGAAAACTTCCCCACGATGACATGTTGCAAAGGATTAATTCTTGGGTATATTTTATGGGGTGTCGGAAGAATTAAATTTCCAGATATGCCCGAAGACCTCATTCAGTGTGGTCGGAGGGCGAGAGTCCCGCCTCCGTTTCTCCAGGTGAGAAATATATATATATATATATATATATATATATATATATATATATATATATATATATCCCGGTGTCCTTCCCCAGCCCAATGGGCAAATATTTGTTTTCAGACGCTTGGGCCCTCCTCCCGGCCCGACCTTCACAAATGGATTAACATTTATGTGAAACCGTCTCCCTCCGCTCTCCGCCCGCCGCCACCAATCTAAGCGTCATTCGAAGCCCCTCTTTCTCCCCCTCTTCTCCGACCAATCCTCTTTCCAACCTTTTCCTCCTCTCGCTCAACTCCAGAATTGAAACTCAGATATTTCGCCACCTTTTAACCTTTCCAGCGGTGGGGGAGAAGTCGGAAATGAATTCCGAACTCCTTCCCGCGGCTGACAGTCCATCCGGGTGATGGCGACGATGAGGGGGAGACTGGGCCCAAATGAAATAATAGAATATTGGCCCCGGGTGGGGTGAATCAATTTCACATGTCGATCGGAACAGTGCCCAACTCGACTTATTTAATAGGTTCGCCGGCCAACACCGTGCTTATCAATTTGAAAGCGATTCAATCGAAAAAAACTTTAATGGAACGCCAGTAACAGGGAGCGATACGCAGAAAGGAGATCTACGGCCAACCCCCCAATATACCCGGCAAAATATGAAGATGATTGACGTCCCAACGGATTGGCAATGTAGCTTTTTTTGATTGCTACTCACCGCCGAAATTTAAAAATTATTAAGGTTAAAACGACGAGGAACGTTATTATTTCTATTATACATTCGAAACAATTATGAATCGTAAACGCCGCTTTACAGGTAAATCTTTATTTATTTTAAGTTCTAAATCTTAACACGTAAATTATCTCAACTGTTGTAATTATTGTCGGTGAAACGATTAATATTTGAAAATTCGAACCGACACCCTTCTCACTCCAGCTCAACCTTTTCCACCTAATGTATTGTATTCGAACCATTTCTCTGACGTTTTTACTTAACTACAGACTGATGTTCCCATTCGAAATCTCGAACGTACGAAGAGACTACAGGGTAATATTAAATTGAAAATTATTGTATTCCAATACTGTTTAATTATAAATTGGAAGCCGGAATGATTTATTTACTCGGTACGTGTATTTATCATTCCGTAAGGAAGTTCTTAAATACATTCCGAAACTCCCCCTTCGGGGCCAAAGAAGGAGGCCGTAATTCATACGAAAGTTTAAACCGAATTGTGAATGGGTGATGGTGGTGGGGGGCAATCGTACCCGATTTTCACGGACATAAATAACGGGCCCGGGCACACGACCCGACCGCCGGCAATAAGCGACCCCTTTGAGCTGCCAGGAGGGGAAAGTGGGGCCGGTGAGAAATTGACTAGAAATCAATCTCCGGAGTTATTTAATATAACAAAACGGCTAAGTAGCTCCACGGCGGCCGCGGGGGGGTGTTGGGGTGGCAGCGGGCGGGGGAGCGACTAATGCAAGTCATCTGTCCGGCCCGACATTTTAATTAGGAATAAAGCCTGGGAAGGATCCACCTGGGGACTCGCCCCCTTTTACACCCTCCTCCCTCTTATTCTCGACTAGTCAACGGAAACACGTCAAATATGGAATTAAATAATGTGTATAGTTGAAATTTTCCCCCTAAAGAAAACTTGGCCCACCCATAAAAGTACTGATTTAACCATTCACTTATTTTCTGTAATAGCAATTTTCAACTTAATTAGAATGCAATATTTTTTCTTCATACCAAGTGGAGTTATAATACCTTTAGAACTGCAGTTGTCAAGTAACATATAGAATTCGTATTCTCATTAGAATACGACAGGCTATTACGTTTGATTTGGTCCCGTAGGAAAACTTTGTTGATTTCCTGTTGATATTCAACAGTTTTCTATTACTCATTCTTATCTTTGATCTGAAGTCGTGATTGAAATAATTTTCAAAAAAAAGGAGAACGCCTAACGCAAAAATGCCTTTCTAACTGACTTTAATAAATTGACACGTTTCCGAGTTGAAATATGATTTTGGATGGTCTAATATGGGGCGAAAAGCCATAATGATATCATCCAAACCCCCAATCATTCGAGATGTACGACTTCGCCGGTGATTGGTGTGATTAAATGGATTAGTATATTAATTTTTTTAAGCAATTATATAAACCAATATTTTGAGCCACCAATATAGATTATGAGCCATTGTTCATATTTTAAGTAAGCTATGTGTTCGAATAATTCTGTTTACAAAACAGAATGTCTGCGGTGGTTAACAATTGCAAATTAAGAAAACTTTTTTACTGTGATTAGCGTACTTGATATACTTCTCACAATTGCCAATTCCACGTGTGAAATATGGACGAAAGTTATCTCTTTTGATAACTGAACTGAAGTTCAGAATATCATTCGGGCTTCCAATTTATAATTGAAATGTATTGGAATACAATAATTTTCAATTTAATATTACCCTGTAGTCTCTTCGTACTTTCGAGATTTCAAAGGGGAACATCAGTCTGTTGCGCGTAATAATGCGCAATATTCGATTATGTATTGGTTTCATGAGCGGGGTAACTTACATACTGTATACACTGGGGATAGAATGATGAAAATTGGTTTTCTTTTTAAATAACATTAACATTGCGGGTAGTCTTTCGTTCGGTATCGCGTTTCAGATTCGTAATAGCTCAACTTCAATTTAGGAATGAAGGAATAAAAAGCGCGTTGCCAAAGGTGATGCCTTATCCAGAGGAAAGTCGGAAACGTTCTGTGGGAGCGGCATAAGCCGAGGGACTGATTGCTAACGAAAATTGATGAGGAGGAGGGACTTTGGGCCGCCGGGGACTGAGGCGAGGTCTCAGCCCTCTACATCAGGTGGCGTATTAAAAAAATGATCATCCAGGCCTTCGCTTCCCGCCCGCTCTCGGCTTTTAGATTTATGAAGGGAGATGAACTTTTATTAGGAGAGGAATTAAGGTGACCGTTACAAAGATTAATTTCTTGTTTGGCATAAAATTATTTATCCGGTTTAGGTTGCTCGCGGCTGACACGGCTCTCTTGCCGGCGGCGCCCTTGCATTAATTTCATGCCCCATTTTTCATTATCACTCCCAACGTGGCCCTTCATCGGATAGCGGAGAAAACTGCGCAGCTTGTGTTTTTCCAGTGATTAAAAGCGGTTTAAACCCTATATGTCAAATTTGAACCGCTGACTTATTTATCGAATAATTGTTTACAAATTAAAATTGATTACACAATCAGCATAAGACACACAGTGTTGTATTTACATCGTTGTATGATTATATAAAAAAAGAATTAATTCTTCCCTATTTATTGCGGTCTTACTTTATTTTGAGTTGTAGCACTCGTGTATTATACTGAAACAGATGCCTAATATTGAATATACTTTTATTTATACTAAATAAATTAGTGTTAACATTTGTACAATCTACCGGTCTAGCAAAAGACCAAACCAGCGAGAGGAGACAGAAACATCACGAACCTACAGATTGTATTCTTTTATAAATCGAAGAAAACCTGTGGAATCCATCTGAACTAATTACTTTTTACGGGGTACAGTATAACATTGCTCGAAGGAAAAAATCATTCGAAAGAGAAGTAACACATGTTGGGGAATACATGTCGGAATGGCCGAAAATAAAATTCAATTAATTTCCGCCGTCCAAATATATTCAGCGTAGCGTAGTCTGGGTTGAGTCCGGGAACAGTTGGAGGGCGGGCGAACCACCAGGATTACAACGGCCCCCAGACCCGCTAATCCCCGAAGAACGTACTGGATTAGAGGGGAACACAGTTCGCGTTTTCCACTTCCCTACTCCGTGCTACCCGGATTTCAAAAACATCAAGATTCCACAATCTTCATCCCCCTATCCCAAACCGTACACTCACCAACTACATGCCCTGCATTTCACAATTATTCCGAAAACAGCAAACTCATGCATCTCTTCCAATAACATTTCCTTACTAATTGTTTAAATGTTTGTAAAAGAGACTAGGCTGTTTGTCAATATTTGTATTCAAGTCTCTTGTGCAGTATGAACTGAATTAAATCGACAGAAAATTTTGCATGAATAATTTTTTACTCTTAGGTGAATTTATTTTAGGAGAATAATTATTGCGATAAAGGTCACAATATAACTCGAGTGATTTTGTTCTCAGACACTACTTACTGTAGGAGACAATTTAGATGCCTCGTTTATTCCTTGTGCCAGTATATATTATAAATAATAATATGCGATTTGATCAAATATTAAATTGACTAATTTCAATATAACATTATTTTTTTATATTACTCATTAGGGAGAGGGTCTTGGTAACAGATATCTTTTGTTGACTATCACTATTAAAGCATTAATTAATTTTTGTGGAATCGGTCCATTAACAATAACGTTTCAATGTAAATATTATGTATACGTACAGTGAGGTATACGTGTTGCATAATACTGAAAACAACCGAAAAGGTACGAGAAAGGGGTCGATTTCTTCGCCAGGAAATTTTATATGCCCGGGCTATTCGATATATGTTGAATATAAAACACAAGAGTACGCTTTTAGAATGTTTGCGGAGTTATCGAATTCACATCTGCATTTCATAACAGTTTGGTTTCATACGGCTTGGGATTTTCAACAAAGTTCAGTATAAATAATAATATCCATGTTTTCGGATTCGTACAGTCCGAACACACGCAAGTCGTTCATTTGCCAATTTGAGTCTATTTCCGGCTCCACTCGTCTACGCGTTTTAAATCTAGAGTGGTTTAGGCTTTTATTCAGTAGTATTCGGAATGTGGAATACCAGAAGTTACATAGAAACTATACGCATGCCGACATTCCACGATGCATTCTCATGGCATTCGGAATGTTCAGACCGATGTTCCAAACCTTCGTAGAATCCTTTGACAAATATCTTAAAATAGTATGACATAATTTTAATACGGATTACCTTTTCATATGAACTTGAAGAAACCTTCAGGCTACAGTTCAGTTGGTGATTTTATGTAATAATTATTTTATAATGATAGAAAAACGGCTTTTGGGTCCAATTTGCAATTCATAGGATTGCCTTCGCAATCGGAAAGTGTCTTCAAACTCACAGGTAGTACTCAAACGCAGCGGCACATTCTGAAAGTTGGGACTATAATCAACGAGGCGGGCCTCGCTGTGCTCAGGCATTCCCTCTCGGCGGAGAGCAGCGAGCGCTTTACATCGGTTAGTTAATCATAACAGAGGAATACACAACAGTCGAACCGTGTTCAAGAATAGAATAGACCGGCCCGGGAGTAACACGGCCGCTCCCCGTTGAAAGATTCACAACCAATTTCATTCCATTCCGTAATAGTTTAACAAGTCGAAACTGCGCTTCCAAGTTGGGAGGTCGGGGCGTGCGGTGAATCCCCGATCAGTGAGGATCCTTTATGGAGGGAAAGGACGCTCCCCCCGCTTACGCTGGCACAACCATAAACAGGCAGGCACAGTGGCGCCGCTCAGATCCGCTCTAGCACCAACATCGCCTTCACTTCAATTATTCACCGGGCGGTAAAAGCCAAGTTGGATAGAATTAAAGCGGGCCCCCAGTCCCGTCTCTCATATTTGTCCTCGGCCGCCGCAACGTCCACGATGGGCCACACTACCCACCCAGCCCCCTCCCTCATCATCCCCATCCGCACAGCCCAACCCAACTGTATCCCTCAAGTGTTTCACCTCATTTCTAATGCAACGCAATCCTTCCTCCCGCCTTTCACCCGCTCCTAGTCGGCCTCCACTTTTAACCTCCTTAACGCGCCTGAGGTGTAAAACCACTATAGTCAGACGAAGTATTCCTCGATTACCCAAATACGCCTCAGTAATACGCCAAATGCTGTCGGGCGTTCAGACATTCGCGCCAGATCATTTGGAAGCGAAATATATCCCTGTTACCACTAATACTCTTCGGTCTACTCTCGCTGGTTTGGTCTTAAACCGGTTTCGGTTGGTACCGTAGAATCTACAGTAGTTCCAAACCCTCGCAAACCAAAAAGACAGGTATGCCACACTAAGACTCCATAGTGGGGACATTTCTGCATATTTGCAAATGTCCAGCCAAGTAAAATGTTAAAATAATAACATCCTCTACCCTACGCGACGATATTTTCCAAATCATATCTGGTAGTCAATTATATACTTTTATTATGGCCATAGGCGGGTATTGCGTATCGGCGTTAGTCGTGTAAATCGATAAATCAGGAAGGGACGACGAGGTGACCACCTTCCTTGGGCTATAAGTTATAATATACTAGTTGCAAGAGCGGAACGACGATAATTTAAATATTTTTCAGCGTACACGATCCTGTGGGAATAAAAATGTTTCAACTTCAAATAAACAACTTGTGATAATTTATGACCGTCTTTCCGAATGCAAACATGCACGATAAACGACCCTCTTCCGCGGGTCGGGTGGAGGATTCGTCGGTTATAAGAAGTAACTTTGTTGAAATGCGGTGCTTAAAGGGGCAATCCCGCGCTGTAAAACTTTCGCGGTCTCAGCGCGACAAACGCAAACCGGGCCATGAAGCACGAACGACGTACTCATTGATTTCACACTCAAATTTATTGTTATTTTTATTGGCCGCTCCGCTTCTCCCCTCGCCTCCTTTCCGAAGCGGCGACGTTTCCACGCAAATAAGTACTTCTGAGGGTCGCAATGTCGGTTGGAAGTAATTTGAACTTTGGCGATAAAGTAGGAAATAGAGCTTTATAAAGGGGGAGGAGGGTCTTCCGAGCCCACTGAGCGAATGAATTAATGACCGCCGCGAAAATTGTACCCCGAAAACGAGTGGCCACTCGCCGGATTCGATTTTCATTTAATCTTTCCGCCCTCGTGCCCACCTCCATTGCAAGCAAACCAATCCTAAAATAATCACCCCCCCCCTCCACAACCACCTAGTATCCTTACAGGCAAGCCAGAATTTAGAATTGACCTCTGTTGATACAATTCATACCATTTTGTACGAGTTATCGAGTTTAAAACTACCCGATACTATTTCGGCAGGTGACAAAGTTGTCATAAGGTACCTATAATTGAACGCTCAAGGAAATAAGTACGCATAGTACTACGTATTCCTAAGTATGCCGTTTTAGTTTTCATTTAATAATAGTGATCGCGTGTTTTATTCAGAAAATAAAGTCATCCAATTTCTATCGCCCAATTTACTTACAATTCGTTAGACTACGAATTGAATCAAAAATTCAAAATGACTTTATGGGAATATCGAAAATTCTAAAAAATTGACAGTATTTTCAAGTCGAATTATAAAGAAATGAAATTTAACTGGAGATAAGAAGGTCAGGGGGCTAATGCTACCATTGGAACCAAATAATAAGACTCTCCACCGGCTTAATGCAAATCTCGGATTGAAATGCAAATGTATTTGGTTTCTGGGGATTGTATTACCACAACGGGGTCTTTAAAGCTTATTTAAGTCTTCGGACGGCTTAATTGTATTAGCCGCCCTATTTCCTCTGCGTCGAAAGAAGGAGGACGGAGTCGAGTTCGGCGAAAAGAAGTCGCGGGACCAGAATAAACGAAATTCGACACCGGGAGGGGAGAGCTAAGAGGAAATTTGTCACCGCCGCCGGACCCGGCCCCGGATTTTATTAATAGCTTTGTTGTTCGGGGACCGGGGAGCGAAAAGATGCGCCCTCCCTCTAACAATGCTCATTGTCGGAGAACATCATTACCTGGTTGAGCGAAGCGGGGTCGAAAGAGAGCGGGAAAGAGGAGAGAGAGAGGAGAGGGACGGAGGGAGTAGCGTGGAGGGAGTGATAGAGTGACGAGGGGGAGGGGCCCCCGGGGGTGGGGACGGCTGCGTTATTGTGAGAATGGAGGCCGGTGTAGGGTTTCTTAGCGGCATAATTATCTAGCGTCGAACGGCGGGAGACGGCGCTGGCTGGAGGGAGGGAGGAGGACACACCGTGGAGAACGGGACTGAGGAAGGAGCGATGGGTTGGGGGGGGTTGAGAGAGGCTTTGTGGATTCCCGGAGGCGGAGAATTCCCCTCCGAGTATTGAGTGACTTTATTATCCCTCCTCCTTCTCCTCCTTCTCGTCGGGCCTCTTCATCACGAGAGGACCGCATAGAGAGAGGAAGCGGAGCGGGAGAGAGCGAGAGCAGGTGTTGCCTTACACCGACTGTGATGGGCGGCCGCTCAATGGTTCTCCTCCTCCCGCACCCAGAAGCCTTATTATAGTCCCCCTCCTCTATATTAGATTCCCGAGAACGGAGCAGTTTCGCGCAGCTCTAATTGCAAAGTTATCTTCCGACATGAATCTTCGACGCGACTTCTTCAACGGATTTGATTTCAAATTGTGTAAAATTGAAATTGAGCAGTTTGAATTGAAAAAATAATTAATAGTCCTAAAATATTGCTTCTTTATCAAAGAAATCGTGCATAATTAAGTGTAGAAATTATTATTGTATATCTATATTTTCGGCATATTTCTATAATCATTATTGCAGTGGTAGAAGCCACCGAGCTGGAATAACGTTCGTATACATTTTGCGTACAATAAAACGCGTGTTTATTTTTTCATTTATCTTTCCGGTAGTTTTTGTCAGTTCAATTTTTGGCGTTTGGATGATCGCCCTCGAATCAGCTATAAAATTGAGACGACAACAGCGATAACCAAATTACACCCAGTTTGGATATAGCGTGCAGATTATACTACACAGTATCAAAGGCCATTTTAATTAATTTAACGAATAATACAGTGCAGTCACGTATAAAGGCAATATTGGAAATGACACTGTGGATGTCACGTATGAGTACCCCCAAATAAAGGCATAACTTTTTTTATCCGGTCACTATAATTAAGGATAGAATTTAATTGAACCTAGAATTAATTTAAGAGAGAACCTGGAATCGCTTGTGTATGAAACATCTTCTATTATTATAAAATTGAATATGAGTGTAATATCGATGAAAACAAGAAAAATCTGTATACCAGAGGTATAACATAACAAGCGCATTTTGTTTACGATATGCATGCGTTATCTGTGATTTTACATATTTAAAACACAAAACGCAGTCAATAGTTAGAATATGTGATTGTTGTGTAAGTTCGAATCAGTTTAATCAGTTCTCAGTTGAGAACTGATACTGTGAACACTGATATTGCTCTCTCTGCAATATTCTCAGTTCAATCGAAATAATTAATTACGCGATCAGTCTCCCGCTCGCTGGTCTCGTAAACCGGCTTCGGCTACTCGCCATCTTCAGTACCAGTATGAGTCACTCACAGGCGAAACCGGTCTAGCAAAAGACCAAACCGGCGAGAGAACGCGAAATTTATTCCAACCCCTCGCTGGTCACAGAACAGGTATTCCAAACAAATTACGCGATATTTTTTTAAAATAAACAATATAATTACTGGTACAAATATGGTTTGGGCAGCAGTGGTGGGAAGGGTCGAGAAAAGATTTTTTTGAAAAACGTTTCGCCTCTATCCGAGTCGCTAGGTGGAGGTGAGTAGGCCGAGTGGTTAAATGTAAATAGCCCTGAGTGGGGAAGGTGTCAGAGCCATGCAGCAGACTGCGGGCCGCCCTTCGAAACGTCACGTGACTAATGGCCGCCGAGTGTTACAATGGGCGCGGTGTTGTTATGATTGTTGGAAATGGATCGTGCCCTTCTTGCCGGTGGGGGAAGGGCCGAGGGCAAACTTGCCCCTAGACAAGTGGAGCCCCGGCCGCAAGCCCCATCCCAGACGGCCTGCCCTATATTGGCCCCATTATCAAAGATCACTCTCCTCGGGGGGCTCCTTTTATTTAACTGCTTCATCATCCAGCCATTGAAAATTATCCCCTACCTTTCCATTTGCAAATAAGACACGATTTCAATGAGTTGGATTTATGCCTAGGAAGAAAAATAAGAGGACGCCGGAAATATTAAAATAAAATTACGCCATTTCTTTCTATCCCTACATTGCGTTTAGCATTTTCAACTTTCAGCACTCGACTATGGGGTAAAAATATGGGGTACGAATGTGTAAACCGGCACTGAACAATCGAAAATGGATCGACCCCTGCCGTATAGATGTTCACTTTATTGTTAAGGGGACAATTTGCGACAAAAAGTACGAAATGAGAGAATGAATAATTCGAAACATAGTACCGTGCCTGTTCGAATCGTGGCTATAATTGGGCTACCGCGTTCAATAGAATTTATCCCCACGAGAGTGTGTTCATGAGCCCCCTCAGTAAATTATAAGGGAGTATTTTCTGAAATTCAGATGCAGATAATCATATAATGACCATGATATTTTGACATATTCACAGCCCAGATTGGTCTTTCTATACCGGCAGGTAGTAAATGACAGGATAATATTAAATACGCTAAGGCAGTAATATCTATTATAAATATCGACACATACCTTATTCAAATTCATGAATAAATGGTGGGGTATCCCTTCTAACAGACAAAACGCATCATACGACTATGTGTAGGAATGCATAATATATTTTCCACGATTTAATTATTTGTTATTATATTTTGTATTAATTAGCTATAATTTAAAATAATTATACCAGATGTTGAAGAATAAAATGTGATTAATATCAACGTTTTTCAGTAGTTTTCAAATTAAGTAATTCCAGTAATAGGCCGCATGCATACAGACAACGCCTACGAATGCCTTTTCTCTTGTGTCGTTTGAATTGTAAATTTTGAAACGAACCCATTCGGCTCAACAGATGGCAGTGATTTTTTCACGCGTATCCTGTTTTAAATTAAACTGTTAATACGTCTACACGGATAAGCGTCCGATTCCAAATCACGTAACAACAGTTATATGAAAATGAGGTCGGACAGGGGCGCCTACCACGGGAGGGAAGCTAATTACTGCCCTTCCCCCAAGGTTCGTGTTAATGATCGGAAATCAATGTTTGCATATTTTCCCCTCTAAATATTTTAAATCACGCAACACTAGCGTAAGGTGTGTGCAGTTAAAACGAGCGCGGTATTCATTCGACGAATGTTGTTAGCCCTTAGAAACCTCACAAAACTACCTTCTACTGCATATCACTACTAGAAAGTACTTAGATAAAGTCCGCAATTATATATATATATATATATATATACGTACACAAGAAATTGAATAATTTCGTAATGAACAATATATTTACACAACCCATGTTAATGACCTTTTCGTTGAGAACCATTTAGTTTATATTTAGAGAATAGTTTGTGTAACGCGGTCGTAATCATATATATGGGTATTATGCAGCAGATCGTATCAGTGCAGTCCTTTATAATTGGTTAATAAAAACCCAATAAAACGGGAGGAGCGGAAGGTCGAAAAACAACGGTAAAAGAGATTTACGTGAATTCCGTAGATAGCGGGTGAACACCCGCTGTATTTTATTGAATAACCTATAGCTTATACACTGGATTTATGCAATTGTTACGGGTATCTTTTAAAATGTACACTTTAAAACGTACAGGAACAATAGCAATCCAGTGGTAAGTGAAAAATCAATTTTAAGGAATATCAGGTTCGTGTTCATTACAGAGGGCAATATCATTCGGGAGAGTTTATATTTTTAATGACCGCTTTCATGATCAGTTTAATGCTCCCATAAATTTACGACTTCTTTCGTTATGAACATTGCAAAAATAATGAAGGCCCTTTTAATGGCCACGCACTAAATTAGGGCAAAATATTTTATTTTTGCCCGCTAGCTTTCTACAATTGAATCGTTACGCCCACGCCGCTTTAATAATTGCAATTACCGGTCGATTTCAATGAAACAAAACAAGTCAACGACGCTCGACTTTATAGCGTTTCGTGCTGAATTATGGAACGAAACTCCATAATTCGCGTACGAACGAGTACACCGGTTCATAATAAGTCGTACTCCCAGTCGATGATTGCCTCGTTACTTTGAGATCATTGTGTTTAGCTATGAGAGATTGAAAATAACGAATATTACCGTTCGTTGAGAAACAATGGCAATCAAAACCCACCGACTAGATCGTTGTCTTTTATTAAATTGTATAAATAAAATAAAACCTTGTGCGAAAAAACCTGGAATAACAATGAAGAGAAATGTCTAGAGGACAGTGGAATTATCAAATTTCCCCTTTGAACAGATCTCGGTCGAGAACATAATACGCTTGAATAACGCCTATTGTTAGAGGGGTGGGGCATTATCCCTCGGCTCCGGACATCTTGTTCTGAAATAGCCGCCCACCACAGTTACAAGACACTCCCCCCCCAACCTTCCCTACCAGCAAATTAACTACCATTAATTATACCTACAAGGAAAAACTGGCACCGCACTTTTCAAAATGTTTCTTTCCTATTATTTTCAATGTGTAAAGTTGTCGAAAACATACATAAACTTCATAATGGTATGTTTTATTTAAAGCGTAGTAAATCTAGAAATTTATCAGAACTAAATATTACTACCTGAAATGATATTACTTTAAAATGTACATTATGCTAACTTTAAATTATTGCACTCAGTCGGGTTGATTCACTGCTGCCAAAATACATTTGCAATTTACGCTATTAATAACAAGTACGTAATTAATAACGTTAATGCAAAATGTTAAATTAAATGGAAAAGTAGACAGGGTCAGATTTATACATTTAAAATGTCGTCAGATTTTTCCCCTAATGGAACGATTTCTTTTGATGGGAGACGGGTCTCCTTGAGTGGGGACACCGGTGGCAGGTTCCGCCGGGTTTACAACCGGGTATAGTGCACGTTCAAATGCGCAGAAATGCCGGGGCTTATGAATTACTTTCTAACCCTTGTAGAGGGGCGGTTGGGGCGAGCAGGGGCGGAGGGGAGAGGCGGGGACGCGGCCCCTTTGAAGTTCGCATTCAATGTTTAATCACACAGAACGAATCCAGAGCAGAATGAACCCTGCCGGTGGTGGGGGCGGGGGTCGGGGGGAAATTGGTTTTCCCTTCTTTTGAAGTTGTGCAACGAGCGGCCCAGTCAGGGCCCCGGGGGTTTCTCCCCAATATCCCGCCGCTCCGTTGTTGCCGAATCGAAGCGCAATTAATTATCGGTGAAATGTGTATTGACAAAACTCAATCTGGAGAGCGGTATGTGTGTCACGGCGGTATGTTGTACCGCGCCTACATCTATTGTGGCCGCCGGACGCGCCCCTTGTTTATTCGCCCCTCGAACGCCTCCCGATAGTAATTCTGCGGTAATTAACACCGGCACCGCCTAACACTCTGCTCGAAACGAGTTCGAAATTAAATACCGTCCCGAATCCGGCGGGCTATCCTGAAAATGAATATTCCACTGTTAATAAACGTTTGATCGGATCGAATAATGAAACGGCAATCCGGATAAATTTGCAAGAAAGAGGTTTCATTACAAAGCGGGACGTTTAATTCGTTGTTATCCAGCTGGGTTAGTCACGAAACGGTATTTACGGTTACCGGATTAACAATTAGCCCTCAACATCCTCTTCTAGCGTTCCGTGGAATGAACTTCGGTTACCTATAGTCGTCCATGATTGCATAAAAACGATGAACCCGCGTATCGAGAGTGAACGGATAATGTCGACCCCCAGGGTCTTAAAAGATGACACGATAGTTATTCAATTACCAATCTAAATTAGTATAACTGAACGGAAATTCGTTTTTTCCTTTTCTTATACAACGCAATAAAGCACGGAGTGCAGCGTTATGCGCTACGTTGTTTTCACTGGCGAATGTAAATTCATAATAGGGCACTGTTCTGCTTCAGTGAAATAATTGACTGAGGTAGTAGGTCTGAGCGCGAGTTGTATCTCAGCACTTATAAAGGAGTGATAAATTTTACGCCCCATATAACAAGCCTATTGGCGCTATTGTTACACGAAGCCGGTACTTTAAAAGGGACGTTTAAAACTGGGCCCCTTCAGTTTGAGAGACGGTTAAGGAAATACGATCGTATGCTCTTGTTATGACCTGTGGACTTAGACAAACTGTTAAACTTGTGTGCTCTAAATAGCAAACCTTACCTTTATACTACGGCTCGGTGTAACCTTTATACGGCGTGCGACCGATTCAATGACCTATTATATATAAATATTTTCTACGTATATTTTGATAATATTAGTGTAATCAATAATTAAATAAATAACAAAATTTAAATAAGCCACGATGAGCAGTAATCGTATTAATAATACTCATAAAATATTTAATATATTAAAATGTACCGTTATGTAACAGGGCGCACTAGATACTACCCCGCAAGACCGACATGCCAAGCGGATATTGTAGTTGTTCGACGCCGTGTTACAAATGTAATCCTGAATTCTATCGAGTTTACTGGAATTTATGAGCTCCTCACGTTTAATCGGTTACAAATTCTAATTGAATTCGTTCCGCCAACGGGTTTACAGGTTAGAGCCCTCCGTGTATTAACCACTATGCTATGATATTCTCATTATATATGGGTATCTCGCCCTTTATACTTTGAGACGACGGCCTTATATTGGCAATTTTAGATTGGAAGTAGTTGTTCGGGCTACCGAATAGAAATTCTACTGAGTTTACTGGAAAACAGCAAGGCTATAACATGTAAACCCGATCGAATTTCCCTTTTATTAGGGCAAGTGAATAATGTAATCCTAAATTACCGAGAACTGGATTGAATCGAACCAACAACCAAAACGTCTGAGGGAACATCAAGAGCGGTTGATTTTCAATTTCATGAAGCGACTCTCGAAAGATCAAACTGCACATAAATCCTAGAAATCGGCGATATGAGCTTATTTCCCGCAGCATTATACCTACCGGATTTTTCATAGGAGGGGAATTCCCACTAAGGATAGTGCTGCCTTATTCAGTTTTGCTCTCGTTCCCGGCACATACTCCGCTTATATGTGTTGCTTTGAGGTCCTGAGGAGCGCCCCCCCCCTCCCACAATGCAGTCAGGCTTTGAAAACATCCTCCCTCCTCCGCCGTGTAATATCGGAACACTTTCAACAGCCTCCACAACCTGCAGACGCTTTACTCCAGTAATATCTTTTCTAGGTTGTGACGAGTCATCTTTAACAGAATATTCATTTTGCTGATATTTTGTGGGATAAAAATATAAATAGACGTATAGTTCCAGTCCCGCGCCAGAGGCGAGTCTTGTAGTCACTGGATAATAATTGTTGTCATTTACAAATATAAAACAGATTAATAATAATCCGTGATATAATTCAATTTTACACCAATAATTACAGATAATAGTTTTATAAATGAATCTAATTTAATTAATAATAATAATTAAATCTTTAAAAAAACCAGCGGCAATATCAGTTTTATTGGATATAACAAAAAATAGAAGGAGAGAAACAGAAAGCGGTAAAAAAAAATACACGGGTTTTGTTTGTCCCTAATATGTCGGCAGGAATGAAAAACAGGTGTAAAACGTAGATAAACGTAGGTCCAATTAACGCTGGTATTTACGCGGGCTAATTGGGCATTACCGATTCTGTTTCGGGGGCAGCTGAACTCAATCACCCGCCATGTGTGTGAGCCCTCGCGGTAATTATACAGCTAAGACAACCCCTCCAAAAATGCCCCTCGATCCTCTCGGATCAGGATTAGATCGTGATATGTTCACGCTGAATAGAGGTGGGCCGGGGTAGGGGAAAGGAAGCTATTTCTGAATGCATTGTTCTTTTAAATTAGAATATTACAATCATGCATTACTGTTCAGAATCATGTAAACGACATTTTAGATATATGGCATTATATTCAATGAAAGAGCAATACAACAATATCCTACCAGAGATCCGTAAACGACACTAAAATTATGTTACAAATATGTTATACAATAAAAAAACGTTGTCTCGTTCCTAAAGAACTTTTCAAATAATTCCGTAATTTTATGATTGGTTTTTCATGTGTGCTATGTTCATGGAGTTGTATTCAACTTGTAGTATTGAAGAACGTTAAATTTTATTAAATTTAATCGAATTTCTGATATTTAACTGAAATCCGTTCTCTCCTATTTCAATATGTCCCCATCGAGATTCGTTTAAAATTCGTCGGCACGCATTATTAAATGGAAAGAGCAATTAATCGATGCTGAATTAGGCCGCCTAATAATAGAAGAGAAGCAATCTATGAGGTAGAAAGGGGGTGGGGTGGTTTGGCGGATAGTTAACGATGCGGTCACGAGCTCAACCCCTCTGACCGCTCACAAAGCGAGCCCCTGGCCAAGAACAAAGCGCACCGTCCAACAGCAAAATATCAAAGCCAGAATAGCCGACGAATTATACTTTTATATCACCAATCTCCACCATCGCCACCCCCACACCCCCGCCCCCGCGGGACTCATCAAACCCAGACTTTCCTGATTCGTTGTTGCCGGCGTTTACGGCGACTCTGATTGACGTTGCCTCCGTCCACCGGCTGTAAACCCACCCAAACCACCGCTTCCTTTTTACCCGCCCTCCATCCGGTTTCACTCTCACTTAAAATCCATTTACACTTTCTGTTAACACTGTTAGTTATAGGAACAAGTAAGCTGGAATATATTGCATTAATTAAGCGAACGATGAAATTAACAATTTTTCATGGTAAAATAAAAAGATAGTATTTGGAATGAACGGTCATATTGTATCGGTCGTATTCCATGTGGTTTCACTGCATTAGGCATTCCGAAACCTAAAAAAAACGGGGTCTAGTATTAAAATCTACGCGGATCGATAATTCATCGAAAGGCCTGAATAATGGCATTGATCCCGGCGGAAGTCAGGAACGGGGCCGGTTCCTTTAATTAAATATCCCGGTCAAATTTGTCGTTAATTAAATCCGGGTACGCAAAGTTGCCGAAAAATATTTTTTTTCATTGTCCGGCGCGCCCCTGGCCAGCAGCGTTAATATGATTAATGCCTACAAGAGATTTTTCAATTTGGATGGGGTGTGGGGCGGGGGGGCCGGTCGGCCGAGCCCCCGTTAATTGAGGGACCAGCCTACACCCGGTGTACATATTAACCGCGCGTGCAGTTGGCGGCGCACGCCAAGTGCACTTGACTGTAAAACCGTGGGAGGGAAAGGGAGGGATTGGGGTGGGGGGCGGGGGGTTGGAGAGTGAAAGAGGGAGCGAGAGAGCGGAGGGTGGAAGCGAGTGCAGAAACGGGACGAGAGGTAGTAAGAGCCGGCAACAATTTCCAATTAAAGTGGCGGAGCCACTCGGCACACTCCTCTCGCCGAACCCCTGAATTTAAATTGAACATTTTCCCGCGTCATTTTGCCCAATTAAGAGTGGTGCCTCGCCGGACGGGCCGATACCTTTCGATATAGGCGCAATAACTGACACCCGCCCTAGAAATTTGCATAACGCCCGCCTCCAGCCACCTCCGAATTTATCTCCCCTCGCCTTCATTCCCCACCTTCATCCTGTTCCGCCCGATCTCCGCTAGGAATTTATGAATGACTAATCGGCAGGCGAGCTCTTGTAGTTAAGATACGGACGCCGACTCTGTAAACACCCTCGATTGGAAAATAATCAACGGCGCACGACCAAATATTATTGCGCTATTTTAGTCGAGATATCATAATCAATTATGACATCAAGATACGTTGATCTGTTTCAGGAAAACTTACTGAATTACTTATTCAGCAATCTACATGACATCCAATCCGTTTTCGACGTAATTTAGCTCTCCATTTATATGGAATAGCACCAGTGGAAAATATTCCTTGTTAATAAACACTTTAAAAAATTATCTCTTGAGTTATGGAACTGCATTGATATTATTCCAGTCTAAATGAATTATATAGTGTGACATACAACATCTTAAGTATGTCTTAGTTCAATCTCAACCCTGGAAGTAAAGAATGAAAAAATCATTTCAAAATTATTATTATTTTGTCTTATTGAAACATATAATAATAGTCAATCCCAAGGTCGTTTAATAAATAGACAAGTTTAAATATCTTTCGCGTAATAGGAGGTTGGAAGTACTCTTCCTTGACAAATAGATTTCAATGGAGTTACTAACATACATGAGTGTTTGATGCGTATAATTTTATAATCTCCGTTTCCATGCCGGGATTCTCTAGTGAATACGTCTCATACGCGGATAATCTCCAAGATTTTGGAAATCATACGTGCTCTCATCAGTGTGCAAACAGGGAAGCCTCGAATGCCTAATATGTACGACACTTAAGCGGTAATAAAATGACTACCTCCCTCGCACATTCGAGGGGTTCATTAGGCTGAGAGAGAACACGGCTTTAATTCGCCGGCGCTTTCGGGCTAATAAGCCCGGAGCCGAGAAGAGACGGGAAAACCTAAGTGCCAGACCCGTTCAGTCGGTTAAAAGCTCCTTCGACGAGAAGCCGATCCCCCAACCGCCGTCGTGGTCTAACTGCGGTTAGGTTATACTGCTCTCAATATCGCTCTCAATATCAAACAGTGAGAGTTCCAATTTGCATCAATAAAACGGACCATTCCCACAGCTAATTCCTGCCGACCATAGGCAGTCACGTGCCGGCACCAGCACGATTTTACTACATTTTTTATATTGCCCAACTGTACAAACGAAAAAACACTCCTTAACATAGAGTGCGATGACGAACCTGATAGAATTATTATTATTAAAGAAGTGTCACATTTTATTACTCGGATAATTACTTCAGTTAACTGGACGTAGAAACTGGATAGAATAGCAATGAACTACCGTTCATAAATTTCCTTTGACGTGTAAAAACCAACGATATATTTTTAGATAATAGGACTACTGAGGTATAACTGCAGATAAAGCTATTTCCAGAGCTCATTGCTTATTCAGTTCATCAGAGAAGATTCATTTCGAGCTGGTTGGGAACATTAATGAAACAACAAAAATAGATACTTCTGGAAAACTTTTAATTTATAGAAAATAATATATTTAGAAGATCAACTATTTCATTAAGCTCGCGTTAGGAATATTACAACAAAATGTTAATCAGTTACCAACGTATTATTTTATAATAACGAGGTAAACGCGGTGTATCTGTATCTGTATTGAAATTAAGACAGAACTGACAGTCGTGCATAATTGAATTACCTGGCCCCGGGCGCTTCATTGTTCCCAAATACAGAATGTCAAACGGCCTTTCAAATTTACGGAGGATCTAATGTCGCGGATTTCCACATAATTACTAGTTTGGTCTCGGACTTGCGTAATGCGGAAAAATAAATTAAAAGGTAGAACGGAGTTTGCTAAATTGAAACCGACAACGTGTCAGGGATTACATGTGCGTTATACGTATCGATGGATTGTATACCTGTTTAAAATCCTAGTTATTAAACCGATTGATTCTGAGTCTGTGCACCCACCGCTACGCCGATCGGAATTAACAGGAGGATACTCTGCCGTGAAACTATAAAGGGAACAAAACTAAGTATAAATATGCCCGGGATTTAATTTGTTTTCATCCGTTGGAAGCAAACCGGGATTATATTACTGTTTTATTGGTTTCCGCCAATATAGATGGGCCACGAGAGCGTACCGAAATTGTGCCGGCAGGAAAGGTAGACGGACAGCGCGAGAGCGTCCGATTGGGAGAGTGAAAGGGATGCGATGACAAGTTAATGAATACGGATATCTATGGTCGGATCAGCAGGCCCCTCCAACCTCCAAAACCATTCCACTGTCAATACTAACCCTCCCACTCACATCACCAACTTACACGCCGAGCAAATATACACACGGCCGCACAAAGCGAATTCCAACCCGCTACAAAAATTGAACCCCCCCTCCAATCCCCCAACAGGACCACCTAAAACCCGTGTCTGTTTCAGAACCTTCTTCGACACAGATTCGTTCTCCAGTCCTGATAATGTTACGGTCAAATCCACGAAAATATCGTCCGAGAGCTTTGTTTACGACTCTCTCCAGATCTTCGGTTAGATACATACCTTTCCCCACCCAGCGGCCGGTTCGCTACCTTGGGCTCCATCTGGACACTAGACTTGCGTGGAATCCCCTCAAAAGATTGAAATATAATTGTCCAGGGCACATCTTTAGAAGTTCAGTACAGGGGAGTTTTCACATTTAAAAGCATGCTAGAATAATGCAACGAATAATACAAATAATTGGCATCTCTCTAGTTCATTGTGTGATACAGCAGTCGCCTAATTAATTTGCAGAGCAATGTTACAGCGCACCCGACCTAGACGTTACAAAGCGATGCGTATAGAACTTTTACGTAGAAGGAGAAGAATAATTTCCGGAACATAAGGGAACAAACCGGCCGGAGTAAAGAAAGTTTTTAGCCGAGGTTTTTATCGGCTAATTGAGTAAGCGAGGACGACCCGGTTTGCATTGATTTTATCGGTCCTATGAGCCATCCGAGTAATCCGAGCCCGAATAAAGGGAGTCCTATTGGGACAGTCTATTAACTAGCGGGGACGGCAATGGGGCGGGTCACCTCGGCGTCCGGACTCGAATGGTAGCCGTCCCCTCCGCCCCCGCCTGGTAAGTGGTAAGTGGAGGTTCGGGGTGGTCCGGAGGCTTTGAGGAGGTTGAGGACGAGGAGGAGGAGGAGGAGGAGGTCGCATTATGACGCGTAGTCGGTCAAAGGCCGGTCCGAGGGGGGCTAGGTGAGGCGAGCTCGGGCTCCTCCAGTTGATTACAGTGGCCCCCCGACATGCTTCACTGCTCCTCCTACCTTCCTTCCTAAACCCGCCCGCTGCGGCGGCCATGATTTAATCGCTACCCACCGAATATATAATATGATAACTGTAGAGACGTCGTCGGCGTTCCACCGAAGCGGTTCTTATTCCGCTTTTCTTCTACCCTACCTGAAATACCTCGAGAAAATGAAAAATTGTGGCCGTTTATTTTTTAATTATTACATTTCGAATAACGATCGTTTCAGTTCACGTACTGGATTAAAAACCGGACATATACACAACTTATTCGGAAATTTAATTTCAGAATTATAAATATAAGACTAATGCTTTTACATAATGCTTCAATCCATTCTGGGGTTGACTAACTCAAACATTGTGATCATGGTAAAGTGTCCATAAACTATAAAGAAACCAGCTGATTGAATCCAGTGGTTGGATTGCTAAGTTATGCTTTAATAGTCTACCATTAAAAATCAGTTGGGTGACGGACATCCAATGTGACAAACTTACCTAAATACCTTGTAAATTTCAAATTTATGGTCTACAAAAAATAAAATAAAGCATTTATAAAGCATTTATTTATTTATATATTAGTTATGAATACGGAAAAGATTTATGTGTTTTAATAGGAGAAAAGAAAGAATAGAAGGCGATCGTTATTTAAGGCGTAAATGTAAAGTGGAAACAGCTGTCGTTAATTCATTTTGTAAATTATGTACGTATAGCGTTTACTGATCTTGAAAAACCATGTTTGGTGATTATGAAAAGATATGCATATATGTACATGTATGTATCGTAAGGTAGATGATTTCTACGCTCCAGACACAATGACTTAAATCCGTTTTAAAAATACTTTTTAGTACATTTTTAGTACAGAATCCACACAGATTGTACTTAAGTTTACCAGTTAGACATTGATTAGATGTTGTAACCTGTTACCAGTAACTATCAATTCTGCTCACACATAATAATTAATAGTGCAGAACGTACTAAATTATATCAGAATAATTAATAAGCGATAAATATTCCACTTTATAAATTTTATTAGCGTATCCAAATATCCAATGCAAAATAATCAATTAATGGATAATAATAAATATTCTTAATAAAATAAAATAAATTAAAATATTCTTAATAAAATAAACGGTTAATAAAATAATAATTATTCGTTTATAATCATTTATCAATGACTTCCTCCTTAATTTTGGCCTGACTTTGTTTTTAATATGCGAAAGTACAAATAACTTTAATATTTTTAGGACCGGGTTTAGGTTCCAGAAATGTTAACTTACCGGTTTTCCTCGAGACACCTGTTGTTCTCGGCTGGCATCCTGTGCAACAGGCTCTGGCAACCGACATACGTCCAGTTGGCCCAACTCACATTATTACAATCGTTTCTCCCTTTATGTATTTTATAGAATTTTCGAGTTTTGAATAAATAATTTCCGATGGAAACTACCGATCGTTATCGGGTATAAAATATCACATTTTATTTGCAACGAAAAGTCGAATAATTTTTACAAAACAAAAAGTATTTTGGTATTGCGATTCACTTGACATATTTACCACCTTATGTGAATGTTTCCTAACGGTTAAATAATGTATGATAACCGAACGATTCGTGAGTACTGCTACTTTATTACCTTACTATTTGTTTCACCTAACTAATATTCTTAATATTATTGCAGAAATATTTATGTCTGCAGCCTATTAAAATATAACTTATTAGAGGAGGTATATAAACGGGCGAAAGAATATAATGCGTAAACGCTATCGATTTGACAAAGACTGGTGAATAGATGTGACACTTGAGTGTTCAGAAATGATGACCCAGCAACAGTACATTAATGTAAAGGAAACGGAAAATTTACCAGAAGTACAGTTTCAGTAAAATAACTAAGCATTTCTTTAACAATAATTATGATACAAGGTTAATATTCTAATAAACGCTCACATAATATTACATCCGATATTATTCGTCGAATACATTATTATCTGTAGCTTCACAAACATTAACGAAATACGATTAATTTTTTAGATTCATTTTTGTAATCCGAGATTAGAATGGAAAGACAATTCACCCCGAATCCCATACCGCTACATAGTATCCAATGACGGTGGTTACTTAAAACTACGAATTAACAATATATATAAAGCTCGTAGGACAATTTCGGCGGAAATGAAACGGCATACTGTAAGGAGTGTGCGAATGGGTATTATGAAAACAAAACGTAACCTAAATGGAAAGGAAGGGGCCAATATTGTTTAGGGTGGAAATATAGGGAATCGGAATGGACAGAGGAGAGAGTGACAGGGTAGTAGGGAACAACAGGTTGTAGAAGAGGCCCGTGAATGGGGGATAGGGTGTGGGCCGGGTGGAGGGGAGGTGCACTCATGCGAGCCGCCGCGCCAACCGACCCGACCGAGCCTCGTTAAAGGGCACAAGTTAAAACGGCGTAACAATATTTAATTACCTGAACACGTCCACTCTCATGAAATATCGGCTGTTTCGCCCGGCGGTGAGTAAGTGAATGGGTCAACGGGAGAAGTCACAGTCGGGTGGTGGTGGACCTGAGCACCGGCGGAGAGAGGCCTCTCTCCCCAAGCGGTGTGTCCTCCAATCAGTCTCCTAACCTCTCTCTCACTCTCTCTCCCTCTATCTCTCTCTCTCGCTCTCTTTCTCTCTCTCCCCCAGCTGGATGTTCGTCTTAACGGAGCTGGCTGTCTACTGCCCCTCGGTGCGAGCGAGCGAATGAGCGTGGTGCGGAGAGGAGCGTGGGTGGTGGGGGCGGCGGTCCGGTGAATGTGCGGCCGGCGGGGGCGATATTGTTGTGTGAAGGCCGGGCGGAGACCCACTGGGAGGTGGCGGCCGGAGGCGGTGGCGGCGGCGGCGGCGGCGGCGGTGGCGGCGGCGGTGGCGGCGGCGGCGGCGGCCCCGTGCCGGCGGGCCCGGCCGGACCGGGGCGGGAACGTGACGTCACGAGGCGGGGCCGCGCCCGCGCCCACCGCCCCGTCGCCACGGCGACCGCATCCCACCTGGATACAGGTAACTCCCCATCGCGACGCCACCCGCCCCTCCTCGGCCTCCCTAATAACTAATAAGCGCTCGCCGCCCCCGCCCCCACTCCATCCAATTAGTAGGAATTATGCTTCGGGTATTTCTTGCGAGGGGCGTTTAAAATTCTCTCGCCAATTAGGGGGTGGGGGCCGAAGGTCCGCATCATCCCCCACCTCACCACCGAACACTTTGTTCCCTCCGACGTACGGAGGATGTCTGGGTGGGGGGGGTGACAGCAGTCCCTGATTTATAGACAATGCGCATTGGACCGAGGTCGGCGTATAAACTCGCCACTTCAACAGTCATCGAGGACACGGTCACCCCCCCCCCCCGATAATTGTTGGAATATAATTAGAAACGAATCCATCCTTATACGAATATATCTGCAGGTCATGTGAAAAAATTTCATTTTTAATCGAGAGCGAGAACGAGAAGGAGTGGGAGAACGAGGGCGAGAACGAGAGGGAGAGCGGGAGCGAGAACGAGAGGGAGAGGGACAGGGAGATACAGACAGAGGTTTAAGTGACATTCCTCAGTATCCTATGTCATAATTAGAGGATGGATTGGGTAAGGCATGCGAGCGTTGTTTGAGCCGTGGAGTTACACAGTTTTGGACCAAATTGTTGGGCGGATTGTTGCAGTTATTAATTTTCATGCAGTTCAAAACTAAACCGAGCGGCAACAGAGTTGTGTTTATTAGCGATGTAGCAATGCGCAGAATCCCAGTTCCATTACTGGTGGAAACAATGTTTCCTAATAATTCTGTGGAATGAATTGAAGGACATGAGAGCTAATAATCCCGGTAATAATTAACAGGTACATTTAACCATTTCCCAGGTAATGTCGAATCACACTTTTAATCACACGAAGTCATAATGAATATCGTTTTCCTTAATAACACTGTGATAATGTAAACATTATTTTAATAGTTTATTCAACATACTCCTGCGATCGTCTTTCAAGATTTAGTGAGGGAATAATTATAACCTTTAAATTATTTACTTTCCATATTAAATAATATAGTTAAATACAAGCACAGGAGACACCAGAGGTACACTAGTATTTGGCCCCAACGGCCCCATTTCTCAATATCAGTTCTATATATTTAGATATAGAACAATTGCAGACCAAAATAAAGCTAAATATTAAAATATGTTTACGCTAAGGTGGGTCATGTCCAGAATTTAGTAGTATAAATGTGTTGCCACGTGTCAGGTATAAGACAACGTTTGAAGGAAGAGCGGCCACTGGCAAAAGTCTAGGATAGGACAAAAAATAGACCTGATCAAAACCAAACGTCTACGTGAATTATTCTCTACCGCGTCACTGTTTCATACACATCATATTCGTAGAAAGAAATATTTATTTTCCGCTTCTTTAAATATAATTTTTTGTTCTAGAAATTCTACGCTAGTGGAAAAAACAGTTGCGTTATATATTGGCTGATATATAAATATTTTATTGTTATACACAAGGACGTGGGTCCTAGTTAATTCAAAATGTAATAAGCGCCGTTCCAAAATACTAGGTAGGTTCTTTTATTCGCGTTTATTCAATTACTCAACATCAACCGGTGCGGGGGGAGGTTGTTGGAGGGTATTAATTCGACTGAATCCCCGCTAAGCCCGCTTTCACTCCAATAATTTGCGTCAAATTTAATTAAATGCACATCTACAGGCCGGGGCCAGCCCGCTGGATTTTAAGTCGCTCAAAAAACATAATCAGGCTTAACCCTCATGAAAAGTCCTCCCAGGGGCAACCTTCGGCAACGAAAATATTTTACCTGGCGGAGGGGATTATAAATGGAAAACAGGTCTTTACGATTACACCGGTTCCGATATTTCCAGGATGCTTAAGACAAAATGAAAAGGAAAATAAAATGTTACCCAGAAAAGCGAATACATCGTTCGAAAAGCTCCAACTTCACGGACGATTTAAAATATGTGAATGAAACATAAAATACTTTTCCCGGTTGGAGCACAACCATTAGAAAATATAATCGTTACTATGAAATAAAAATCTGAATATAAAAGATAGCTCTGTACATTAATAATCAGTAATAACACACATTTTAAATTAGGGGTTGTGAAGAACAAGATAGTACGTTAATTATCTTATAATTATTGATAATTATAAGATTACATTACGTAAAAAACAAACATATAATTTCTTAATATGATACTAATTCATCAAAATGATAGCAAAATACAATGTATTTATTTCGTAGATTTTTTGTGTTTCTGTCTCCTATCGCCATCTTCAATAGCGGTATTAGTCACTATTGACACTTTGGATGTTTTTTGGGCATCCTCACTGCACTGTCACTTTCACATGTACTGGTTTTAGTACATGCACGTTTCAATGGTACGGCGCACCTAATACTAACCCGCAACAAAGGTCTGTCTTACATTTTAGTATTAGCGCCTAACATATAACGCCTTACAGTATAAGTGACAGTGACAGTGCAGTGAGGATGCTCGAAAAACATCCAAAGTGCCAATAGTGACTAACACCGCTACTGAAGATTGCGAGCAGCCGAAACCGATCTAGCAAAAGACCAAACCAGCGAGAGGAGACAGAAACACAAAAAATCTACGGTATTCCAACCCCTCGCAGACCACAAAACAGGTATGGTAAAATGTATTTATTTATGTCATAAAATAAACTGCAAAAGTTTCCTACAAGTTAGAAATATTATCCATGAAAATTACTTTCCCTAATAGAAGTGTCAGGCTTGTTCTGAATTATTACTTGTAATGAACTCGGGAGTCGCCAAATGCGGAAAATTATACTGGCTATCACAGTTTCTTCGAATAATAATATAATATGTATAATACCGAAATGTATATTTCGGGTTATGTTAAAATATATTAAGACTTGTCCATGTAAATTCTCGAATAAATACTTGTGGGTCCGTTTCACTCGAATGATTATCTGTAAAAAAAGCCCCAAAGCAATATAAGCGACAAAATAAACTGTTGTTCTGTCGTAGTTCAAAATAATTATAAATAATAAAAAAAGGCGCAGCATGTTCACAGTGCTCCTTATTTATTAATTCTGCGCAGAATACTTTAGGCATTTAAAAGTTACCGCTGATGATTTATATGTACAGTTCTATAATTATATATGTACGCTGGAATTTATAATGAATGAAACTGAATTAACTCAATGATGGAATTTCATTAGCATTCCGATGCGATCAAAAATCAGTGATGCGTTCAAATAATACAGCACCCGAGGTTATAAACGATAGATATCTACTAACTGAGCTATTAAATAAATGGGTGGGACTAATATAAAATATTGTTATTTTATGTTGGAAACAGTAAATACAGAGAGCCTAATAAAATAAAAGCAGATTGATAATAATTTCTAACGCGTAGATTAATTATTGATTAGTTTCGGTCAATGTAAAAATATGTATGCGATGTGCGGACCATGAAATAGGATAGGCCATTAAACAGAAAAGTTAAGACTCGGAGCAACATTTTTACAGCCGCTTTTACGACAGAGGGCTTCGAGTATATCGGCCCAATCGAAAACTTCATACGGGCTTTAACGGCCGGCTAAAACGTTCGGTTTCCATTATGGTCACGATTTTTTTTTTGGTAGGATGAGGGCGGACGGACAAAATTGGATATTGTACTACTTCGGGATCGATCGTAAACCGGCCGAGATAACGAGCTATTTGGGTCATGAGGATGCGCTCCTTCACTGAACACTGAACGTCCCAGATTTATGGTCCGACCATCAGCGATATTGCAGCTTAGGGGCTAGGTACCGAATAAATCCAAGTTGGAACTGCAAACGAACCGATGTCAAAACGCGGTGTTATTAAATTTATTATTTACCGACGATTGTCGAATTTCGAATCCACCTTCCGCTAAAGCCCAAAACTCCACCCGGGTCGCGAGGAAAACATTTTTCTAAAATGAAAACCAAGTTTCGAAAAGTAATTTTACAAAATTAAAAATAAATAGGCGAGTCCTCTGATTTACAGAACGCTAACGTTCTTTTTTTCGGCTTAATATCACTTTATGACTAATAATTTAAAACCGGAAAAAAGCTTTTGTTAACATTCTTCATATTTAATGCAATATTAGGCCCTCGGCGCTTCTTAATTCCAATGAAAAATTCATCGCGCTTGCGGAATTACAGCCAAAATGCAAGGTGACATTTTTTCTTTCATTCATTAAAAAAATAACGGTATTTTAAATTTCGAAATATTCGTCGAAAGTTTTATGCGCATTAAAAAATCATTTTAAATAGATGTCCATTAGTACAATCTGCGGTCAATAAGAATGAATTAACAATTTTTATCAAACGCGAAATTGTTCATCCCAAAAACATTTGCAGACTAAAGCGTAAAGATGATTTTTAAAACGCCAAAATGTTCCTCCAGCGTTTTTTCTCCAGTACTATTACATGAACTGTTAACGTGCTGTATGATTATATCTGTGGCTTGGTAGTAACCATGTATTGCAGTAAAGGGTATCAAAATAAACGATATAAAGATTCGAACCTCGAATATTGCCATATATGCTGCCCGCGTGTGAATTTCGTAATATCACAATAATACACTTTAAGTTTGACGTATAATATGTGGGTCCGGACTATGATTTGGGAATATTATCGCGTCTCATTGCTCTTAATTTGTTCACATAAATATATGTACGAGACTAATTTCGGGTTTTCAATATTGTAAGTTTAAGCGTCTTTACCTAAATAGGTTCGATGCATGGATTCGTCCTGGTAGTTGGAGGAAGTAAAGACAGGTAATATGTATCTGATAGTCCGAGTTGATAGAATTAAATAAACGTAGGGCTGGAGCAGCTCAAAATTAATATTGGAGCCGGTTGGGCGGTGGCGAATATACAGGCGACCAAAATGTCGGAGAATTCAATAACAGTTTAGTGGGCCCCGCTGTAAATATGTTGTCGAGATTTGCCACAGAGTCATGGCCCCGTGCCGGCTCATTAGCATAATAACGCGGTTGGAGGGGCCACGCGGCATATGGACAACCGGACCGCTACAATTCTATTAGTAATGAGTTCAGTATTGAGTCACCGGTGCATTCCCCTTATTAGAAATGTTTCCAATCCGGACATTTGATTACCTTTCTTAACTGTCAATCGATGAAATTCATTAGGTAAAGAGGAACAAAGTAAACCCCAAATTCGAGGATTGCACATACGTTACTGTCGCCCTAGTTTGATAATCAGGGTTAATGGTTTAGTCACAATCTTCTACGATTATTTATACCAATTTCAAACAAAAGGACAAAGATTTTTTGTTTGACCGTTTCCAAGTAATAATCATCGTGTTTAAAATGTCTGAAAAAGAGTCAGAAAAGATAGCTTTTAGTTTGGATATAATCAAATTGAGTATATTTATTAACAGATTTATTATATCTATAATAACGTGAAAGGTACTTATAATTAATAAAAGTATTTAAATCGGTCACAACTATAACAAAAATTTAATATTACATGCAAATCTACTGACTTAATGCAAATCATTACGAAGAATAAACATAATATATTTATATTACATACAGTGGTGGCCTATAAAAAAATATATATACATATTTTTTTAGATATACCTCCTCTTGAAGAATGGATCAAGATGGACGAACAGCTTATTGAACAAATAGGGTATAATCCCAGCACATTGTCGTCACTCCATCACGAGTTTAAAAAAAGGCAAAACGGTGAGGTTGTAGCGTCCTCAAGGGCCTAAAATTCAATTTTGAGTTTGTTGCGAGTAAAGGTTCAGCGGACGAATCCATTTTTAATAAGCTGCATTACTTCTCGACGCGATTGCGCCTGTTTTTCAACTAAATGCTTTATGATTGGGACCGAGTAAAGCATAAAATTAGTTATCAATAAAAAGCAGGCGGGAGCCCTCCCCTCCATCCCGCCCTCACCAGTGGCCACCACACATACCCATTATACCAAACACTCGAAAAGGGGGCAGGGCCAGGGCGTTTTTATTCATTCGCTAAAATGTTGATAACGCCGCTCAACTGCCAGCCCTGCTCACTCTCTGACCTCTCTCTCTCTCCTCTCCCTCCCCCTCCCCAACCCTCTATCTCAACTTTCTCCCTGTGGCGTTAATTAGTTTGCTTAATTAATAAACGTGACCGCGTGGATAAAAGTTATGACAACGGCTATTCGATAGGCACCCCTCGCCACACTCCGACCGTCCCCGACCAACGCTCTTCCGGCGGTTTTTACACGGTAAACAAAATCCATTGGGCCGGGGGGATGTGGGAGTTCACCGTGAAAAAAGTGATTCGTTCGATATCGAGCAGATCCTGAGGGGCCCCGTCCACGATCCACTTTTACTCAAAACATAGTCTCGGTTATAGCCGAGTTATAATCGCAGTTATAACAACTGAAATATTCTATCGATCGGGTGCATGACCGCGTTGTTTTTACTGTTGCTATCAAATATATATTATTAGAAGTAATATTTTTCGAACACTGAGTATACCAGGAAAAAGAAATTGTCGATTTAATCTACGCCAGGCATACTACTAGGGATTCAAATTTAATGCACTACAATTTATTCCTACTTAGAAACAATTTAGAAAGCCTACTTTATAACAATTTATGGTTCACCTAATGGGATTGTCTAATAGAAGCTAATAAATAAAAACCAACAAAAACTGATCACACGTGAAAGAGGTTACATGAATTTCATAAAATAAAAATGTTATAATATTTCAATGTAATTTCGATAATAAAAAAAAATACAAACACAGAAAACGTGAAAGATAATTTTTTTATATTCACATAAAATTATTCCATACTCATCAAATATTCCTGAATGTATAGAATAAATAAATTAAAAAAATAAGAAAATAAATTTCAGGAAATGCGCAAAAGCGCACCGTCACCAGAATATTTGCGTAGGATTCATGGGAACTGAATCAACGCTCGCCACTCCAGAAGATTGCGTGGGAGGGGGTGAGAGATGGAGGGAGGGAGAGAGGGAGGGATGGAGGGTGAGAGAGAGGGGTAGGGAGGCTGCCATTTCACATTCTTTAAAATTATTCCAAATGGTGGATTCTTCGACAACGTGTCGGCCATCGTTGCGTATCACTTCCAACCGGAAGTAGAATTTTATGAGCCGAAAAGAACTAGAATTCGTGATCATGGCCCGAACTGGGTATCTAATACAGATAAATAAAAATGATTGTACGACACACGGTGTTCCAGATAATACGGTTGATCATATTGGCTTCTTTATCAGAATAGCTTTTAAAAGCAAATTAGTACTTTTAAACTGGTAAAAGTGCACCTCGTACTCGATAATTGCGGCAACTGTTAATATAAGCCAACCATTGTAAGCGATTGACTGATTTTAACACGATTTGAGATCCAAACTCGCAAAAAATAATACTATATGTAGCGCTGGGGGTTGGAAAAGCCAAGGTTCTGGCAGGCCCAGTTTTTACCTATGGTATACTAAATTGTTTTAGTGAAATTTGTACTATTAATTGATTAGGATATTTTAACTCTGGGACTCCAAGTCAAAGGAACTTACCGCGGCTAATTAAATACAAATGCATCGAATGTAGAACGAGCTCCTATTCATATAATAAGACTGAAAATTGTTCTGAAGCCGGCCAGTATTCTCTTATAATACTTGAGAAGTGTAAAGACCTCGTAGCCACCATCGGACAGCGAGGACGAAATAAAGAACTACGCTGGGCTCACGGGGTGCACAATGTTCTGGGAGTTGTTTAACAAATGCGGGAGCGGAGAGGAGCTTCGCGCTCGCTATGTGTGTGCGTCGGGAGAGAGAAAATTCGGAGCGAAAGGGAGGAAGAGAAAGAAGGTGAAACGGAATAAGAGGGAGTGAGAGGGCATGGTAGAGAGGGTGGTCTTACTAAAATGGACAAAGGAGGGATATAGAGGTATTTGTAGGGGAGCCCGGGCTCAAGGGTCTATTGTTGATAATTCTGAATTCAGTTAGCCGGAATTCTCAGGAAGCCGCTGATAAATTGTAGACCGCCCTCCCTGTGAGAGAAGTAGAGCGGAGAGTCCGCACAAGTATTTTATGTTCCCGAGAATAATTTTAAAAAACAAAAACAAAAAACACCTTTATCCTCTTGTCGGAAGTCGCGCTGTTACGTGTGCAGGCGCTTCACCTGAACGAGTCCCAAACAACAAAAGGCTAATTTTCAGACGTTTTGTGCTTCAAGGGCTAAAACTAAATGAATCCTTCAAAACGTGAGTGGGGCGGGAGATATATTTATATTTTTTTGTGCCCGGTACCTTAATGCGGATCGTACTAGGGAGACAATAGAACAATTGGCCTTTCAGTTAAGCCGTTTGTTGTCGTTTCTTAGAATTAATTTAACAAAGATATAACGAAATTTGATTGATATAGAGAGCCATATGGAATCGGATTCTCTCGAATTTTGAATGGAATCATAAATACAATAAATTAATATGTCTTATTATTCTATAACATAACCTGAATTCGAAATATTTGGCAAAGAAAGAAAAGGATACTGACCTTAGTACAACAATAAAAAGAAGACGTCTGCACTTTTCCTTATACATTTCCCCATAATTAAGTTAGAGTACTCACCTGAAACACATAAATTACATTATTTACTTTACATATTAATAATTCAGTAGTTATCTTTCTAATTCTGACAAAATATAATAATCATATTACACAATTATATAACGATACTAAATTAAATAATACTAAATACAAAAAGAAGACGCCTGAAAAGGAAGTGGCCACGCGACCTAAATGATTAAATAAAATGTTAATAATAATAAATAAATTAAATTAAAAATAAAATAAATAATTATAAAAAAATAAATAAATAAATAATAATAATAAAAAAAGGGGGGGAAACTAGTGGGTTTCTCCTCTAATTGTAGACTATTGTAGCTAGTGATTTCATCAATGTTGCTTATTGTATAATTTTGCAGTTGTAACAATAGAAGAGACAAAAAAAAATACAAAAAGAACGTTTTATTCGCATAAAGGATTACTATAGAAAAGTATACACGTTAGTAGAGGCTGAGAATGTAACGTTATGGTTGCCGCTGTATTAGGCCTCCTCTGGCAACGTTTATGTTTACAGCGTTAGAGGATGAACGAGTAACGTTTATGGTTGCAGCATTATTCGGCCTGGCCGGTGAGGGGGATAGGCACACCGAGACAGACATTCTCTGCTCCCGGTTTCTCCTGGTATTATCCGACCTTGTACCATTTATGTTACTGAATTATATTTGTTACTTTTTACACAAAAGTGATGTTACCATCGATCAATCACAAATTTAACAATCGGAAACAGGGCTAGCAATGGAGGAAGAAAGTGAATCAGGCTTTGTGAAAATAAAGCCTAGTCCATTATACCGTCATTTAATTTTGTAACCGATTATAAACCAATTTTCAAATGGCCCTTAAAGCACATTGGGTCTGTTCTCGCACCTTTCCGGGAGCCGTGGAGGGAGGAAATGACAATTACTTTTGCTTCCATTAAGATTTTTATTGAAGTCCCGGTTCATTATTGCGATAACGAGCCGAGGCGTTTACCGCCTGTGTTAAGTGTTAACTCTGCGCCCACCTCGCCATCGGAGCGACCTTAAGTTTTATCGACCGAGTAATTGAAAGCGGGGAAGGCTGTCTTAATTACAAAAGGAGTAGAACCGGTCCCGGGGTAACAACCTTCCCAACGCTCTCATTGTAACCTCTATCCTCACAGAACCATCGTTAAACGTTAACACTCTTAACTCGGCGACCGTAAAATAGTGAGTTCGTGTGGGTACGGTCCCGTTGTAGAAGCCTGACAGAGTATTATAGCTCATTTGTCTTACTATACTATTTAAATCAAACCATTTTGTAATTGGATTAAAAATAAGGTTTTTATACATATAATATAATTTCCAGAAACATTCACGCACCAGTTTTTAAATAAATTAACGATGTTACTATATAAAAAGGGGATACGGTAACCGGACACCTTTGTTTTCCGATATCGATTGAAACTGGAAGCTGGCACAAGTTACCTAATTATCAGAAATATTCCCTAATTAACGCTCAAACTAACTGAGCCTGCGGAAACTACAAGCGCAGTAGCCATTTCGAGGTCTGAAGGCGAGGCAACTAGTTTCCTATTCACTACATATTTTGCAGTTATTATCGTTATACCTTCAAATTAATGGTTATTATTTACGAGATAACTGAAGAGGAAGAGAATAGGCCGAAACAAATTTGACATACCACCAGATTAGAGAGAGGAGTGACAGAGGAGATCGCAAGAATTTTGGTGTTATAAAGTGTTATGGTCCATCATTTCAATGCTATGATTCCTTCTGGATACCGCATGTATGGAACCTGTAACCAATATATAGGAAACACTTTTCCTAGGCTTTTAGGCTGCAAACAATTTTTTTTATGAGTGAGCTAATATCCCATCACCAGAGACACAGACATGTGGGATCTGATTGGATGGTCGAACTTAGTAACTCGTAGGACTAATTCCAATCAGACCGGAAGAATTTGAAGGGAATAAAAAGCATTTCGACGGTAGTAGCGCACCACTTATCAATTATAGTGCGTTTGACTATATTTTATAAAAGTGTTCTTGATAGATTTTTCAATATAAGAAACCAAAATCCAACTGAATTTCTTCCATTAGAAGTGCATTATGAGGTGAATTAATTAGAACAATGCGTGGACAATGGAGCCGGGATATGAGGAATACCTTTATGGGTAGGCAGGAAAACTGCCTGTAGGTTGGGTTATTGTCAAATTATGGGATTGGAGGGTTCTGCTTTGACTGGTCATATAATAAATCCCTTGACATTACTATATTGCCGTGCGGTATGTCGCGTTATTGCATTCCTCTATGGACGTAAAACAAATATCCTCCCTCCGCCCCTCTACACAGCACTTTTCCTTCCGCACACACCGTTTTAACTTCCATTTTTCGCTACATATTCTTCTCAGAACAGAATTTCCCAATGGTCAATACCATGGGAGGGATTAAATTTGTCAATTAAAGGTTTCGAGAGTGTTTCTTTCGAAGAAGAAACACAATTTGAACTTCACACGTTTCACAGCCAATTAGGATCCCCTTATATTAATTAACATAAAGGATTCGAAAAAGTTCTGTAATTTTCTGTTTTCGTAAGTGCTCATGTATTCCAAGAGCGAAGATCAAAATCAAGTGTCATAATAAATGCAGTCAAAATTGTATTTCCATTATATATTTTTACATTAGTATATATTAGGATCATTATATTAGGTATTACACATAAGATTGCTTCCTGTGTTTAGTACATCGCGAGGCAGAGAGAGAGAGAGAGATTAAATATTTAATTTATTTACTTTTAATATGTCCACTCTGAAGGGCTTTTATTGTAATGAACTGAGAGCGGAATAATTTGGGAATGACATTTTCCGCCGGCAGAATAAAATAAATATTTTCCCATATCGAACCTATCTTCAGACAAAATGTCATCGTTTTGTCAGTACCTTTTGCCAGCAGCATCCGAACTGTTGGCCGAGTTTATTTTTTTTGTAGTACAGAATTAACATTTTTTCTGATTCTAACTACTATTACTTATCGTAAAAACATCTCCAAGGGCATAGAATCAATAATTGTGTGTCCGACACATGGCGGAAACTATGTTCGGTGTAATATAATTTATGTCCTCATCACCGACCCGAATCATGGAAACTGGGATCTGGTATAAAACTGATCTGGGCGAGGTATAAAACTGGGGGTCGGGATAATCATTTGGATGGGGTGGGGGAGTAGTAGGAGCAGGAAGGGGGTCGCTGTGTTCGCGGCCCGATAGGAAAAGAGGCCGGAGATTGAGGGGTAATTACGTTTCACCCTCAAAAGAAATCCCCCGCCCCTACCTTGCCGGTCGACCAACATTTGCGGGACTGAAAGTAATGAGTTCAAGCCGAAGGGTGGATTTTGTGGCTAGGGTGGGGAGGGGTCAATATTATATATATATTATATTCAGAGAGGATGCTAGAGGGGGACTTCGTTAAAACACCTGACGACATACTTTGCAAAATAGTCGCAGGGTAACCGATATCAAAAACTTGCATTTCTTTGTACCGAAGTCCCTAATATACTGGACATTTTCTCCGAATTTTCAATAAATATTGGTTAGTTAGATTTATGAGGTGGAGTTCTTTCCTTCCGGCTCAATGATGCTGAAATCTTAACCGTTATAGCAAAATTGGAGGCTGTCATAGTTTTATAGAATCGTACAAATACTCTGCAATGGAATAAGAAAAGAAGTCAGTGTAAAACGGTAGAAACCATTTTAATTAATACATGTGTTTATGTAGCTCGTCCTCAAATATTTGTGATCTGCAGTTACCCTATCATCAACAAAATAATTGGATAACAACCTTGGTAAAATATTTATTTGCAGACGCGTAAATACGGACACATAATTGTATTTATTTTTAGTGATGTCATTTTTAGACGACTATAATTTGAGAATAGCGTATGCACAGAATCACTCTCTCGAATCAAATAAAGAGATAAATTTACGGGTAAAAAATATAATATGTGTAGGATGGGTGCTAGTCCGTTGTGTCTGGAGTCTGTTATTGGCGATCATGTTTCGTACCACATACACATAACCCATCCGATGGCCCTTCCCCAATATCAATACCAACGTGTATATATATATATATACACATATATAAATTTATCAATATTCCCTTTCCCTTACATCCGAATCTCGATTTGCGCCCTAAAATATTAATACAATACTAAACCCATAAAGCAATATTGCGGTGTAGTATTAAGCGCGCCGTATTACATTCTGCATGTAGCCTAATATATAAAAAGCATAATTTTGTATGAATAACAGTAGTGTTTGATATCTATGTAAATAGGTTAGGTGTACATGATTATATATTTTATATATATAGTCATGTCTATTAATTTAAATATACTTAAAACTATTAATATACTTATAATTACTGACGTAGACATGGGTCAAGGGCGACAGTTATTTAAAAAATAATAGTTTTATATTAGCTTTTATTCGTTTATATATTAGGCAGTTGGTTTTTCCATTTTTCATAATGCCGTTTATGTTTGTATATATAGTAAAGCCGATATACGGTATATATGGTAAAGTCGAGGAAATCTCATTAAATGCGATATATACGATTCCAGAACAAATTGCACATATTATAAATTATTGTATTCAAATAATGTAACAACGGTTCACTTAGATTCACATCCTGGACAAATTTAAAACCGCCAAGTAATCGTCGGATGAGTCACAGCCTCAAATAACTTATTACGTCCTGTTCAAACTGCACTTGAGGAACTGTTCGACTTTGAGGAATCCATGTAATGAACCCGGTTAATAAAAGAATACTGGTCCCGTGGTATATGACAGAGTTTTATAATATCTTATGATTCAAAAGCTACCAAATGAGAACTTGAGTAATTATAGCGGCAGAATGGGCGGAAACTTGATATTTGCAATGCGTCCAAATTATAACTGTTAATTAACCTCCATTAGTGGAATCGGATAATGTCCAATTTGTTAATTCATCAATAATAAGGATTTAAACAAATTATGTTTCATATTGGCTTCCTGGTATTAAATATAATCGCTTCAGATCCATTTATACGCCCAATGCCGATTCCCCAAGATCAAATGAAGCCCGAATGATTAAATCTGTTGATAGATTGGAAATCAGCTAATGCTTTTAATGGGAATAATGGTATTGGAAATATCTTCAATACCATTAGGGTAAGAACAAGTTGCAATTTATATGTGTGTGGGTGTCTGTGTGTATATATTATATGTATATATAATTATTGGATATTATATTCACGTGTGATTTTATCATAAAAATCGTACGATAAGTTTAAAAGATATATAACTCATCCATTGATTAGTTAACATGGTATCTATTTTTTTCCGATAACCGTTCTATATAAACGAATAATGAACCTTACTCATTATCCTATTCTTACGTTTCTTTGTACGCCTCACGCGATTTACTATGTATATTACCTCACAATATACTAGTTCAGAGTATTTGTTTAGTTATGCAATTTTAAAGAATTCTACAAGCCCGTGCATGCGCTTTAGTTGATTGATAGTCGTTGTAGATTATGAACTTCTATTTTTCATTCACGAAAAATAGAGCGGAAACAATAAAGCGAAAATAGTCTCGCATGAAATCTGACAATTTTAATTAGACCGAGCGGCCATAATTGGTTCAGAGGTGATTCAATAGTATGGCCGGGGAGTGGGGATGGAAGGGAGTAATATTAATTTGGCCCAACGATAGTTCTCAGCCGAGGCGGAATGCAACCTACGAACGGGGGATATTTCATTTGGTCGGTGGTGGTGGTAGTGGCGGTGATGGGGGCGGCATTGGGGCGGCGGGGGCAGCGGGGGGGGGGTACATAGGCAGAAAATCAAACCCCCAACAATAATTGCATTCCAAGCCAGGAATGAATGCCCCCGGTCCTGGAGCGTATAATATTAAAATCGAACAACGGACGCAACATGACTTGCATCGAATAAACGCATAACTAATTACTAAAGAGATCATTTCCAGCCTTTCCGCGAACTCATATACGTATGCACAAGTTAAATTGAATTTCGCGTAAAAGAGAACAAACTAAAAATAAAACGGTGAAATTGTACAGAAAGCGGAGTACGCCAGCGCGCATAGGCGGGATAATCAAATTTCCAAAGGACAAAATTTAAATCTAAACTTCAATAGCGAGAACCGTATACGATTAACATCAGTATCGTTCCGCCAACCGATAATCCGATTTAATGAATTACACCCTGACCTATTCATAATTCGAAATAGGTCATGATAAATTCTGAAGTGTTGACTAAATCAAATCTCAACAACTCATTGAGATGTTGAGCAAGTTGAAGTATTGTATATTTCAGAGGTACTGATATTCACGATAGTGGTAATAATGGTCAGCGAGGTAATAGTTTTCGGACCCAACCATTGTCACACTTCTTATTCAACTAATATCTCGAAATTTCATACATACTCATTTAACACCTTAAGAATTTCTAAGAACATATTTGATGCTCACATTTATACCCTACGTAAGACCCACCATTAGTTAATTAATTCGTTCCAAAATTTATGAATGTACGCAAACCCGAAAGAGCTGGCTGGAAGTTCACCCTCGTATCAACAAAATTGACCTGTTCCTCAGTAATTTAATATATAAAATTACCGTCAAATGAAATGCGGTTCTTATTTTATTCTGATAATATAATTATAACTACAACATAAAATTGCAACGCGACAATTGTTATGCCACGCAGGACAGCGATTCATATTTTGTGTATAAAATACATCCAGGATTTTATTATAGAAAAGCTCCGTCCCCGTTGCCTTTTATTTACACAGATTTCACGCGTCTCCTTTCAGCAGTTCACTGAAATGTCGTCAAACAGGAAAAAAAAATTTCTAGACATCCACCCTGAAGCAATAACAAAATGACAAAAATCGTCGAATAGGCCGCGTAAATCAGGGCGGCGACAAAAAACCCGGCTATAGTGAATTAACGCGAGGGCCCCTCGGAGGAGGGGTGTACCCGCTCGTAATTTGTGGGCCAACTTCCTCTGTTGACCAACTGTCGGTAGTTGATATATAGGCGAGCCCTTCCACCGCCCCTCCTCTTACCCGCCGGCCTCCGGTAAACAACACTCCACCCGGCTATCACAATTCGCCCCCTCCCTCCGCCACACCTGACACACAAAACTGCACCAAACCGCACTGCCGAGAGCAACGAAATTTAAAAAACTTCGGCCCACAGAGTTTTATCTGCATAGAAAATCCATTCACAATGTAATAAACCGATTTGTAAATTAAGGAAATTTTCTATCGCGCATAAAATGTTATGGAATGTATCGAACGAGCGTCTCATTAATATAAAACACGGAGAATGATTTAATTTTTGGTTGAATTCCATGCATTCGCTTGTGCCCATTATTTAATTATAAAATAAAGTATTATAAACTGTATTAAGTAAGTATTATAAATGATCTGATACGATTTTGAATCGAAATACGTAAGGTATAGATTTTTATAATAATAAGAATGCGATTGAAAATGTTACAAGTTAGAATATTCAACACGGTAAGAATTTATTTATAAATACAATTTTTCGCGGCACCAACATTTTTTATTCGTTATGCATTTCTCAGAGAAGGCACCTTTGTGAACTGAAAGGGAATTCCGAAGCGCGATCGACTGTGTAGCGCATTACTTTGCAAATTCTTTTCCCTGAATCTGTTCAGCGTGCTAGAATATGCCGGCGTTCCAAGACTGACACCGTCGAGGCGGAGTTTTTTATACCCTCGGCCCTGATTCCTGTTTACTGCGCGTTTTTTTTTTCTACTGAAATGTTAATAAAAATACATGAATAAAACACTGTTATGGTGATTAGTACATATCATTTTCATTAAAATATGATTCTGTAGATGTGTTCCTATTGCGTTACTCCGTTACCAATGACGGAGTACTTGAAATCGGAGGACCTCCTTGGTCGGTGTATATTATGTTCGTACTTATATCGGTTATATTTTAAATAATGCTATAAACAGTTAATAATAACTGTGAAGGCCATCGATATGTTTCATTTTGTTCAAATAGGAAGAAGATATATATATATATATATATATATATATATATATATTCGTAACGTTAATAAAAAACCATCATTCCTGGACCAGGCAAATTATTTATCTCCGGCCGAATCGTCCGTTGAAGTGAAGCCGTTCATTAAATCGTTTGGGGCGGCCAAATGCGGGTCCGTGACACCGGAACAAATTTTCCCGAAAACCTTCGCCCCATCCCCCACCCCCGGCGGGGCCCCAAAATAAATTAAAAGGTACAACCGCCTCGGCCCGAGCCCAATGTCAAATTCAGAGAGGGAGAGGGCCGCGTGAAGAGTTCCCGGGGGAGAGTAAAGAGAGAGAGCTGGAGCGAGAGGAAGAGATCCCGACTTGAGTGGTCAACACGGGTGAGGCCCATCTCAGTTAGGAATTCCTTCTGGCTACAGTAAATGTTTGCCTTCATATAAAAGCGACAACTCTACTAACTTTCGTCCCGGATCTCTCAAAGCGGTGACAGTAGAGGGCTCCCCGTCTGCGTCCGTATATACGTACCTATATGTATGTGTCAGTATATATATATATATATATATATATATATATATATATATATACACTTTATTTATATATAAAGTCGAATTCCGCCATACCGGAAATATAGCTGCGAATCGCATTCTAAGAAAAACTGGATCAGGATAAAACATTCTGCCGAAACATAAGCATGGTTTCTAAACCGGATTTGTTATCGTTCTTTCAAGTATTTCATTTAATATTAGCGAAAAAATTGTCTAGACTGTAGCAGGCAGTTTTAAAAATATTGGAAATAAAATTCAGTTTACTAATTTAGCTTGAATTAAACCATAGTAGCTGTCTTCCTAGATATTAAAATATATTATAATGCATTTTAAGATGTATTATGTAGTATAGCCTCCTTTATTGCCTTCTCTAAATCAAAATATTCTAACGTGTACTGGAAGTCACAATGCTCTTATATAGGTCCAAACCATGGTATGTTTTTGGAAAATCACAAAAGTAATAATAATATTTTAAGACCGTTATTAATGTATATTTTAAACGTTTATCGCATGTTTGTTCTCTCCGTTTGCTGGAGAAGTGAAAAACAATTATACTCATATCTACCTTTACTTGGTTTTTGTAAAATAATTTGATATAATATTTTATTAATGAATAAAATAAAGTAAAAACAAGAAAACAATTACTGAAACTCTTCTTGAGTGATCACTTAAAGAGGCCAAGTTCTATTATATTCTTTGTGTCGTTCTCTTCCACGGGTTTTATACCACTCGTTAAAAGGAATAAGAATATTGCGCTCAAAAAAATAAATCGTCGAAATTATTCCTCTCGTTATCAAAATAAATTCTCCTTCGAATATTCTCCGCAGAGCAGGTCAAAGATATTCCCCTTCTGAAGAAATAGCTGGAGGGAGGATGTTTATGACGGGAGTGGGTGGGGGCGGGGGAGGCCTCGAATTCTGCAGTAAGCCCCTCCGTTCTTAGGTCGCTCGAACCCTGAACACCGCCTACTTTTCCATCTCGGGGCTTATGCTCTCTTCCCAGCACAAGTTCCGAGAGAGAGAGAGAGAGAGAGAGAGAGAGAGAGAGAGAGAGAGAGAGAGAGAGAGAGAGAGAGAGAGAGAGCGGGGAGGGGGGGATAGAAATGAAGATAAGGAGAAAGCAAAAGAGAGGGAGAGGGAGAACAGGTTTTTTACTCTTGTCAGGTAAAAACCCTTGGGGTGGTTGTAGCGGTGAGACGGGGGGGGGGGAGGAGTTTGAATCCGAAGATTGCGAATACGTAACTGTGTTAACAGGAGCCCCAAACGTAACTCCTACCCGCCCCCGCAACCGCCCTTGCCCAAGGCTACGCCTCACCTTACCTTACCCTGCCTTACCTTACTTATCCGATCCTTGAAAAATCTGGGAGGGATTTATTATTCTCGAAAATATGAGTTTACCTACCAATAACAAGGCAATACAGGAAGGAGCCCCCCCCCCTCCGACCAATACAATACACCCATCTCGGGTATTCAATCTTTTACCTCTTCGTTCACCGCCCCGCCCTGCCGTCAGCGTTCCACTCCTTCCGATACCCGGGCCGAGGGACCCGACGAAACGTTATTTGATGTCGGTGGCGGTGCGGCTGAAAGGGGAGGATCGGACCGGGATGCGATGGGATAATACATTTCTGGGTATTTTAATGCTAACATCTATTGCAGGTTATTTTTCTTCGCTCGGAAAGTAAAATAACGTGGAACGGAAAATAAATATCTAAGGCCAGCGGTTTTACTAAATACACGTTTCGGCAGGCACGTTAATTCTTATTACCGTCTTGTGGTATACGTAAGGCAGAATGCAAAAGACCCTAAGAATAAAGCTCCTCTCAATAATTATATGTAAAATGAAGTGTGTGTATTGCAGAGAATGATCACGTCTTAAAACAAACTATATTCAAATATAAACAATGGGTCTGATGACTCCAACTCCCCTACTTAAAGTTATTTAAGGAGAGCCATTTCATAAGGTAAACTCCGAATTAAATCCACATTTTCAATGAAACGAAATTAGTTATTCCCAAAGGCAATAAATAACTAACTGAAACAAATACTACTAAGAGCAATATTTCATTCGGTTCAATGCCTCCAGTAAATTTATTCCAACGAATATTCGATGATTTGTCGTAATAAACACATCATGCTAAATATCAACGTCTTAAATCATGGTCTTAAAAGTTTACTACTCATAAAAATATGCGAAATACCTCATAAAAAGTATAAAAGAAAAATGATTAGTAAATAAACCTTTAGGTTTAGAAGGTAATCAATGTCCGGATATAATTAGAGAATGTAACTTTGTGTGAGGAGACGGGGTGCGAATTATTTCATAACTCAAACTGCTTTTCAAGGAGAAAAGAATTACGCCGAAACAGTTAAGGAAAATTATGAATAAAATTAATACTTCCGAAGCAAAGAAAATTGTGTTTCATAACTTCAGATTTAAACGTTTAGCACATTTTTTTAGTTCTTATTAAGAAATCCTTACTTCAAAGAAATGACAAAGTCAAAGGAAAAAATAAAGGGGAATAAATGAAAATTAATACCGCTTCATTTTTGGGGGAAAACCCCTTTGAAACTAAAAAGAAAATATGCATGTTAATAGCGAAATTGTGATATTAATTCCGCTGCAGCAACGAAATGGATGTTCATTAAGCGAGGTTTAAGTTTCATCTTTTAGCATATTGTAACGACGCGAAAATTCGGAGTGAGATAGAAAGGAGAAAAACTAAATGTCACTGCGAAATGAATAACTCGACCTGAGAATGCAATTGCGCATTTGTAGTCAATTTATATTCATAGGAAACGCTGAAGATATTGAAAAAGAAGGAAAACGGACTCGAAACGCAAAGTTAATTCCCACCTTCCGAATAAGAAGGAGAGAACACAAACATTTATTGCTCTGCGTGAGCATAGTGGAAACCGGTGAAATTATTTATATATTATTTATTACATATTAAAAGAATATATAGGGATGTATATGTATTGCATAATAATGTATTACTCTCTCGGAGCATTAGGTGGTAGGTTGTAACAGCCTGACATGAGTCGGCAAGAAATCTGGACAAATCTCAGCAAGAATTGTCCTCAGCCGGAGAAATCCGTTCTCGGTCAAATGGCCACAATAAGGCCCCGTCATTTTCCCCGGCGCCTTTTTGCCTCCTACCACCAGCCCACCCACGTTCCTTCGCACTTCACTTACATCACTGTTAACTCCCGACTCTCCGCGCCGATCCTACTGATTTTTCATCGGTCCGGTTTCATCAATTTTTTCCGACACCGGAACGAGCGGGTCGCCCCCGTCGGGGCCTCAAATTAAGGCCTGGGGGCCCCGGCCACCAACAGCTCATCATACCCTCTGACAAATGGACGCCCGTCTCTGGACTCCTCAATATTGTACAACCTGTCCCCCGGGGGCCGGATAATAGTTCCGCGTCCGCCCCTCTCCCTCTCTATCTCTCTATGTCTCTCGACTTCTTGGAGGCGGTAATTGGTAGCTAAAATTGAAGCGAGGAAAATTATTTAGACTTTTAGACGTTCAGTTTCTAATTCCAGTTACCATTTTATGCCGTTAGCGTAATAATAACAATAATACATCCTGGAACTTCCCTTCACAGGTGAAACTGTTAGTACTAATCAACTACGTTTTTATTACCATTCGTTGGAACATTGGGAACACCGAAAACACACACTATTAGAGCTCCCCATCACCTTTCTGTTACAGCGAAGTCATGTACATGTACGAGGAGTTTTCGTGAAGGTGGAAATTAACCGTAACGGTTCCACCCTTGAGGATCTTGAGCACAGTGCGGGACTGGTCAGTTGCCGCGCTATCGCAGTAACAGCGCGGTGACGGTGCAACAATAATTCAAAGGCTGGGGGCATGCATAAGTACCGCACTAATTTACTGACAGAATCGGAAATAAGGTGGAGAGAGAGAGAGTTGTGATATGCCGAACACTCGTGGGCCGCGAAACAGGTAACTTAAATTAGTTTCACTTGATGTTCAGTAACCGTGACACAGTAATAAATGTACAGGACGCTTCGATTGTACCTCACGGATTTACCAAAAACGGACATCTGTAGATGAACTACAGTAAAAAACAACTGTGAAAAACGACGACATTTCCTCTTATCGTATAGAATTGTTAATTCCAAGTTCCCCAAATGACGTGGAATAAAGGTTGAATTTCAAACGTTAAACAAAATGAGAGCAGACGGTCTTTTGTGTACGTATACACAGAGTCCACTCAAGTGGCAGTTTGAGTGTCGCTCGCTCTCCCAGAGAACATTTCACAGCGAGTTTCCTTTTTCCTCTGACAATTTTATACCGCGCCGTAAACGTATACCTTAGGGCAGAATTGGAAAATCAATCGCATAAAGGTTTCAATAGATAACATTTTAAAATAACATAAAATCAGAAGGCGAAATACTAAAATTGTTCACGTGGAACGTGTCAATGGAACATCTAGTATTGTGAAATTAAAATTTTAACAGTTCATTCGAGAATATTGACTATCATACGACAGAAAGAGTTTGATTGTGCCATCCAATAATGTATGGCGTTAAAATATGCATGTGTGTAATTTATTTTGCTCACTTCTCAACCTACATTTGAGATGATATTGTGTGCGACTTTTAGTCTTCTGGTACATTATTTTTGTTTTCTTTTGATGCGGAACCGCGAGCGACCGATGGTGAATCAAAATATATTTTGACAAAACATTTACCCGCATCTGTAATATCGAATATGATAAAATATATTGACCTCGAAAATATTTAACTGAATATTTAACTATCTGATAGCGGTGAAATGATCGCATTATATTTGATTGCGTTACTTCCATCAAGGGATTAATTTCAATAGGGCCATACGCTAGAGTCTGCTTCACTATCACAAACATTGTCAGTCACTGTTTGATTACACGATATGTGAGTACATACATTATCTATAACATTAGATCAAGTGGGTGCTGCGTTTAGAATTGCAATTGTAAATAATTCGAACACGCTAATAGCAAGTGAGAACCGAGAAGAGAGATTAAGGTCAGGACGGGACAAATGTTAAAGTGTCGGTTCAGGTGGTGCCAATTAAGAGTAGTTGGGGTACTAGAGATGAAAGTCTGCCGGCTCTAGACCAACTCGGTTCCAACTTGCCGTGATTGATGCCCGGGCCATCAACTAGAACTCATCCTTCTCAATAATTCTGCGACGCTCCGAAATTCTCGTAAAAACTGAAAAGCGATGTTTCAGGCCTTGAAACTCCGGGCCGAACTCAAAGTTGTATATCTAAAGGAAATATAAATCGCAGGGGAGATTTTTTATTTTACACAATTAGTTGTAGTTTCAAATTTCCCACTATTTATTTCCCCTTTCTCGTAGCACCAACATACTCTCGGCAAGATCTGAAACCCTCTCCTCTCGACCAAAAGGTCCGGGGAATGAACGCGGTTTTAAATAATACAATGGCTGGAAGCCGGGAAAGTGCTCGGGAGTTCGGGCGGAGAGGCTTCCAACATTCTATACATATTTCGATTCGGCGTTCTCCGCGCGGTTAGAACGGAAAACAACAACGCGGCAGAAACAACATCGGCAGAAATCTGGCGCGTCTCGGAAATTGGTTCGGGGCAGCGTAATAGCGTTCGACCTGGGTGGCTTCCCTCGGAAAGAAAGAAGAACACAAATACATTTTAAATGGAAACACTCTTTTCTTAACAGCCGTCATCTAAGGGGGCATAATCTCGCCGATTTATGCCCGGTCACGTCCCCTCGTATTAGGCGATACAGTATTTGATTAGCGGGCCCTCGGGTTTTTGTTTATTTTCCACCTCGCCGCCGCAGAAAAATTTCAGTTTTAATTCCACCAAACAACTGACACTCCATTCCCTCAGCCATTAGCATAATTTTTACCGCCGTCTTTTTTTCCGTTCGGGGTTTCCGATATTCTGAATTAATTTGAGGCGGCCATTGTTCAAGCATCTCCTTTTTTTCTTACACCTACACCGTTTTCCCAGGCTTAACAGTCAAATAAAATTTTATTTGGTTTTGAAATATAGCCATCTCGCATTTTTGAACACAATTCAGAAGGGTACATATTACGGTATTACATCGTAATCCCATTTTAAAGCATTAGTCGAAATTATTTACTGACAAATGGAAAATAGTAGCGTTAAATAAAATATGATGTGTACAAATTAATTTTAAAAGACTCATATTTTTAATGTACTATTTATACTTTGAAAAATTGAAGTAGCATTAATTTCCCAAGTATGAAATTCGATTTATTTATTTTTATGTTATGATAATTTGGAGTAATGAATAAGAGCTTTTAAGTCATTTTAGTTCGCCGTCACTGTTAGTCATCTACTCTTAAATTTAAATTTGATCGATATACTAGTACCAAAAGAAACGAATTTCATTCCTTCACACTGACCTGAGTTAATAATAATAATGGTTTCCGAAAACAGTAATTACAAACGGGACTAAATTATGAGTAATATCCTCAATTCTCTTTGACGCGGAGGAAATTAACTCAATAATTACCAGTTATAAATCAAAGTGTGCAATAACGGTTCACGCTTACTTCTTCTTTATTTTCATAAAGCATTAAAGCGGTGAAGACATTAGATTCTTTGAACTGATTTCTTTTAATTCTCTTTTAGGAAACCCTCGTTATTTCTTGTTTATTGGACCATTTTGTTAAATTCTTTATTGGCAAAGAAAATTATAAATTAAAGCCTGTGCACGAAATATCTGTTTTGAGTCGGCCGACGAAATTTCTAGATGCGTAATTCAAATGACTCTGTCTGATTCCATAATTTTTTCAGAGCATATTTTGAAATACTCCGATTCGTTAAAGATATTTCTGAAAATTGAGAGGAATTTATAGACAAGAATTTATTGACAAACATGTTCTGGCAATGAAAAATTATTATGGATATTATTGGGTGAATGGATTATATTTTTTCCTACGTAAATTGATTCTATTGAAATCATACGATATTGGAAACGAAATTGTCTAGATAGACAATGGGCAAAGTCTGAAAATGTTCTGGTCCGAATCTACAGGTGATTTGACTGGCTCCAGTCCATCCAAAGGGACCCCATCCAATGAATATTAAGCAATCGCTTCTCAAAAACCTTTATTTCAGCGCTTCAATTTACATCTTTTACAAACTCCAATACATTTAGCTGAACGGTCACCATTAGTAAGCCGAGATTAACAATGCAATAACTATACAAGCGGATCTCCTTTGTAGCATTTTTCATTACACCTTTTTCAACTTGTATACACCTTTCGTACGTTGGATCTGTATTCATTTTTAATGTATCCGGTACTGTTCTTATGTATTTATTTAGCAGGCAGCTTTAACGGGGAAGAAGAGTAATACAATAATACATATCATATTGTTTATGCATTTAGGATTCTAAAATAAGTAATACTATACCTCAAATAACCAATGGCCTAACCTGCCAATATAAATTAAACAATGTACAAAGAGATTGCACCTAGTCTTCCATATTATTTTAAATTATTTATACAGTTTTATTTTTAATAAAATTAATCTAAATATCTAAATAGGTAGAATATTGTTATGAAATAATAATAAACTCCAGAAATAAAACTGGATAGTAAGGATTTTAAGTCTTATAATGCATTCGCATAGTTTTTCAAAGCCGGCCTCTCGGTTGGGCTCCCATCTGCCCGCTGGTTTCCTCCATTATTAGGTTTTAGATGCCGTGCTCGGCGAGCGAATTTGCGGGCCTAAAACACCGTAGCCGGTAGGATCGAGCCCTCTTTCGGTTCATGTAAATAATACCTCTATTAACAACCGGTTATTAGGTTTCGTTCAATTAGCCGCTCCTTCTTCGGCCGGAGCCGGGCAGATCTGGCCCACTTGAACCCGCACCGCTTCCAATCGAACTGCTAATTACCCCGGGGTTAATTAAATTTTAGTAATCAAATACTGGACTCGAGTTAAAATTACAGCGGTCGGCAGCGCCGCCGGGCGGGCGCATCGCCGAGCTCAGGTTATTGGGTGGGCCTCCGTTAATTGTCTGCCGGTGACAGTGTTTATGCCAGCCCCACCGATATAACTGATAATCCCGCCCGGTCCAGCCGCCAAACAGGCGCACGACTGCGGCCCTATTTCGCCCCAAGATGAAGCTTTCATCGAATTATTATAAAATCATTTACCCGTAATAACTCGATACACGGAAGCTACATTTTATCATCGAATTTCCATTAAAACCCTTCATTACAGCCACTGTGAAATTATCGTCACTGTCGATGGGGTAACCGGCGATGAAAAGCCGGTCACACCCAACAAATATCGTTACATTATTGTGTATTAAATTTCCTGAATTTTGCTAGTGGAAGATTCATTTATAGCCTGTTATTTATAAACCGATTGAAGTTAAATTATAAAGGACCACCGAAATAATCGACAATAAAAAAGAAGTAATCATTAGATATTAATCTATTCATAATGTCCTGAAGTTCTTTAATGTTTACTTTCATTGATTTTATTGCTGGTCCGTCAATATATCCTGGTCGTTGAATTATTGACGAGTCATTGAAGTCGACTGACTTCCCGATTATCATTGAGGTCAAGCGAAATGTCGAAACTGTGAAATATTCTATTTTACCATAGAATATGTATCAATTAACCAATAACGTGGATACCAATAAAATAAATAATAAAATATATATATTTGACTATGTATGAGCTGTTTGTATCGAATCAGATACATATTGTATAAAATATCGCGCGGTGCTGAGTCAACTAAAAAAGGGAAACGAGTTCTCTTCATATAAAACGAACTGGCGCGTTCCATTCAGCGAGAAAACATGGGAAGAAGTTGTTGGGGCCCTGAATTCTGAGGATCTTCCAGCGCCAATATCCCCCCGCCCCCGACCGATACAGGAGGAGTCTGTGAACGCTGGTGCTTGCACTACTCACATATAAACTGTCTTGCTCGCGGATTGAGCAATGTTCAAAGGGCGAAGAAGGCGAAATGCAGCGCGACTTTATCCTGAATTCGATAGCAATTTTAGAAAGATTTTACACAGTCAACGTTATTATTGCAAAATAGAAGCGGTGGCTTGTCCTTCCGCTAACGTATCTTACTTTGCATCCCACAAAAATTATATTATTGATTACCCTAAATAATAATATCGGCATCTATGTCGCTGCTTATTTTCCATTAAAGTTTTCCGCGGACATTCCTTCTGTTCCTGCACGACATTCGTGTATTGCGGGATAGTATCTAGGGCACAAAAATGTGGGCTTTAGTTTTTAGTGTGCACTATTAGCACTTTCTATCAGTGAAAACACTAAGGGTTATTTATAAAAATAAAACGAATGAAAATCAAAAATATTAATCTACTTCATAATCATGTCGGGTATAAGGTACTGTTGAAGTTCCGAATTTAATGTTTACTTTCATTGATTTTATTGCAGAGAAAACTGGTCCGTCAATATTTCCGCGGAAAATAGTATATTTTTGCCTGGTCGTTGAATTATTGACGAGTATTTTAATTATTAAAGACTGAACTTAATACGTGCAGTATCAGTGAGAATGGCTGGAGGGACGGAAGGAAGAAAGAAGCGGGCAATGGTGCCGAGGGTATTACGCAAGTGAGCTAAGAGCCAGGCGGGTAAAGACTTTTAACTCGGTAATGGGGCCCGTTAAGTGACAATGGGAAAACTTTGTGGTTGGGGCGGCGGGGGCGGCATGGGAGGTGGTGGCGCGCTCCCTTTTGAAAAACACCTCCACCTCTATCTTACGCCTCCCTTTTTCCTTGCCTTCCCATTCTTATTCTCCCACTGTATTTCTCCACTACTGGCTTCATGCTATAACTCATTTCTTCCCCCTTCCCCCCTTCCCCCCTTTTCCCTCGATCCTCCCACCCCGACTCCTTCAGTGTTCGCGGATTTAGATTGACGATTTCCCCTTTGACTCGTTTTATTTCGTGTTAGTTACGAAGAGAAGATTTTGTCTTTTGAAATTCCAGACGAAAACATGCTGGCCTATCCAAAAATATTACAGATTATAATTTCATTGCTTTAGCTTATCAAACAAAAAGTGAATATTTGTTCACTAACTCCAGAACCAATAATGCAAGGAAAAAGGTAGCAACTAACTCTATTAGGCACGGAATATTTTATTTCCTGAGCACGTAAATACCGTATAACTACTGAACAACTTTAAGAATTCATATCATCCAAGGATGATTCAAGAATACATTAGTTATAAATTTATATTTTGGCAGGACAGTGGTTGTGTTTAATGTCGAATTAGTTTTACCGCTTTTTTTTTTTATTAAAGCGGTGTATATCGAAATAATTCGGGAAGGAAATCGGCGAGCGAGATTAGAGCTCGTTAAGAACACTGAAAGGAGGCTCAGGAATACGGGCTCAAAGTTCAGACATTCCACCCGGGGTACAAATCGGACAATCCCCAGACCGAATTGAAAACTGCCGCTCTCTTCGCATTACTGTAAGAGGGAAGCGAAATCGGGATCTAAAATGTAATCGTTAAAAGCGATTAACGCTAGAGAGGAGGATCCGAGGGGCGAACCGGCGGTGCAAGGAAAAGGTGCCGGAGTGTTCGGAGAGGGCGATGACAAAAACGGGGCCAGGCGGTATGATAGGCGGTGACCGGGTAAATGATCGCTTATTAATACGGCAATTAAAACAGGATTAGCGGGCGTTTCCTTGGGTGCGTCACGTCACGAGCACCGCCAACCAGTTAAACCTTCGATAATTGCCATAAGCCCTTCAAAGGGGGGCATAGGGGGAGCGGGAGGAGACGGGGCTGAGCGAGGGAGGGGAAGCGAGCGGTGGGAGGAGGGAAGGAAGAGAAAGAGGTCGAGAGCGGGAATGAGTGAGAGAGCGCACACTCAGAGAGAGAACCTACCTAAACGAACCTTTTTGCGATAAGTACCCCCTTCGGCGGAGTGAACACAAAGTGAATGCCGTCTGCTCCACACGCTCCTTTGTGCCATTCCTTTACCTTCCTCCATTCATCCCCCATCTCCCCATTTGTCTCTTTCTTTCTCGCTCTCTCTGTTCCGGGCTCTCCCTTTTTCGTTCCTCTCTCTTTCTCTCAACTTCACCTCTTTCATTCTTCAGTTAACTCCGACAGTTACACTCGGGTATCTTTCGTACTGTCCCCGCTGTCCCTCTCCCAATAGTCGTGCTTTCACTTTCTTTCCCAGCATGTTTTGATACCGTTCCCTGTCATTGTCTCTTTACACTTCCAGTCTTGTTTATCCCACTCGCTTTTTTCTGTGTATTCGTTACTCTTCCCGATCGAAACCTACCTGTCACTCAATAGTAATTGGCCTGACGACATGTTAATTATTGTAGAATCACCCCAAATTTGGTCATCAATTCGAAGGGGACAAAAAATGTTAGTGTACATGTATTCTTAATCTTCTTCTTGTATTTTAAAAGAAACACTACCCCAGACGATGAATATTTTCTATACTGATAAAGTGTTCATGAATAAGCGTTTATGAGTAAAACAAAGAAAATAAAAATATAAATTTTAACTATACAAATTTACCCAATAACTTCTGAAATGCGTCATATTAATTTCTTAATGACTTTCTTTTGCATATAATAATTGGTTTTATAAAAGATTTTTATTTAATCAAACTCAAGGAGGAGCTCCGTAATTTCATTATGACTTCATTAATTAATGCTAATTAATTAAAGCGTAAACCCCTCTGTACTGATCAAATATTTGCTCTCCTTATTTGGATAACTTTCTATTCCATTGCATATATTGGGAAATATTCGAGTTCCAGGATCTTTCATATATGTACTATTACACAAACAGATATAATGTCTTAAAAGGTCAATTAAGGAAGTGCAGATTACTGAAAGGTCATTTGTAGCTATGTGTAAAAGATGATAATGAAAGTATAAATTTTAATTTATAATATCCATATTCAGACATTGGGTAAAAACGACGATAGGAGATGTTAATCGTACTTGAATTGAGAATACAATTTAGGTGGACCTTTTTATGTAAATATGAATTTTCTCCAAACACATATATGTTATAAATTGCTTAATTTTCCTCATATATCCTCTTATCTACAAACTCATTTTTTAAATTTAACTCCCTAATTGCACCATCAACAATCTAATGTGTTATACGTGCAATTGATTACAAACACGTTTAGAAAAATATATTGATTTAAGAAACAGTGGTATAAAAATGATAATATAGAATACGAGTCAGGTAAGGTAATAATTTCTCTAAATGATCACATATAATTTAAATTTGAAACTGTACTGTGCGTACGTTCCAATGCGGATATTCAAATTTTCTTTCAAATTCAGAATATGTACCAGTTCTACGTTTACTCTTATAAGTTTTTAGATGTTTAAATTTAGTCGGTAAGCCCAACCGCCTTGATTAACATAAATATTAAAAGATCACTTCTTCAAAAGGCAGGGTTGAACATTTCGGATTCGCATGTTGCAAAATGGAGGATCATCGCTCTCAGGTAATGGCGTTATTAACAACCTGCAAATGGATAAGACCAGAAGGAAACTTTTATTAAAGAGGCGACTTCAAGAACAGGCCTGCCTCGGAGCGCTCGGTTTTCGTAAAAGCGAAATAAATTTCTTCGATCTATTTTCTCCTCTGATTGTAACTGGGAGTTGATCTACAAAAGAGCCGCGGCAACTTCATTAAGGGGTGGCCCCCTGCTCCCCCGTCCCCTATAAACTCCCTATGTTTTCCAATAAACTCGGCGGTGGGGGCCGAAGCGAGTGGTGGTACCATGTTTTAGAGGATAATTAATATTGAACATTTACAGGACGGTAAATGCCCCCCCCTCTCTCTACCTGGGTCCAGAATATTTCTTCGCCCCTGTTACAACGGCTACCCCTTCATCGTTTCTCTTTCCCCTCCGACGTCGCTAACAAGCCAATATTCTTGTCCTCTCTTTTTTTGTTACGGTCATCAACTTTTCCTGAGCTCATAAAGTTCGATAACACTCGTCCAATTATAACGGCGATGCTCGGGGGCTGCGTTTACTGCCTCCCACCTCTGATACCGCCTCGTTTGTAGTCCCTGCCCCTCGGCCCTCACAACAACTTCACATCTTAACCTTTCTTCGTTGGCTATATTACACCCTCTCTGGGAATTAATGAACTAACTAACTAATTGAGGACTAGTCATCTCGTTTACAGATCGAGATATGCAAGTCTCATATTCGTGTTTAAATTATATTAAAACTATTATGTTTTTCACAATGTAATTGCCTGAATAGTATAATTTCAAATTGAGATAATTAAGTTTTTGTTTCACTGTTTTATTTCCACAACTGTAAAATACATTAAGCGACATTGACATTCGAGTAGCACTAATAACGAGTAGAATATAATTGAGGAGAAATTTTATGTATATATAAATTTTATTTATTCTTTTTTCTATTTTTCATACCCCTTTAGTCACATGGCCACTTCCGTTTTAGGCGTCTTTAATGAATGTTTGGGATGTTGAAAAATAGTAGGGTTTGGACCATTGGATTAGGATGGTGGGTGATTATGATTTAAAATAAATAACTAATTAAATTTCGCTTTAAATTTTATAATAATATATTTTTAATGTAAAATAAATAACTAGAAATAACTATTTAGGTTTTCTTGTTTTAATTGTAATATAATCATAAGGAGTATCAAGTATGAAATTTACTTCAACAGAAACCCTCTTAAATTAAATAATCCCCCCACTACATTTGTAGGGTGGCAGAAGATCACGATATAACAAATAAATATTGTTTTCCTGTACTTTCTAGATATTTGTGATATATTTTTGCGTATTCACGAAAAAGTTCTTAATATAATATTGTATTTCCTTAAAAGGTAATTCATGTTAATTGATGTAGTGGAAAATATATGCTCTGTTTGGCTTATTTGGATAAGTATAAAGTTATTAAAAATATTTAAGCCGGAGTAATATATATATATATATATATTTATTTATATATATATATATATATATATATATATATATATATATATATATATATGAGTAATATGAAATATGTATTTAAAAATCATAGAATATATATTTTCCTTATAACATTTTTTTCATCGATTAATATGTTAGGGTTAAAAGGATTGGAGCTCTAATGTAGTTCCCCCTTTCGATCTCTGGCAACAGAAATGGGTCACAAACAAGCCATGCGTTACCCCCTTATAATTATGAAGTGCCTAATCCCATCTATGTGGAGGAGGAAGGGAGAGTAAAGGGTGGCAGAGAAAGGGGGAAAGGGAGCGTGCAAAGGAAACCAACTTGTAGAGGAGGGCGGAAACAAAAACTAAGAGAACGGAGGAAGAAGTTGGGAGAGCTAGTCTCAACCATGTGAACAACAACCCTCCTAAGAAACTTTAGAGTTATGAGTCTTATACAAGGGGACGTCGTCGTATCCTCAAAAAGAGGCGGCCCGCCTCCTTCTGGAAACTCGCCCGAGGTGCTGCTCGTATTAATCTATTTCAAAGGGTTCCGCCAGTCGAGAAACAGGGAGACAGAAACAGAGAGAGAGAGAAAGGAGGAGAGAGGGAGAGAGAGAAGGAGAGAGAGAGAGAGAGAGAGAGAGAGAGAGAGAGAGAGAGAGAGAGAGAGAGAGAGAGAGAGAGAGAGAGAGAGAGAGAGAGAGAGACAGATAGACAGATAGACAGATAGACAGACAGACAGAGAGGGAGACGGAGTGCCACCCGTTTAGATCTGGGAAATTACAAAGATAAGTAGTTCATTGTTTCATATAATATTGTATTTCTTAAGTACCACTAGGATAAGTAGCTGGTAAACACAAAGAAAATACAAGGAAAGACTAGTAGGAGTTAATAGACTATTAATACAATTCCTAGCATCACAACAAATTCAAGAATCACAATATATGAAATCTGTAAAGGCAGATCGATGGAAATATATTAGAACCACTTACTACCTGTTTATAATTCAGAAATAGAAAGGATGCTGAAATTCAGGAAGCGTACAACGATAATTTGGAAAATCAATTGGGTAATCCGCGACGGTTCCGAATTCCGTGGTTCGTCTGATCTTCTGCTCCTGTTGCTGGTAAAAGAACAAACGCCAGTGGGCAACAGAGAGAAAACATTACAAGAACTGTAATAAAATGGTACATGTACTTTATTACAAGGGTGATGTAACACACCAAATTAAAAAGACGTGAACATGAATGCCATATCTTTTTCTACATTACAGACATTGGATCTAGGCAGAAAACCGTAATACCTTAATTGGATTGCAAGGAATTTCACGCGTATATTATTAATTGAATTATTATCACCTACTATAGTTTAGTGTATTCACTACAAATAATTTTTTAACAAATACTGTATGGATGGCAAGGAATTGTAATGTCTAAAATAAAATTATCACCGCGTTATTCTATTTTCCCCTCTCGTTTAGTCATGATAACAAATGGCATAAATCGATAAAAATGGAAAATGCGAAAAGTATATATGACTTGTAGTATTAACTGAATCCTAAATACCTTGTTGGTTGAAGGAAATCTGACAAACACTAAGCTAAACAAATGAGCGCAAAAAGAAAGCGTACATTAAATGTATTTCATTCGTTGACATTAATTTTTTTATAACTGCATTTATTATGCGAAAAAATGCCTTTGTAGCAGTTAACTGCACTCGTTTTAAAGTTAATTAATTAATTCGAGTTAATACATATTTTGAATAAAGCAAGTCTTGAAAAAATTGTTTAAAGAAGGTACACACCGCCAAAAGAAGTGCATTATTCTGTTTTATTTCTCGCTCTCTCTCTCTCACCGGTTCCATTACGGAGGAAGGATACCTGCTCCCTGTAACGGGTCATCCGAGACCAGGATTGAACCGGGGGGACGGGATTGTTTATACGCTGGAGTGTCGCGGTCAAACTGCGCCAGGAACCGAACGCGAATGCTCCTAGGCTAAAGGGAGTGGAAGAGAAGCTGGAAAGGATAAAGGGCTGGGGGTAGAGGGAGGAGCACTCCTGTTAACAGGCGTTGAGCTTTAAGGACCCCCCGAGTCCACGTCCGCCTCTTCTCCACCACAGGATTTCAACGCATCTCCCTCTCACCCTGCCTCCCTCCCTCCCTCCATCACTTCCTACCTCACTCTCTCTCCTTCCATCTCTCTCCCTCTCTGTGCCTCTCTCCGTCTCTCTTTCTCTTCTTCGATCTATTCCTCTCCCTTTGGTGGTACAAGAAAGGCGTCCCGGGTCCAATCCCGGCTAACCACATTTAATCTGAGTAATTAGCTTCTATTGATCTACGGCCTCTGGCCTCTCTGGGGGCTCCGACCGCCGCTCTGCCCGGCTAGAGCAAAGGGCCCGCCACTGCAGCGCCCTCCGCCTCCATCCTCTAGAGCCAATTCCCTCTCCACAGCTTCTCCTCTTCCCTTCTTCTCCCTACCGAAAGTCAAGCCCATTACACCTAAACCTTGATTCGAAAACGGAAACCATTCCTACCGGATGTTCCCTTCCGGACTGAAAAATATACTTCCCTATTTACCTCCACATGTAAATGTGTTATTCCGATCGCAACAATTTATAGTGTATTAAGGGTCCTTTTTCCCCTACTTTAAGTTTAATATTAATTGAAATACCGCCCGATAATACGTATTAAGTAACTTGGCTTATGATTCATAAATATTCATCTCATTCATATATCAGAGGTATATAAATAAGGACAAAGAAGATTGAGCTACAAATGTTTCACAAAACGTATAACTATATTTGAAATACATTTATTTCAAATTATTACAATTATAAATTAAATTTCGCCTTTATTGGTATTAAAACCACGCTGCCTCACAGCCATATTATTGAAAAACTGAATACCATATCAAATCAATGAGGTTAAGAGAAAGATGAAAGTTTTCGTTTGTTCTTCTAATTAAAAAGTACGCAATTTAGGATAGGGAGTTTTAAGTGCAGCGCCCCAACTCGAGCGTATTCTGCAAAATAGGCTCGGTTTATTTTCGGTCCGTCGGACGATCCCAATTAATAAGTGTTTGGGGCGGTGCGTTGAGGGGCAGGAAAAAATTGTCAGCCGGGTGAAGAATAGTGGGGTTGGAGGCTCTCGGGCTCGGGTCAGTTGACTGATATATGGAGTTTGCGGGGGGCTCCCCTAACAGGGGACACGCGCGCACCCGCGAATTATTTATCGTGTCTAACCCCTCCGGGCACACTTAGAGCCCGCCCCGGGTTAAAATATTTCCCGCCCGAATCGGCCGGCCTCCGGCAGCCTTTCACCTACCGCCGCCACGCCACTCTCATCCTATTGGAACAACGCCGGGCCGAGGGGAAAAGCTCAATTTTAAACGGAAACCTCCCTCTTTTTTTTCCGTCGACAAGTTTTATTACGACGACACCATTAAGCGGACAAGGGATGTTCGTATAAAAGCGTTCCAAAAAGGAAAAATACGTTTTCGACGCGGTTTACGACTTTCGTTACAGTTATTATTCATTTGGGCTGGGTTCATATTCCGGCTCGCCATATAACCGTATTAAAAATCGTGGCCAGTAATGTTGAGGCACTAAAGATAATTCATATTGTAAACATGACCCTTTATGAATAGTGTTTAGTCATTTCTGCCGGGTCGGTACAGTCGAATTCGCACTGAGATTAATCGCAGCTCTCGACAACAGTGGGACACTCCTTCCGGGAATCGACTTGCGAAACGGTCGGGGAGGTTGGGCGCTCGCAATTTTATTTAAATTAGCCACTAAACGCGAACATGATTGTCAACGGTGAATAAATCTGTCTGGACAAAGCGCGTAACGGACGGAGGTGGCATTTAGTGGTATGCCCCCACTTGAGCCTCATTCAGCCGGTTGCTATGCCGCCGACCGATGTCAAGACCTACTGTTTGCCTCTTTTCTTATCGTACCGCCGGTGGGGCCCGCGAAGGTCGAAACGGCACTAAACGATTACCCTGAACGGCCGGCTCGACCTCTCGTGTGTCCCTCTCGGAGTGTGAGCGTCTCGCTGCACGCGTTGACCCCTCGTCGGCGGCGGTTCTATTCGCGTCTCCCGCGTTCACGCCACCCAGTCAGTAGTTCCGAAAAGACAGTTGAATCCCGGTACGGCCCACCTGTATCAATCGAATTCAATTCGGCGGTAAGAATAGTGTTTGTGTGTGTAGGGAGTAGTAAGGTATACGCGCTGTGTGGGACCGCGTCCGAAAAGGCAGATGACTCCAGGTACGACCTACCTCTATCAATCGAATTCCATTGGAGGGTAAGGATAGTGTATATGTATATGTAATATTCTATATATAACGCTCTTTTACCAGTCTACATTTGGTACGTATCAAAACGGACTGGTGTGTGGATGGCCCGCGGGCCGTTATTGCAACAGGTGTTATCGGTGAGGTTTATCTCCAGCGATGGCCCAGCGCAGGTACACACCCCCGAGTTGCCAGTGAGTTTGATAAGCTTTATCTTCCGAGTTTGATAAGCTCGCCCGATCCTACCTTTTTATTTCTCATTCTTCGAGGCCAAGCCCCGGGCCCCGGTTTGTTCTCTTCCCCATTGTGCCTATCTTTACGACAGAAGGTAATTTTTCGTACGAGGGAGTTTATCCGTCGGCGGACTTCCAGAGCGGATAAGGCCCGCCCCGGGCCGAGGGACCGTTACCCGACACTCCGGTATAATAATACCCCCTTTGATGAATACAATGAACCGAGCACAGTAGAGGAGAAGCACTCAAGGCGAATTAAGTTCAAGTACGAATAACTTGTTATTATAATTGCCACTCGTCTGTCTCTCTCTCTCTCTCTCTCTCTCTCTCTCTCTCTCTCTCTCTCTCTCTCTCTCTCTCTCTCTCTCTCTCTCTCTCTCTCTCTCTCTCTCTCTCTCTCTCTCTCTCTCTAGTTGTAATTCCGGAGTCGGACAATTAGAAAATGTTCAATACCCGAACAGAAAATCCCCACTTAATTAAATGAAAATATGGATGAGAGTTGTGGGCGGGCGGTGGAGGAGTCGAGGCTCTGTTTATGTTAATTATCCCGGATTATGTTCGGGCATTAACTTGCACTCGACAAGAGAGGATCGGGCCCGAAACCTCTCGATACTGACGGCTTTGGCAACGTCATTAAACTAATTGATTGTAATGTTTATACAACGACCGCTATAAAATTCTTGAGTGCTCCCTCCCGGTCTCGGGGGGTCGGGTCTCTCGGGGTTTCCCGGAACGGGCAATCTTAACAGGGAGAGAAAAGAGACCTATTTCTTCGAATTTCCCGGATAATTAAATCGGTTACTTCATTCATTTGCAGATTGGGCTGTCAAGCAGACGTAGACACTAAGCCCCCCACCACCCCCAGGGGCCCAAGGTAAAGTCGATTAAATAAAGATTGAAACTTTATTTCGGCCTTTTCCAGATTTAGTTATCATTTGGATTTCTCATTATAGTTAATTCCTTGAGTATTATCGATGACGAGTTTCGATGTAGATTATAAGGAGGGGTTATATTACTCAATTTACTAACACACGTTTGGAATTTAGCTTCTGGCTACCTAAAATTTGTGATTTGTTTGATAAACAAGTGATTGATTTGATAATATGTAGTCATTTTCCTTATTTTAAAAAAGTTATTGAATAGAAGTATACTCTCATGTGTATTTAAAGACGTTAGGTTTATGATTCTAATTCATATGACCTTATAAAAAGATCGCGCGCCATAGTCTAGTTAATCAATAATAATTTCTACAGCAGAACACTCTCTACCCTTCAGAATTTGATGTCACCTCGAGTCTTTCCTTTAGTCGAGAGCGCATAGTTGCTGGAGAAGGGAAATTCAATAATAACTCAGGAAACAAGTTGTGAAGTTTGGGCTTGAATTACTAAATGGAGGAGTATTCTTACCCCCTCTCCTCCTCCCATCCATCCTGGAGAAACTTCCTCTCTTTTCCACAACACTTTGTTAGTTTCACTTTGATTTGAATAAATTTCAAAAATACAGAAAAAAGAATTTGTTTCCGAAATTGCTCAAATAAATTTACGGCCGCTTTTATAAATGCCTCCGAATATTTATCTTTTTGCATGCTAGATTCATTTTCTTGGTTCTGTTACATATAACATATAAGTTAGTTGAAATATTTATTAAATACGTATTACGTATATAGTACGAATTTATATTTAATATTGATTAACAGTGTTACAAGAAAATTAAACAAAAATAAATTATTATTTTATTTTCTTAACCACTAACCTAGAGCACATAATAAATGCAATCTTCAGTCAATAAAATTTTCTAAGAATAAAAACTGTGTACTAAGTAATCTACATACAAGCCTAATTAACGAATTTCGAATTTATCATTTTTCCAGAAGTTAGTCCGGACGGACAAATAACATTTTTCGAACCAGTTTCCCCACACCGAAACATCCGGAGAAATTTATATTGCGGAAAGTAGTCAAGAAATATTATTTGTAGTCGGCGGTTTTTGTATTCCGGTCTGAGAACAAAGAGCAGCTCCTGAGAGCGGGAGGAAATAAACGCTTGATCGAAAATGGAAAGGAGGTAAAATAAAACGCGGACAAAGAATACGATTTAATGGGCCCAGGACGAGTTCTGGGAGCGACTTGATTTCCGTTGCATTATTTCCTGAGCGCTCGGCTCCCCGCATCAATAATGCCAGCCCCCCCAAGCCCCCAAGCCCCCGCCAAGCCCCATCAATTTCCTCCAGCACAATGCACCCGACAGTGACACACAACTCTCCTGTTCCTACATACGTTATCTCTGTGATACTTAACACTTACTCACAATGATTGTAGGCTGTCGTTTACCTACACGTTATTTTAATTTAGCCTTAAAACAAACAATCGACAGTGCTAAAAGAAACAAACAACGTATATTCTCACGTGACCCGTTAATTATCCTACTGCTATTTTTATTGAGTCATTATTATTGCATTATTTTATCGTTTAAACATGTTGTGGGTGTGATAAATTATTACACAGTGACTAATAATGTTTATTAGAAAATAAGTATTAAAACTTTATCGGAGGTAAATAAAATCTGAGTGAAAATTTTGTGGTATTCATAATAAACATATATTGTAAGATTGGCCCGAGAGAATTACCGCAATAACTTAGAAATAATATATCTATAATGTAGTAGTATGTTATATAAACCGCCGCGTTTTATGAACGACAGTTTCCTCTCCTATCACATCCCGTGTGCCATACCGCGTATAATAAATACAGAGTATGTGGGTGCGGGGGGGTGGGGGTTTATATTTGATTAATGAGGACAGAAAGGGGGAGGAGGTTGAATGGCGATCAACAGTGTAGCCGGCCAGTTTGAAATATGCCGGTCATTTGTCCAGGTTTCTTCCTATGGGGGCGCGGCCACCACTCGTTTAAATCGGACGGCTCTGCTCGGTTTACACCGGCAGGAAGAAGAAAAACAAGTCCAGTAGGGTAGCAAAAAATTAAACAATCAAATGTGCCGATATCATTTTTTCGTTACAATTCAACTAGATAGTTGAATCTCCTCCCTGTGCAAGGGGGTTGATCGAGTTTCCTTTAATAGATAAATGTATTAGTATTAATCCTTTAACACGGAAAAATAACGTGAAGAAAAGATAAGGCAAATAAATATATTAACTTACTATTAATATTTGACTTTTCTGGCTTAATTTATTTTATAAAATATTATATTTGTTTGGAGTGCATTCCAAATATACTAAATATAAGCGTTCATTGTTTGTTTTTCAAACAGAGAGACGGCACCTAAAACTAACAGAAATTAGGTTAATCAACGTTTAAATCTAATACGTCAAATCTAGATTGACAAACTAATTCTCGTAGTACATATTTGTTCGTGGAAATTGAAGGGAAGGATTCGTAAATTACATGGGCCGCCGTGAATCAACCGTACGGAAAGTAGGATGACAGCGGGCTGCGGAAACACGGACGGACGGCACCGCGAATATGGGAGCCGAGTAAACAGGGGAGTCCGATAGTATTTGAAGCTATCAAACACTAATGATCATGTTTGACAATATCGATAAGCCAGTTGGGAGGGTGGAAGGAGGGGGGGAGGTTCAAAAGTTTTCGGGCGGATAGGGGACAGGACAAATATACATAACCCCTCCGCCTCGCCATCCCTTAGCCGCCCGCCGAAAGCAAACGAGTGAAGGAACGCTTTAATAAGCAAAGTTTCGGTTCGCATCCAGCGGCGGGCCCTCAATCCGCGCCCGCAGAGGAAATAATTGGTGGAACACCGGTTGACAAACTGAGCCTTCGGGCAATGGAATTCCCCGCCGGTAGACGCTCTTAAATAATAAAGGACCCGCTCAACCGCAATTTTAGATCTGATATCCGATATGAACCCCCGGCCGAACCCACCGTCCGTCAGATTGTGAGAGCACGATAACTCGATAAATGCGGCAAACGATAAATAAATTAATATTTTCTACAAATTCGAAATAATACATTGCTTCTCTTATGGTTATAATTAAATAATAATAGTTTAAATTTCAGTCTAATCTGACGAGGTTATAAAATACCATTTCCATAGCGAGGATTGCGAGGCCAGATCCAGGTTTTTTTGCCACCTGGTTCCATGTAATGCTTTAACAACTAGGCAGGTTTTTACTGCCCTTATATACCCGCAGTAAGGTCCGTCGACGTCATGAAACGCGTGACCGTCTCTACGGAACATTGTTACATTGTACGGCGTGATATAATTATTGCTAGTAGGAGAAAATGCGAAATGAAAGACAATTTTAGACTGTTTTCTGTTGTTTACGAACTACCCGTTTTCATCTACTCGTCAAACGAGCTTTAATTGATCAAAGAAAAAGCCCCACCATCGGTGCAGGCCGGCCTGGGGGTAAGGGTGCGTTACACTCCGTTATTAATTTTCAGGAAGAGCTAATAAAACCGTTTCGTACGAAAAATTAAGCGATAACGAAAATTAATTACTAAATAAAGCTGGGAGAATTTTTCAAAGGCTTCGTAGCGGTTGAGGAGCTCATACGCGCGGCGCTCTCATTATTTGTTCCGCCCGTCTGGAGAGTTTTTTTCCTCCGGCGTTCTTCGATTCCCGGCCGCCTGCACCTTTCAGAGTCGAGTGCTCGACGGGCGAGAGCTAGCACCGGATATTAATTACAACTTTGGAATTCCGTGTGGTAATTAAATTTACATGGGCTGGCGAGGAGGGCCCGGTTAATATAGTGGAGCGGGCGCGGTCACTTTGAGCGCCACCGCTCCAAATATTTGTGCGGCATCTGCCCCCGAGCGGCGGCGGCGGCGGCGGCGGTGGAGGGGGCGGGGCCCCTGCCCCCCGCATATTGCCCCGGCCCAACGCTAATTGCTACTTACTAATTACCTCGCGCTATTTACCGCGGAGGCGACTACCTGCTCCTGTCCGACAAAGTGCTCCCCCTGCCACCGCTACCTGTTTGTCCACTACTCGCACCTCCAAAGCACAACAAGAGCGATCGTCGTCTGCTCCGCCTGAACCCATATTTCAAACTGGATAGCCAATTCAACGTTATACCACTACTTGAATTCAACCTCCGACCGCGCTATTAGGCATTACTCAACAAAATTTGCAAGCCATTTTTAGTTAATCATTACAACGTACAACTTAATTAAATACAATCCTTGAATATTCTATCCAAATGAGAGATACATGGTCCGTGGCATATCAATGATATCTTAAAAGTTTTATTCTATAATATTTCCGTAAGAACTCCGCTGAGTCCGCAAAAATATTGCTACCTGCGTCTCGCGATTTAAAGTCTTCTAGTAAGGAACGGAATTATATGACCGGGAATATATTTTCTAATTTATTGATTGTCTATGTCCTAGACGCCTAATTACTTTCTGATAAACGATTAACACGCAAGGAGACCCATCCGTGTGAGAAATGGTCTTCACTACTACGGATGATTCAGACCGAAGCACATGTTTATTAAAATCAACTGAACATTTGATTAGCACATGGGGGGACGGCATATTGGTGCGGTCTGAAATCTAACAGCGTATAACTGCCGTGGCGGCAACATGCACATGTGTATATGATTTGGTATTGGTAGGGGGGATAGTGGAACTGACAGGGTGTTCCTTTGATTCCTCCACACGGCTTGTTTGTCCAGGGCAGCTACCCTCTCTCACTTCACCTGAACCACTACGCTCCAGTAGTGCTCCATTGCATAAAATCACAAGTCCAACAAGAACAATAAGAAGATAAATTCTCGTCAATATATTTTGTAATATATACAAAATATCGTGTACACGATATTCTTTTAAAAATAAATAATTCTTCCTAATTAATGTCTTAATGTCCTAATATTCTAGTTTGTTTATAGATCAGGCGCATTAATAAAATCGGATGTAATATATTTAAACGGATCGATGTTTATAGATGGGACTGAGACCACCTAATATTTAAATATGCTAATGGGCAGAAGGGTTAGACTAACATGAATATATTATCTGTTAAAACCGAGAAGGGTGTCCTCGGGGCCCACCTCCTCGTCAATAATGGACCCAAGTAAAAACACAACGATCACGAAAGGCTCCCCCAACTCCCTCTAATGTTCGACTAGTTTCGTTTAATTATTAAAACAAAAAGGGAATTCGGAATGGCGCTCGGAGCGTTTCGGTTTAGCTTTTTTCTTTTGTTTTCCTTTTTTTGTTTATTTATTTTAGAGACCGGTGTTGACCGGCGGAACAAAACAAAATCCAAGGGGATGTTCCCAATTCGCCAGTCCGCATTTTAATGAGTCGGTGTCATGTCGCCGCATAAAAAAACCCGCCAACAACAGGACAAGGCTTCGAGGCTCAATTAAAAAAGTGTCGCCAAATTAACCGGTATATTTGACCGTGACGGAAAATACTGATGGAGCATTAGAAGGAAAAACGGCCCGCCGCCCGAGGGGAGTAACCGTACTTTTCAAGTAAGACTTTAATCTAACTGTTAGCAAGGAGTAGCCAGTTACTTAATAACAATAGTACAGGCATATTTCGAGAAGAGCGTATTCGGCTAATGCGTGAATTAGATTTATTATTTATGTTTTCACCTGTAGCTTGGCATATGTAAAACGAATCGCCACAGTACTACCTACCTTGAATGCACTTATGCAACTGAATGCAACTTGAATACAATCCTCAACGTGCCTTAATCAATTTGTGCACTGTAAACCGTCTGAATTGATCGATTGTGAAAAATCGAGTGTGAAAAATTATTACACCGCTATGAATAATTCCTGGGCGAGATAGAGTTGAACAGTTTTGGGCTTCTGTCCTAGCACAGTCGAAAAAATACCTTAAGTAGCTATGATCTTGTTACAGACATCCGGTTTTTATAGGCACTTGAATATTTCTCACTAAAGTGTCATACACAATACTGTTGCTGTGCATCCAAGCAATAAGCGGGTGGGGTTTATTTTTTCCACCCGGCCCTAAACAAATGGATAGGCCCAAGAAGGGGAGAGAAACAGAGAGGTGTCTTCTTCTGGCTTTAAAAGGAGTGGGTTATTTAAAAAGGTGGGGGGACACCCCCCGGGGTTAGTGGTAAAACACGTGGCTCCCCCTGGGACTCACACACTACCTGACTTCCCTTACCCTTACATCCTTACACAACCGCCCTACGGCTTCATGAAATAAAACGCCTGTTACTTAAGAGGAGGAAGCCCAAGAAAAAACCCACCCGCCGCTCGTTTCCTCTCCCGTGACCGGATAAATTACAGTTTTTCCGGACGAAACGTCGGTCGAGTATTTATGAGAAAAATAATATGATTCGTTTCTATATGTTTCATATGTTAGTTAGAGTGCACTGACTGACAGTTATTCCTAAATAAACTCACTTTAGTGAATATAGCTTTATTAGTACAAACTCGAAAATACATTTTTGAAATTTCCTCATTCCTTTGATACACTTACGTATCATCCATACGGTATTATCCGTGATTATTAGGTTTATGTTAGGTTTAAATTTGTTAAATGTGTCATCCTTGTAAAGTCTGTACGAGACTATTATGTCCGAGGAGATAGCAAATGTACTTTTATGATATTAGTTTGTAGATTAAACTACAAATCTCGTTATATACGTCATATCCATTCATTCATTTACTCAACAGCAGTATTCAATTAACTTGATGTCCTAATTTGCAAATTATGTTTAAGCAATTGGATAAAAAAAACGCTACAAAACCCGCTGAATGCAAGTTGTGGTTGTCTGCATATTGGAAATTTAGTAAAATTATGTTCATTACTGCGTGCAATGTGTTTCATAATATTAAGGAAGGTCCGGCATAGCTTTTACTCATGAGAATACTTCAAACCGGTTCAAATCTCACCGCAGACAACTGAAAACCGAAGAATTCAATGATTCCATCATCATCACCACTTGTTAGTTTTATTATTATTTGAAATCTTACTCTCGTAGCATGTATGCAATCAATCAACAAGGTTTGGGAACATATTTATGTGTTCGGCGATTTAAAAAAAAATCATTTTCCCGAGCGATTTCCCGCCGGTGAATACACAGTATGAAAAACAATATGTGGATTATAGACTTGACGCTCGATGCCAGCGTACCGTTGGTGTGTATTAAATAACACAATTGGGCGAAAGGATATCGGGGCGGGTGATGAGCCGTCGGCTGGTTTGGTTGTTCCCGGTAGCAAACGTCAATAAAAGCCAGTATCGGAAACCCCGTGAAACGTGACCACGTGGCCGCCTCCGGACCCGCTCTCATTATCCCAATAAACGTAATACCCGGCCATAAATAAGCCGCCTCCCCGCGCCCTCCGGAGAGAAACCCCGTCCACATTGTGTCTTCCCGGCTCCGTATTATTTTCATTTAGATCGTATCCAAAACAGTCGCATTGAATTAATAATACCGCGGCTCTATAAATCCTAAATTACATTTATTTCTAACTTATCAAATAACCGATACTTAAGTCAGCAACTTTTTACGGTCTGAAATAAAATTTAGAAATATTATAAACCCCGTTGGCTCGCGTGGCATATTAGTGCACAATTAATTTTTATATGGAATAAGCTGAGAATATACTGTGAAAATTGGAGATCCTGCACTGTCGTTGACAGCAAGACACTCAACTTTACACTCATCTCAAATCCATAATGTAGAGCAGGCGGTCCGAATTTTAAATAAGAATGAGAATATAATTTCGAACTTATAACTAAACGTTTATGTATTTAACACTGTGTATAATAGATTGAATTATTGAGTCGAAAATATTTAATTTTTCGGATTAGCTGAAATATATTTCAACTCGTCGGACTAACATTACAATACAGCGCTGCTACAGATTGATTCCTCCAAGGGTATGGTCCACACTTACTTTTTGGTTTAGATTTCCTTTAGGTGGTTTAAAGAGGGGGACGGTATAGGTTGGGGGAACGGGGTGAATGGTATAGGAAAAGAGGTAGAGAAAATTGGAACGGGCGAGGGGGGCTCGCCCTTTGGTAGTTAACTACACGCATCACTTGAACTTGTGTTCCACCTAAATGGCTTTCTCGCCAATAAGCCGCTTTCTTAGTCGAGTGAACTGCACTTCTGATACTTCACACTATCACATTATTCCGGGCGCTTCCTGATAACTACTAAGGACCGCATACTTTCGCCTGCCAAATACCATTTAACACCTTGTCCGTAATTTTATTAGAAGTCCCCTGATCCTGTTTCGAATGAAAGAATTAGAAAAGTCTGCGGTTTAATCGTTACATAAATTAATTTAAAAAATTCAACTTTCTTACACCAAAATTATTGTTCAATTATCGTTAAATAGTACAATCCGTTCTGTTAAAATTAAAATACATTGTTTTTAAGGCAGTTTCATACACGATATGGAAATGCACAGATACCGAATTTTTTGCCCACGTTAAGAATAGTTCTCGGTCAGTAACGAAATGAGATCAGTTGGAGGATGCCCAGTTTAGACTGTTGGCAACAGAGCATCCTGTTAGGATTGGCCTGTCCATCAGTAACTGAATCAATTGATTCTCTCAAATGTCCAACATTCACAATATATATTACACGTTCTAAACATCTCACTGCATTGAAATACTAATTCGAAGTAATTATGAAAAATACAAATAATTATTTTCTATTAAAAATTTTCGTTCTACGTGATGCCCTTGCCGTTGTTCAATTAAATGTGAAGTGTAAATAGCGCGGTTGTAGTTGTGTTCTACCCATAGTTAACGGTCCCGGGCAATATTCGGTATTCAGAAAAATGGCACATGCCGCGAAAAGCAACTATTATAGCACGTTTGGTTGGCGTGTTGAGGGGGGGGGGGGGTAGGTGCGTTAGTGGTGGAGAATTGGTCTAATGCGTGGGGGATTGAGAGCCCCCTGCTCCCTCCACCGTTGGCCCCTTAATCCTGACACGCTATTGATTATTAATTACAAGGCGTATCGGGGCTTCCCTCTCACTCTCGCTCTCGCTCTCCGGGTGCGCTTTCAGCCTGCCCGTCGGCTGGCTAATCACCGCAAACCTGTTGGCACCGACAGGGGTTAAAGCCCAAAGTCAACAATACATTAAAGTTTCAATCTCACCCGGGTTGAAACAACTCGACGGTTGATTAAAGCGCAGTCGGCAGTGTATAACGTTTGGGAGGAATTAGCCCACTCTTCCTTTTGGATCGAGAACACGACATTTATAAAATTCTATCCATTGCGGTAGGAAATCGATTAGGTGGGCAACTGGCCTTCTAAACTTACTTCGGAGCTATATTTGAATATTAATATTCTTGTCCGTGTTTGTATAAGTCGCAAAAATCCAATCGACGCTAATAAAATAGAAAATGGAGAATGTAATAAAATGGAAGCCACTAGGAGAACCCCTAACAGTATGAATGAGTTATTTGCTATTCCGTACTCTCGGTTATAAATGGCAACAAATCCACTGGCATATCCATATTTGCATATATTTGATGTATTGGTTTCAATTAATTTTTGTACCGATTGTACGGATGTTTGCAGTTTCTTCAAGCGTTTTCGCGAACTTTAAATTCAAATTACTCGATGCTTACTGTGTTGGTTGCCTCCGAAAATACCCTGCATAATACATTGGTATGTATTTATCTGGATGAAATGTTGGCTGAGTATAAACAGTCCCCAGTAATGACATGCTTTCAGGTTGGCATCGTTTCGGTTTGAATCTCTGAAACGTTTCAGAGAAGGATGAAATTGAATATTCTCAAAGTTAATTAACGTACAATGTGGATAATACGCACACACACACATATATGTATATATATATATATATATATATATATATATATATATATATATATTATATGTAAGATACCGACATTACCGGCAAAGGGACGCCTTTGTACTGTAAGCGGGTACTTGACCGGGTCAATAGGAGCACCGTATAAAGAGAGTGTTGCGGATGATTACATCAGGTATCCAGGAAGGCACACAGTCAAAAAACGGCTAACATTGATTAAGATGCCGGTAAAAGCAGACCATGCCGGAGGAAGAATGGAAATAGTACACCAGAACGTGTATAAGTTATACCTTTGTTAGCGGGATACATGGCAGGAAATTAATTTACGTCCGGAATTAGTTGGACTGTAAGTGAATGTGGTATCTCTATATTGTTGGAGCAAATAGACGACATTACTAATGGAAGCCATTGACGTTCGCGATAACTCAAACTAGGCCTTCTAGAGGCTAATCAAGTGACAGTAGACAGAAAATTAGGCCATTGATAACATTATGAATAATGGAATATCCCCAAGTCAAAGTCCTAAACATATTATATTAAATTCCTTTCACCACAAATCGCCGACTGTGGAAGACCCCCCGCTAGTAATCTAGGATTAACAGGATAACCGGATAACAGGATATAACAGGATAAGATAAATAATCGACCGCCAATCAACTTAAGGTAAGATACCTAAGACGGGACGATTTAACCCAATATTCTCGGAGGTAAATCGGATTTATATCATTATTTGAAGTGGGAAACTGTACTCCGAAATGGTGTGGGATTGCAAGAGAGGAGGTCGGTGAGCAACATAATGGGGTTATGTCATAATTACAGGAGTAGCGTTTAAGCGAGCTCCCCAGCGGCCCCGACCAATTAGGTCCCCTCGGGCTATCGGGGGCCCCATTTCCGACGGGCCCTCCCCAATTGTACCGACTTCCGGATAACAAGGAAATTCGAGCAATCCAGGTAAATCGATGTTTGCAATAGCTGCCTCCGCCGCCGCCACCGACGATGCCTTAATTGTAATAAACCGCATCCCCTTCCAGCGTGGGGACGGCTTCCCTCCACCATTCACGCCCCCGCACCCTGTTAGCCACCCCAAACTATCGCCTTTCTCCTCACTGCTCATATAAACAATGACATTTTCTAACCGATATTTCGAGACGTGTCTGGAGGAATTTCAGCATGTATTATCTCTTGGCGTAACAACTAAAACCAAATTAAATATATTCCTTTACAGAATAAATATTACTTATGAACATATATTAGTGATAATACTACGTTTCTTATTATTACGAAACCTCTAACATTGGAACGTACAATATAGATAGATGACCTCGTCATCAATAATACATAAAGTAAACAAAAGAGGTATAATGAAGAACGAGTTTAATTTAGTGCGGTTTCATAATAAATCGGCAATAATTAAATTTTAAACAAGTAGAAGCTATTGGACTTTTATTTGCACTGATGACTCACCACGGCCTGTGCCCAATTTTGGTATAAATACCGAAATTCAATTCTAATACTGTTCGAATGAAATACAATTCTGCACACATAGGTTCCAATAAAGCGGAAATTAGGCGAAATGAGATTTCGCTGACCAAAGGTAGCTTCCCTGCAATTGACTAATTCAATTAATTCGCCCTTAAATTATTTTCTATCCTCCGCATCTTAGCTAAGAGCTCGAAATGACCAGGTAGGAACAATGGAAAATAAAACATTAAATTAAATGTAAACGAAAGAAGGGAGGAGGCCAATTAAACGAAAAATATTCGCGCGCGAGTGTGGGAGGGAGCGGCTTCCCTCAGGATGTTTAACGTCCGAATTGTACGGGGAAAAGCCAATATGGGGCAATGATTACATTCTCTGCCCGTAGTGGTTTAATTAGTGATTCCAAATTCATTTTAATGCCCCCACCCAACCCGCGACCAAATACACCGCTAGTCGGAACAGGATATGAGCCGATGGTAGGTGGTAGGGGTGGATGGTGAGTTTGAAATAATTCATATTTCATATGGTACACAATAGCCGGCAGGCTTCATTAACTTCCACTCTCCGGGATTTTTCAACGAACAATAAAACGGAGGATTAACAGAGAAAAGTATTCAGTGATCAACTGACTAGTTTTACAAGTGAAACGCCCGGAATACTTCGAATTCTATTATCCTATATTATAAAAGAATTTGAATTCAATCAATTTCAACTGGAGTTTATGAAATATAATGTATTATTTGCAATCGATCTTATAAATAGTAAAATAATTTACATGGTAACACGAAACAATTGATTTCCTCAGTCATATTTAATAAACTATAAATATTTATGATGCGAAGTGCCATATTTACCAGCAATTTTTTTGAAGTATAGTTGAAGATCGATTTCCAAAAAGACAACCTTGTATTACCAATCGCTAACATAGATTACATATTACTGGCAAAGGATCAAAATTCATAGTTTTTATTTCAAAAACTCCACAAACATTAATGCGATCACCTTTTCCTTAAATGTGAATTATAAAAAGAGCGGTCGACGAGTAATGGTACTCTGCGAATTTTAATTCTTTTCGAGCGGAAAAGTGTACCAGGAAACGGTACTACTTTCCTCAAGGGTTGGAAAACAAATCCCCATTGTCTTCTATTTGTAATTTCAATATAGAAATCAGAAAAATTGTTAAATTCACGGTTAACAAATACGCATTATTAAAAAATGTTCGTAACCACGTGAACATTCCGGCATGTCCGTTATTCATCAGACCTTGTTAAATAGAAAAGATAACAGAAATTGTACCGGGGGAGTGGGAATTTCTCCATGCAGTGGATAAGAAATGTGAAAAGTGATGTGGCGGGTTTGGTTTGGGCGGAGGGGCGTTCAAATCTGGGGGTCACCCAAGGGACAGGAAAGTGGGGTAGTGACGCTGTGATGGAGAGCGCTTATCTGTTAACGTGCCATTTCCTCGTGTCGCCTCCCGCTAGCTAACCTTCCTCTCTGCGGGGACGGCCGTCCGGGAAGTGCACCCCCCAGCTGTTGGAAAAACCGGACCCGGACATTTCGCCCGGTCATTTCCAAGTTTTTTTTTCTCTTCCTCGCCTCCCCTAACCCGCAAACGTCGGCCTGTATTTATAAAATATTGTACACTTTAGAGACAAGGGATCTGATAACCATAACTTGAAGATTTATTATTTCAAATTCGTTCTTCGCATTATCACTCACCGAGTATCTTACCGTTTGGGTGCGAACACTGACGCCCATATTTCGCACGTTCCTTTTTGTTTATCCAGGTCTTTATATAAGATGTTTATTTGCTCTGCGTATATATATATATATATATATATATATATATATATATATATATATATACCATCTACTCTAGTACTCTGATGTGGAACACCCAGTAACCCATAGAAAATTACAAAGGCTTATGACGGGGCCGCCAGTTTATTCCGCAGTATTTATCATTGATTAAATTTATGAATAAGAGCAAGTAAAACGAATTTGAGATTTATAGTATAATAACAATACAACTATCAGTTTCCACGGGTGCTGAAAATAAACGGTCACTTAAATTGTATAAGGGAGTTGTTGTGCAATAGGTTGTAACAGGCTGGTTTGCCAGCGGTGATTTTTTGGTCGGGTACGTGCCGGCCTTGCTTCGGCAGCCTCTTCGGGCCCCGGGGGACCCGCTCTAGCTGGGAATTCCGGTAAATGTTGAAGTAGCTTAATGTAAAGCACCTTACCGCCTAATCCCTTTGCCTGTTAGTTGCTGCTGAACACTACCTGTATGGGATTATACGCCAAGTTAGATACTCCGCTTTTAGGCCTACCCCTCTTCACCATCAACCCATTCTCCAACCCATCAGCCATACTGCCCCCAACACTGGTCATTCAGCACGGTTCAAATTTCAACGCCTAAGCATTCACTCGCTCTAAATTATTATTAACTACTGTATATTTTAATTCGAAAATAAATAGGAATTCAGTACTAGAAGGAGGAATCATTTTCAAATGATTCCTTCCAAAGAAACGAGTACATACAATATTTACACACATCAGGGAATTTATTAATTATTTATTATATAAGTATATTATATATATATATATATATATATATATATATATATATATATATATATAAACCTCGTGTCCCAATACCATTTTGTAACAAACCAATGACCACGAGGAAAAAACAATAGAATTTAACTGAAAGGTAACTTTAATTTGTTTGGAAACAAATGTACCTTGATGAATAAAGGAGAGAATAAAAATTGACAAAAGAACAAGAGGATTACAATTCAGAAAATAATTATAATATTGGGTTCTATTTAAATTGGGGACGTATTCGGGGCAAGCAATAGCCGGTGTGTTGGGCGGTGGATGACTAGAGCGGGGGGGGGCTAGTGGACTGGCGGCCATGTCATTAGCGGCCACCGGAGACACACCGGCCAGCCCCAGATTGATATAGCACGGGCGTAATATTAATTCGGAGCAGGTAAACTGCAGGCGACAGGGTGGGGATATAACGTTTCGTTCTGGACGCTCGAATAGGGAAAACAATAGATAAACGAGGTGAGGGCTCTCAGTTGAACCTACTGCGGGCCGCATTAAATTCTGCGGGACAATAGGAGGTAGAGGCCTCACTATAGGAGCCCCCCCCGTCCTCCCGCCCGTAAACCGACCCCTATAATTGGACCAGGATTTTGCGTATCGGATATCACGCACAACGGCGGATCGGTGAAAATATCCCTTCTTTATGGTAGGCCGCACCATTATTAAATACCGGCAATCAAACCCCCTACCACGTGCCAAAATACAGTACCAAATGTCTGTATTATTCACGAGTTGTAGTACAAAAACGACGTAAAAAAACTCAAATCGAATAACTATATGGTGTAATTACTTCTTCAATAATAAAGAGTTAAGGTACTTCAAAGAGCAAATGGCATTGCGTAATATTTAGATTTAATTGTATTACACGCATAAATTCGTAGTAATTATTGAAATAATATAATTTATATGTAAATAACATATATTCGGAAAATTTTACTTACACTAAAGAGTGATTTAGTAATATTTCATGCGGATAAATTTCGTTAAAAACCTATTTAAAAGCAATTCGAAAAGAAGATGACTCATCCATCTCTCAACATTGTGAACCAATAGAAGCCAATTATAGAGATAAATTGAATGCAAATGAAGCCTTCTAAGATTTTTCAAAATAATTAAATAAGGGTTTTTAACAAAGTCGAATTATGAATACCTATCGGTCCACGCAGACAAAATGTTGTGCCCCGCTCGGGTTAAGGAATATAATCATATATAAAATATAGCCTTTCCAAAAGAAGTGTCGAATGTCTATCTTAAAGGGGAAACAAATAAAGGGAGAGATTCGATAACTTGTACCCGAATAATTGTTATTTCAAAGTTTAAAGCGAGAACAGGAAGGGATAATCTCGATGTGAGACGTTCAGGACGGATAGAATAAAAAGTTGGGAACACTTCAGTTTAGTTGATGCGGCCTCGATTGTCGAAATAAAAGTATTTTTGAGATTTGAAAATGTACAGGAACACAGGAAGGTAAAGGGCGGCGGGTTCAGCAAATAGGGTACAGTTGCCCCGGCCAGCGGCTGACCCGCGTGCGGCAGCCCGCACAACACGGGCCACACACAACAACAAAAAGTTTCAAGACTAACTGAGGGACAGGGGAGGGGGGAATGAAAAATAGAAAGAAAAAAAAGTAAAAAAGAGGAGCTGAGAATCGATTTAGCGGGGCGGGGCCAGCCATTAATTGGGGCTCGGCGGCCGGTGTCGGTGGAGTGTTCCGCCTCCGGGGGCCGGGGGCCGGGGGCCGGGGGCCGGGGGCGGCCGCCTTTCCGAGTACGCCTTTGCCGAATCCGCGGGCGCTTTTGTCGCCCGCCCTTTGTTTCTTTTGTGACCGCCGCCCGGACAATTGTCCGGCAAATGCTCCGCTAAATTTCATTTTAACGCATCGCCGCTCTCTCCGATCGATGACCCATGCATTTTCCGCTAGGGCCCAATAAATATACGAAAGCCGAAGTAAATAGTTTCGTATACTTTGCATTATACCAACAATTAGCGTATACTAATATACTACGAGGCGATGAATGACAATTTAAACAAAATTTCTATATAATTATTTTGAGGATATCGAAAAACAGACATCCCTCTATCGATCACTCTCTAAACGTGAATCCATATCTACCGCCTTAATATGCTTTAACAAAGAGCAGCGGGAAACCTGGCGAATTATTCCAACCTAGCGAAAACGAATGGGAACAACCGAACATTCAAACGAAAAAAAAGGAAAATCATATATAAATTCGGCGCCCGGTAACATCACATTAAATATTCAGGTTTGTAAGAAACCAAATCTGGTACTTAAAAATTAATTGTTAATTGTTTCTGTTCATTACTAGCGACAGTGAATTGTCAGATTATTAACTTCCTTTTAAGTTGAACAAGCAAATTATTCTCATTACTTTACATGGAAATAAAATTCCCAGCTTATTTATTCGTAACGGTATAAACGTGAGCAGAATTATTTTTTACCTTCCGTAAGGTCTCTTTTATATAATGTTTCTGGTTTAGACAGTTTATATACTTCAGAAACGGTATAGTGCGGTAATTTATCTTTTGCATGGGATAAAAGAGCGGTCGGTGGTGTTCCGGCTGAGGTCGACCGGTGTGGACCCCGGCCAGAACGGCGATCTCACCGGATCTAATACCTCAGCTGTATTTTCGTTTGGGGGAAATAAATATTTTAACAGTTTAATTAAAAGTAACGCGACCACTGTTGTTGGCTTGTCACTGCTGAATGTCATCGCTCGTCAAAGACGATTGTATAATATTTTGTTAATTTAAAAAAATCCCATCGACTAGACAAATAACTGAAGAAAAAATTAGATTCAAATTTAATTACACTACTTCCTACGTTTTTATGATGTTTCCTTAAAACAACAATGTAGAGTTGTAACAATTTTAGTTGTTACGGTGCCAGAACCGAGGGGAAACGACGCGGTCCCAACTACGACATTCACATACTGATTTATTATTTATGGTTTCACTTCGGTAATATCCCAGCCCTAGAAAGGTTGGGAACCTGTACTGAACAACCTTGTACTGATACGGTTTTCAATACTTCAACAGTGAATAGTTCACACTGAACAGTGGAAATGATGTGAATCTTCAAGAATGAAAATACTTTTATAAAATCAACTTCAGTGTCTATGAATTCTTTCGTATAATAAGAATATATACTGAATTAAAACTTCTAGATTACACGATCCTGGTCTAAATGTGGGTAATGGCTATCCTACTAGAATGTACATAGCGTATGATAGATTATACTCTAATGTTTAATATAAATTTCCCACTAATCATAACGAATGCAACATGAAATCGACTGAACTGGAGACACCTCGAATTCAATATAAAAAAATGATAAAATAATAAAGGGAAAAGAGACGCGGCGGGGTCAACTCGTATGAAATTAGAAAGAGAAAATTATCCCTCGGGAGAGAGTGCCGGGGTGGGACGGGGGAAGGTGGGGGACAAAGTGGACGTATAAAGGCCTTTAGGGGTTGGGGGAGGGTTAGCATTGGTGACTGGCCGGGTGGGGAACTGTTAAAAAGCTTGATTCTCATTTCAATGTGGCCGCCGCGGGGAGGAAGGGAGGGATTTTGTTTTATTCATGAGAGAGTTTGTGCGGACCACAGATCATTGTCGCTTAAGTAGTGAAATATTTTTAAGCCGTAGCAGGCACCGTTCCCGGGGGCCATGAATATTCAAGGGTGGGCGCCGCGACGCCACCCCCGAGCCCGGCACATGACTCACCGAGCTTTCGCCACATGGCGCCCACCGCTAAACGCTTTGGCTTCAAACTAAAATTATACACGGCGATTGAATTTCTTCTCCCTCTTCCTTTTGAAAAATCGGACCGACGCACATCTTACTTTAAAACTGCATGCATTGGCGTGTTTACAAAAACATCGATCCTTCGTTATTAGATAATAACTGATTTCTAATCGTCTAAAAGCCAGAAATTCTTCTCAACAGATTAATTCAAATTAGAGTCACTTCTCATCATACTCATTTCCTGCTACGGTATACAAATCTACATTAACCACACGAATGCTGGTGTGATCCCCAAGATGCTTCCGTACAAACCAAGTTCAAAATCGATACGTAACTCCAGCAATTTTATATTATACGCTATTTTTTTAAAATTGAAATTCCAAATAGGACCGTTTCCTAAGGAACACGACATTAACGATGTTACTGAATACGAGGAACGGGTTCAATTCATGAATAGATTGCGTCGTACGAGAATACGGGTCATACAAGATTGGTAATCTGAATATAACGATGTGCTGAATTCAGGTAAGTACTTAACCAGCTCCCAGACATATCACTGAGGAAATTTTCCCCGGTACAATTATTGGAAAAAATATTTCTCAAAAGGAATTTCTATACGGATATATATTGATTAATTACTGATGATGATTTGTAGGCTTTAAAAAAATTAAATCAAAACGTAACTATAGTTTTTATACTAACGGAATGGAATATGATGGTAATGGTCTTCTGAAGTGAAATATTCAGAAGTCATTTTCAAAACAAATTATTTTATTTATGTATTGACTTTTATTATTGATGTATTAAATTGTTATGGGTTCGTTGGTAATTAATGAACTTAACTGAATATTATTTTCATCGCAATTCCTGTCCAATCCTCTTTATACTTTCGACATCATTGGCGATTGGTTTTCTTCATGCGAGTATTCGAGGCACTGTCGTTAATGAATGTGGCCTCGACTTAGGAGATGCGCGATTACCTTTTTAATGTACTATCGGCTGGAAATATGTAGTAGAAAATATTTTGGCACGTGGCACTGTGCAACCCGGTAGACAGTCGCGGAAGCCGGGTCGTATCTGAATTAAATAGACTTGGGCGTGGGCAACACTGGAAGCGGCGCCGACGGGGCCCAAAGTTCGAGTGGTATTGGAAATAGCAGGGGACGGAAAGTGCAAACTAACCGGCGGAACAATGCTGTCCCAAGGATCTATTACTGACGCAACTTCCTCCCCGGGGCCGAATTACATCCGCCATTTCCCAAATTAGATCGAGTTCGGCGGCGAGAGAGCCCAAAGCAAACACTAATGTTGGCGGACGCTCGTGCCGGTTGCGCCCGAAATTCCGGCCTACACTCTTCAGTCGCTAATTCTTTTAATCCTGAAAAGGTATATATTCATAAAGCCACTGTGAGGACTTTAAATTTGTTTCAATGCCCTCGTACTTTCAGGAAATACCAGGTTATAATTGTAAAAAGGATTTAGAAGCTACGGACAAATTATTTCAGGTTATCCACTTTCACGCTGTATTTTAGTTATGCACATACACACACACTCTTTAGTATTTTAGGTTATATGAGTTTGTCCTGTGATAACAGGATTAATTATTGAGTGGTATCGGACCAATTGCCGAAATAAGATGTTAAAATTTTTTTTATATTTCTATCGTGGTTTACAAGTAAATTTGAATTTACGTTATGTTTGGTTGAAGGCAAAGTATTTTTTACTACAAACTTTAATTGTCAGTTTTTTCTTGATTTTTGAAAACATTTTAAACGAAACTTTTTGGTATTGGTTTTTTTTCAACAAAAATGTTCATATTACTGAAATTTCAGTTTGATTTCGGAAGGTTATCGATAATTACATTAACCTTTAAAATGATGAGAGAAATATGGCTATACTTTTAAACCGCGAGAGTCCATTAGCCATAATGGATCCTTAATCGTTTACAAAGAACCCAAATTATGATGATCGAGTATTCACAAATTAACCCCCATCCAAATGGTTCACAATGCTCCATTAAAATCGCCTAAGGGCAGAGAGGTTGGCAACAAAGTCAATTTTAATACCGATCAGTCGACCTTTGATGGGTTCAAATGTTATTACTAAATCCGGTAGCAGGGCAATTATAATGTTGGCTGAGAGCAGTCGGCCGAGAGACGAGTTCAGGTCAACGCGAATGCCCCAGTATTTTTGGGCCTAAATACGCACGTTAAATTTCGTTATTCTTTTACAACGTTCATATCTCCCCATAATTTTCTGTAACTAGATACTGCGTACATGAAAGCGATGCGCGTTTAAACGCTGTTCTGATTTTGTTTCAACAATTTTTCGTTTTCTATTATACTTCTTTCATTGAGTTTGGATAAAAAGATACCGCTGCGAAGATATGGAATGAGCCTTGTATATTAATTTAACATACCTATTTTTTGTTCTTCGAGGGGTTGGAATACCGTAGATTTCGTGTGTTTCCGTCTCCTCTCGCTCGTTTGGTCTTTTGCTAGACCGATTTCAGCTGCTCGCAATTTTCATTAGTGGTGTTAGTCACTTTTGGCACGTTGGGTGTCTTTCGGGCATCCTCACTGCACTGTCACTGTCACTGGTACTGTGGCGGTTGTAGTGCAATCAGTTTGACACGCGTTTCAATGGTACGGCGCACCTAATACTAGCCCGCAACAAAGGTCTGTCTTACACTTTAGTATTAGCGCCTAACATTACAAGTGACAGTGACAAGTGCCAAAAGTGACTAACACCCTTACTGAAGATGGCGAGCAGCCGAAACCGGTCTAACAAAAGACCAAACCAGCGAGAGGAGACAGAAATATACGAAATCTACCTTATATATTAAAATAAATGTGACATTAAAAAATCTGAATCTGGATTGTTAATTATGCGATACATATTTAACAATTAATATAGTTAACAGAAAATATAATTTAACAATATAAGAGGAAAATATACTCATTACTTCATTATTAGCATTTTGTGTGTGCTGTGTTAGTGCAATTCGGTGACGATATTGTACACTTGACAAGCGTAGTTACGAATTTAAACTACAATAATGTTGTGAACAATTTCCGTATTTCTAGTGACAAAAATGGATCTGATTGTGTTCGCACTACACTTTGTAATAGGGGCATCAGAATATATACAATTCGCCGACAGGTTGGGAGAGGAAAACTTTTGTTTGTTAACTGTTGAACTCCTAACGCTTATGGAGAGAGCACATATTTGAACGCGGAGAGAGAGAGAGAGAGAGAGGGAGAGAGAGAGAGACGAGACATAATCTGTTGCTCTTTCCTATCCCAGTTGCCGACATTCGAATCTGAACTTCCTGGCAAGAAATAATATTGATATAATTGAATAATATGATATAATTATAAGATATTTTTCATGTTGATGTTGGTATACAGTCTTTGGGCCCCTCTCAATAAAACTTTGACTGTTTTTTTCGACGTTTGAAATATGCTATGTAAATTTATACGATTATCCTTGTAATCTTCTGAACTCACTCACTGATTTCGGTCTCGGCTCTAGCGCTAGAACTGTTTCAGTTCGACTGTACCAGCGAGATTTTTCACATATTTGAGTTACTAAATTATCGAACACAATAGATGCTGGCGAGAACCAAACCAGTGAGTGGAGGATGACTATATGCCAGACATACTTGGATCGTTTAACAATTTTCCGAAATAAATTAATATTATGGCAAAAATAAGGCATTAATGGGCCATCATAGTTTCACTAACTCTTGGGCTAACTAAAACTTAAACCTCTCTGCGAATTATTAATTATGCAAAGTAATTTCTCCTCCGTTCTGGACGTTAATATAAAGCAAAATTAGGTTCGGACTAGGCAACTGGGATCTGCCGGAACTAGGGGCCAGAATGTGCCCAATCATTTAGAAAGGGTGTACTCCTCGGGCAGGATACAGATGATGTTGACTGGGCGAAGAACAATGACGTCGGCGAAGTAAATAGTAGTTTACCTCCGGCGCCCCCACCCACCAACAGTAGTTCCATCTTATAGCCGGGGGCAGGGCGGACTGACAAATTGTGAGAGGCCGAGTGAGACGGAGACACTCGGGGCGGATTAGCCGGCCACGCGGCGGCCACCGCCCGGCCATCTCGAATAATGGCCGCTGATCAGTCAACAGGTCCCCGCAATAAACCCCATCGCACCGCCCCCCACGCTCAAAACCTTCCAGCCATCAATTGTCCCACTACTCCGACTTCAGATTTGTCTAAAAGTCGATCCTGATATTTCCATCCGAACAATGCGATTTCGCATACTTTCCCGACCGAATGGATGTGTTTAAACATAATAAAACAACTTCTACAAGCATACATCGTATCGAGAAATTTTCTCATTTCTATTTCTTCCCGACACAATTTGATTTTCATATATTCTCTTATTTTAGGAATATCAATCTTGGACACAACCGGTATTAGAAAACAATTAACGGTACCAAAATAATCGACAAAATATTTAATATCGATCAGCTAATAGTGGATTGATTAATGATCTGGAGCACAAATGAATTACGTACTGGGTTGGAGTACCGAGCGACGACAAGAGGTAAATGAACCCATTATCGGAAATGGAAACAAGGACTTCCCCTTTTGGGCTGACTCGAACGTGTTTGCGCTTTCTCTTCATCCCCGGGAGGCGTTCGTACCGTTTCGTTCATACGATGAGGCGTTTACAAGATCGTTGCGAGACGTCTCTCCTTCTCTCATTCCGGGAGCAAGCTGCCAGTTGCCAATTAGGCAACACGCCCAGAAACAACAACGCATCCTCACGCCTACACAGACCTCCGGGATATTGATCAGTCAGGGATTAATATCGAGTCTTTAGTCAATGCTTCCAAAACATAAACTCGCCGGTTTCTTTGTTAGCGCTTTAAGTGCATTAAAACATATATTTTTCACGTGTTGTAAAAGTATTGCAATAAATTAGTTTAATTTATCCGACCGTAAGGACTCTAGAAAAAATTAATATTTCCCACTATAATTTCGTTAAAATATAGACATATAGTTTTCGTCTAATCATTCCAACTGCATTTTGAAGAAAAAGTAATTGCGTTTTACCAATATGAACCAATCGAACCGTATCAGATCGAATATCTTCGGGGAAAGAGAAGTTCAATTCAAAATGATGATGGGCTTAAATTGCGTCTTAATTCAAAGCAGGAACAATTAGAGCCGGCTCAACTATATGGAGGAGTTAGGCTTGTGCCAGTCTGTGTCTCACTAATGTTGCCGCTACCGGAGGGGGAGTCAGTGACGGGAGCGGTATCCGTTTGATGTGTTTGTATTATCGGAATTCAAGGAACCTGGCGTAGAAATGCCGATGTGTTCCTCAACTAATTTAACACCCCGGTTTCTCAATCCCTCTCCCGCCTCTCTCTCACTCACTCGGTCTCTCCCCCTCACTCACTCTCTCTCTCTCTCTCTCATTCCTCTGTAATTAAGGCTGGAATGTCTGGGGTCTCAATTATACAGGTTGTATGCGCTGATTATACCGTCGGTTTGTCTGTTTGATTAGTCCGGGGAGAGAGAGAAAGAGGGAGAGAGAGAGAGAGTGAGAGAGAGGGGGAGAGAACCCCCACGGTGAGCCTTTAAGACGGTGGGCGAGCGGGTCCTGGAGTGGAGTTAGTGGCTTCCAGTAGGAGGTCTCATCCTCATTATGCCTTCCGGACTCCTCCCCACCCGGCACTTGTTTCTCCGAACAATCCCTCCCCCCATCAATCTATTCCCTTCACCTAATTGCTTAATCACACAAAAAACTAGTAAATACCTAATAATGAATCAATTTCAATTTTACGGAGTAAAGTACGGTATAACATCCGCCATCTTAACAGACGTACTAAACATTTGATAATACTCTACTATCTGAAATTATTGCTACTTCTGTTAGTATTTCTCATTGTGATCTTAAAGGAAGAAAGAAAAACGGCCGTTGTCCCGATTCTCAGATAATTTTTAATGGTTCATTAATCCGCGTTTATATGGAGAGCCGGAAAATATTCTCGAGGATATCTATATTTCCTCAAAATTGTATAGTGTGTTTGTGTGCGCGCGAGCCACTTCTATTCTATCTACCAAACAGGCGGAAGGCCACTGGCGCTCGACCGTGCCAATAAAATCGAAATAACCGTAACGAATTTCCGTTTAATACTATCGATGGCCCAAATTTGCCGTCGAAATCTGGGCCGGGCGGTCGACGGGAGCAATACGGTGCGATAAGGTCGGAGGATTTTATCGTGGGTGGCCGGGGGGTAGAGCGGGTTCAAATTGAGCTGGCATGTAAACAGACGAAATGAGGACGGGGCCGGAGCCCAATATAGAGGGCCCTGCTAGCAAACCCCATACCGACCGCCGCCCTCGGCCCTCCTTCCGACGTTATGTCCCACCTAACTGCCGACCCTGCCATGATTAAAAGCCTCTGCACGCGGAGTTTTCCGCTGGAAACGAAACCGACCTTTCCATTCCTATTATAATAGGCCTACGATTAAAACACGTATTAGATTCCGACAACAGTATTATCCGCCTAATAGTCCCTAAATTTCATTATCATAAGGGTGGACAGCCTCGTTATAATTTAAATATATACTTAGTGAAAATAGCTGTCTACAAATGTGGTGGTGGCTTTTGCAGGATACTCCTGCAGCGTGACACATGTTAGCAATTATTATAATACACTTGTATCCTGGAGTTCATAGATGGATGTAATAATGGTAGAACGGAGTTTGAATTACAAGTCATGCAAGTATGTCTCCGGCATTATAGAATTCATTCAAGTTCAGGTTGGAAATGTTCGAAGTGTTGTCGGACGTTATTGTTCGAGTAGGCGGCCTGAGGTATGACTACGCAACCGGAACTCATATTTAACGCAATATCGCCGACGAGAATTCCGGCTTTAAAATTAATTTCGGGGGTAATTTGATGCCGTTCTCCGTTTTAACCAAACCGGCTCCGGATCAACCGCAATTTAATATTTCCTCCATAATAAGCGGAATACATCCGACTGAATGCCAATATATTGATGAATTATATTGCAAATTGAACCAGCGTACAAGAACGTTACAAATGTTAAGAATGAAATAACCAGAGTAAATCAAAATTATAATTAAACTGTTTCATACCGCATATTTCAACCGAATATGTTACAATTGAATAAAACCTATTTCTCTTTAAAATTTGTTGCAATGTGTATATTGATAATTGGATTAAAAATACAAATATATTTTTGTTATCATGTGTTTGGCCAACATACAGAAACTGTGGACTTCCACCTATTCGGTTTGTACTTATTTTCATTCGGTAACATTCATTTATCCCTTCAAATTCCTAACTCGACCGGTGTTATAACATACGGACCATGTAATAATTTAAATTACTAAAATTTAATTTCTACGGCTATGTAAATTTACTCATAACTGTCTAAATATGGATGTTCCGGAATGTACCCAGTTCTCCCTTCTCGCTGAGGAATTTTCACTAATTAAACCTTTCGAATTTTTGCCGACATCCCGGTAAATTAAGATGCCAGTTTAATTAAGATTTCAATGAAAAATGTTTATTAACTTTTCTGCATTTTATCGCCCCCTGTATCTCAATATTATCTCGAGTGAAGAGCCAAAGTATATTTGTTTTTTTTTGTTTAGGCCCTGTTAAAAGAATTCAAAGTTAAATTTATCTCCCCGATTCGTATAACCTATTTTTTAAACATTTCCCAAAACGTATAAGGAATCACTATGTTCTAAATTGACCAAAATACTTTAAATATAATTTCTTAATATATCCGTGTTGACTAATTGAAATTAGAAAAAGTTTTCTTTTCAATCAAGTAGTTTACAAGCTTCTAGTAGAGTAGAAATAATAGAAGAATTTTTGCCCTAACGGCTACCTGATTTTATTCACCAATTTAGTTTAAAATAACAATTTGAGCTTTTCGGCCGTAAAAAATACATGCCATTCGGTAAATAACTGTCATCACCCAGATTGTGTAAGCGGAGGCAATTCAGAATGCCGATTCCCAAATGACTAGAGTTAAATTGGATTGCGGACGGCGGCAGTACGTACTGGAACTAATTTCCGTTATGCAAACAGCAAATAAGGAAAATTCAGTGGCCATTATAATAGCAACATAAACCCAAATCACAAAAACGTTGAAAACAATGTACTTTTAAACTGAACCGGGTTAGTTTTTTTTTGCTGGGGTCAAATTTCCCGTAAAGGGGATGTTTGCGTGCAACTGTTCTGTTTGTATAACGTGAACTGGGGCCGCTGAGGGGACTCGATTGAAAGTGAGAGCGGAAGACAGGTCCGAATTAGTGGAAAACGGAAGCTTACAGCATCAAACTGGGGGGGGGGGTAAAATCATGAGGGCCTATACCGACCGGTTGCAGTGATGCTACCGTCCTTTTCAATTTCTCTTCCTCCCCTACCCGATCCTCCTTCCAGCCAATACAGTTAGGGTCCAACGTGCTCCGCAGGGAGCACATCATTGTTCAGCCCCGAAAGGAAATCCATCAGATCCGGCTCTACGAGCCCTGACAGATAAATTGGTGAGTTTAGTCGGGGGCTGAGCCTGGCCGTCCACCCGTCGGTCCTACCGCGGTTTACTTCCGCTCGGATTCGTTAAATCGTCCCGTAATACGGGTCATACACATCCCACTCCTATCCCGGCGGTAAATGCAAATACACCGGGCCAACAAACGCCAACAAATAATAATAGTTCATATCGAAACGACATACACAAATATGTAGATATATAATCTCTAATCATAATTATGAAATGCGTTTATTCCTAACTTGTTATTTTATCGCACACTTTGGATTAACTTGTAGTGTAGGAGAGGTGTTATAAAGTCCTTTAACACGTTAAAAGCGTCCGACATCGATCAATAACGGAATGCCGGAATGATCGCATTCGGAATGCTAAATGCCCAAAAATGAAGATCAAGCGAGTAACAATCCTCACAAAGGATTTAGTATACAATAAAGGAAAGCGCTTATTGTATATCACCGAATGTCTTTAAATTACCCTATATGGAAATCTAATGAGCTGTCTAGATGACAGTTCTCTGTTTTCGAAGGGAAAACAAATCGCAATACAAAGTCCCAAATGTCGCCAGTTTCTATAAACGTCCGCGATTACATTTGGGCGTGTGGCTCAATGAATTGGGGGTAGCCAATGAATTGTCTCCCGAACTTTTCTCTGATCTCGAGTCATTTCGTGGACGTACAGGGCGGTAATTCGGGAGGTTTATTGGTGCCCCTTTATTCGGAACTTGGAGGGGCGTAGGTTGACCGTAGGACGGTTGGGAAGTAGAACAGTTAGTTTAAGCGAATCTTCGACAGTGGGAAATGCGGGTGAGTTTGGGGATGGGTGGTGGTGGTGCTGGGGGTTGGATTAACTGCTAATGGGACACCGGGGCACATCCAATTACGTTGAGTCGGATCCCGGCAAGTTTCCAGCCAGCGCCATAGGTCAATTTTATTCGGCCGCATCGCTCCGGGCGGTCAGGAAGAGCCCTTTATTGGTTTACCTCCTACTAGGTCTAATAGAGGGAGAGCGAGAGAGATGAAGCGACGGAGGGAGGGAGCGAGGGAGGGTGGGAGGGAGGGAGGGAGAGACTAAATTATTTTCAACGGGCGCAGACGGGCCTAAACTGATTGTTAGCGACAAACCCCACCACCACGTCAGGTCACCGGACCTTCCCTCCCTATCTTAACTATATCAATAATACTGTAATCTAATTGTACCGACAGGGTCACTCAGGAGAGGTATTACCATTGAACGACGGCTTCATTTAAATACTGTCAGCTTTATAATGGTGAAATAGAATTAGGACTACAAATATAATATCGTTTCCAATTTAATTATTTTTGCCTGTACCGAGGTATCGGTTTAGTCAGGATGCTACAAGCCCGTCCAAATATCAACAGTGACACAATACCACTTCAGCCTTCAATACTAGTTATGTCGTATTATTCGAAATTATGGACTTCATGTTGGCTTTTCTTTTGAGATTTTTAAAATTATGTAAACAATAAAATATCGTATTCACGAAGAATAAAATAAAGTTCTGGATAAAATTCTTCACATTACTAATAACACACAGGCCGACCGTGGTGTACTAGACTGAACTTCTGACCTCTCATTTCATACAAAATGCAGCTTTCAATTATATGACATGTTATTTAACGGTAGGAATTTACTATAAAATTTATGATCTTAAATACCTCATTGCCCAATTCATACCGTCCTAAATATTCCCTTCGAGCATGTTGGCGCAAGTTTGCTTTGATGACCCCTTTCTTTCTAACCTTCCTCGATAATTCAATTTCACAACTCTCCTATGATAAAAATAAATTTAAAAGAAGTTTCCCACTGGGTTTTTACTCTTCTGCGTGTAGCTGATTTGTAAACGAGGCGGTTGCTTATTAAAATGTATATGTACAAATAAAAAATACCGGGTATAAAAGCGCCCAAAAACGAGAAACATCGAGCGTGGAGTGTAAAATGTATATAGTCGGTCGATTAATAGCCACAAATTAGGACCGATGTCCATTAGGACAAATATGGGATCGTGATAAAAATGAAGGATTGGGATCGCGTAGTGCCGGGGAAGCGTACGGACTTTCGATCGGGTCGCGTCGGTGGCCAATTTAACTGTCGTTAATCATCGGTCGGGCGGCCACCGATAATTCAATCGGAACGAATAAGATATACAGCGTGCGCCATTATCATACCGGTGAGGGCGTGGTAGTACAACGGTACCTGTTGCGCGGACCACATCCACAGCCACTGCCATCAACCTACTTGTTGTAGCACAATGTAATTTTAACAACTACTATTTATTCGGTGGCCCGCCGATTTAAAATAGTATTGTCCGACTGCAATACACCTTCCCATTAAAAATGTTGAGGTATCGTACGACGCATATTTTTAGCCACAAAAATCACCCACTATGAAAATAAAAAGTTTTTTATAATTTTTAAAATTTTCTGGACAAGAAACTAGAGGACAAGAAGTCCTTGTCAGTGTAAAACTTACATGTATTATACGCTTTCCTAGGAGTGTAATTTATTGATCCATTTCCTACAAATAATACCTATGGGGAGAGTTGTTCATGTATGGAAAATGATGCAATATTATATATTGTTGGATTCTTAAGTATAAAAATAAAGTTTAAAGTTATTAGGGTAATCTCCTCAGACACGATAGACCTACGGACACGTTACAGCTACATGGTACATACATTATTAGTTTTTACCCTTTTGCTTTTATTAAAAAGGCAAATAATTTGTTTAATGTGCTCAGAGAAAACTTGTATAAAGGACATTTTCCAACAGTGACCCTTTGCATCAAGTTCAAAATTTATCGGAACTTAATGTCTGTGGAATACCCGAAATATACCCTACACAGTGGCCCTGTTCAATCACTTTAATGGTTCGGGAAGCGGCTCTTCCTATTTTCATGAAAATAATTTTTTACGACACATAAAATATTGGACATATCGTCACCTCTGCAGCGATGTAACATAGAGTCTCGCGTACCACCCATTAGGATTATTTGATCTCATTCCAATACGCTTCAGATTATAAGAAATTAGTATCAAAGGGCAGCATTCCCTCTATCGGATTCCCGATTTTATTACAAAATGGAAGCAGAATGTGATTGACCGGACCGACAATCAAAATGTGTTTCTGTATGCTACTGTAAAGCAATCCTACAAATTAATTCTGCAAACCATTAGATCTGTGTCCTATTTTGATTTGATAAACTTGATTAATATTTAAAAAATAATTACAGAACACAACATAAAATTTGGTTTTCATAATTTCACATTGCTCAGTTGTTTCATTTTAAAAGTAGTATTATCCTTTGAAAACCCACTCAATTAAAATGTGTAAATTTAATACATTTATGGCATTGATCTATTTTAGAAAATTAAGTAAAGCTTATTTTTATCTGACCATTTCATTTGATTGGTTCATTACCAGTAAAATAATAAAAAATTCAACGAAAAACGTTTGTATAATAATCTCCAGTATATCATAATAGTTTACTACGTCAGTGATGAACACAACCAAGGCCAACGTATAAACAACATTCTTTATCGTAGATTTTGTGTGTTTCTGTCTCCTCTCGCTGGTTTGGTCTTTTGCTAGACCGGTTTCGGCTGCTCACCATCTTCAGTAGCGACGTTAGTCACTGTTGGCACTTTGGATATTTTTCGAGCATCGTCACTGCACTGTCACTGTCACTTGTACTGTAGTGGTTGTAGTACATTCAGTTCAATGCAAGTTATGGTACGGCGCACCTGATACTAGCCCGCAACAAAGGTCTGTCTTACATTTTAGTATTAGCGCCTAACGTATAACGCCTTACTTTACAAGTGACAGTGACAGTTCAGTGAGGATGCCCGAAAAACATCCAAAGTGCCAAAAGAGGAAGGTTGAGCAGCTGAAACCGGTCTAGCAAAAGACCAAACCAGCGAGAGGAGACGAGCCGGTATTCCAACCCCTCGCAGACCACAAAACAGATACGTTAAACATTCTTTATTTTCACTCCTGGAGAGAAAGTAAAGGACAGCATTGAACAGGCAACCTATAAACACCAACGAGGGAAGTGTGATGACTCAAAATTAATTGGTCCTTGGGTTTTGCTAAATTGTTGCGAATTCCATGCTTACGGGAAATTGAAGTATTTTACAGTTCATTGACATGTCTGGCGGTATTAGCTGTTTTCCCGGTATAAACAAATTTTCTCCTTTCACCCTTCCAGTCAATAATTTCGCATCGACAACATTTGTTAATTGCTTTTTAATGTACAGCCTTCTTCCATTAAACAGTTTCAGCTGTTCCCGACTCCGTAGCGGTACAATAATTTTGTAAACTAAGAATATGCTGTGACTCCCAGGGGAGTTCAGAGAATTGACTAGCTTCATCACAACCTTATTAGCGGTATATTGAGTTAAAAAAAAACGACCCGATATCGGCTCAAAGGGGAAAGTGCCTTCATCAATTTTGTAGAAGCTTGTCAGTGGGAGCTCGGGCGGTTGAATCCTGTCGAAGATGGAGGGGACAGTTATATTTGTACAAAATGAAATTTTGTCAAGCTGTCTCCAAATAGATGCAGATTTCAGGCAAACATTACTGGAAGGGCTTGACGGACGTGGCCACCTTTTCAAAGTTAATAATCATGAGCCGAGAGCCAAATGCGTGGTTCACTATAACCTTCCCTATACGATATAGTTTTATGTAATACGTGTTCCTATTGTTATTTAAGTTCGTTGAAAGAACATTTGAATAATAGACCTGAAACTATTTTGTTTGTCCTAAAATTGACCTAATATTAAACATTTATTCCAATCCCTGATTAAATTCTTCGATATTAACCCCGATCCTTTCCGAATACCATGTTTTATATTCAATTTTGTCCATTAGGTACAATTAGTTTCACTGTTCGAACAGCGCTAATGAACTTGAGAAAATATTCAATTTGACGCTGAACTAGATTTTAATTTAATAAATTCCGAAATTACGAAATCGAATCCGGCGGACCGTTTCCGAGAAGGGGTTTAATATGTTTTTAATTTGGGTTTTACAAAATGGCGTTTGCAAGAGTGGACGGAATGGGACCGTTTTAAAACCGGCTTTCAGAATCGAGGATAATAATTCTACGAGTGCTAATATATATGGTCGGCCGGTAGGGTGGGGAGAACCGGCTACCGCCCGGATTCCGACGTTTATTACCTACCGGCTCTCTCTCTCTCTCTCGCTCCCTCCCTCCAGTCCTCACTCTCTCTCGCTCACTCACTCACTCACTCGCTGTAAAATGGTTTTATCCCCGTGAATTTAATAACGGCTCATTAGTGTCGCACACCCTCCAGCCAACCCCCTCCATCAACCGAAATGGAATTAAATTCGCCCGCTACGCAATAGAAGGCCGAGTAAATGTTGACATTTACTTCTCTCTGCCGCTCCTTTCGGAGGCCACCGCCGACATCGCCAACTATTCCCCCCCGCACCGGCACACCTACAGCCGGCCGCGCCTCTATCGCAGCATTGTATCCACTAACTCTCTTTAAACGAGTCACCTCTCTCCACTCAGCCGGGGGAATTCTCTGATTCGATTTCGACTTCGACTTGACGCATTTCACGTTCTTGATTCCCGGCTTCGGTCTACATGCCGCCGCCCCGCATCGATTTTATGACACCGCTGAATACTAAACGGAAAGAGAACAATTTACCAACGGTTTCAAAGCAAAGTTGAATGGACTCCCAAATATGTGGAGGATAGATTATTAAGCTCATACATATATAAGGTTATAAAACTGAGGTCCTACGCAAGACATTTCCACATTTTAAGGAACCTAAAAGCATAGTAGAATTAAATTTTATGAGATATTTCATTCGGATATATACTGTCCACATCCAATTCGCATTAAACCGAGCAATTGGCAATTCACCGAGGAATTAATAAACGTCAAATTACAAATTCAACTGGTTCGGAACCTCATTGAAAATGGATCATATTTGCGGAGAATTATGCCCTGAGATATTCGCGATAAAATGCCCAATATCGACGGGTTATGATTTTGAACGGAGCCGGAGCATTATTCACAGGGCGGTCGTAAAACTTTCACAGAGGTAATTTGTGGCCATCGTTTAATGGTTGCCGGTAAGTTAATTAATTGCTTCTAGAAAAGATTAAAGGAAATCGGAATCCCTCCCGCATTGCTGGGGTCTTTTTTTAACGGGAATGCAATAGCGGGCATATTCTCCCCTTTCAACTCATTATTCCGCTCCCGTTATTATTACCAGTTCCGAATTCCTGACCGGATTCTCTATTGAAATTGGCGGAGCAAAACGACAATTAAGTTCCCCAGTATTTATTGCTAAATAATTATTTGTCGTTGCGAATATTATTCTTTCGTGTGTACATTATATACTACGTATGACTTTCTAGCTAACAATTATTTTAAAGTTTTAGTTCATTTATATATCGCAGTTTGATTATTGCTATCCTAAAAATGAAGTTCCTTTTGGCTCTCATTCCGTCGCCACGACACGTCAATTAGAATGACAATTATTAATGTGCAGTAATCAAGATCAATCTTCAAACAGAACTTGAGGGATTGTTTGTTGAACCACCCGTAACAACAATTAATTAATAAAAACTACTTTTATGTAAGAGGATTCAGAAATGCATGTGTACGTTTAATATCTCAATTAAATTTATTTGAATATCCCAGAAATTCTTCTAAATCTGATGAAGGACGTAAAAAGTGAAAAACGAACGGCAAGAGAAGTATTTTTCAGCAATTTATAATGAATTTAAAATGAATGACGATGTATGGTTTTATATTCGTTTTAAATTGCACTTTAACAATTTCTAATGACAGGTATTCGAAATACGCTTCAAAGGATATAGCGATCATTTTGTAAATTAAATGCTATTGATTACTGTAATAATAGCCACTACAGTAAAGTAAATTTGGAAATTCCCAGTATACCACTCGAACATTGCTCACGTGTACCACGCTGTGAGTATTCGGAGTATAATTCAACGATAAAAAAAAATTTACCACAAGATAGGAAAAGTATGTTTCGTGTTCGGTTTCGATGCGTTTTTACGCTATAGAAATGACATTATCGTAAAAGAAATCTGGGCACTTAAAGTGGAAGCGACGTGGAGCCGACCGTACGATACTAATCGGTAGCACGCACAAATTTTCACCCATGAGCAATAAATTACCTCAACAATGTGGGCTGTCGCATAAAACGTCTGGCCCGTTCCGGCTGTGTAATTTCGAGGAGCATTGCAAACGGACAACATGAACAACGACCATCTTTAGCCGGTTTTACGCTTGAGATTAATAGACGGTGATAATTCCATAACGAAACTGACACGGCCGCCGGATATGTCTTCAGAAGAAGACATACCAAGTTCTGCTAAACACACATTTACAAGTTATTAATATCCCAAGCGATTCGGGTAAAAAATTAATAACAATGGTTACACTTTATTAAAGGGTGATAAATATGACAGTGGACGAATATTTTTGACCAGAAAATCCTACACGGCCGAGAAGGAACTCTATCGCTGATATAATATAGTGGAAATAAAACGCGGGATAAAATATTTCCGCGGGAAGCCGAGTGGAAATGAAATGAAAACTCCGGCGTCTTCCACTTTTTTGCACCTTACCGTCGTTTTGACGCGAAAATCTCGACCGTAAAACCGGCAAAGGATTGTCGGGAAACGCGGAAATTTATGAAAAAGTTAAGACCGCGCCGGCTTTCCCGATTCCTGTTTATCAGTCGACTGTTTATCTGTGAATTATCCTAGTTATCTGAGCGGCGTAAAAATGCCCCATTTATATCGCAGTTTATATTTTATTCGGGCCGGCCGTTCGAGTTTATATAGGATAAAGGTTTCGCCCGGGTCTGGGGGAGGGGTGCTGTAGGGTGAATAAAAATAGGCCGAGGGAAGCGGAGGATCTAGGACGATGGAGTTCTGGTTGTGGGTTCTCGGCTTCTAGACTTTCATGAGTCTATAGGGGCGGGCTCGCTGTAAAAGCAGCCCCGGGGAGGGGTTTGAACAAATGTAAAGAGGGGCTCGTAAATGGGAGGGGCGAAAGTTGGACCGTCGACCCGGCTGAAACAGGTGACGCAATAAAAACGGAGAAACGTGCCACCGGAAGGGGGAGAGTTTTCTGAACTTCGGGGCCATGAAAAATATTTCCACCTTGTTGTATAAATAAAACTCGCAGGATTTAAAAACTTCAATTTTGAATTTTAAATTATACGAGTGAACCATTTCGAAAGGACAGGAAATTATGGGACCACATTCTGGAAAGGTTCAGCGGGATGATAAAACAAAATTGTGCATGATGAATTGAGACTACTACATACATAAATCTTACGTAGCTCTGTTAGCAAAAAGGTTGTTATTTTGTAGAACTATTGCTATTTATGACTAAACAACATACAAACCTTTCGCTCGTAAGGACCCCGGAGATTAAATATTAAGTATTTAAATTAAAAGATGTATACCATTCTTCCCCACATTTTGAACCTTGAAATAACCAAAAGCTTTTTCTTTTTTTATTTGTACAATCAATTATAACATATTTATGTGTACAAGTGTTGAGTGTATGTTTCTCACTTGAATGACTTGACAAAAGAAACCATCCAATGACGGCACCTTTCACAAAGCATGAAATAATTGATGGCTTGGTATAGCAATTCTACGGGCTATGAAGATCTCTAGGCCAGCGGCGTTTAAGCCGACGTGGGGGTTAATGGATGGGTAAGAGAGGAGTGGGACTGAACGAGTGGATTAGGATGAGGAGAAAGGCGGGAGTGGAACTTCAAGGACCGTGATTTTGCGACTTCGTCGACTGTTGGTATGTTGAGGTCATGGTGGATTGTCTGGTTAGAAACATACCGGGGAGCATTAAGGATGGTGCGAAGGACTTTTGATTGGAATCTCTGAATGCGAGCGATGTTGGATGTCTCGGTGGAACCCCATAGCTCAATACCATATGTCCATGTCGGTTTGAGTATTGCTTTGTATATTGTTAGTTTGTTGCTTAAGGTCAATTTCGATGTCCGTTTTAGTAATGGCCTTAAGAGTCCAAATTTTCTGTTTAAGTCAGTTCTTTTGAGTCGGGTGTGGAGATTCCACGTGAGTCGTTTGTCGAGGTGAAGCCCAAGATAGCGAATCTGCTGTAGGGTGGGAACCAAAAGCTATTTATTTTTTTAGAAATTCACTATATAGCAGGATAACACACACTAGATAATTATATGAATAGTTTAATTTCATTTGAAATTCACTAGTTTTTTATTATTTCCAGAATACCAATTTTATTGTTCCTATACGAAACGAAAATTGTGTGCAAACTGTATCACGGTTTAATTAAATTAAAATAAACCACGTATAAATTTGACTCAAAGAATAATATGCAATTTATTACATGTCCTCATGTAATGTCTCTACTTGTGTAATATTTTGAACTTTTAATTTCCCGCATTTACATCAATTTTATCCTCTCATCTGAACCGCCGGTATGCCTGAACCATAGCTATTGTATTAATTTCGGAATATTGATAATTGAGAAGTTCAGCATAAGCGTACAATAATCCGAAATGAAATGAAACAGATTCTTAGAGAAGTGAAAACACAACTGGATGTTTGAAAGCGCATCAATGGTATCAAGAAAATATAGTTCTTATAATGAGCGTTAAAAACGCCTCGAACGATCTAAATTAATTTGTTGCCTTAATGAACTGTTTTAAATTCGGAATTTTGTATAGGGTAAACGTCTAATATGCAAGTATAAAAACAGAGGAAAACGGAGGGAGATTGGGGTCGGGGTTGAGTCCTCCTCCGTTATTCCTGACTCATCTAACTTTTATCAAACGATCCGAGTACACCTAAACCCGGGGTTTATATTAAATGTATTTTCATATTTTAAGCCCCCCTCACCCCGCGATTCCCGTTCACGGCCCCACAACCCGAGGAGGCCGCCGTTTGTGTAATGTCCCCGCGAATATTCATGATTATAATTTATGCATATTTTCAGAAAGGCCAATCAAGTCTCGCCCCTTGATTATGAGGCGATTCTGGGACTGATTAAGCCGGAGACAATTTTTTCGCTAATTTAAATGCTAAACTTCTTAAACGTGTTACACTCAAAAGGCGCTCAGGACACAAGGTGCTAGGAATCAGTTAAGACGTATTTTTTTTAAATAAAGTATTCGGAAATAAACGACGTAGACCGGAGAGATGTTATTGTAACCGATATACTCACAGATATTTACGAGGGAAATAACATATTTTAAGATTTAATATTATTACATTATAATTCCAGACAATATTTATCTCTTTAATCCGACTGCAATTAAAACATCAAACAACATTAATATGAACTATTCAGGTATTGAAAGATACAAATTTAATAATGCCATAGCATGAGAAATATGGAAGCCATCAATGAAACTAGAAATCGTGAAAAATATTCAGTGAAAAATATTCTTGTGTTGTCGGCGGAATGTTATTAGTTTACTAGTATTTCTTGTGAACAGACGTTTTCGAATATCAACGAAGCATGCATTGGAGAGTAAATTATATTCCTTTATCCTATAAGAAATATATATTCTACATTTTTGATACTGGCGTAATAATGTTCCAAATAAATATGAACATCGACAGAAATTGGAATAATTATCGAAATAAGATTTGGGAAATATTGTTTTAACTAAAATTTTAATTTATCCCAACATGTCCCACAAACCTATTCCTCTTTGTCCGTTTTAACTGGACTCGATTTGAAATATCGCGATAATTAATTAATATGTTTATATATATATATATATATATATATATATATATATATATATATATATATATATAAATTGAAGATAATTAATATAGTTAACACACAGAAATATACCCAGAAGAACTAAATTATATTCTGACCAAACGAAAATGTTAGTTTCAAACATTTTAATTTAGTGAAAATAATCATTAATTAAACATTTTAAATTAATGGTTAACTCGTTCGCTACGCAGCTTTTTTTTATCACAGCCCAACGTCACACACATGTGACATATTTTTGCACAATTTACAAAGGCATGTGTGAACATGTTGAGTATTGAACAAAATTGTTAAGTTCTAAAAGTGTAAAATGTATGAAATCTGTATTCGGTCTGCTCTCGCATTCGATTATTTAGAGTTTTTATAACAGTTGAATAGGTCGTTTTAGCAGGGTTAGTAAAATTAACAGGCAATATGTTATATTTAAAAAGGCAAATATTTTGCGAAGCAAAATTATTACAATTGTTATGTAAGTAGCTAGATATAAGAGAGCTATAAAAATTATTATTACATTTAATATTTTTTAACAGAAACATATCTCTCGACAAAATGATGAATTTTCGTAAATAAAATGAATTTCATATCGATAAATTGTATTTACATTTTTTTGTCTTATAATCAATTTCTTCTAATTTAATGTGACACATATATGTGACATGTGGGCTACAGCGTTTAGTTTTTATCTATAGCCCAGCTTCACATATTTGTGTCAGTTTAAAAGAATACTTATTTAATTTTTTAGACTGTTCTAAATACACACACATAAAATCTATTCCAATTGATTTCATATAATCGCGAAAAAAAATCTTGGACTATGGTGGATGTTTTCTCCAGAAGACCCTGGTAGTGAACTGGTTAATATATTTACCACGACGTGTCAATTATCATAATAATGGATATTATACAAAGTGATGTCTAAAACGCTTATTTATAGTAATTTAATTTAATACCCTTTGTCCGATAACAACTTGTCAGGAATAAATAAGTCGAAGACTGTACCGAACATGTGTGCTTACACGACGTTAACAGAACATTAAATTTCGTTCCCACGGAAAACGACCGCCGAAGTACAACAAACGGAGTTGGAAAACGATGGGCAACCCCCGGTACCGGGGGGCTTTAAACAACGTTAACGACGAAATATGACACTCTGACGGAAGAGGAGGAGGAGGAGGAGACAGAGAGTCGGCTTTGGGAGATTAGTGAAGGAAAATCCTGATTTAGGCGGGTGGAGGGGCAAGGGTCGCCGGCGGGGCCATCCCTGTCAACAGCCAGACAGGCCCTCCTGTCTCCCCCCCCCCCCAACCCAAAGATATGTCTTAATTGGATTCCTCTCTGCGGTAATGAGCTCCCATATAAACAATCGTCGTCCCCCCTTCCGCTTGCCGAGAATCAGGAACAGATTAAATGAAACAGCCGACTGAATCCCAAGCCGCCCCCACGAACAGAGTAAGCCACACCAAATCCCATTGTAGAAACAGGTTTGAGGGACGCATCAGTGTCACTAACGTCTAATAACAAAAATACGAAATATGACGTACCCAAAAAATGTTTATACGTAGTATACAAAATGTCTTCTACTGGGTTCCTCTCAATAAAATCTACTAGTTCGAATCGTACCTTCGAAGTTTTGTCTCCTCACTTTCTTTCGCCCTAGCCAGTATCATTCGAACAAGAATACTTAGACGAAAAAATGGAATCAAGAAATCTAATGTTACTGATGAGAAAACCTGTTAGCGCTATCGTTTCACCATTTATGGCGATGGAATTTGTCTTTTTTTAGTGCCGTTTTTATTGTTGGTTTTATTAATATGACGCTCTTTTGGCTGTTCCCAATAAACACCACGAGAATCGATACGGGTTTAAAAAGGGATGCTCTACAGAGGGCGCTCTAAATTTAGCTGTAAGCTCCTCCACGTTACCTTCCAAGTACTTGTATTTAATATAATTTTTCTTTGCGAAGCACAATTTCAGCCGTTTGTACAGCATGTCGAATGCAAAAATATCATTACACAAATTACGGTATAGTAACCATTGAGTGGATTCGCGTTCGATCCCGTCCGCGAATGTAATTATTGTCCCGACATATGCCATATAGTCGGCCCATTGAATTATTCATAAATTTATTAAACTATGCACTTATAAAATTATTTTTTTGGAAGATGAGATACAATAGATTGATTGCTGTGACAATTTTAAACCATTTTAACATGTTAACAAAATTTTTGCTGTTTAATATGTTCGTTGCGGTCATGATTCGGGAATTATGCCGGTACATTAGACGGAGCCGACTGCTGGGGATCGATGGGATGTAAATACGTCGGGAAAATGTGAAGCGCTCGGATGTCTAATCCTCTCGTTAAAGCATCATAACGATCCCTTCCCTTCGGTTAATAACCCGAAGGTTGTGTTACGGGGCTGGCCGTATAAAAAATTGAATGATGAGGCCGTCGCCCCTGCTAAACAATTACCTGGGACCTCCCCCCCTCGTTAGCTGGCGCTTGTAAACGCTCCCAGTCCAACTTATAACACACAACAGGTCGACACTCATACCGAAGTAAATAACGAGGACAGTAGGCCCAAGTCCGTTGAAAGTACAAGGCTTATTTCTAATGAAATGCCCGATCTTACCTTCCGATTGTTTGATATATTTTCGTTATTTTAAAAACGCCTCATTTTGAAAGTTGTGTAGGAAACAACATTTGTTTATTGCAATAAAAAATTATTAGGTGGTTAATGCATTGGAAATACGGATATTCAAAATCCACCACTACATACACACTAATGGACTGTAACTCGTAGAAAATGCATACCCCGAGCATTTTATTTGAAGTAGTAATTTATACCAATTTCATTCCCAGAAGGCAATACCGTTATTTGTACGAATCAAAGTAACATAATTTGTACACAATGCGTAAGTAATGATTACCACCGAGCGGTAACAAACTGAACGCTCCGGTTCCCGAGAAAGTGGTGCGTGTTAATTTTTTGACGGAACATCATAACCGAATGTCACTGGGGGCGGGGGGTGGAGAGGAGGAAGGGCGATGAAATTGCGTTAAAAACTTTGCCGGTAATCTGATTATGAAGGCAAAGTGTGGTCCCTCCGGTAGCTAACTGCACTAATTGAGTTTAACAGCGCGCTGTCCGATCGCGGGGCACAGCTCCACGGCCTCAACCAACTTGATAAGTCAAGTCCTAAAAGCATAGACTTTTTCAACACCTTACTTAATGTTTATTTTAAATGTAAACTCAGATAATATAACGACTACTAAACACGGCAGTTCCGCGCGTTCTATTGTAACAAATACCTTGTGATCTAGTTTTCTTAATGTCCAATAAAAGATTTGAAACCTAATTCCATACAAATATAATTTCTTTACTAACAATGTTTAGGGTTTTCAACCCCATACTTCAAACCCATTGAAAAATATCACACATTACGGATCCAATTCAAATATTGTGATTTACACAATTGCGAAGTAATTAATCTTCGGAGATTGGATATCATTTTGGAGATAATAATGTAATTATTGTTGTTATGACGGTGACTTAATCCTTGCGTAATTGTGTTGCCCTTAAGACACCCATACCAGAAAGGTACGCAACACTGAGCATTACGGGACAGACTAAATTGTATCGGAAATTGCGCAAGCGAAAAGAATATTCCGATATCCAAGTTACCAACTTAATTATTTTCCTAAGTATTACTTCCAACACTTTCATTAAAAGTACATAAACACTCAAATAGCTGCTAATTATTGGAAGTTTACTTACGCTGCACGGTTAGAACCTTTCCGATGAATTATAAGATACAAGCAACCTCATTCCTTTCGAATATATAGAAATTGCAATGTTCCATTGTACTCACCTGCAAGAACACAAGTAATTATTAGGATTAACCGTATTATGAATTAACAAAATAATACAGGTAATAATTATTATATTATATTCACATTGTAAATGTTAGTAATGAGGTAAACTCAAAATTAATGTTAAACATGTTAGGATTTATTGAAATCTGCTTTGTGTAATAAAGTAAATTAAAAATTTTAATTTTGAAAATAATTTAAAAATATAAAAATTCCGAATAGTGAGGCGTCAGCATGTATTTGAACATCGATATTGAGACCCTAGGTGCTCACTTTTTTTGTGTTTTCGGGGAGCCACGATTCCGGAACCCAATATTAGTTTATTCCATCCGCTCCCTCTCACCCACCCCTCAATCGCTCTTCGAGAAATCCTATTCTAATTCTGGAAGGCTTTGAGCTTGGGCGGGATTCCCGAGGAGGTAATATCGGCCAATACCCGCGGTTTGATTATAACCCCGGAATTGGTTATCGGCAGGGGGGGACCTCTGCCATTCCTCTACCCGCCCCCGCCACCTCCTACCAAGGGCACCCGGACCGGATCCACAAAGTGGAAACACTTGTAACGGTTATTACCGGCGGTTCGGAGTCGGGAACGATATAAAAAAGGATGAATAAAAGAGAGAGATAGATAGATGAGCATGGGGCGCATAGGAGGGGGAGTGGGCGGTCGTCTATACTGAAGGTGGTGGTGCTAGGTGTATTTTTGAATAATGTAGCTCTGACCCAGGGTTATCCTCTCGTCGGATCGACTCTGGAATTTAATCCACTCGTCGCCGATTAGCCGGAGTTCTGTTCCCCGTTCTGTTTTATTAAACCGAATACCTACGGCCGGCCACTCCAAACGGGTCCACCGTTCGACAAGTTTTGAAAAATTGAATCTGACCCGGCTCCATTTTGAAGCATTTCATCGGGAAGCAGTTTACCAGCGGTCGAAAAATTAAAGGGGTACCGAGAAGAATTGAAAAAATGTAAAATTATCAAAGGGCTAAAATTAAATTACCCTTCGAGACCCTATGAATTTTACCTTTAATTCTGGTCTGTCCTAACGAATAACTGCTTTCGAAGTGGAAATTCTTTATTAATTTTTAACTTCGATCCGGGGTACCGTAGAATAAATAATAATAATTAAAATTATTATTATTAAAAAACCCTGACTCGGCCGGACAATTCCTCTGAGAAAGGCTATATTTGTCACCCGAGCTGACGCCACAAATTATTTCACCAGCACAATTATTACGGAAAATTAGGCAAACAGAACACATCTAGGAAAAATATAGACATCCATTATTTACACAGTATTAAGGCTAAAATTCATATAAATTGTGCCAGAGTTCAGCATTTTAGTGAGTTCAACATTGCTGCACTTTAAACATTGCGACGAGATGGCTATCTGCCCGTCATTATCAATGCAGTGATAGGCAATAGGCTGCAATAAATTTCAAACTGATATTCAATTTTCATTAACTTTCTTTAGTAATCATTTTTCGTTGTATCATACGGTTGACAAATAAAAGTGTCTGCAATATGTGCAGGGTAAATAGTAGGACATTATTAATATTTAAAATTAAATAAATTTACCGGCCTCAGCTTTACCGGCCTGCCGAGTTTACCGGAGATAAAGAAAGTATCTGAAAACAGGTTAAACTTGTCTATAAATAGAAGAAGTAAATATATACCTGTGCATATAAGTATTTAAATTGCACCGAATGAATTAGATGGGCCAGATAAAACATTTCGAGTGTATATATTTGCATAATACCCGGATACAATAACGAAGCTCCCAACGTACATTGTAAGCTCTTGAACGTTTAGAAATACTGACCGCTTGCTAGATTCCTTGGTAACTAAAACTCCCCCTTATTGATACTTCTTTCAACTGTTTAACTTACTTAATTTCACCAATCAAATACCAACAGAGTGTTGGCTAAATGAATTCGTTTATAAGGTACATAATTATTCATAATGCCGTTGCTAATAGTAATTGGTACTCTTAATTATTCCGTTTTTTAGGTACTCGTAACGATGATTTCCAACGCGAGAAAATAGCAGGAATTAAAAACGAAGCGAAAACCAAAAATATTAAATTTTTATAACCCTCAATGTGAGACAAGATGAAACGTTTAATCCGAAAAGACAGCGTCTAGTTCAAATAAGTGGGGGGTAAATTCGCCTTTTGATTCCGATTAAACATCTGCCTATAATAAATTTAAAGGGAGGTGTACAAGCAAGCCGACTTTGTTCCAGTGTTTGTATTAAGACGCTCCTTTTGAATTTTATATTAGACTACTGGAGAAAGCAATTACTCCGGAACATTTCCGGGATTTGAGTTCCCGGCCTCTTGATTCTAATAATAAAAGCTTCATATTCATGCGTTATTAAAATATCAGATTGGTCCGTTTCACCATCTCCTTATTATTATTGTTTACAATAAGACTCCTTACTTTTTATTGTTTTCGAAAAAGAATGTAATAACTTCGTCGAGTCATTAGAACAAATATCAGAACGCAATTTAATTTTTCCTTTGAACGGGGAAAAGAGGGTAGGCGCCCTGAGAAATTCAGATAACCTTGAGTGCGAATTCTCATTTCGACGAGCACCACGGCTAAAAGAATACCGAGAACGCGAATATGGACGATGAACATAAATCCTCACAGTATGTGTGGTCTGTGAAGTATATATCCCGGGAATATAAACACTCGTATTATAAATATACTGTTCGATATTTCTTAATGTACAACTACAATTTCTACAATAGGCCAAAATATTTTTTTTTTAATGTTGGCATAAAATGTCGGACTATTACAGAAGGAAGACGAGGATTCTAGCTGTATAATAATGTTGATAAACTATATAAACCCAGAAAAGATTTTATAGACGCCAAATAAAACAAGGAATCTCAGGAGAGATAAATCTCCTTAATAGGGGATTAGAGATAATACCATACATCATGGCGGAGGAATTCGAGTGGATGAGAAGCGGCGTTGTTGGAGTGAACAAAAGGAGAGAGAGAAAGAGAGAGAGAGAGAGAGAGAGAGAATGAGTGAGAGGATGACTCACCTGATTATTTTTGAAGGATCACTCGAAAGGGGAACAGGGGGGATTTAGTTTCATTGGAGAAACTTCGGTACCCAGGAGGTACTCAACTACGCTGATACATCCGCTGATCGTCCAAGCATTAAAATTGCCCCTGCCATTAGTTGTTCGCAAATCCTCCCTCTTCACACACCACCCTCCCTTATTATCGGTCCAATAATTATCAACAGAAAAGGTAATTTTTTTGTATTTAGGTAAGCGTCGTTATGATGACATGACTCAAAAGTAGGAATAATAAAATATCGATAAATTGCCTTCCGTTATAAGAGTGCAAGAGATTTTATTTCTGAAGAATTTCTTATACGTTTTTTGTAATCAGCGAATGTTGATTCATCGGTTCAATAATAGGAAGACCTCTATTCAGTTAGGGCAGAGGAAGAGCAAACTCAGTGGGTCAATTGAGAACGATCTTCAGACGTTTGGCCTATATAGTTGAAACGATTGCAATTAGTGCAACTGAAGGCAGTACATATTTTTCTTCTACCTTATCATCCTTCTCCCACCCACACTCCAACGGTGACTATTTCTAAACCTGGCAGACCCAATTAGGAGGTGACGTTCTATAGCCCAGGTAGGCCAATTTTAACTGCCGCCCACTGTCATTAGAAACCTACCGAAACCGACTTTATTCGATGAAATTTAATAAATTCTCTCAATTATCGGTCTAAATCAATATTAAACCCAATTATGAGCAAATTCACAAATTAAGAACGGCCTTTGAGAGTTTATAAGTAGGAATTACATTATTAACTAATTGAAGAAATAATAAATGAATATTATGACAAGTGAAAGGTTTCATTATGTTATACCATTTTTCCCATACATCATTGAAAATTAGTGTATTTTTACTTCCTACATATTTCCAAAATTAGCCCGAAGCTCTCCTAGATTTGTAAACTCCTAGAAGATCATTCGGTTCACATGAACATACCAAACGTGTAATAGACCGTCCCATTCAATGAATATTCTTAATTAATGTATCGATATTTATATTAATTTTGACAGAGGAGGTATTTCTAGATCAAAAGACAGTAGACTCAATTCCATAATTGAGATTCTCCCGACTGTCACTTATATCCGGTCGAATTTTCTCCTCCAAGTAATGAGAAAAAACCTAAATAAAATTATTAACGCGCTGACTACTTCGGTTGGAGTTTTCGTTATAATTCGGCAGGCTGCGTGGTCCGTTACTGAAAGGCCCCTCGTCTTCGCCCTTCTTTTTCTTTTTTCGGAGCGAGTGGTTCTTCTGAGACGATTCTAGCGGAAGTGGGCCTGGCGAGGGCCGAAAAAGGAAGTCGGCGGACGAAAGGAAATCCGATTAAAAAGTTAATTACTGGTAGGAAAAAGAAAAGTTAGTTAAAGTGTGCGGTCGACTTGAGTGGAATTTTTTGGAACCGACTCTCAAAGATTCCCTGGACTCCTCTTCCTACTCCCTCTCCATGTCTTCATCACTTCTCCACCACTTTCTTCTTGCGTTCGGCCGGTTATCACCCCTTCTCTTCCTTCTACCCTACATCGGGGCTCGGCCCACTTCAAAATCTCTAAACTCCCGCTAAAGTCAATTACCGAGCCGGAACCGCCTCATTCAAATTGGCCACCGAATTCTCTTCCTCCTAATAGTCCTCGCACTTTATTATTTTTAATTCCTTCGAATCCACAAACGTGGAAGATGTAAGGAGGCGTGTTGGAAAGTTGTTTGTGCGTGAAATCGGCCGAGAATATAAAGTTGTACTTAGTTGTGCTCACATCACACGAATGATGCTCAAACTATTCGCGAAAAATCGTCTCCCAACTTAATGTTGGAATTAGGGAGAAGACTTAAAAGAGGACACTGAGTAATGTAATGCGATAGATGAGGGGAGGGATCAATCATTATCCGGCTCTAAACATAGTGCTCTCCCGCGGGTTCTGAAAATCGGCCGTGTAGGAGGGAGGCCGGGCAAAAGGCCATGGACCTACCCCTCGCTCCGCCCCCTCCCACAAACCCCTGCCACCATCACAACACGCTTGTTAGCGATTTAACAGTACGGGGATCGGTTCCCCTTAGCTTGTAGTGGGAGGAGAGAAAGGGATTTTATGTTGTGAAGGGTTGGGAAGGGTGACGGTGAGGGGGGTGGGAGTTGGTTATGTGGCCCGATCGGACACCGCCCGCACCCAGAAGAGAACCGACGCTAACAAGGTGCCCCACTCCTCACCCTCCGCTTTCCTTTCCGACCCACTTTTAATGCACTCTTATTGCTCCTCCAGACTGTATATTTAGTTAGTCTGCATCACCACCGCAGTCATTCCTGATGCATACTCTTAAATTTCAGTACGAAAAAGTAAACATAATTTATGCAGTTCGTCTATGTTCCTCTTCTCTGCTGAAAACATTTAAATCCACGACCCACTAAGCGATGGTTGTAAAATTGATATCCTAGGATGATTCCTAGGAATTATTGCTATTGAATTATCTCTCCCAACCATCTTGATTAATACACCTATAAATTTGTCGAACCTCATAAAGAGGACAGCAGAATCTCTCTCACAAATAACGGCTAATAATAAAATGCAGGTAATACAGAATAATTTGTTGGTGAAATTCATAATATTGAAAAGAGAAATTAATATTACGAATGTTAAATTACAATTTTTCAGGAAATATTCCAATGTCCGAAACGTCAAAGAAGGCTAATTACATGCGTTTCTTGTCACGCTTTTATAATGCCAGATATATATTTATATATATATATATATATATATATATATATATATATATATATATATACCGGGCAGGACATGTTCAGAGGGCCGAATACAGAATGGATATTGCTCCTCGACCAATATAAGCCGATATAAGCAAATATCGAAATGTGATGAAAATTGTAATTTCCCGTTATATGCGACAATGTCGGAGTGGGGCTAAACCAAAATTGAGGGTTCTCGTTTTGCTGCCTTCGACCACGCTCTGGGCACAGGTTCGACCGGCGCGCCTTGTTAGCGGCCGTTGGCGAGCTCAATTCTAATATCGATTATAGACTTTAATTAGGGGCGGGAGTGTGTCGGATTACACACCGGGTGAATGCCGACGGGTACCGATTGAACAATAAGGATTACATCAGTGAATGGGGCCGGTTCCAGGGCCGGCCAGTATTTTGACGAGCAGTTATTACACGCACCGGCGTACATACCGCCGCCCCCACACTATCCACCGCCGGTATCGTTTGACCACTTTTAATGGAATACAATCGACCGCTCCCTGCCTATATAATTTCTAATTTCAATGGAATTTGCCCGAGCCGAATTAATATCTAAATCATAAACAGGAGTGCTCGGCCGGCCGATGTCAGGACACCCCCACAGCCATTGCCTGGGAACACCCTATTGAATACCAGACCCTGAAAGCAGATAAACCGACAGACTCAAAAATAAATTAACCGGCCCTACAAATATGTTCTACACCCGATTCTCTCCGATTATTGGTAACTTTCCATCCATCATTGATAACTATCACTCAACCGGTAATCCCAACCGGGCGATAAACCAATTATTAGTTGATAATGGATAACATTTCGATATCCGTGTCGAGTAAAATACCCTGATATTTTTCCAGATTCGGGAATTAAGAATGTTTTAAATAATCGTTTAAATTCTTTGGAAACTATATTAAGGGCATAAATATATGGATCCGAAATCCGCGCGCGAATGACTACATCCATACGAATTAATGGTTCAATCAATACAAGGAGGATATTGATAATGTAAATTAATATCCCGACTGCAATAAGAGTTCAAATATAAGATCGTTAAAAATAAATATTGTTATTCGTTCCATTAGCGATCATATATAAAAATGTATCAGGGTTCAATATAATAATAATAATAATCGAAGAAGCAGTTATTATTATTTCTAATAAGGCCCGTGAGATCTAAATTATATTCTCCTTTAAGTTGGGAGCCGTCTAATTGAGAACTGGCTGCCACTCTAGGAGGAGGGCGGAGGAAAAAGGAGTTGTTTACGAAGAACACCCGAGGTGGGCCAATTAAATGAGGATAATGTACAAAGAGGAGATGGAAGGAAGAGAGAACAGGAAGGCGGAGTGGCAGGCAGTTTTTTGTAGGGTCTGGTCGGGCGTCTCGGTGGGCCTTTGTTCGGGGCTTGTTGCCGCGCGACGGCGCGCCTGTTGAGCCCGGCCGTCGCCCGGCAACCGAACCGGGGGGCTATTACTTTCCATTACCATCAACCCGCGGTATAGAGCACCGGCTCCACCCCACTACTGCGTCCGTTTCATCAAATCTCAGTTACCTTTCCTCCCAACTGCGCTACACACAATCTCTCTTTCTCTCCGGGCAACCGCCGTTTTTATATTTAATATCTGACCAAGTGGCTGCCATATTGGACGTTGGTGGGGAATCCACCGCCACAGCCCCCCCCCGCCCCAGCATCCTCCCAATAAAATTCCCTTAGGCTGAAAATTCAGGTCCCCCTAATTGGGAGGGGGCCGGGGCGTCCTTCCACTCCTCTACCCGTGCCTTTCCTCCCGCTCTTTTCCATCCCCCGCCACACCGTTACACTCCCCCGTAGGTTGGGTCGACGAGCTTTATTGGATATTATTTTTTTGTTGTAATAACCTTGTGCGACATATCCTACATCGAGACCGAATCGATCAGGAGAGGATTCAAGGGCATCGGGTAAAAGGTGAGTTCACCCATGCCCCTTCAGTAGGTAATGCGCCATTTTTCTCAAAACTGATTGTAATAGAGAGTATATTGGTATTATTATTAATTAATTTTCATAGCGGGCAATTAATTAGATACTTTGCAATGTACCGTTAGTTCATTCCGTTGAATGATAGACAGATATATTAGAATATTGATAATATTGAAATTTGAGGTATGTATAATATATACACATACGTTTTATACAAAACTATGAAATGCTACCGTAATAATCTTAATAGAACGGTAATCAAAAAACTGTACATATGTAAGTTTTACTTTAGATCCGTTTACTTATTGAAACCTCACTGAAACTGTTCTCATTAATATTATTTTTATACTTAAACTATAACTATGAAAAATAATAATTATAGCTATCCGTACACAGCATCGTCTATTTCGACTAGTGATAAATATCATACATTGTCTTACGGTTTTCCACTATAAGAGCGTTTCAAGGGAACATTTAAAAATTCCGTGAAAAACGACGGAGAAGTGACATACAAAACATTAGAATTTCCCCAAAAAACAATAAACTAGAAGAGGGCTGTTAAGGGAGAGTTTTGTTTCTCTGGCAGCGGGTTTTGTCAGGCTGGAATTCGAGCTGTTGAGTGAGCGAGGGGGTGGGACGGGGCAGGAATGCCACCCAGTAATGAACACAAGTGCGTCCACCGGATTTTTTCATACTTAATTAACTCGGGGATGGAATCCCAGCGAGGGGGCTCTCTCGCTTTCCCGCCGGCAGGAGGAACAGGAGCGAGGTCTGTGCCACTCCGCCCCAAACAAGGACAATATCCTGCAATCCTTCATAATTGAGTACATGGCCGGCAGAAACTGTACTCGAACCGGGACCGAGCCCTTCCGACTAATGAAAATTTGGTCCGAAATATATTGTATAGAATTTTCATAATTATTTCCAGAATAACCATTAGTCGCATAGTAACTTAATTCAATTTGAATACGCGTACGGATTAAATTCATTAATACGGAACCATATTTATCCCTGTTTATAATTCTGTAATTAGGTACATTCGAATAAATTATAGATAATTAAAATTTTAAAATGATAATAATAAATAAACAGCAGCAAAATGAGTAGACTACAATAATACATCAGACAGTCTGATGAAATTGTCATTGTTTAGTATCTCTCTTATTACCAAAATGTTTATAGGAAATATTTTCGAGTACGAAATTATACCCTGACTTTTATATTATTTTATATATTAAGACTTTTACATATAAATGAGTAACTGACTCCACGTTTAGCCGAGACCATCGGTATTAGGTCAGCTGAAGCGGTAGTTGGAGTGGCGAGCCGAGTTCAGTTGTCTGTTCGCCCGGTTTTAGGCAGTTGTGTGTTGCGGAGGTTTGATCTCTAATCATGTTGGCCATTAAAAGTGGATGAAGATGAGTGGGGGTGGGGGTGGGGGTGGGTTTGTTTGTGCCTAACTGGCGTGCCCTGATCCTCCGGGCTCCCGTTCACCGGGCTCCCGCCTCTCGACGTTAACACCACTTGTTCCCCATCGAACTGCCGGCCGGCCTCCTCCATACAACCACTCGCCCACCCACCGGCTCGCTTACACCGATATTATTTTTATTGGAAATCTCAACATCCAATATCAGCCGCTCACTCATCTTTATATTGACGAGTACGCAGATTGTGCGACAGACTATTGCATTATTTCGTGAAATATATGCTTCAGTTTTCGGTTATATACGAGTTATGAAAAGAGCCAATAATTAACACGATCGCTTAAAGTACCTAAGAAATAGGCCTTTGATGCAGCCATTTGATTGGCTCTATCAATAAGCCTACGTTAGCTCCGTTTGTTATTAAATTATAATGTATTATTTTTTCTTTTTATTTATATCTTAAGGAAATTAGTTGATGAACTCGGCTAACTAAGGAGAAGTTTCACTGGCGATTCATTACGCCTGAACTCCCGTTCTACGCATCCGAAATAACGAGATATATTCCGGAGTGAAAGGATTATAATCTCAATAGAAAGCTGCGGGGATAGGAGAGGGCACGGAAAGTGAGAAAAGCGTGTAACAGTATCCGATTTTGCAAAAGTCGAGTAAATAATATGTCTCTAGGTTAACGCCGAGGAAGAGAAGCCAGACGCCCAATTAAGGGGTCGCAAATTGGTGGATATTTCCTCAAAGGGGGCCGTTCATCCAGCCGAGCGACAAAGGACCCGCCCACACCGAAGAATCCTTTCTTTAAAACTAGCGCTCAATATGAAGCGGCAGAGGAGCACAAGAAGCCAAGTCGCGAATAGGAACACGACATTCGTACTTTTCCCCATACCCTTTGTCGGTATTAAATTGTTTTACGAAGTTTTCCTTTGAAATGATAGAAGAACAGTTTTCATTAAAAGGGCTCACTTGAAGGAGGCACGAAAGGAGGGGGCGTGAGCACTCTTCTCCCCTTATAGTAGTACGTGTGAACAAGCCTCCTCCTGTCCTCCACGCCCACCTTACACAATCCTCACGTCCAAAACCGATAATTGGTTTGCACTGTTTTAGCATTACTTTGTTTGATCGTTATAGGCAAACCCATGCTATTGACTCAATATGAATCAACCTAAATGCAGTAATAAAAATGGCTTACACATTTTGGAAACTTAATGAATTGATGATTACGATTGGAGATTTGGAATAATTTTAATGTCAATGTTTTGGGGGTTTAGAATACCATTTGTTTTTCAATCTTCTGTTGAAGATTGGGGTGAACCCACGCACCTATTATTATATTAACTCGCTTTGTCAATATTTATTTTGTGATGTCGGCAGTTTATCCCCTAGCCTGTTGTCTGTTCCTTATGCAAGTTTGTAATAGAACCCAGATAATGATCACGGTAATAGGACTGAAATTGTAGAGTCGGATAGTGGCCTCGTTATTAAAAGCTTTTAGAATTTTAGCTCATATTAATGTTGGTTTTCTTCTTATCTCTCATTATGAACAATTTGCATTTTAGCATAAAATAACTATCGGTAATCGTACTATTTTGTGCTAAAAATCAATAAGTTAAAAATAAACGCTCGTAGATTGACGGAAGTTATTGACAATTTAAATATATAAATCAGGGTTTCTCCGGAAGTGCGGCTGTACGCTTAAATTTGACGCCAGAACACGTTCACGTTTCAAAGAAAACGTCAAAACGGATACGTCGGGGGAGCGGAGGGGATCCGATCGACCGGAAAAACTATTGTCAACCGGAAGAGGGACCACGGTTATCTGGCGGGATGGCGTGGTATCCCTGGGAGAAATTTCGGATCCGAGTCGGGGTAAGGGATCCTTGTCCTCGGGATATAATTGGCGGAAAGTGGGTGAAGGGAGGCGAGACCGGCCTATTACTTCCGGCGACCTGTTTTGCCCGGGCGGGGACGGCGGCGGCGACCGAACATCCACCAATTACGCTTTCCGGCCACAAAAGAAAATTGCCCCGCCTCGGCTCACATGCATGCCGCCCACCCTGAATTCACACCCCGCCTAATTCCAATTTCTACAATTCCCGACCCCGTCCGACTCCTTCGGTATGTAACGCTTCACGGATTTAATGCGCGTGGTTGGTTCGACGGTGCCGGACAACAAACAAGAAATCTTATTGCATTATTCATTTCTTTACGTATTTTTAGCCCAGACCGAAACCGTGAATAGGCTTCTTTTTTTAATTTCACCCCCCACTTTAATATAGATTAACGACAAAATAGATATTTAGAAAGGTGTTTGGAAACTATTATTTGTCGACCATACGATAATAACAATAAAACGATAATATTTTTATTATTATAATATGTATATAAACTGTACAGCGATAATTATAAAATTGGTGTGTATTATTAAATAACCGATTATTTCCGAGTAGAAATTCGATGACATCCACCATAATACAATCCTACTTTTGTGACGACCCATGCGTAATGATTTAGTTTAAAGAATGACCTACTATATTAATAAAATATTGATGCAGATGTGGTCAGACTGAACGAGATTTTCAATTAATATTTGTCAAATATTTAATTATCGGAGGATTGGATTTTGTTTGACGGATTTTGGAATGAGTAATGAGCAAGGTGGTTTTTTTCTTTGGAACCGCTTATTGAATATTACCAATCGCGTTTGTTTAGTCTTAAGGTGATCACTATCACTTCTTCCTTAGTGTAGTCAGCTACTTTGTGTGCCGGCTCCAGTTGAAGAGAAACTGAGACACTGTGGTAGATATGTAAACGCAGGAAATCGTAAAGAATCGTAGCTAATGACAATCCAAGAGTTGATTGTAATTAGCCATTATTAAGCCCGCAGTGAGTATAATAACTCTTAAAACGTTGTTTTATAAAAGGACTAAATTTAAAGCAGAATACAAATACGACTGAAATATGGGGATAATACAAATTCACAATAATTGTTGAGGGTGGGATATAAGGGCGGATCCCAATACGGCCCGATGCTTTGTCTCTGTTGCGGCGTATAAAAAAAGAGCCGGCTCCGTTTGATGCCCGTCCGGATCCCTTTGTCGGAAAAGTTTTTAATATTACTTTTATTAGAGAATATATACGAGGGCGGATTTCTTTTATTGTTTTCCGGTCGGGTGGCCCTCGGTCGGTGGGTGGGGGGCTCGCTCGGTGGACACGACGGCCGATTAATAGAAATGTTCCGGCGGGCGGGAGTAATGAAAGGTCATAAAAGGATTTATTGCCCGGTTCGATTCACAAGACCGGGGTCTATATTAAGACTAGAAAGGCGCGGGTGTGTGTGTGTGTGTGTGTGGGGTTGTAGGCGTGTGATCACAGAACACAGAGGGCGGCGGGGGCGGCAGCGCCGGTGCTGTGGCGGGGGGTGGCCTCTACCACCCCCGAGGTATTTGAACAATATAGTGTTCTGTCAAAAACTGGACGCCCGCACGCTCCTGTTTGCACCGACCCCCGCCGACCCAATCGATGAGACCCCGGGAATTAACTATTTGGGGTATTGGATTTCGCCCCAACCCCCTGACATCTCTGTTGTCGCCCGTTTTATGGAGCTTCCCCGAATGCCACCGGTTCCGCCCTCCGACAGTTAATTAAATAACATTCCTCGGGCCTTCAAATGTTGAAAAAAAATATACTGAACCGTATCACGACTTAGTTTACAATTTTTGAAAACCAGGAAAATATCTGACCGTGGGACACTAACGTTACTTACGAGTTAATGATGCGAACGAGTCCACCTTGTTCAATTACTATTTATCCGATACTAGCGACAATGGCGCAAAATGTGCCTGTAATAAGTGAACACTTAATTGCTTAATTTGAAACATGATATCGAATAGAATATCAAAATAATTAATGCTACCTTATATACCACTACAGTATAACACCAAAATATAAATGTATATAAAAATATACGTAAATGTCTATATTATCGAGAAAATACTGAAGAAAAATAACCGATTGTGGTACTAATATTTAAAATGATTATAGTCGATTATTTCCCGATATGAAATAGTATATCATACAGATTTGCTTTATCTGATAATAATAAGTATGTATGCAGATGTAAAATTGCGTTGATACTTCATTTTTCATGAATGCTGGTGTCACAAAAACAAAGTATGTTTATTTATACTCAAATCGTATATTTTGTCTTGTTCATATACATGAATATTCGCCAATATCGAAGAACACGAAGGTGATCGTCACATAGAAAATAGCAAATACCAATTCCTTTTTTGCCAAATACAAATATTTTGATATATTTTTCATGTAATCTTTTGAATTATAACAATTATATAAAAAGAGGAAAATCAACCCGAAAAAGTCAAAGTTAACTCAATTCATTGCATATGGATTATTGCCAGGGGGCGTGTCATATTTGTTGATATATATATATATATATATATATATATATATATATATATATATATATATATATATATATATATATATATATATATATATAATGGACTTGATTTGTGATGGGAATATTTAAAATATTGTTTTCCTGGATTTCGAAATTATTGAATGCATTCTTGTTATATAAAATCTCTTTGTCCGCGGGCTTAAAATTTAAGCCGGATCAATGTACAATACGAACAATGCTTTGAACTTTTCGTTCGATTAAAGCTTATTCCAAGAATTTTGCAATTGACAAATACCCCCGAATCCAATTTACATATACAGAGGACCATTTGTAAATTGGTGCTTCTAGTAACTAGTTATATTATACTCAGGGTGTTTTGAACAACAATCGGCAATAATGTGTCCGCATTTATGAGCTGTTTTCTGCTAATAATTCATCTAATAAATCAGTACATATTAAGATATTCCGAATTAAATTCGCAATCATTAGTTCTGTTCCCGTCCTGGAAACGTCCCTATTTCCATTATCATTCATTAATGATCGCCCAATAAATTATTTCAGAGAACATTCAGTAGATAAATTGGTATATTATAATATTAACTTGAAATTAACAAAAATAGCCTGGAAAGAATACTAATATAGCAACTAATAAAAGGCAACAACTACCGAGGGAGATTAAAAAGACAATAATTTGAATATTAGTGAAACAACGAGAAGGCCATAGTACAGATACAGATGCTTTTTTTCACTCCGCAAAAATCAAAATTTTTAAACTGACATGTACTATGTATATGTACTCGTATGCGTACTCCACCCGGACGTACCTCAGTCTTTTCGTTAGAAAGTATACCCGGCATACTCTCTGTGTTTCATCTGAAGATGGGTCTCGGTAACCAGAGTTATGTCCACTCACCTGTCGGTGATAATCTGGTTGACTTCGTTGAACTTCCTCTACAGTTCTCCCGCATTCTAAACCGACACATTTGATCCAAGCCTTTGAGCGTATCTGTACGGGAGTTTCACCCTGTCTAAACCGCTCGGGTTTAGAACCCCGACTAGGTTTCTGACAATCTCGATGAGTTCGAAAATGTATAGAGCCTTCCATTACCGAATTAAATTTCTCTCTAAAAAGCTCTGCTATGAAGCTTCGTAACTTCAGTTTCTCCGAGCCGGTGCCGGCGGTTGTCTCGACAGAGTACGTTCATAACTCCGCAACAAACTCTCGATATAACCCATTTAAATGCAAGATAAATGGAAAACATAAATCGGGCACCTCGCTATATTTCATTGTAGTGGGGTGGCCTGATAGTCGAACTTTTAGATAAGATGCAGTTGAACTGGAACAAACAACCAAATTGAATTTACGAGCTCCTCGAAATCAATCTGTTGACATTTCAATTGCAGGATAACTCACTCTGCTCATTATAGGGGGATATTGAAGTCACCTGTGATCGGGATCCGAATTTCAATTGATTAAACGAGGGGAGCCCGTAAAATGCAGAATATTCGTTAGAATTATAAAAGATGTGAGTAAACATTTGACACCGCGTAAATTACAGTTGTCATTTGGGAGAGTGGCAATATTTAAAAGGGAATTTATGCTAGCGTGCAGGTTATATATATATATATATATATATATATATATATATATATATATATATATATAAGAGAACAGTCTGCTAATCATCAAGAATGTCAGGTGGAGGATTGGCCGAGGCCAGATTGCCGGTGAGGAATGGCTCGAGAGTAGGAAGGAAACGAGAGTAGAAAGGACAGAAAAGGAGGAGGTAGGGCGCGAAAAGCAGAGAATGAGAGAAGAATGCGGGCCGGGAGATGAGCATGAAATATGTGAAACGCGAAGAGGACGCTGAATAATGGGAACAAAGTGGTCGCGAGATAGCGGCTACCGGCCTGGACACGCAATATCCTATTTGTCACATTTCCTTTCCACCCCTAAACTGCCTTTTGTTATACGTCCCTTTTTTCCTCCCATCTCTTCCCCATAAACAACATCCGCCCTGCCGGTCTTTTAATATCCCTTTATTTAGGGGCCGCAAAAATACTTGAACAAATAATGAATTGTCCCTCAGACTGCCCTTTCTTTCCACAACCCGCAAACCCGATTCTGATACCGTTTGCCTATTAAGAGGTGGCTGGCTAAAGCGCGTCTTAACATTTTTTACACGGTCGTCCTTTTATTTGAGTTATTAAATTGAATTCATTCCCCTTTTATTATATGTCGAGTAATTGAACCAAATATGACGCAATCGCCGACGAGTATGTCATGAAATAAAGAATGAATAGAAGGGAAGCGTATTTACGAAATAATGGAACAGGAAAAAAACAAAGGAAAACATTCCTTTACAAACCAATGAATTCTGCTACCGTCATTAGTCGATTAAAATAAAGTAGGTGAAATATATCGAGCTATTAATTTTTGTTGGTTACATATACAACACACCCTCACAAAAAATATAATGCGATATTTAAAAATATTTCGTCTAATGTCAGACAGGATCCGGTTTTTATTTTTACTTTATTTTATCAGACAGTTCCCCCGTCAATTTGCTGCCTCCTAACATAACAGCGCACGATGATTCCACGAATCCAAAATATTATTTCAAGGATAGTATGTACAGATGCTATATATTTCACAAAAAGATATATCATCTGACCCTAATATTATAATGTCAAATTAAATTCGTACTTATTCGTAATAATTCGTATTTTCATTGTTTATCCACCGATATAAATACAATTCGTTATTTTCAAATGAGATACATTACTGTATATTTAAAATTAATTGTTCGCATACAGGAGTTGGAGTTTTATCGGACTTATTTTACATTTCTGTGACACGCGTAGTGATTTTAATAGGTTCTATTATTGGACGATCACAAATCAAGCGGTAAATCAATGGACACAAGTGTGGGGACAATTTAATTATGTGTGGAGGAGTTGTCTTGCCGTCCGAAATGTTCGCCGGCCGGAGCGCATCTGTATTCAGCGGGCGAGGGCCGGCTCCCAGTTGTTTAAATCGGAAAGTGTGAGTTCACGCGTACCTAATTCTAGTATATTGTCGACGGGACCCAGCTCTGTATTGGCTCTGTTCTAGGGGGTGGTGGTGGCCCCCTCCAGCCGATATATCGCCCCGCGCAAAACTAATTACCCGGCCAAACATCCATTACGGCCGGTGAGGGAAACCGGTAGCCATCGCCGATGCACCGGCCCCCGAATTCTTCTCGGTTCTACGTTTAATTGGATATGAAATTAAATCGGGACGTCCGGCGGCCCAAAGTAGATCGGCCCCGTAACCTGAAGCCTGGTCCTGAGATAGCCACCACTTGTAAATATATTTTGCGCGTAAATGTTTCAGTTATGACGATTTTCTAGATAATTTGGCGATGCGACTGCTCGGCAGACGATTAACAAAGTTCCCAGCGGAAAATAATTTCAATGACACGTATTTTGTCGACATTAAAATATAAACCCGTCGTTTCAAGGAACCGTTTCCTGCGCGGACTTTAGGAATTAACGACATTTTAAAATGTTATAAAATGTAATCCTATTTCTACCTCTGAATTTTTCATATCTGTTCAGGGCTGAGATTTTAAAATGTTAAGCCCTTAAAAAGGAGTACCAACTTCCCGATGTTTTTTACAACTCTATAAGGATGGAGATTACAGATACAATTTTTATCTCGTCTAAGAGGCCTGCTGTCGTTAAGTTAGTTCGAAGTAAATACTTTGCTTTTTCGCACAGTTTTTAATCTCTGTGGCAGATTAAACTCCAAGAACATTAAAGTAACTGCAAATATATTGTTGTTATTCAGTCATTGAGGCACTGCAATGACTTAATTCTTAACGTGTGAAAAGGTCAAAATATCGGGAATATCGAATACATATCGGGAATGTGTCAGTACTTCTTCTTTCTCTAGTTACTGGACTAATGTGAACTACATATTTTTTTTTCATTTAATGAAGTACAAGAAATATGGTTTAAGATGTATGCATCAAATCAATGTTATGGACCCATCCAGGGTTTATGTTAATTACTTTCATTTTCATCTGAAAGTTTACACATCGTCATTCCAAATCAAGAACAACTAGGTACACGTGTTGGTATTATGAGTAGAGTGCTAGTGTGTGCACAGTTGACAAGGCCCGAACCACACCAATGCAGTGGGTTCTCCCCATCTCATCTGTTCCCAATCGGTCCCTCTCTCACTTTCTCCCTCCCTCCCTCCCTCTCTCACTCTATCTATCTCTTACACCGTACTCTCATTTTAGTGAGGCGTCTCGGTCCCTCATCATCGAGATTGGATCTTAACGAATCGGGTCCCGGGCGCCGGAGTCGACCCCCGCCCGCCACCGTCCCTCCACCGCCGGCTCCAGCTCCCCGCCCCCGCCCCGCCCCCACCGGGAGGGTAGTACGGCTCAACGGAGACCAGTTCCGCTCCATTGCTTTATTACAGACGCCGGTCAGAGGAGTCACCTCTCCTCAAAAGCTCACTTCTCCCGGCCAACTAACAAGAACTCCCAGGGACCTCCCTTTCGGCTCGGTTCAAAGAGCCGACCTACCTTATATATATATATACATATATATTGTATGTGTGTGTATATATAGGCACCGAAATGAACTGAGGACACTCAATTATACGGGTTAATCTGATTGTGAGGTGCAAACAAGCAAATCTCATGAAACGGGTTTTTTTTAAACATTATTATTTGTTGTGCTTATTTGACACATTATATAGAGCGGGATATTATTTTACGCATATGTAGAGATGTTGTAGATAACAATCGGAATCCAGAATGCATAACTTATGATTTTATTATACCTAAAGTACGATGACTGTATAATATGAAGTAATCCAGTACTGCTGGAATTGTCGAGGAACTGAAACCGGTCGTCTAATCACGGACAAAAGAATCTTGGGGACAGTTAAAACCAGTTGGCTGGTTAAGATCAGGGAGTGAATGCAATATGTTCAAGAGGTTATTTTTTTTTAATTGTACAATGTAATATAGGTGTAAGGAAGAATGACTAAACATATATAGTTAACGAAATATGAGTGAGTGGATGTTGGTAAATTTAGAGAGGAGAACCAAACAGAGTGGAACGGCTTATATACGGGTGATATAATTGTCTATTTTTAGAGAGTTCAAAGATACAACAGTTGGACGAAACTTTTTTTAACGACATCGTCGTCTTCTACCTGAACTCCGTAAATTGGCGACACGTCCGATTACGTACTTTTCCCAGGGGGAGTCGGGATAGACCGAATTATAATACTCGAAGGATGAAAATTGCTCCGGGAGGAAGCGGCGGTGGGATGGGGGGCGGGGGGTGTTCGGTCCAAAAGCAGAAGAAGAAATATGACAAAAAGGAGAAGTTTTCCCGGCCAATTTGCAACCGCCGGCAGGAGGAGGCGGCAGTCACGTGTTCAATTCTTCAAAAGGTCGGAAATTCCTCAGCCTATCGGGCTGTAATTGCCGGCGCCCTTGTTAGCCCCCACTTCTCTCCCACGAAGAACTCCGCAATAAACTCGAAAATTGATGTAATTTGTCAAAACTGCTTGTACCAATTACCCAATGAGGAGCTCAGAGCGGCGGCAAACATTCGGACCGGGATTCGTCCGGGCATACTCAGATCTGTAGCGGATTATTAAATAACCCCCAATATGATATTATTTTCTGAAAACTTGAGATCAGATTATAAAGCTTTGAGATAAAGCATAAAACTGTGTTTCTTAATTGAAGGGATTAACTTTTTGAATGAATTTCATTTATCCAAAAAATCGAGAAAAGAATTCACCAATATGTGGGAATAAGCGGCGCTAACGGAATAACGGCGCTGTGTTCTACTAGGCCCGCTTTACACGTGAGTGTTGCGGGTTAGTATTAGAAATTAAAACTCCCACTAATTAATCGACAAAATTTGCATACATTGTTAAAAAAAGTAAAATTGAACATGTGCTTGAAATAGTATAATATGTATTTACTATGCTCTATGGTATAATTGTATATTGTAGAAATGGTTAAAATAAATAATAAAATAAAATCTCTAAATTTTTAATAGACAGTAGATTTAGGTTGAATAAAAACATTCAATTATTAGCCAACATTCGTTTAAAAATAAAAGGACCAGATATTTCCCAATATCTAATACATTCGCGAATCTTTTCGTCGCTAACTTCCTGGAAAGGGTGTAATAACGCGAGGAACACGTGTCAGATACAACGCGACCATTATTTTGATTGTCAGACGGAATAATTTATTTCCAGCGGGCTCCGAAGCAATTCCATCGGCGAGCAAACGGCCAACTTTCACCTCACGCATCAGCTAAGAAATGGCTTCCATTTGTAATACGCAACAGGTAGCGCTGCGCGCTTGTCTATGAAGGGGGCGAGTGAAGGAAAACTATACAACGAGAGGGGAATCGCAGCGATTTGACTTATCGACACTATGAGCCTTTTCTATGCTTTTTATTGGTCTTATAATTAACCGACAAGTTCCAATATTTAGTGATGCCCCGAAAATATTTCGTTTCTTAGATGCCTAATATATTTTTTTTAATCTTCACGATTTCGCAACATTGATTTTAGTGGAAATTATTTGAAAGTGGTCGTTTTTTCGAAACGAGTCAAAAATATTGATTTATTTTCTAAATCCGAAATTGTAGGACTCAGCCCCCAGATATATAATTATATATTTTGAAGTACAATTATACAAAACCTAATTATTATAAATTGGAATTTCATAAATATACAACCCAATTTATTTATGTACGAATATTTAAAAAAATATTAAATGTTTTCGGAAAAATGAAATTTAACACTTATGATATAATTGACGTAATCACGATATAATAATTAGCTTGTTCCGTGCACTTCTGTTGTCGGAAATGTTGAACAGAGCCGCGGTAGAACAAATAATAAACGGTATCTGCTGTGTAATTTTAATAAGTATCGTTATAACAATCAACGTAGAACAACGGGGGCGTTTAAAATTGAGATTTTCTACACCGCTAATTGGAAACTTGAAACTCTGCGGGGAGCATACAGATTCTTCATTGTCTAAGTTGTATATTATTAGGCTCAACCCGGACACAATAGTGGCGCTGTAATTGAAGCATCGGGTAACATAAACCCATCTCTCCGTATAATTCCTACGTCGATTATTATTATTATAATTAACAGAAATTGTTATTATTGTTGTTATTATTCGATAATTGGGTGTGTTCTAGTTAAATTACTTTTATCAACGTGTTTCGACGCATTGTTGAAATTTTCATTCCCTCACAATATTTAATACATTTCGTTTCTCGATAATATAATACATCATACTGGTCCAACAGAATTCCTAAAGCAAATCAAAATATGAATAGCCCATGATTTAATTAAATTTTAATTACATATTAAAACATGATGTGCAAAATCGTTGTTGAACGGAAACAATAAGTTAAATAATGAATAATGTTAAAATATTTTAGTTTGGAGTGTGTAATGTACACAATAGCATTATATTTCGAATCTAAATTTCCTTTTTTATGAATTACCAAAATTATGCACAGCCCGAAATTTAGTCCTGGGAGTACATTAGACAATACATACATGAGACGGCAGTTTTTCGCCCAGTAATACTTAGTGACAACTAAATCTGATTATTTGGATTTCTATTACAATTAAAAGTTAACTGGCTGTTCAAATAAAAGGAAGGTGGAGGAAAAACTGATATAAATAGCGTTTAAAAAGGATTTAGTATTCAAGTAAATTCGCGTCTTGAATTGGCGGCCATAAATAACTGTTGCCAACGCACGAACATAGTCGGTTGTTATTTTATCGATCTAGTTCATTCCATCCAAAGTAAAAGTCCTTCGCTTTGCAAGCGGTGGAGCCAATAATAGAGACACTTTGCCTTCTGAAGAACATAAATTGCTGAACAGATCGCCGACACTTGTTGACTTTGACGCGAAGAAATTATTGAACTAATGTAAATACTTATACTGCTGTCGCACTACTTCGGCGGATTCGGTATTTTCCAGTTGTCTCTCCTGGTATAATCAATACAATTCATCATTCTCTTATTCAGAATGCTTAACTGAAAGTGTACACATACACAATAATACCCTATTCATAGGATTCAACGAGCTGTTAGATGATGACAAAATATATACATACATCATATAATTCCATGTCCTAAGAGCTTAATAGTTGTCTTTTTATCTTCTTACGCTTGTTTGATAAAGGGCCGGTCCTCGGCTTCCAACGTCGACGATGACATTCGTTACTAATAATTGTATTATATTAGCTGTCGATGCACAAACATACTATTACTACATTGTGTAGGCGATTGGTTCACAATTCAATCCTGTTTCATGACTCACTATCGTTTATCATATCACTGAAGACGTTCACCTATCTAATGCATGGTCGCCCGAAATTAGAGGAGAGCGTTCACTTGCCTCCGCAATGCGGTACCGATCGATTGTCGGCTAGTTCAAATAGCGGAGCCTAAATTTTCAGGACTGAATTAGCGCTAAGGTGGATACCGGAGGCGGCCTAATGAGGGGCCCCGTGGGGGCGGGGCCGGGGCGGATGTTGCGGGGCCAAGCTTTATGATGGGGTTCCTCTAACAGGATTGTTGAGCAATTTGGGAGAACTGAGCCAATATGGCTCAGACGGCCATAAAGCGGGGCGGCGGCGGGGGCGGGGGCGGGGGGCTTTACGCGTGTTTTACGGGCCAGAAACACCGACCGACCATTTTCGAATACTGCTTTTGTGATCTTCGAAAACATGTGCGTCCCAACAGCCGTCCCAACAGCTACGATCGCATAACCTCAACCCGAACCTACCACCCACAGCTGAATTCAACGAGTTTAATGCCCTAATATTCTCTCCCAGCGGGCATATTTAAATTTGACTTAATCGGACACGATGATCGCCCTCGTAGCCTTTAGCGGTTTCAGCTTTATTGGACGTCAATTTATTGATCGCATGTTGTGATTTAACATCACAATAGCGATCATTAGGAATATTTAAAAAGAATCTTATTGCGTGAGAAATTTCGAAACATATATGCCCAAACATTAAAAATTCAAAGTGGATTCGGCACTGATTAGGAAATCGTACAAGGAATAATTTCATAGAGACAATATTATTCATTTATACCCGATCCAAACTTGTCATTTTTCATTATTTCGCGGCAGTAATTTTGAAACCCACTAACAATCAATTATTATCTCCCGTTCGGGAAACCGAACTTCAACTTCCTTGGGACCTTCAAGTTTAACAAACTTAAGAAAGAAAGTCGGAGGGCGGCTTGGGGGAGGGTCCCTAAACACCAGACAGAGTTGGAGTTATTAAATTTCGAGCTTTTGTTCTGGTAATTTATTTACGACTAAGTATCTATTACTCAACTACATCCATGGGATTATACATCAATTTCCCATGTGAAATTCCATATACAATTTACAAAAATTGTGATTGATACAATTTACGCTATGGCTTTTTTGTATATCGATGTACTACTTATCAACGGTAAATTATAAAGCTTATAATCAATCTGTTTTTCCGTACAATCGATAAATTCATACTTTGATGTGAAATGACGATATATTTTTAATACTGCACTAGAAACAAAAGAATCTGCGGTGGATAAGTGGCATTATTAACAATTATATTATTGTCGTTACAAGATAAAAGTGTGTTTCTTAATTGAAAGAATTAGGTTTTTGAAATAATTTCATTTATCCCAAAAAATCCATTAATAATAAAATTCACTCTGATATAGGAATAAGCGGGGAACTCTATGACCAATTCATTTCAGCCAACGGTATAACGGCGCTGCATTCTACTAGGCCCGCCTTACGCACGAGTGTTGCGGGTTAGTATTAGAAATGAATATCATTCTTATAATTCAAACTTTTATTAATTATTCGACAGAATATGTGTGCATTGCAAGAAAAATAATAAAATTGGACATGTACTAGAAATATTATGTGACAATTTACTGAAATTTGCGAAAATGTCTATTACACGTAGCGTTGACACCGTGTTTGGTCTAACACGGAGCCAGTAGTTCTCTTGTACCGAGGAAGTCACGCCACATGCGGTTTTGTACGCGCGATGGTAATGTTTTCCGGGATCTTAAAGCTGAATCTATATTTGCACCATTTTTATTCTCTGGACACACGAAAGTCGTCCATAAGATAAATTTTATGATTGATTTTGAGACTGCCCACCGATTCGTTCTCGGCGCAAAATATGTATAGCCACACCAACGTTTACGAATTTGTACCGGCAACGGCTTCTGTACACTCCATTAAATCTGCAGGATTTACTTTATTGTCAAATTCAATATTTGATGGCGGCGATAAAATCCGATTAGTTCTCCTATTGTTAACGGCCAAACGTAATCCTACCGATTTGTACAACAGTTTTTGATAATATACAAATTTGAATACTTCAACTATAGTCCAGTAATTTTTAGCATCAGGATTGATATTTACATACAGACCACAGTAATAGGTAGCGACTATTGTTCATCATTAAATGTTCATTACATATAGTATACCCCGAAGACATATTCTATAACAATGAGGGCAAGATCATTGGAAGAGTGTAATGCAGATGTTTCGGATAATAATTTCGAAACTGTTCCACTGAATAAAAATAAATATTATGCATTCGGGAGACTCTCAAATGACGTACTCGGCGGTTATTTTCGCCTCAGACGTCGTTAAATTCGTGGAGTTGGCGAACACTCAAATAGTGAGCCCTTCGTGAATACGACGAACGAAAATAATTACCCCGAGTGGGGGAGCACAAAGGAAGGGAAGTGACACGCGCGTCGCACCGGCAAAGGAAATTGTGACTACCAGTTACAGCGAAATAAATAATGCTGACGGCCCGCGAAGTAAAACCAGAACTAAACAGTTGCTAAAGGGCGACCTTTGTTTCAGAGTTACGAAATGAGTTCGGGCAAACCTCGATTAATATTTGGGAATGGGATATATTATAATCTTAGATTTTGTAAACGCTCAGAGAATAAGCGCTACCACATGTCATTTTCCAGTGGTTCAGAATAACTGGGCCGACAGACCCAGTTAAATGAGGACGGTTGTAAAATGAAAAATTGGGTTGTAACCACCATAATCAAGCTCACCATTTCTAAGCACTATACTATAAGACATTGACAACAATTTGGGATCAAAATGGCTCGTGTAATATCTCCATAACCCCGAACAAAATACATTCAAATAAAAAATAAGGTCATAAGGGCGAGTATACGAATTTTTTGATAATAATTCTAATAAATATATTGATACAATATATTTCAAAGAGGTACCATCCGTTTGTATTTATGTGTACCTACTGTAATTAGCCGACATGAAAGCCGTTCCCAATGATTTTTCTTATATAGCTTACGATAAATTATGTAAACATTTAATGTCCAGAAGAGCGGTTGGAACAAAATATTGGTTACATATGCGAAGCTATTAGATATATATTGAAACTATGAGATATATAATGCGTACAACTGATACTGAGGTTGACAAGTAGTACCGGATCTATTCCCACAGACGCCATCGCGGCGACCGTCAAGAGATCAATAGATCTCCAGTAGGTAAATATTTAACAGGTGCTAATATCTGATTACCATCGTTGCTACATACTGACTCTACGCCGAATCTACGCATGCTTGATCGATGCAGTATTACTGCATTGCTTTCCCATATACTAAATTTTATACTGTATACATATGTAGGTGTCTAGCTGAAAGCATTTCACTAATCTTGTTCAAAATCCCTGGAATATCACTACTAAATACTAACACTGAGATCTGTGATATATTTGTTACCCAACAGCTGCACCCGTATTGATATGTATTATGTATATGGTAAAGGCATATATTCTGTGTATCTTTCGATGTACTCCTGTACTGGAATTTAATTTACTACCAGTACGGGGAAACAAATTACGCAGTAAGGTAATTATTACTTTACTTGACAAAATATTATTACGCGTCTAGTTTATATTATTTATTTTAGCGGTTCAATGTCGTCCACTCAACATTCAACCCGGCCCCCATTCATAATGACCACTTTGGGTATATCAATCAAACATATCGTTATTAAAATATAGGTTTGCCTTTAAAATTATTAACTGATCTCAAATTAATATTTCAATTATCAATAGGATGCGGACGTGGATAATTTAATGAGCGTATTCCGACATTTCAGGCCCGGGGAAAATATTATCATTATTATCGACTGAATCAATATAATACGGCGAGGATATCTTCTCTGGATCGGATTGAAATTCTGTACAGAGGCACGGCGCTTAATTATAAATCGGACCGTCTAAATATTTGCCTTCCCTCGACATTAATCGGTGTATTAATGTTTAACTTGTGAACAATTTCGGGGGCCGAAATCAGCGCTGGGTCGTAAACCGATCGGGACGAGTTTAGTCACCGCCGACATCGCATCCCAATATTTAGCACCTGTTTGTACAAGCCAAGATAACTCGTTTAATATTAATTATTCCTACGAGGTGTTACGGGCAGTCGATCTATTACAGGAACGAAAACAAGGAAACGGGAATGAATATCAGGTGAAATTATAAACAAATTAGACTATAAAAAATGTTTGGGTAAATACAGTTACGAGGACGTAAAATATGTGCAGTTATGAGGAACTATAAATGCTAACATTGCATACTTTAAACATCAAGAACAAACACTTCTAGATAAATAATTGACTATACATAGAATAAATACAATGTATATATTATTATGTATATATAATGGTCGTTAATACCCAGAGAGGAAGGAAACTTCTTCATTTATTTATTGCATTTATATACATTTTAAATTACCTGAATTTATTCACCGATTGAAGTGGAAATTATAAATAAAAATATAATTCTGCAGACATGAAATCCAGATAAACAAGAATACAAATAATAATATTGTCATGTCACCGTTATAACCTTCACATAACATTAAACCAAAATGACGTAATATCATACTTATTCTTTCGATTAGTTATTGAAAAATGTATATATTCAATTAAACATGTAATTACATAAATATATCATACTATTATAATTATAATAAGTTTACTGTTTATCCTGTTACAGGCATTAGTTCATAATAAATACTTTTCTGACAAGTCATTTTTATATCAAAGGCAATTAAAATTTAGTCATAAATACGTGGAACAAATTTTTAAGCCTTACCCGGAAGTGAATACTAACGCTCCGTAGTGGCCAAACGCTAAACTACACTTCAGGTTTCAGAACCTGCCCGGCAGAAAGCAGCACAGTACAGGCCTCCAACTTAGGCGCCAACCCTGGCGATCCATTCAAATTCAAAACTCGGTGCAGTTAATCTATACATTAATTCATAACAACTACGATGATTTTAGTTTTAAATAGAACATATGATTAATTGATTTATGGAACGCATTAATATAATTAGGATTTAAGCATTAATAGTAACAGTATTGTTATACTGTAATGTATGATAATATGTGTTTAATGATATAATGTCGGAAAATTGAGTTAGTATAATTATTCCTTATATGAATGGAAGCCATATTTTTTATTTCATTTCTTTAGGAGTCTACTAAGGCTTGGATCTTTGACCGGTATCGCAACCGTCGGAACTATTCATATGTAATATGGTGGGGATATTTGCGTTAGTGATTTGGGCGTCCATTGTGATTCGGGAGATTACTGTTTACGAAATGGTTTTGAAATGAACGAAAGAGTAGTAATAACAAACACACTGAACAACAAAATATTCGAAGTAATTATAATTAAAGGAGAATATAGTAGCGACTTAACTAGGACGTCTTCTGCTAGGAAGGAATTGATTAATTTTTTAATGTTGAACGGCGAAAACTGCTGTCAATAAATATACAAAGTTTGAGTAAATAAAAGGAAATTGTGCGGCTGGAAAAGAAATCGAGTTTTTTAAATTTTCGCGCCACAAAGGAGTTAGTTCAGCTGGCGGTTACTAGGGAGCGCCAGATATTAAGATGAATTGGTTCCTTCACGGTTTCACCGCTGGGCTGAGCCAGAATGTTCCAAGGGTACTAAATATTCCAATTTTATTAGATTTCGAAAACGAACAATTACGAGCATATTTCTATGACTACTACATTCCGTAGATGAAATGAAGGTCAGCAGCTAAAGTTTCATTATTTTACAATTGCTGCATTTTAAGTAGTACTGCATAATGTATTTCATGTTATACATTGCCTTATAGCGGTATGTATTTCCGTACGAAAAACTCTTAGTAATGACTTAATAAGTTGACATGCTTGTTAAGTTAACCTTGATAGTTGGTTTAACTTGCCCTTTGCACCTATTATCCATTTACAATTATCATGGGAAAATGATCACTGGAAGGAGGATGAGTATCATTTATAAACACGTGATGGTTGCATTTTTTCTATTTTTTCTTGCCCCCAGTTGAATGCAAAATTACATTTAGGTAGAATTTTATATTCTATTCTACAGGTTGTTTTCTTTCATTATATATACTGAAATAACAGTCTAATATAACGAGATCAGTGCACGATTTCTCAAAAAGAGAGAGAGAGAGAGGGAGTAGAGTAAAATGTACGATTCAAGGTATCTAAATGGGTAAATAGATGAATAAAAACAAAAATATTCATTCTTCCGGGTAAGTTCTTCTTGGACGTCGTGGAGGCCCTGTAATAATATTGCTCCTGTCTGTAAAACAATGTGGGAGGAGTCCTTAAATGCGGAAAATGAGACCGGGGCAAGATGAAGTTAGTGTTGAAAGGAAAAGGAGGAGGAGGATGAGGAGGAGGTGGGCTGGGGGCGGGGTCGGGCGGGACGACAAACTCAAAGAAAAAGTTTGCTAAGAACAGAAGAGAGAGCCGTCAAGGGAGAGGGAGCCGGGGGCCCATGAGAGAGTGAATGAGACAGAAAGGGGAGTAAAAAAGGGGATGAGCGCTACTCAAGGAAGGAAGAAGTTTACCGGAAAAGAAATAGACGGAAATTTCAATTTATCTAAAAGCAGTTGAAGAAAAGATCTATTATGGAACTGGATTTTAGATTTAAGTATATTTAGTTACAACACGCAGAAGGTGGCGCAATTATTGCGAATTGAACATTTGGACGATTACATTTTTCAAAGTCTACCTGTCCGCCGAGCTACATATTGGAGTTTGTTGAACTGTGTAAATGTATGCGATTCTTTATTATAATCACGTTAAATAGTATATACATACATGGTGTATAGGAGGTGGTGCAGATTGACCTGATTTTACAATGCATTAATATTAACTTGAATTAAATTTAATATTTAGAGGTCGTAACAAAAAATAGGGAAAAATGTGTGAGGGTGATATGACAATAAATATTATTGACACGCGTTATTATTAAATGCGATATTAATATTCAATTATAATTATGTAGCAAAAGAGGATTTCAATATTTAGATTGTTTGATTGTTCTTGGTTTCATTATTTGAGATTGACGTTGAGGGAAACACTAGTTGAATAACACAAACGTTTTTAATTGAAAAAAATACTCCACGCCCGGAAATATATGGCATATATTCTGGAAGCCTGAAACTGTCTTATGTCCACGGACGTAAATCCGTGGCGGACAACGGGGACAGAACGAAATTGATATTCTCTATTCAGGAAGGAACTAATAACTCGTCGCAGTGGCACCGATTAAATCCAAAATGCAAAATACACGACGGTCGGAAACTGGGCTATTATTCGTGTCATTAAATGTCAGGGGCGCCTGTTAACTGAATCGACTGGGCGCGACAGCTCCCGGCCGACTCTATCGATTCGGAAACGTCTCCCCGGTTAAAACATGGGCCTGTTAGCCACCCGCCAAATGCCATCGCCACCACTGTACACATTGTCACAGCAACAGGCCTCACCAACTTATATATCAATTATTATAATCCCTACAAACCCGCCCAGACAACTACTAACGATCTGTCACATATCGCGAGGAAATAATCTTTTTTTTTAACTTTTTTTATTTTGCACCAACTTATACAGTTATGGGTGCAATCCATATAATTTTTAGCGTGTTAGTCTCGATAAAGAAACCACCCAATGATGGCGCTTTTGACATGTTTTAACTACTGTCCGAGGTGATCTCTGGGCCAGTGGCGTTTAAGCCGTCGTGGTGGGGATAGTGGATGGGTAGAAGAGGAAAGGGACTGAACGAGTGGGTTTGGATGTGGAGAGAGGCGGGAGTGGAATTTAAGGAAGCGTGATTTTGCGACTTCGTCGACTGTTGGTATGTTGAGGTCATTATGGATTATTTGGTTAGAAACATACCAGGGAGCATTAAGGATGGTACGAAGGACTTTTGATTGGAATCTCTGGATGCGGGCGATGTTGGATTTCTTGGCGGAACCCCATAGTTCTATTCCGTAAGTCCATGTCGGTTTTAAAATGGATTTGTATATTGTCAGTTTGTTGTTGAAAGTTTTGATGTCCTTTTCAAAAGAGGTCTCAGAAGTCCAAATTTGCGATTGAGATCTGTTCTTTTGAGTCGCGTATGGGGAAAGGAAATAATCAAAGTTACAAACCCTTTGGGGTGGTGCATTACAAAGAAATGAAAATGTTCATGTAGGTTCGTGATGTTTCTGTCTCCTCTCGCTGGTTAGGTCTTTTGCTAGACCGGTTTCGGCTGCTCGCCATCTTCAGTAGCGGTGTTAGTCACTGTTAGCACTTTGGATGTTTTTTTGGGCATCCTCACTGCACTGTCACTTTCACATGTACTGTGGCGGTTGTAATGTATTCAGTTTAATGCACGTTTGAATGGTACGGCGCACCTGATACTAGCCCTCAACAAAGGTCTGTCCTACATTTTAGTATCAGCGCCTAACATATAGCACCTTACAGTACAAGTGACAGTGCAGTGAGGATGCCCGAAAAACATCCAAAGTGCTAACAGTGACTAACACCGCTACTGAAGATGGCGAGCAGCCGAAACCGGTCTAGCAAAAGACCTAACCAGCGAGAGGAGACAGAAACATCACGAACCTACAGTATTCCAACCCCTCGGAGACCACGAAACAGGTATATCAAAAATGTTCATATTTTAAAATGATTCTTGTTCCTACTGATGACACGATATATTCGAAATACAATACATGAGGAAATACATGAACGAATATAAAACTTTCTAACGAAAATTGGCAGGCTATATTTACCCTTACTCGCGTATTGGGACATATGGATAGGATTAATAGGATCAACTATCTGAATAATTATATTAAATTTATCAATCCTACAATTCTTTCATAATCAATGAGCATATAGAGTGTACTAGTTATTTATATTTATTTTCAATAATAATAGAGCCATCAAACGCAGCGCCGATACTACAGTTTCATAAAGCAGTGAAATGTATGCAATACTGACGTTTCTGAACCAAGGTATAGTTCCCAATAAATATGATATAGACGAGGCCGCTAAAGGAATTTGAAGTAACTTTTTTTTAAAACCAACTGGGCTCAATTGTTGCACGTCCAAGACTAGGCGATAACTTGATTTGGGAGTTATTGGATATTTTATGGGGCAGTAAAATAAACCGCGCCTGTTTTTCCTCACCGGGGACACAACGTGTGGTCCAATGGGAAGGGGCGGGGGCCTATTTTAAATTCTCGGCCGGCATCAAAAAGCCCGCCGGGGCCTAATTGTTTACCGATCGGCGGTGTCTCACGAATGCGGTGTACATCCACCGCCCCCAACCCCGCCCCCGCCACCCCCACGACCACCAACCGCTAATCGGATATCCGGCTCTACGTGTCCAGAATCCTTCAACGGCCGTCCCTTCCTTCCTGACTGAAATCCCGGCTCTCCTTTGATGCTCGGACCTAACGATCCTCGTTCGGGCTTTCGAATCCCCCCCCACGTTCCACCAACCGATCGTACCCTACCTGGCATTTATAACCTATAAATCGTGCATTTCATTCAAAATATGAAAGAATCCCACTGCCTATGGGTTGGCAGATGACATTGAGCGACTGTGAATCCTGTTTATGGATTCCGAATCTAGTCCTTTAAATTATTCGCATAATAATATAAAGTTGAAGCAGAGAGTGAGAGAGAGAGAGAGAGAGAGAGAGAGAGAGAGAGAGAGAGAGAGAGAGAGAGCGACATGCTTTTGAAGTTGTTAATAGGTCATACCCTTGATGAGGGGGTGTTACCACTTGTGTGGTATAATTTTGTTGACTTCATTTATCATTTTATCAATGATCTTTAAAGAGACAGAACGCTTTATAATTGGAAATATAATTTTTCAGTCGCCTGAATTCAACGTTACATACTTTAAACGAGAGCCGTTAAATTAAATTTAAAACGATAGGCTAAAAGTTTTACAATGATCGGAAAAAAGGACGGCGCGCGACAGGAAGGTGGGCTCGTTTCATATGTGCTGTCGGTCCAGCGAATTGACTGGATGAAAGCTGTATTTAGCAATATGTAAGCCGGGGGCGCGATAAAAGAACAATGGGGGAGGATGAAGTTGTCGGACGGGGCTAATGAGGAGATGTCCGGTCGGCATATCGGAGGGTGTCGCCACCGTTGATTTACTACCCTGCCTACCACGACCACTCGTTTCCAACCCCTACTTACCGCTACTCGGTGGCACATCAACACTGTTATTCAATTCCAACAATTCGTCTGATTTCGAATTTAATTCTCTCTACCGAACCCACCCCCTATATATTACGTCTGTCGTAACAGATTTTGATTTCACAGAATTTTTCATTATGTCAAGTCCTGACATTATTATTTTGAATGATAATATATAAAATTTAAATTTATAATTGCGATATTAGAGAGATAAGTACTGCAGCGGAGCGGGTCCTAACTTTAATTATAAATATAAATATAGGTAGCGAAGGAGATAGGTAGGGTAGATACAAATCTTATCCTTCAACCGTTTAGGTTATTCTAAAAATAACCGGGAGATACATCTGAAAGTTCCTATATTGGCACGCGATTTTCCCAGCATAAAGAAAACTCTGTGAAAACATTTCTTTAAAATAATTGCAGCTTCCTTTTTTAAGGCTGGGAACAGCGGGAGGCCCTCAGCTGAAGGGCCGGTGCTGCGATAAGCGCTCGTTAGTAGAGACGCCCCCACCCGGCCAACCACCCAATAGCGTTTACCAATCGAAGTTCCAAGAACTAAGGGTGGCAATAAGTAAGACTAGAGCCGGCCCTGTAGCCGGCCGGATTTAACATAAGCTATTATATGGAACTGCCCGCCCGAGGAGTGCGAGGAGGTCGGGGAAGGCCTCCCTCCCTCCCTCCCTCCCACAACCTGTTGAAGCTCTCGCTCCTCGCTGTCTCAGCCCAGACACACACCGTCCCATTCCCTCCGTACAACCTTTTCTTTAGCATATCCACAAGTAGGACTCGATTCCAGGAGTTTAAGTTTCAAATTCAACGCCTCCGTCGGGGTATGTTATACTCCTCGTCTCTACTATGAACATTCACCGCTCCTATTCTTTTATCTAGGATTAGCTATGTATGCACATTTGTGACATAATTATTCTCATTAGAATAAGGTATTATGTAAAAATAAAAATCAGACATGATTAATTACCTATTACCTCCTCTAATTCACCTAAAAGCAATTGCATGGCCACGTCCCATATTTGAGTTGACCGTAGTGTATTTAATATTATTTCAACATCTATTTCCAAGATAGTGAACCTGCATGTCCCTAAACCAATGGTGATTCCTTTAGTTTTACCAACACACAATTTTTCTGCTAGAAATGAAGAAATGAATGTGCCGAAAGATGACTGATCCAGTCCCCATTAATATTTGAGTACCTCATTTAATAATATGCATATGTGTTTGAATCACTTACTCGAGCGTCATAAATTTCCTTCCGTTACCAGATTTCGAAGTCTCATTCTTGTTTTATTCAGAACTTACCTGAAACAAAAAATAACGAATTTAAATATTTATTGTAATCAATTAAATATTATTTTATTTACGAAATATAGTTCGAGATATTACTGCGTGTAAGTATCAATATGATAAATCTTGGGGTAAAATTCTTCATAATTCATTGTAGCTAACATAAATACTTATAACCGGCTAAATATCAAATTACCACTCAATTCACCTTCCCCCTCCGTTTGATCAAACTTCAATTAGTAAACAGAATACTGCAGGGGCAATAATCCGGCTTTAATTTAGCCCCTAAATCGATTACTCTTGTTAAGCAATAGTGGTTATTTCAATTACTCCATTATTTGAAGATGCAATTAAGCTATGTCGTACAATCAACACCCGAGGGTGATGAGTTTTTCGCCAAACTGTATAAACGGTTTATTATGGTTTTCAAAGCTTTAACAACGCACGAAATTCTTAACCAATGGAATTTCGAAATGAGGCAGAACAAAAAAGGCGCGTAGCAAACTGATACGGCCCTTGTTTTTTTAAAAATAAATAAAGACGGATAAATTTGTGAACATTTTTCTTCATTGACCAAGTAGGGCTGAGAATGATGGCCGTCCACTTTGGCACTACTTCACTTGTACTGATGCCAGAAGAAGAGCTGCCCGCCCTACTGAAAAAATATACTGAACGATAGCCACAACCCAAAGCAAAATTTTAGGTAATATTGGTCATAAGAATTTCCAATTTTAAATATATCCAGAATAATTTGCAATAACATTACAAGTTCCAATACCATAGATGAAAATTTTTCAGGAACACCCTATTACAATTACTGTATAATGAATATACGTGCTCATGAATTATTAATAATAATATCTTTTATCCACGCTTTTTGCTTATTACTATTTCAATCGGATATACTGCACTCTCTCGAAAGAAATGCAAATTATTACTCTTGGACATGACCTTTGTGTTTCGTTTGAGCGTTAAGTAAGCAACATTACCTTTATGTATCCCATTAAACGGCATTATAAACGATTAAAAGGCATCAAAGAAAGCTTACCAAGTTCTGAAGTATGTAGGAACACATTGCGGACAAATTTAGCCCGGGGGCTCTGACAAATTTAATATAATCCCTAATGGGAGGCGCGTCGCTCCCCTGTAATGAGTTGTACAACACTAATTAGGCATTTCAAATAATTGCCTCGATTAATTTCATTACGCTTCACACCTCCCAGGGGCTGTTTCAAAGCCAATTTGGGCAATGACAAAAATTGTATAAACGTTCATCAATACAAACGACATTCAGCTGCTGGGCGGACTTTCGAATGGAAATGTGCTCCTTTTAGAGAGCAAAGTACTAGTTTGCGATAACTTTCATATTTCTTACATTATACAAGAATGTGTTAAACCCATTGTGAGCGAACACTAATGTTATTGGTCGATGGACCCATATCAATATTAGTTTAAATCATTTACGAAAATACCAATCATAGACCATACGATTTTCCGATGCGATTGACAATTTGAAATTTATTCGACTGCTCGTCCGCTAAGTATGGAACGCCTATATAAAATACGACAATGTAATCGTGTAAATTGAATTTTCCATAACTATTCAATCTGTTATTGTTACAACGTCAACCGAACACGAGCTTGATCTAGGTTCAACTCCAATCCAAACACCGGCCAACACTGGCCACTTCCAATTTAGCCTTACAACAGGTTCGAAAGGGGAAAACAAAATATTCAAATTACTGTCCAAAAAAATTACAACGCTCAATTTTCTTTTTAAACCTCGTAAATATACTCAACCAAGTGGAAAATTACTCTGATCCTTACTGTGGTCTTCTTAACGGCCACTCTTTTTTCATGTTCCGTGACCTGTTTTATGAATATCGGATTAGGAAGCTGATCGAGAATTATATCTCCCATTGTAACTGATCCCAACTTCCCAAAAATGTTCGTCTCATTCCAGATTCAATTTTGAAAAACAAATATTACATGGAATAAATAAGGCAAAAAATAATTATCGCCAGTTTCACAATAAATATTGAGGAGTCTGCGTAGACTGTTCGGAAATCGTTTTCTGAATTATTTGATTAATGATTATTATTTAATAAATCTTAATAATAAGAGTTGGAATAAATTGATAAATTTCTTACGTCGTTAATTTGGCTTTGACCAAACTCCAAATTAATTGATACAGAATCTAAAATGCTCGACAATTTCTTGCATCTGAGAGATTAAGCAGAGACTCGGTTTTCTATAATTGAATTGTTTAAGCCAATATTGAGTAATATAATTTTATAGTGCTTTATTGTGTCTACAGTGATTCACGTGGCTAGTGCCACTCTATTAGAATTCCACCACGTTTACGCGCAATAAATGAACTACATGCACAGTTATCCATTCCAGATAATGTCTCTGGATTCATTCACAGAGTTGTATTCTCCCTCCAAGCTCCTACGCTAGACACAAGTGCGCATTCGTCTGCTTAAGTGCGTCGTAATCATCGTCCTGGTCTGGGAGTGGTTTCCTTGCAAAAAGAAGGACGGAGGAGTGGAGTGTCCCTGACAATAGCGACAAAAACCGCCACACAATGGAATGAAATATAAGAACATAAATGTTTTTTGCCGCCAACAATTTATTTTTAGTCAGGTAATAGGTCGAATATTCATTTTTGATTAAAGGATTTGCACTCTTCTCGTAATAAAAAACACATAGACATCACGAATTTTGATCATAAGTCAAAATGATTCTAGAAAAAATTAAAAAAGAAGCCAGAATACAAGAATACGATTTATTAACTGTTTTGTGTGGCTTCGTGCATTGTGTTTATTCTATCTATTCTATTTGGTCTTTTTGGTGTAAGGCTACAATGAGTATGGCTGTTGGAGATTTTTTAAATGTTAGTACAACATTTTATTTTGTCGGCTTCCTTGATTACCCGCAAGTTTAATCCCGTCCTGCCGCTATAGGATATTAAGGATCCGCGCTTTTGTTACGTCGCTTTCAATGCTACCTTATTGTTCAAGATCTCTGAGCTTCGTCGACCGCTGTTATAATGACCATTTTAACTGGAACAGTTTCCTTCCAGTATTCGATATTTAAAAATTCAGACTTTCGAATGAATGTTTCTTGAATTCCAAGTTTATATTCGTTTTAGTGTTCCTAAAATTATTGTCCACGGCTGAGTACATCGGACCATTAAACCATTAAGCATGGTTTAAGCAACAGGTAAAGGAACCCGTAGGAAATATTTACATTACCAGAACCAGAAAGGTTTACATTCAGAAACTAGAATATAATAAAAATAATTTTATCATGTTTTATCGTCTTTGTGAACAACCTGAAAATTTTGTTTTTGTTTCTCCTAAAAGATTGTGGAGTTGATATCATTTATTCTGTTGGTGGTTGCATCTACCGCTAAGCCGGTTTCAGTTTTCTCCTCCTTTCTTATATATACGCCAAACCTAACATTACTATATCGGACATGAATTTTTGGAAAAGGCTACGGATGTGGAGCCATTAGGTGATTGTATCTCTATTGTGATGAAGTTGTAAGCTCCTTCAGTGTGTTCTTTTAAAATAATGAAACCGAAGACGTTCTCCTACCTCCGGCGTTGTATTTAATGCGATTTGGAAGGGAACAATGGGGCTGGCAGGGCAGGAAGATTTTAGTTTTAGTACATGCAGTGAAGTTGTAAGAAACTGAACAGAAGAAGTGTGGGGGAGGTCGAATTGGACAGATGACAAATGTTCGATTTAGACATATTTCACTTAATAAAGATATTTCGTTTTATATATCTTCAATAATTTTCGTGTGACACGTCGTTCGGTCACACCCGGAACGTAGCGACAACAGGGTTACGTTGGACCAATTGTACGCTTCGAAATTTACCTGTACAATACACTGACGGCAGACAACGACGGCATGGTATAAAATAAATATGGGTGATTCTGTCGCTCCATTACGGAACCAAATTTAATGCCGGCATTTGCAGGTCGATCACGGCCGAAGCATTAGTCGTCGTCGGGTAGGGTATACCGATGTGGAGAGAGAGAGAGAGTGAGAGAGGGAGGGAGAGAGAGGGAGGGAGGGAGAAAGAGAAAATAATTGTGTCAATGTGCGTGCTGTACTAAGCGGCCGCCACGCCCTCGCCACCCTTCCCGCCGGGGGCTAATTTATTAGAGTGGGGGTTGTAAGCAATGGCTCGGAACAGACTATTTTCTTTCTTGTTCCCTGAAAGGGCCCGAAACTGCGGCGTGGGCTGAGAGGGGGAACGGGGGGAGGGCGCCAACGATAGGACATTTGCCTGAGCGCTCAATGGAACGGAACGCATGGCTTTCCAGCCGGCCACGGGGCCTCGTCAGGACACAAGGGCCCGGCCATTTAACAAATCAACCCATTATACCGACATACCCAAATGCCTTTCTGAAGAAGGACGATATAAATATATCGGAAAGCCATTAGCGAATTATCTACTGCCGGCCAATTCGGGGCCTGTCATTATCGCTACACAATAATTTAACATCATAACAGTCTTCAACTACTAAAATTGATCTAATCCGGACTTGACTGGGCCACACTCCATAATATCCGGTTGTTCCTCTAATTCATGTTTGGTCATGTTTAATGGAATAGTTACAATAACATTTAATCAGTTTCTCAAGGTATTATGAATTTCTACGTTACTATATATATAAGGTTATAACCCGATGTGCTCTTTCAAGTATAAACTATCGCACGCTTTGACGACTTAACGTGCAGAAGTTTGTTCAGAAATAAAAAATATTATAAAATCTTCAATTTCTCATTCTCATTTCCTAGTTATTTGCTCAATATTATACTGTTAAAGCGAGGTATACTATTCTGTTTCATAGTTTATTGCGGCGGATTTTCAGATCCGTCCGGCGTGGTTTTTTTTCCATTCGAAAATCTAGCCGATAGCCGAAGATAACCATTTCGGGTATTACGATCGTTCAAAGTGCCATTACGGAGCCTACAAAAGGGCCGACTTGTATGATTTACGAGCCTGTTATGTGGCCCGGAATGATTTTCGGCCGGATAGGTTTGTACCTATCGATGGGCGTCCTGGACGTTACCGGGATATTTTGAAAAACGAATACAGCGCCACAAAGCGCTATTTTATAGTTCAGATCCCTTAAATTTCTTCAGGTATCAAATTATTAGAAAATAAGAGTCGCGGCTAAGGTAATTCTTTTGTTTAGCTAACAACTAAACAGGTCAACTGATCGGACCCCCATCAGAATATTTCCTTGTCATTCGAAAACCTATTAATCCATTTTAATTTGCCGCGGTTATTAAAGATTCGCAAATTCCCGTTTATCTCTTCTGTAAAGTGCCCCGTGTTTAAAATGATTTATAATTGTCTTAATATAAACAATATTTGAGCATAAAATATGTAAAAAAAACGGTCGACGAAAGGAAAGTATTACCTACCTACCAACTAACAATTGTTTCTTATCGTGGATTTCAATTCACGTGCAAGGGAAGTAGTCAGGAGCAACGGATTATTTCCAATTCATTTGGAACTGGCGATGATAGTTCCGAGTTTATATTGAAGCGCTTGCATAGAATTCGCCGGAGTTATCAATGGGATTTCAATCAATTGGCCAGCCGGGCAGAACGGCAGTCTGAATTTCAATTATTGGAATAATAACTTTTTCTGTCCTCTTTCTTCGGTAGCGACTTTTAATACCAATTGAAGCCCAATACGGAACGCTGTTCTTATCTCGGAGGATGTTCCCCTATTTTAATTCAATCCGCCGCTCCCAAATTCTATGATATTTAGTCTTTGTCGGGTCAAGGGACGATTTCTTCGCTTTCTGTCAAGGGGTAAAATGACAAGGATAACGTCCTAACAACTCTTCTCATTGGTATATTTTATAAATATAGATTCGTAAGTTTTATTTATGTTTCCTCTCAGACCAATTTAATCTGACCGGTTGATCATCAACACAGGAATAGACTAGAACTAATACAATACTCCTAACACCAATATTCAGAGAGGAAATAACACAGAAATTCAAAGTTTTCTAATAAACCTAACAAAATCAGGGGGAGCAGAGAAGAAAGGAAAGAAGGAGAAGATAGTCGTTGCCTTAAATATCATTTATAAAATATATAATATAAATATTTAGTTAATGGAATTTTTTCATTTGAACCATTTGAATCATTTGAAAATTTGAATTAAGCAAAAATGTAAAATAATAACTAAAATTTAATATAGGAATTTTACAAGTATTTTTAAGACCTAATACTTTATTGTAATTTCGTTTCTAATTATTATCATTTACGGTGTGTCGGGCGAATTTAGTTTTTTTTATATTTTTTTAGTACACCACCGACACAAAAAAGAAGATCGAAATTGGCGAGGTTTCATTACGGCAACCGTAGCCGATGTACAAAGAGGGGTGATAAATCAGAAGCGGTTTAGGTGGCGGCGCTGGGGGTTGGGGCGGGGTCCACTCTGGAGACACCGACAAAGGTCCCCTCCGGGTAGGGCGAGGTGGAGGTGGAGGTGGAGGTGGAGGTGGACAGGGACAATGGAGCGAGGAGCTCAGGCTCCAGATCGCGGCCTCACGCCCTCCGATTGAAATGCTAATTCAAAATGGAATTTGTGCCCCGCCCAGCCCATTGTGCGCCCACCTCGCACATCGTAAAACCAATATATTTACCCGAGGCCCGGGACGTTGATAAATTATCGGCCCGGCGGAGATGGGAACACGCACCTCGCGCGTTATTTATGACGTACACCTTTTGAATATGATACATTGCAGTTTACACACTATCATCTTCGCTCGCCGGATAGCGTCGCCGCAGAAATGAAGTCCGTCCGTAAATCCTCAGGTGGATATTAGTTCGGGTTAAACAACAAAGTTCCTTAGCGTATGCCAATGTGAGTGTGATCTCGGATCTAATCCTATATCCTAATATCGTGTGGCCCCTGATATTCCACAAAAACATTCGTAAAAATAAGTAAACGCTATACCTATTATATCATAATGAATACTCGTATTCATAAACTCCTATTGATCTATAATTAATCTGCTACAGAAAAATTTCTTAAACATAGGCCAAACGACCGACAGGAGGTGGAACGACACACCGGTAACCTTACTGTAGTAATTATAAGTATTATATAACTGTAAGGAAAGAATATTTTTGTATTGAAAATACGATAGATGGAATTTTATAGGGATGTAAAAGCATAAGAGAAGTGAACGTGGTATTAGATGTAGGTTGTTTCATGAGATCCAGAAGCGGAGCAGAACTTGAACGTTCATTATTCGTGGTGACTGGGGCCGACTCGGAGATGATATTTATGCGAGGTCTCGTACCGGTAAGCGCCCCCCGCCCCTCGCCACACTCCAAATTAGCAATTAGCCGGCCCACTCAGCGGCGAGTTACCGCTAGGAAAAATTCCAGTACCAGCCGTTACGACTCGAGTGGCCCTCGGGGCTTATTGGATTGGCTGGGGGCTTATTAGAGCGCGGGGAAGAGGCCGCCCGCCGAGGAGGCTGAATAATATTCGCAGCCGACAAGAAGCGGTCGCCTATATAGACCGACCACTCCTAAATTGATTGGGCCGCGGGCTAAGTTTAAAGACGCCCCCCCCCCCATTAACGGGCGACCAACACCGATATCCTACATAATCTCCTCCATTTGCCTTAAGTTGGCACAAAGCGGCAAAATGAGCCAATCCCCGCACCTCCACTCCTATTCCAAACACTGGACACTCTTGAGATTGACCGGTCTAGATACCCATCGTACAGAACAATTATATTCGAACACATCGTAACACCCCTACTCCGCGTTAGTGACACACGAATAATATGTTCCCTGATGTGCGGAAATTGGCCGTCGCACTTAAAATCTGTCAGCTTTAGATGTGTCGTTTTAAAAAGGAGTTGAGAGACTAATGAATGGTCATAGACAAAATCGCAGAACAGGAAAAACAAAAGGGACATAATAACCCCTCCCCGCCCCTTGAGCAGTCACTCCACTCCTGTCTGACCGTTGAATTAAATGGTTTCCCACGTCTGATATACGGTTTTATTACTTTTTGCTCGACCCTTATGTCCGACGTCCCCTCCTACCCACTCCACCACAGCCATTCCACAACAGTTCACAAAAACCGGGCGGCATTAACTATAGTTAACATGCCGCCCCTCCTATTTGGACAAAATGGAATGATCGGCCTGTAAAAAACTCACGTAATGTGTTTTCTCTGCTGTAATGTATCGTCAAATTTACTACTGAAAATTCTCAGGTTCTATATTCCTCGAGAAAAGCGCTGAGTTAAACGCGGTTATTTATATAAACGTTACGAAACATTCTAATAATCTTTAAAATTTTATAGCTCAGTTAAATATATTGTCTTATACGTGTACAGTGTTTTATTTTAAATAAAGAAGAAAGGCGGAATTATTATTGTTTAGAGTGTCACAACAGAAGACGAGGGAGAACAGTTGGGTGATAAAATTAAGGTCAAAAAATTCGTGCCCCTCCTTCCCACCACTACCCCGGGAGCTCGAACAGGACTCCGGGGGATTATTAAATTAGTTTTCAAGAAGTTCATAAAACTTTTCAGTCAATACCGGTTTTTGCCGGAGATGATGGTGTGGGCGGGGGAGAAGCATTAACGCCGCTTTTGATAATTACTTACCCCGAAAACCGCCCGGAGCGGTGGAACAAGTTGAGGGGGTAAGAGCGCAAGACTCGGGCCCACTGTACGGCCGACGGTAAATTCCGTCCGTGTTTCTTACAACCGACCCGCCCCCTCGCCCCTCGCCCCGCCACACCCACAATAATAAGAAGTAATATCCTCGGGACGGCGGCAGAAAGCTCCAATAGCTCTAATAAATAACTTTCAACCGGCGGGCTCCCCGGCTCCCGGGACCAGTACACAGTCCTGGAGAATTGCAGAAAATAAACAGTAAATATGGCGCTGCTCGTAGAAACGGCCAACGGCATCGGTGAATGGGCGGGTACGGGGGTTGGGTCGTAAATGATTGGTTTTTGTAGATAAACACAATACTTCCGCTCCATTGAGCAGGATGGAGGAAGGAGAGAGAGAGAGAGAGAGAGAGGGGGGGAGAGGGGGTGGAAAGGAAGAGAGACGGAGAGAGAAATTGTAAAGGGGAGAAAGGCAGACGGGGATCAAGAGGGGTTTGTCCCTGCATAATTAATTGTGAATTATTTAACCAATAAAAGACAAACAATAATCTCAATATTAATATCGCCTAACAAGAATAATAACAATCCAAAACACACAGAAACAAAGGATGATTGGAAAGGATCAGAATATTACAAAATACTGACAGCTTGTTCCTGTCTGAAAGCTTCTCGAATACAAAACTACTAGGGGATTATTAGATTGGAATACCTGTTTTGTGGCCTACGAGGGGTTGGAATATCGTAGAGGAATTAGATTTTATCAGAATTAATAAATCAATTCAGCTTTCCATGTGAATCCATTTAAAAGTAGGAAAATAAACTTCAATGATTATGAATTCTGTTCACAGAATTTAGAAAAACCTTTTGTCTAAATAATCATTATCTAAAATCAGTCATAATCCATTTAATAGACCAATAAAAAACTAGAACAATAACCTTTCCGCATATTATATTTTCATTTAATTTTCAATTCTTTATGTTGTCTTAATGGCTTAAGAAGAGAAAATAACAATCCATTTCTTAAGCATCCATTTCTTAAGTTTCCCTCACAAACTCTTACCACTTCCATTATTGCAAGGAGCCGCAAAACACTTAATTCACATTAGAGTGAATGTTATAGGGAAATTTTTCATCCTAATGGAGGATGAAAACCCTCTGAAAGTTAATCCCTTTCTGGACTTGGATCAAATAAAAAATCATTACTCGAAAGGCGTATAGTATTAGACATTCCCTCCGGAAAAATATAACATACAAACTGGAAAAACCGGAGGAAATGAATTTGAATTTCTAGAGTAAAACAACGAATGATAATTATTTCATACGTGCTACAAATGTTAAATATATTTTAGAATGTATATATGATAATCTAGAACAATGATCTAGCAAAATAATTAAAATAAAGGTGGAGTTAATTAAACCATTGTTTAATTAACTTTTGCTGGCGTGTATCCCCTTATGAGAATAAAATTATTCCTCTTAAGCTATATAAAAAATAAGAAGCAAAGATTAAATAAATACAAAGTAGGTTACCCTAACACGAGGTAATCGTGATTAGATCCTTGAAATTGTATTTTATTTACATTTATGATTTCATTTCGCTATTACAGAGAAAATATTCTCCGCTTTGATATCGCGACCCTACTAAATTCATAAATCAAATCGTTATACAGCAAAGGCATTAGCTAACGTCGGCAACAGTTTTCATAGTGTCCCAGAATGCAAATAGTAATTATGGCTTCTCCTTTTTTCTTTCTTATTAGGCAAATTAAAAATGGGTGTCCGAACAAAAGCGGACCAGATATCCTTTAATTAACCAGAAGGGGGGTGGGTACCTAATCAGTTTAGAGTACATTGTACTCCGTTAAACGGCGAGTGCGGCCGCAATGGCGGGCCGATTCGGTAAAAAGAAGTCTCGGGGCGGGAAAGAGATGAGGGTGGAGGGTGGAGGTTGGGCTACAAAACAGAGGGCCTCGGCTAATTAAATTTGGCAGAGCGCGGCGGATGAGGCCCCGCCTAGCCTTGCCTTTAGCCTTTGTCCAAGTCCGCTGTCTTTTTACTCTCCGGCCTTGGAAATAAAAGTCCCGGTTGAAGGCCATTTTTTCCAATATTGCTTCCATTGCGTTAATTGGAAATTTAGGACCGACACTCGCCAAATTGCATTAGGCGCTTTTTTGTTTGTACTCGCCCTCCTTCCTTCCCCACCAGCGCCCTCGGCACTCCTCATCAAATAATAATATTTCCCATTTTGTACCGAATAGATCGTTTTCCTTCTGATTAGACCGCTAGACCGGCCGAAACGACAAGCCGCCGGTGTAATAGTTGTCGGGCATGAATAGCCAGCGGGGTTTGACTTGGTCCTCCATAAAAGGGAGCCCAACATTTTTGCGGCGTAACAAAAATAAATTACGAGCGCTCGCCGATATTCGGCGGCCGCTTATTAAGGTCAAAATATTTTTAAAGGGAGAAAATTATAAGTTTATTATTAAGAAGGAAATTTTTGGCGTGTAAAACGAAACTCAACGATCCTTTAGCGTGCCGGGGACCTTAACGTTTATTGGGACAGCCTGTAATTATTGTGCTTTCAATTTTTAGCCGAAACTTGTTGGACATATATTAGACCGGACAAGTTTTGGATAAATATTTTTTTTTCGGGCGTTCGGGCCGAATCGACTTCTACCCGGATGGACACGCTACCCCGGGCCGGGTGTATGATTTTAATAACGCGGGTGCATATGTATGAGCAGAGCGGTTTCAACGATACCATCGGACACGGTTATCGACACGGTCGTTACACCGATACAGAACAGCGAATGTAAATTAATCTAACGTCCAATGAATTGCACAATTACGGCTATAACAAGAAAGAGAAAAAATGTAATGCGATTATTGACATTATGACATATTTCCATCATATATACCTAATGCAAATCCCAATCGATAAAATGAATCAACAGATATGAATAACATTATCTATTAAAATTTTACTCATGTTCTACTCACAACTAGCGATGGCATTACTCCAACAAAAAACCTTTTATGTTAACACAGGGTAAGAGACAACACGTCCTAAAAATAATAAAATTTTCGAACTGACATGATTGAAATTTTAGTTCCGTCTTTCGTACCGCGATTCCATCTTCATATCGATACAATTATTAATGAACATATTGTTTATTCGAGTCGGATGTCAATATTTATGAAAACTTTAATGAATAAAACAAACCGCGAGAGAAGCGGCGATGAAAAGACCGAACGACCGAATTGGAAATGGCCAACATTTGTTATACGGCCGGCCAGGGTATAAGGGGGCAGAAACGATGTAAACCGGTTTGAAAGCGGACGATTAAAATCTACAGGGTGGGGTCGCGGGACCGATAGGAGTGACATTTAAGGGGGCGGAGGTAACGTGTCGGCGGTGACGCCTCATTGTTGCCGGCTGGCTGACATTTAAGGGTCGCACATCATAAAACACCCCGATGCCTCTCTCCCGCCTCACACCGCCGCTCCGATTCATTCGATTTTTGGCTCTCCACCCGCCATCCCTTTCATCAACTCCAGTCTGCCCCCAACCCCAAATTCAGGTTCCGACTCTGAAACTGATCTCACGAATTTCATGTACGGGGCTTGTATGAGAGAGAGAGAGAGATTCAAAGCGGAAATTTTCTATCGTAAAAACTAAATCCACTTGTATTTGCACTACGTGATAAAGTATATAGCAATTAGAAATAACCAGTGAATATCATGTTGTGCGATTCTAAAATAAAATGGAACCACCTCTTTTCGACTCCCGATTTGCAGTTTAATGAAATCGTGAGTGATTTTCACACTTCCTGAACTGAACCTGTGAACCTTTCAATTTCCTATTGAATCACGGGATCTAACGCAGACAACTGAGCATAATCGAATGCCGTAAATCGTTGAATGTTGGGGATAAGTAGAGCGAAGGGTCTTGATTTTCACTGCACACATGGCCCTAATAATATTGAGAATCGACGAAGGCTGGTGGTGTGGACGATGGTTGGGGGTGGGGAAGGGTCCGCGTTCGGCGCTCGGGTATCAACAAGTGGGAATCAAATATTTAATGTTCAACCTTCTCCCGCCTCCACGCACGCTCACCCTCCCCGATTTCGTTCTTTTAATACCCGAGTCACCTCTAATGAAGATAATTGGAATTTCGTTCGTGACACAATGATTTTTTTAACAAAGCCGCCATCTGATTGGGAAGCTTCATTTTATTAATTAAACGAATGCGTATATTTGGAGGGATTAACTAATATTGGCTACTAATCAAACAGCTGTTCAAGAGTAAACAGATATGCTACAGTATGTTATTTATACTGTAAATTACTAACGGGTTGCTACTGAACATAGTATAAGGTACAAATAAATTCCTGTATAGGACTAAAGAATCGAGAGACGACAGAAAATTGCTGGAATTACACCCTGTTATAGATTCCTTTGGACCAAACGGAACGAGGAGTCATTACGTGCGATAGAGTCAGTCAACAAAGAGAGTCGGGCCTGTAAACTCATTAGAACGGCGTCAACGCCTAATCGATGTCGGGTAGGAAGGAAGGGGCCTCCTTCCCATCACTGAAGGCGGGGGGGATTTGCCTGCGGGGAAGGGAGGCCTACGCTTCCTCCGGCATGATTTGTCATCGGCCGACGTTTACATCACTCGCCGGAACCTACGACACCGCCCGGCCCCCACCGGCGCCCGTGTCATCGATCTCCGCGAGGAAATTTTCATTCCCGGAAAATGTGGGGGAGGTGTTCTTTTTCCCCCCCTGTTTCCCTCCACCTTCCCGAATCCAACGCCCAGCCATGTTTTTGAAATTCGAGATGCCTACATCATATGACGGTCAGCCGTATGCGTACCATGGAAATCAGACTAATTACTGCTTCCAATAGTCGGGACATAATTTATTCCAACAGTGGGAAATTCCACTTTCCCTACGCTTACACACTAGTCTATCCTCAACTCTAGGGGGACTGTTTTCACTTGACAATAGACAACAATTTGAAAGAATGTATACAAAATAAGCTAAAATTATTCTTCCCTACGTTATGTTAAATGCCGTTATTATTTGTTTGCCGCCTTACGAAATATAATGTGATTTTTTTATCGCAACCGACGGTTATAGGCCGAGTTACATTCAATTATAGCAACATTTAAACCTGGAAACTTTCGGTCTAATTTTGCACTCAATGAGCCGGCTCATAAAACCGTTTCTTAATCTGGTCTCACGGCCAGGACCCGAATCCAATTAAGATAGGATCGGAACGGGATCCCTAATTATACAGGCCCGGTCCGATGGTGGGGGGTGGCGGTGTGGCGGAGGGAGGGAAAGGGGAAAGAAATTTAATCTGATTGCCGAGCAGTATTTTTTATTTCAGTCTGAGGCCGGTGCGTTTTAATGTCGCGGGCCGGCTATCTTAAGTGGGCCGCCGGAGCGGCGTCGGCGATAGCCCACCGCTCAACCCTTTTTACTGTTATCTCTTGTTTTCCACCGCTCACGATTTACCGTGCGCATAAAGCATGCACCGCTGATTCCACGTTTCGACGATTCGTTTTCAACTTCCCTCACTGAGATTAGGTAAAATATAGATCGACAGGGACTCGCATTCGCTCGGTGTATAAGCGCCACAGTCATGGTAAGCCAGCTATAGACTCTAATAAACGGTATTCTGAACGCGCAAAAAAACAAAAAGTATGACAACTGATGTTTATAAGTCGAGATCCATTTTTTTGTCTTTCGTTCTTAAATTACTGAATAAATTAGAAAATAACGCACGCAGCACTTCTATAAAGTGTCCCATGCCTACATACAGAAATTATTCGCACGATTATGATAATAATATTGAATGTTTCATGGAAAGACCGCATAAGTAGGAAATATTAATGTCTGCGATATAAAGGCTACACACGACACCATTTTATACCAATAGAAATCGTTTAAAGAACATTAATATAACAATTCTTAATGTATAAACTATACATAATTAATGCTGCAATTTAATCGTAAGATATTTTCGTGCTCCTTAATAATTACAAAGTGAGTGACACCCTCAATATTACACTGTAAATTGCAATTGCGGAGATAAAAATATCACCGAATTATAATATACTACAGACAATTAATCCCAATCCCATTTCCATATGCAGTTCAAATATTTCAAACGGCTTTTTTCGATTGGACGATAGAGGCCATGCGGTTTCCCCCGCTTTGAATATAATATGTAAATAAGCGACCTTAGGACAGCACTTAAGACAAATGAGGAATTATGGAAGTGCTCGCCCCTGTACGATATCTCTTCATACAGGCGGTGAGAACATTGGGGCCGTACCACCTCCTAATATATGGGTATGTCCTTTGAATAATTTTAGAGCTTATCCCTCTCCACTCCCCTCCCCAGCGAAAGTCATAGTGCAAAAAGCGATTACAGTAAGACAGATGTTACGAGAGCAAAAGTCTCCCGGAAACAAAAAAAATTGGCCTCTGTCATTTAAACAAATTGCGCTCTCCTGGTTGCCGTAACAAAACTCGAAAGGATCCCCTATTTGTTACCTCATATTTAAGAGTAAAGCACAAATTCCTGAGGTCTGTCTTCATTTTCAAGTCTTCTTAAACGTCGAAATTTGTAAATTGGTATGGCAAACACCGTAAATAAATTAATACAATTTTATTACAAACAATAATACGTATACATTTGTGAATAACTCTTTTGGCGAATAGCTACAGTAAGGTTTAATAATTTAAAGTGCCCATTCGATATATAAATAGTCGAAGAAAAATCGATAAAAACGTTGAACAATTGTGAGATTTATTCGGCGTGGCCTGACATCTTTATATCTTTATAGTGGGCGGACTGAACCCCAGGTACACGTAGTAGGGCGGGGGGCCGCACGAGTTATGACGGAATAAAACGGCCGGCAGCAACTTTCTCCTGTGCGCGTATTCATAGGGGGAGGGGCCCAGCATAAAGCCCGGAATATGTGGGGCCCCCTCCCCGACTAATGGAGTTTATCGAAATAATGTACGCGGGGGACGTGTGCGCCCTGCCCGAATGCGCGAGACCGTAAAGAGTTCCAGAACCGGTTCGAGAGTAAAAGTGCGACGACTGAGAGGGGAAGAGGGGCAGGAGGAAGGCGAGGAAGAAAGTTACGCGAATCGGACTTTGTAATGGGCCGTACACCCCCAACAGTCATTGCCTATTCATCGGTATACCGGGGTGGCACGCCCCTGGGGTTACACTTGACCGGGCCCCGGATCCCACCAAAATCCTCGCCCATAAAATCAACAACACCGATGACGGCAAAAACGACGCCTCCCACCCTCCACCTACCCTACCATTTTACTTCTGATAACGCCCGCAATATTTTCTATTAGAATAATATTTAGAATTTTATTTACAATAATATATTGTACTATGGATCGAAAATTTATATAATAATGTGAATTTTCATCCTTGGAGGTCATTCGTGGAAAGTAAGAAAACACTCTGATTGTCGTGAAAATTCATAACATAAGACTAACTCGGACATTTACACAAAAGAAGGGAACAATGATATATTTCAAAAGAAATACAATGTTTTTGAAATTAAGATTGGAAATTTTGCCGTTAGAATATTTGATCAACTTTTCTGGTTATAGTTCCGTCAATTTTAGGGAACATAATGCATAATTATTCGGCTGTTAGGGAGAGGAACCGAATCGATCGGGGCGGTTCATTATTTTCACGGGCGGAGTCAGCGTTTTATTGTCAATTAAGATGAAGCCCGAGGATCCGGATATCGGACAGTCATTAGGCCGGTAATAGGCTGCAAAAACGTGGGCCCCCGATAGGGGGGAGCTGTCTAATGCGCCACTCGTTAAAGGAAGAGGCGGCGGCTAACGAGACGCCCCGGAGGAGCCGGCCCTCACCAGTGGAGGCCTCTCTCAAAGAAAGGTGCCAAAACCGGGGCCTTTCAAGCCCGGAAACCAACCCCAACCCCCACCACCACCTACATCCACGATTCTAAAAGGTCCTTCCCGCACCCGCCTTCGAGCCCGCCGAGTTTTTTTTAAGAACTGGGAGGCGGTTCGAAAAAGTTTTGTGAACTCTCCGCCGAGGCACCGAGATAAGAAAACGAAAACCGTCACTTTTCATTAGGGGAAGCCTTTCGGCGGAGGTGGGCGCGACGAGGAGTCATCAACCGGGCCTCGACAAAGAGATTTCGTCGAGTACGGTGCCCTTCCCAGCAGCCTTTAAACGAGCCTCTCTCAACCGAGAAAAAAAAGATCCCGTGCAATTGCCTCAACTATCGGCCGTCTTTTATTCTTCTCCGAAAACATTTATCCCGAAAAAAATTCGCAGCCCTCTCATTTAAACATTCGTCCGTATATTTATGATGTGGGTTGTACATCATAAGAAGTTCCATGACAAAATAATTTTGGTTGAAATATTCATCGTAATTATTGTCGTTCTTGTAAATTTAGAAAGGCAGGTTGAAACAAATCTTCAATGCATTGTGGAAATTCTTCAATTGCATTTCTGTAAGGTATCTGATAGTAGATTACGTTAGGAGTAGAATTTTACTTTTCACTGTTCGATCCAGAAGTCAATCGTGATCGGGATAAATTGAATTAATCTTATTACCAAATATTTCTATATTGTATTGTGTGTGATTATACTGTATACCGGCGTTGATGAGTTGAAGCTAGAATATTTTCTAATAATTTATTGACTCGTAGGAACTACGGAACTTCGTCTCCGATGAAAGTCCGCTGGGCTAATGTTCAGTGTGATGATTCCGTAGCGGAGGCGGGAGGAGGCCGTTAAGCCGGTAAACCGGGAGACTTTTCATTAGTCAGAAGAATGGGGCGTGGGCAGAGTCCGCGACGTGGGTGGGTATCTTTTAACCCGACACAAAGATACCGGCCCGGGCTTTTTCTTCTGGAGGGGACCGAGAGTAAGGGAAAGAGAAAGGGGAGCTTCCAAGTAATCATCACCTTCTTCTTTATCTCGTCTCGGGCCCGTTTCTTCAGTTCAGCTCCCGATCCGTAACAAAAAAGGAAGGAGGGAACGGAATTAACCCGACGCCAATCCGGAGATAAGAAATACGATGAAACCCGATTCAATACAACAGAGCCGATAATTAATATTACTGACAATTGCCGAAATCAAATTATATTAATGTATCGATTACGTTCCTAACGTAGTGCCAAAATTTTCGAAATGATTATTCAAATACGTTTCTCTATGATACTTCATTCAAGTTCTAATATGCCAGATGAAATTTTACAGGTGCGTAAACGGAAAAGTGTAGTCTTGTACTTCGGGTAGAACTTAAATAAGCGTAACATTAGACGTAGCTATAGTTGAGTACCGACCGGAGGGAATGAGTGGGCTCTCTAGTTAGCGAACGAATAGGGAAGCGGACGTATAAATGTTGGAAGTGCGGGGTAGGCCATTCTAATAATAGGAATAGTGGGAGGCCAGTTTTGTTCCGAGGGCCGTTGGGCGGCCTCTACAAATACAAAACCTCCTTTTTGTTCCTGGACTCTCACGAAGGACAGACAGCAAAAACGATCAAAAATAAAAGGTAAGAAAGAAACGCGTTACTTTCCCGCTCTCTAACTCTCTCTCCTTCAACCGCAATTTTTCTCTCGAGGTCTTTATTCGAGTTCGTCCCACTCGAAGCCGGTGGAGGTGAAAATCTATACTTAAACTCTCTGCGTAAATAAAACCTTTTACAGCCGGCCGCCTCCCCGCGCCCACACCATCGCTTTCCTACCGTTTCAACTAGAAAGAAGGCCGTGTTGTATAGAACCAAGAGTCGGGATGGGAGAGAGGGACGACGGCAGAGGAGAATTCTTTAATTCTTTTCAGTTGGGTTTCAAATCCGTAGATTCATTTATATTCCCGCTTCCGATTCCACGCCCGATACGTTGAGATTGGTGGAGGACGCGTGAACTGTGCTCTCCCTTCAGCAATCAGGACAATATTAATAGTACAGTGGATAATTATTCCCACATTGAAAATTCGATCGGTTATTCGAAGTTTTTCTAAAAGTACCGAACAGAACATTTGCGGAGTTGCAAAATTAAAAATTATATTTAATATTATAGACGCGATAATCGGTCGCCATTATAATCGGAATGTCTTCATCCTTCTTTCACCTTCAGTGAATATATGTTGTTTGAAGTGGCGGGCGGGGTAGCGCAGGGTACCGGCGTGGGAGGGGGGGATTATTTCCATCTGCGAGCTCGTGATTTATTGCGATATAATCTCCGCCAGGAACCCCCCCCTCCTCTTCCCTTCACCCCGCAGAGGGCAAAGGGCCGCATGATTTATACGCATCGTGTAAAGTGGAGAGATAGTAGTAGAAAATGAAACGACGGGTGGTTGGTAGGGGCCTTACACAACTGCTCGGGAATCTGGCTGAATTTTTTAGAGGGCCGGGGGGCTCCGGATTTCAGAACGAAATTTCTATTCTGGACAGGGAGGGGGTCGAGGATTACAGATGGATAACCGGTTAAGGGGCTGTAATATTTAACTTCGGTCCGGAGGAATGCCGAATCCAACAATATAATTGCGAGTAACATCATCATAAAATACTTCCCTTAAATATATACTGCATTCTCGTATTTCAGGTAACCAAATGCCCGCTTGAATTTTGTTATTATTTTAAAAGTAGAACCTATATATATTTTTCAGCACCCTAATTAAAAACAATTTCGATAATGTGGAATAACGATAATTCTGTCTTTTATACATTAACTGCTAAATAATTTTGAGTTATATCGCTTGAGTTATATATTAAATTGAAATGGAAATGTCTTTTCGTTAAATGAACAATTGTTAATAACGGAATTAAAGAAGTTTCGTTTTCTCGAACGTCGATTAGTGTAGTGACCATTACGACGTGGCGATAGCAGACGGTAACGTCTTTGGGGAAAAACATAAAACGGGAGGGATTTAACTTAGATTTGGGAGGGTTTGACAAGGCCGCCTGTGCACTCGCCCGCTCCAAACTTCTTAGCGTCCCTTGTTCCGCAAGCTGTTTCAATTTATCGCTTCATGAACCAGAGCATGCACCTTCTGCCTCTCTCGCTCTCTCCTATAAATTCTACTTTTTGTCTAGAAATTATCTGGACATTTCATTTTTGTTCATTTGAGCGTTAAGATAAGCGATATTGAATTGAAACATTAACACGGAGGAGAATGTCACGAAGAATAAACCCAATTATACGAACTTTTTTGTATTAACCCCAACGCGATTGAAGGCCGAGATTGTACAATATTAATATTTATTCCTCGGAAGAATCGAAGTTTCTATTACTCAATACATTTACAATTCGTTCAATAGAGGGAACACAATAGATTCCTATTTTTCCTACACGGTCCTTCGGTAATTGTTACACACTTTACAAAGTTATAGACATTACTACCATATGCATTGACTTTTTGTCAAGTGAAAATAAAATTTTCATATTATAAGAAGAAATTTGCAACATTACAATAAAATATTATTTCCCTAGTATACAATAACACCGATCTTTATAAATAAAAAACGCAGCGAGCTTCTATATAATTTCGGAATTTATGATCTCACGCACTCTCAAGAAGACTCTCAATTGATTGAATGGGTATTGTTAATCTGTTAAGTAAAGAGCGTACCGCGTCCAATATTGAATTTCTCAAAAGGGGTTTCTCGGTGAGGGGAGATTGGATTACAGGTGGCGAAAGGAAATGTGTAGCCGGGGCTAAGGAGGAGGCCTAATGGGAAATCGTTTAATAATAGAGAGCGGGGCGGGGGCGTTTAACATCGACCGGGGCCCCACAAATTAGCCCCGCCGAACCCACGCACACCTGTCCAATTTAACAGTCGGCCTAATTTATTCGAGAGGCCCAATTTATTCGGGCGCGTTTGTTATTAACGGTCGATAACGCATTTGAAACGTCGCATCCCTGACGACGTAGATATTGTCACTATTAATAGGCAAAAATTTCATGCATCCCCAGCAATTCTGGATGGAAGAGAAACGCGGAACATTTGCGTATGAAATAACTGCTTAATAGTAATCATAATTCATGATTTTTTGTTTAAGGCTAACGATATATAATTATCAACGATATGTCTGTTATCTACAGAAAATTTCGACTAACTAAATAAATATTATAATAATGTGCAAAGTTTAACACCGCCCAGGACCAACTCAGATATATAATAAATGTGTATTTGGTATTGTTAAAACGTACTCATAATAATATTTTATAAATATACAAAAATATGTGTAAATATAAAATGTTAATCACTGCGATCCCTAATAGCAACAATCAAATAAGGCAGCATTCGGCCATTTTTTTTCTTTATATTTATATAATTTACTGTTCGTCGAACATTTTGTTACAACTGCGTTACATCGAAAAATAGCACACGGCTCACAGCCCCATACTTGATACGAAGGATAAAAATAGACTCATTCGATCGGATTCGCCTTTTGTTCGTCGAGAACGCTTTCAACCCCGACAACACAACCTTTCGAGCGGGAAGCAAATTGCACGAGTTTCAGATAATATCCAATGGGGCTGTGTATAACACAAATGGAAGCGAACTAGACTCGGGATTGTTGACCGAAGCCACTCGAGTTGAATGAAGCCGAGTAAGACGGCGGGGGAAGTTTCACCACAATTATTAATGGATAACGTCTTTAGGCGGCGCGCTGAGGACACGCAGTTCGGCCGACGTTGCTTTATTAGGATCAAGGGGCTGTCGACATTCCAAACGATTTAATTAATCTCACCATCAATTTTAGGCGATTTATGCAGTAAAATTTGTGTTGAGGAAAAATATTTTTAAAAAAGTCACCACTTTTGAAACTTGTTCAAAAATAGACCGCTTTAACCCCCGGCCCAATATCAACAAAATTGTGAGGTATCTAGCAAGCGGAGTGACAATGAAGAATTCTGTTAACACTGTTATTGATGCACTGTTTTCGATTTACAACAGACATGTACAAAGGATAACAAACTAGGAATGTAATCACATCGGCTCAAATTAAATGCTCTAAATAGAGGCAGATAGGATCAAACTATGTACAACGTATATTACCCGCCATGGTATATCGGGCCTTGGTATATTCACACACACATACAGGTACATAAATACGTATATATATCAAGCTTAATACAAGGGTTTTGTATACACGGAGCAACAATAAAACTCAGTTCTTCTAATCAGGGGGAGGGGGCCCGTCTCTAGTTGCCAATAGGCGGCGGTTTGGTTGGGGGCGGGAGAGGCAGTTGGCAGGAGCCCACGGCGGGCTGTAGGGGCGCCCCCACTGTAACCAATTTTACATTGACAATTGGCCGAGGATTTGGCACCTGAGAGCGGTCCGTGGCCACACACGTACACCGCGCCCGCTCCGACATCATGCCAAATCGCATTCACCTTCCAACCCCCGCCCTCCTTCTCCAACCCCGCCCGACTACAGCGCCCGACACTACCTCTGGCATTGTACCGCAGAAAAATATTAATCCGCCCGGGTGGGGAGGACTACGATTACCGAGTTGTTTCCAACCCGAAACATCAATCTTTCGATAAAATATTACGCGACTAAAAATATTGGCCCGACTTCTCCCAGTTCGTACAAACTAGAAAAAACTATGGCTAACTGCGTAATACGCAATCTTCTTGCTAAATATCTACTATAAGAAACTTTGAAAAGTGGATTAGTACATAAGTATTCGGATTAACTTCGTTTTTAATTTCTTTATTTAAAGTTAATACAATGTAATGGACTTGGACAATAAAGACCACTAATCAAAATTAGTTGTTTTAACAGTAATTTTTCTGTTTTCCTCTGATTTCCTACCGGAAGAACAAATAAATACATTCATCACAAAAAATGAAATTTTAGTTTAAATTAAAGTTTATAATGGCGGATAGTTGTAGAAATGTGCTGAAATGAGAGAAAGTTGAGACCGATATACCGAATGAATCCATATACTTGAGGAACTATCAGATGCATGTTTTGTTGCAAAATATGATTATTCAGAGAGAGTACTCTTCGTCCTCAATCAGTGTACCCGCCATATCCATTAAAGCGGTTGAATGGGTTGTGGAGGGAGGAGGGGTAGTGGATTGCTGAGTGGATAGGCAGATTGGGGGTCGGGGTAGCCAGGCTTGCTCGCGAACATTAGGCCTAACTTCGTTGTTTAAACAAGAATTGGCTGATCTTAGACAGACAGCAAGTCGAGCAATAATCTCGTTACAAGTTGTAGCCGGAGATAGCAGCTAAACCCCAGACTCACTCATCCTCATACGACTTCTAATTACGAGCGGCTTCAGTCTAATTTCATGAAAACTGATATTAAATCAGTCGTCAATAGGTTGTACCGCTACGAGATGTCATCTTCATTTTCAGTTGCGTCACATTTCAAAAGTGTCAGAGCTGTGGATTATAATTTTTAAGAAATCTTGTCTACTTTTAAACTATTTAATATTAATAAAAATCAACGATGACAATAGTCATATCCTATTATAGAATGATTTATCAGAGGCTCGTTAGTAAATATAATTAATATCTAAATAATATTTATGACATGATTTATGATTTGTTTCCTCGAAAAATGTCGTGTAACGTATAATAACTCATGTTCTTACAATGTATTTTAACCAGAGAGTTCATACAGTAGACATAATTATACCCGAAAGAATGTTACCTTAGGGAATAAGACGGAGATACATTCCGAGCTTTTCCATATTTGAATAAGAGGAATTGTCCTTTTAAAAAGGACGCTATTCTGCCTGCTATCCCCTCCACCATAAATTCAGCAGAGTTTTTGGATCCCTCGGGGGAAACGTCTGGCGGACGGATTATTAATAAGTCAATACGAGTTGACACAAAAGAATTGTGCGAGCGCGAAACGAGAAAACCCCGGGGCCTGAATATGCATCCAGCGCGCGCGTTTATGTGACGGTTAAACTAAAAGTTCCCCGCGGACCTCGGCCAGTATATTTCCATACGCCGAGGGGTTTATATACAGGGAGATAGAGACGGAACCATGAAGAACGACACGGTGAATGACCCATGTTTATTAGTTGAGCTCTTTAATTATACACCAAATATTAAAACTATGTAAATTTCATTTAGTTCGATTAACAGCACATCATAATTTACATGGTGAAAAAGTTTTGGCTGTGAAATATGTTCGAACCCAATTTTCAGTTATGTAAATTTTAATTTATTGCGATTATCACTCTATACATTAATTAAGTATATTTAATTACAATATGATTCCGTATTTATTCTATTGCATACCTGCAATAACTACAAAATTTGACGAGTTAAAATTTTAATGAGTTAAACAAGCGAGATGACGGCTGACACAGGCCGGATTTATATTTCTAATTCTAATTGCCATCTCCTTAATAGAGAAGTGTGATATAGACCACCATAATAATATTGAAGATCGTACTATATGCTTATATGGGTTTGTGCGTCCTATGGAGAATACTCCGCATTTATTCCCGGGTTAAACTTGAGGTCCCACGTGGTGGTAGGGGGTAGGCGGCTACCGAGGCGTTCCCCGGACGGACATATTTCCTTATGCCGAGGAAAAAGAGGGCGAGAGTGTGATAGAGTGAGAATGCGGGTAAGGGAGAAGGGGAGTGTGGCCATTGCCGGTGATAGAGTAGGTCCCGGCGTACAGTGGCTCGTATATCATCGACGAGTCGCGGGCGATGGGGTCGGGGGCGCCTCCGCCGCCAAAATGTGAAACAACTAAGAAAAATGAGGGGCCCCGTCGCCTCTGGTAACAACTGGAATACTCGTGGGGAGGGCTGCCCATTTGTTCCCCCAGTCTAATTCTTCTTCGGGCAGGATGGGCCCGATAAGAACCCTCCCTTCGGCCTTAATTAATAAGACCCCATTTGCCTGCTCACTCCCGGCGTCCTTTGAAAAGTTAGCACCCTAAACGCTAGACGCGTTTTAGCCATGTGATTACGCAGTCCGTAATTTTACCTTTACAACATTATTTGGTAAAGCTGTAAATAATACTCGATCCTAATGCTTTAGTGGGGTGTGAGAAATGTACAGATTTGTTTTCCTTTTAACTCATCGTGTATTGATTCCCTCACTGCTACACGAATTTAAATAAAGAAGTGGCAGACAGCGTCAATAAATTTTAAGATTTATTTATGCTATTCAAAATGGCGCATAACATAATTGCACCTACTATAAATACTAAAAGAACACAAATTTTTTAACCTGTCTTATAACCAATAACATAGTCCCTGTTCGAAAAGCTACGACAATAAGTGAAAGTTTTACTTAAACTTACAAACTCACTTTTACTTAAAGTAAAAGAAAATAAGTTGGTTGCGACATCTGTCAGCGCTACAAGTAATCTTATTCAGAATGAAGAATGGCCGTACGCATGGGCTTACCTATGAAATAATGCACCGTTTAAACTATCATTATTATACAATAATAAGTATGAATAATTTAGAAGTTTGAAAGTTTTGGTAAATGGTTTAATTAATGATTAATGCGTCGTTCCCTACTTCTGAATAACACTGGAACGAATTCCATTGGACTGTGGAATAAGAATTCTGGAAAACTTCCAAAGCGTAACGGCTTTAAAATGACTCATCGTTTTCTTCTTTCTGAACCCCGGAAATGAGAGTTTCAGACCACTTCTTACTTCCTATAGTTTAAAAAGACTTCTAGGCGCGCCAGGGAATAGCGATAAATCATCTAGCGTTTTTTCTTCCGTTTGTTTTTATTAATGAGGTCGGGGACTACACCGGCAAAGGAATGCGCGAGGAAAAAAACACGAATCATTGATGAGTGCCGAATAATTGAGAAAAAAATTGATTTCATAATTTAAATAGACCTCCTGCCTTCCGCCCACAGTGAAGATGCCGCACCTCGAGAACAGAATTGGTTGATTAAGGGGCAAAGGTAAACAGAATGGGATATGAGGTCTGGAGCACAATCTATGGACCTATCATCAGCCGCCTAAAATATTTATTATGTCTAATGAGCTTCCAATAACGGTCTCAGACATGCAACTTCAAAACTGACGAGTAATTAACCCACGCCAGAAGGATACGCAAATTGTCCTACAGCCTGTACCGTCTTCCACCCATTTTGCAGTCATAAAGCATCTTTATAAGTAATCATTAACCGATTGACTGCGTTTAAAATTAAACTGGTATACAATTTTTAAGTAAGGAAAATATCTCGAGGACATTATACATTTTTATATTATAATGGATAGTTTGATGTTAAACTCGATGTGTAATTTAACGCATAGTCAAGGAATTAAAGCAATGATGTTATATAATAGGAGTGCACTTCAAGGTATGGGAGGAGGCAGGTATGCCATTTTTAACAACTGGGGCTGTCACTTGAGTCGTGGAAAGTAATATTGTTGTAAGTATAGTAGTAGTGGGGGAGTGAGCGGCGCCTGCCCCCTGAAAACACTCCGCCCTCCGAAATTATTTATAACCGTGCAAGAGTTGAAACGAGAGTTTAGCCGGCAAGAAATACGGCCACGCATATTGGAGGTGTTCCTTTTAATATGCTTCAACACAGTCTGTTACTTATTTTATAAATGCTTCCTCCTTCCTCTAACACACCTTAAAGCTTTTACAAATAACAGGGCTCCCATTTCCTTTCCGATAACTTAAGGCGATGTTTAGTGCAATCCGTAAGTGTTAAAGACCAGTTACAAGATACTTCGAGGACCATTTCAGCTTTTATGGGCGTATCCTTTATGCGAAGCATTAGCTCGTAAAGTGGTTATTCATGTATGCATTTTTTTACTGCATATAGCTGAGAATCTTTTAACGTCATTTGAATTCCAGATACTCAAAATTACATCAAGAAGTAAGTATTTTATATAATTCTCAAATGTTGTCAATAATGATTTAATTTAACCTCCGTTTGCGGTCCAAACAGGAAATGAGGCAGGCGGACCTGTTTGAAGAAGTATTTTTAGTCGCTGATGCAACCATTAACCACGAAACGAAGCTCGGGAGAAAAAAGTTCCACAATCCGGTGATAGGTTCACTCGGTTTCAGGTGCGTAAGTAACGTTAAATAGCGTATCTATTTAAAAGAAATAGATTAAATAACTTAACCTACAAATTTGCCGATTACAGAAATAGTAGGGGAATTTCCAATACAAACCTGCCCCCACAATGGACTTTCGTTGTTTTAAGAACCATATTAGCAAATAACGTAATTCGTTTTTCCAACAGTACAGTATAAACAATATCGTGAATATATTTTTAACTGTTTTTTTTTGCACAATCAACCTATACAGTTATGGGTGCAATTGATACATGTATTTATTTCCGCGTGTTAGTCCCGACAAAGAAACCACCCAGTGATGGCGCTTTTATCGTGTCATCCTTGCGCAGGGGCCATGCTAATCTTCTCTGTATCGTTCCAATTTTAGTATATGTACCGTCGAAGCAAGTACAATATCGTGAATAGGCTACAATAAAGTATACTCAATTTAATCCACCCTGTAATTCATTCTAAAAATTATTTTTTCTTCTTCAATCTTGAGAGCTCCCCTACAGAATCACAGAATTTCCGTATTCACAAAATGAGGGGTGCCGGTTTTAAAAATGAGCACTGGACGCGCTCAACAATCTCCACGCTCGAAGCGAACAATTGTTTCATCAATGCCTCTGTTTAACAATAAGGAGACCTATAGAAATCCAGACCGGCGGGCACCGGCGTTTTCAGAGCCATTCGACAGCGTCGGGGGGAGCCGAAAGATGGGAGTTGTTTTTTTCCCCTTCCAACGGAGAACGCGAATGGGTGGCTCAAAGGGATCGGTCCAGAATGGAGTTTTTCTAATTAACGCTCCGGGAGGTTGCCGGCGGCCGCGAAATTTCCTCCGAGGTGCCCTTTGTCGAGTTCAGAGGAGGACGGCGGGAATTCAAATAAAGCGCGGTCGGCGCCCCTTAATAAGCCGGCCACCGGCTAATGAATTCAGAGCGGCCCCAGACCGCGCTATCCGCCCGGGGTTTCTTCCCAGCCGCCTTTTGTTATTCCCTCCGCGCCGGTCCCAAATTAGATTGAGTTAATGCAAATCCGGCCCGCCCCTAGTCCACTACCTCCACTCCCTCCACCTCCTGCACACTACCCTTCTCTCGCAACTACAGTCCCTACCTAATAGTTCCTCCCATTCGGAAGAACGTTTCTCGACCTCATTTTTAGTGTACACACTCATCGTAGCGCAGGATTTCAATGAATCACATAAATAGCGGCAGTCAATTTTTAAAAAATTATACGAAAGACTTGAAAATATAAGAACCGAGATAAATTAAATCCTAAAATGAGGTATCACGTTATTTCCTTTTATTATTATTTACCCACCCCCGTTGTTATTAGTTCCAGTTCCTGTTGGTAAATTAGATTGAGTTAATGCAAATCGCGGCCCGGGCGGAGAGTAATGGAAACTCCACGCCGGGTGGACCTCGGCTCCGCTTCCCGCACTAATCGCCCAACTTTAGGGTTCGCGGGAACTTCGCACGGTATCCTTATTTTCATAACAATGGAACGAGGACCTAACAATGTCTCCGCCCCTAGTGCAAACTTACCTTGCAATGATTTAGAGCTTCGAAAGCGCCGGTAAATTATTCGTAAATCAATAGATCGGATCATTTCATTAAAATATCACGAACGGATCAATCATTCAGTAATGAAACTAACATTACTCAAAATCTATCCAATTGAAGAAAACTGACGAACTATTTTTCCTACTATTCTCTCTACGGTTAAAACACAAAACATATATGTAAGTATATTTGGTTCGGGAAAATTATTTAGTTTAGAATACCTGTTTTGATTAACTAGGTAGTTAATCGGCGCAAGTGCACCAAACGATTAACTAAATTACTAAAAATAAACTTTTTTCAATAAATGTTGAAAATGTTAACATAAATTACACTTTAAAAGTTACAGAATGTGATGTGTATAGAACGAAATACTAACGAACCAAATTTTCGTTTGTCATCTACCTAACACAATATACGTATGATTTTGTAAAACTCGCCTGAAGTGTAATATTTGAACTGAAAAATTGAATAGTATTAAATTATATTTTTTTTTCATTTTTAATTCGCATCATTTGACTCCTACTACTAAAAATTATTTTAATACCGTCTAATGTACATTCGGGACGTGATGGTTTCCAAATTTGGAGACGTGCGCGAACTGGCGCTCGGGTGTGTCAGAACGTGTTTCATTAAAAGCTCGGCCCTCGTATTCTTAACTTGGGCCAACGGTTATTAGTAAATCAGAAGTTGTAGGGGCGGATATTAGCCGACGGCCAGAAATTGGTAGCCGGGTTGGCGGGGGGGCGGTGGGTGGTTTGGGCGAGCGAACAAAAGCTGTTGGCCGTATAATTGAAAACTCGGGATTCAGTTATAATAATGAATTATGTAATTATGGCGGTAGGTGGCGGGAGTGGTGGGCCACGGGACGTGACAATACTATTGGATATGCAAAGTTGGGCCCCGGATGCGGACCACTCTCTCTCTCCCTCTCCCCTCCCCCTCTCCCTCCCTCCTCTCTCTCCTCCCTCTCCCTCTCCCTCTCCCTCACCCTCTCTCTCTCCGCCCACTTCGACCCCGCTAACTCAAACGCTGCAGGCCCCGCCACGTCGCAATATTGGAAAAGGTTCGCCCTCCCCGGCCCACTCTCCAACAGAACACAAGCACACATCTGCGTTTCACTTACACCTCGGCCTATTGAAACCGCCTCCACAGACGCGTATAGGAGGGGGGTTAGGTTATTTGAGGCTTAGTGTAAGATGATGTAGGAATTCTTTCCGACACCCGCTTTTTCTTTACCATCGGTACCCTGATATTATTACCTCCATTGTATTAAGAAATTAGTATATGAAATAATATAGCATGCTAGTATTAATATTTGAAGAGTAATTCATAAAATCCCCTTTTCGTTTCTGGCTGCATTAATGTAATAGTCACGTATTTTATTATTAATAGTTTTTTCGGAGAAACTTTGAATTGATGAATAGAATAGATATAGCTTGTCAATGCTAACAATGTTATATCAGCGCTATTAAGCAAACAATTACTCATACCATGCGGGTATATAGGTATCGTAGAATTCATCATTCCTTCAATTTTTTGTAATGAAAATTCCGAAAAGTAAAGTACGAGTAAATATGTAAAGTCGTAAATTATAAATATCGTAAAATTTTTTACATACCGGCGAAGAAATTCAAATAAATTCATCAAATCAAATGAATAATATCCAGATTCATTTTAATATTAAAACCGCTTGGTGGGAATTCTCAACTTGGCTTAACCATACATTATTAAGACAGCACTTAGCGTTTACTCTAATCTGTGTCGCCATTGTTAATAAATTTCATATATTACAGGCTTTCATAGAGTATTTATTGATTACGTTCAGTGCAGAGAAACTCTTATTTAGTGTATTACTAAACTAGAACTCAATACACAAACATGTACATATATGCATAATGTGTATATATAGACAAATATTGGTGTATACATATGTAATTGCACCAAGGATGAAATACGTGTCCCTTCGGTAGGGTTTTCTGAAAAGTCCTTTCACACTTCTGGATTTCGTGATAATTTCCGGCTTTTAGTAGGCGAGGGCGCCTGAACTCCTCGTGCAGGGGGCCCCAAGATGACATGCACAAACAGTGAGGGTTGGAGAAAACCCCAGATAGGGCACATTCGGCCCCTCCTCAGGCGGTTCGGATTGCCGCGAGATAGGGCGCACGGTGTTCAGCTTATATTTATAGTGCGTGTTGCGGGAGCGCTTTTTACAGCGGGCGTACGGCCCGAGTGAGAGTGAGATGGCCGGCCCCTGCTTCCAGTTACTGTTTTAATCTAAGTTGAAACTCGGTTAACGGAAGTGAGCCGCTGACGGGGTTTTTCTCCACCTTCCTGAGAGAAAATTAGATTTTTTTAGGCCTCGCGACGAGCCCCAATTTCTCAACACTTGGGGGGGACTGTAATAGGAAAAGATGACAACTTTGTGTTAACTATTTATCGAATCTGCGAAAGAATGAAATACAATATTTCTGCTGTATTTACTTCTGTATTTACTAAATTCGATTTCAGAAACAGTAGATCAATTAAGCCCTCCTGTTCTATTTAACAGTACTCCTATCCCCACCCAACAGCAGGCTCGCTACCTTGGCTCTATATAGAAAAACGACTCACGTGGAATCCCCATACCCGACTGAAAATAACAGATCTAAATCGTAAATTTGGACTGTTGAGACCTCTTTTGAAAAGGACATCAAAACTGACAATAGTCAACAAACTGACAATATACAAATCCATTTTAAAACCGACATGGACATACGGAATAGAACTATGGGGTTCCGCCAAGAAATCCAACATCGCTCGCATCCAAACATTCCAGTCAAAAGTCCTTCGTACCATCCTTAATGCTCCCGGGTATGTTTCTAAGCGAACAATCCACAATGACCTCAACATACCGACAGTCGACGAAGTCGCAAAATCACGCTTCCTTAAATTCCATTTCCGCCTCTCTCCACATCCAAATCCAATCGTTCAGTCCCTTTCCTCTTTTACCCACCCATTATCCCCCCCCCCGCGTCAGCTTAAACGCCACTGGCCTAGAGACCTTCTGTAGGCAGGACACAGGTCAAAAGTACCATCACTGGATGGCGTCTTTATCGAATGAAACAAGTGAAACTAATCAAACAAACCACAATTGTACCTATAACTGGCATATAGTTGATTGTAGAATAAATAAAGTTAAAAAAATTGATGAATAAAATAGATGAATTAAAAAATGTATTGTAGTAATACGCAGTGTCGCTTTTTTGTTGTGTTAATTTGTTATATAATATTACAGGCGAGTTTGGCGGGACATCACACATACAACACACCTAAAGAACGATGCGTTAAGTAAGCATCCTTTTAGTTGAACTTTCGATATCATGTAAACAGAATGCCAATCCTCACTCTTTGCTCCTTTAACCATAGGTCCGAGTCCTTAACCACAATATCGGTGAAATACTCATCCAATGCACCCTCCGCCAATAGCAAAAAAAAAACCGTGTAACTTTGGGGGCGGTGAGTGGAGCGGAGTGGTGGTCTCCGGGGGCGGTCAAGGGGCTTTTTCTGAATCACGAACGGCTGCAGTATTCAGGAGATTTTTTTTTCCGGCGGGCAGAGGGGCCGGCCGGTACCGATGCCGGCGCTAAATAAGTCAGTAATCGAGAACTCATGCATTGTCCGGAAGTCGCGGTGGGAGTAAAAACGGTGGAGCCCGGAAAGGAGGGCTGTAAAAAATTTAAATGCCCGCCGTGTGTTTTGCGTACCGCCCAACCCCTCTCGAACCCTCTCGCATAGTCAAGGAACCAACATCGATCAGTCGGTCAGCCACGCCAAACCGCACAATGATGCAACACCGTGCATATTCATTACTGCACGCGTGCAATACACCCTACATGATTAACGGCGCTAAAAAACGCAAATATCACTCCTACACTTACTGGAAATAAAGCGGCACTTTCGGAACATCTGATAGCAATAAATAATAAATATAACAATAATCATTGTGTAATCAGACGATTTTAAAAATCTGTATCCAGTAAATGTTTCTCATTTGAATTATTTTATTCTCAATTTATGAATACATAAATTACTGTTTTTATTAATTAATAAATATTGAGTATATTATGAATTGATAAACATATGATAATACATACTATAGACTGCAGGACAACGGAGTATGTGTTGTGGATAAATTACACTAGAGCATTCAATTCGTGTGAAAAACAATTTGCAAACAGAAACTATGTAATTAATTTGAAGAGCCTTAGCCATAGCTCTTCCCCCAGATGAGATAGGCGTACGAGAACTATTTGCAAAAAGAATTGATATTCCTCGGGTTGCCATTCATACGCGAACAGTTTGGCTGTACCCCGGGCCGTGGCCTAATTAATGTTAACGGGATGCGAGTGCGCCGAAGGTAAAGTGCCCGAGCGAGGTCCGATAGGATTGGGCCCGCGGGTGTCCACCGGTTGAAAACTTTCGCGAGCTTCCACCAACTGCATTAAGCCCCGGGACCGGCGACCATTATAGCCCCCGTGTCTATAAAAAGTTTTCTAATAAAATTAAAAGTTGAACCCCGACCCGAACTCCACCTCGTTCCCGCCCCTTCTCATCGAGAGAAAATAAGATGGTAAATTATATTAGCGGCGAGATCCACCGATTTTGTATAGTGAATGGATTTTCCTCCTCCTTCGAACCTCCTCATTAATGGTAATATAACATAGCGGACCGAGAAGTTTCGCGCACTCTATTTAAAGTTATTACGTGGTTGAATTTTATTTCTTAAGGAGTATTTCGGATAAGATTTATGGCGAAAGGAATTATTGTACTCATTATTTTTAACAGTGTTAAAAGTCCTTAAAATTTATAAAACCGGAATTTCATCCTCCCACATATTTCCAATACCATATTGGAAATGGATAGTTTTTCAAAACTAACTGTATAGTTCTCATTATTAATTTTCATTTCGTTGAAGAAATGTCGTCAAACTAATGTTTAACATTTCCTCATAATATCTTACAAAATTTAGAAGAAGTATTATAACTCGTCTAAGTACGATTAGTACATTTTTCTTATGCATTAAACAAATTAACGATTTAATTAATTTCTAAATTATAATTAGGAAACTCGGATCAGCATAAACGCTACGAGACTAAAAAATATTACGGCAACACTCTTATCACTCCTTACTAATTTTCAAAGTTACTATTATTAATCCAAAATAATTAGTTGCTAATCATATAAACAGAAGAAATTAATAAGTACATACCGAAACAAATATAATATATAAAAATAATTACATAATAAAATTATAAGTTGTTTTATAAAAAGGATAGATTATGTATGCTGTAAAATGCCAAATTCGTTAAAGTCTAATAACGGCAGTCGTGTTCGTCCCTCTGATCCGGGGGCCGAATATATAATGGACAGCGTACTGCAGGAAGTCATTAGCGTCACACAAAGGTATTTAATTCACTGTAAATTAATATTGCAATTCAGTTACTATAGATTATGCCCCAATAATTGACCCCTTTCAATTGGCCTACTCTGTGTAATTATGAGTGTATAAATAAATCAAAAATTAATGATCCGATCCTTCCCCGGACAATTTCCTCAATTCATTAAATATGAAGCAAAAGTAAACTGGAATCAAACATGAAACCCATTACCCGGTTAAATAATAACGATATAATCGTTGTCTAATTGTACTTTATCCAGATTGTATCGAAAGAATGTTTTTCTTTATCTAACTCTGTCCAAAGGTAATTTATTACGAAAATTACATCGATCGGGGTAAATAATGTCATGTAATTACTTACCCGATATGTGTGATTTATTATATCCCTCGAGTTCGGCACTCAACTGTGCACGTCATTATTTGTATTAGTTTATCTCTGAACCCGACAGTCGATCAAACTAAATTTGGTAAATACTATTAAAACTTTTCTCGCTTAATAACTGAGAAATATACTCCATTTGTTCATCATTGGTACATGATTTTTCATCATTTTAGTAATTACTACTTATGCTACATGAAACTATTGTTAAATTCTGTAAGGCTCATATAATTTGACTTGTTTCATCTCAAAAAGACCATGATCTATACTCGCTAGAAGGAATAATATATTCATTTAAGATGCATTTATCGATAGCAACAATCTATACTTCAAGAGTCTCAATAACTTTCCGACATGAGATATTCCACCAACCGGATGGTAACATTGGGCAAAATCTCGAAATATATTTTATATTTCCCAACGAAAAGTTACCTTCGGATTATAATTGAGACAGATTAACGCTTACATGTAATTTTTATAGTTATATAATCCAGAGCTGACTCGTAACACGATATTTTGTTTCCTGTAATATATCATGAGATGGGTTTCTAAGTCACGAGCGATTACAGAAGAGAAAATTAAAGAAAAAAACTATTAGATGTAATTAATTCAGATGGTAGGGGCAACTAATATTGAAATAGTTCGAATATCAAAATAACTGGAACTAAAAGTTAAATCCCTCGACAGATTCAAATTACCAATCCACGACAGCGTTTTGGGACCCGCCTGTGAAAATTACTAGTCACTTAATGCTAAATTGATTATGTCTTAAACCGTATTTAATGAACACAACTGTAATCAGGCAGTGCTCGCTTCAAATCGTAATATTTATCCCCGCCGTTTTATTTCCGGTCCCGTACATAACAAGAGGCATTGTTGTAAAACCGCGCCTAGTCCAAGTTTTCCGCTGGTGGAAGCCCCCAGCTAAAAAAGCCCCGGTGAAAGGAAGCACAATGGGCCAGCTCGGCGGACGGCTCCACTCCATCTTCAAGTGGGACGCCGCTTAAAATCCTCCCCCTACCCCCTCATAATACCCAACCACTCTAAATAGACAAGGCATCCAGAAACGGACCACCAATTATACAGATCAATAATTAAACCGCCCCCACGTCCCCTTCAGTTAGTATCACAGTCTGCATACACAGTTGTAGTGGGGACTGATACTTTTGCAGTAGAATATTAACGCACTCACGTGGAATCCCCATATCCGACTGAAAAGAACAGATCTAAAATTGGGGTTGTTTTAACTTTATTAAATGCGTCAATTTCAACAGGACAATGGAACTGCACGATGTGCAGCAGTGTCATTGTTATTTTTTTTAAAGGGAGAGAAAGAATACAAAAATAACGTTATGTTGTACGGTTCATAAATCTGAAACTCGGCGATCCCCCATGTGTCGGAAGAGATTGGAGGGAAGATCTATTGGGAACTAATTCTATCGGGGAAAACGGGAGCGGTGAGTGAGGGGGGGATGCCAGGTGATTTCAAATGAGCCTCCCGCCAACAATAACGCCGATAAATCCCCAATTTGACAGCTCAGGAAGGGAATATTGAAGGCACAGCCCATTCAAGAAATACAACCTCGTCACAATTTGTACTCCCCGCGTTATATTCAATTTAGTGCCGGTGATTTGGTTTTTTTGCATTTATCGTATTAATATATTGTGAGAAAAATGTTCACTCTTGTAAACTCTAAAACGACAGGTCGTTTAGTATAATGTAGCCAACATAATATTTATAGTATTCGGTAACTCGAGGTGCCTTGGTTTTCGCTAACAGAAATTAAATATAGCATTGATTGTATTGTAATTATTTTCAGTATTGCGATACGTAAATTGACCATTTTGTAATTTATCTATGTATTTGGAAATTGAGATAACTTCAAATAAACCAATACTAACGTTTACTTATTTGAGATGGTTCTGGGGAAGTAAAGCTTAAGTAACGTTCTTCCATTTGGCACATATCTATTAACGTTGTAGTATTAGAGCAAGCATTAGTGCATTTTGTATTACAAGTAACTTATCTAACGAAACAATATTTAAAAAACAATTTTTTTTTCTTTAATTCAGATTACCCCCTTATCTAAGGTTTTATTTTCTAACCATATTAATATTTGAAATTGTAACATTTCTTTCATAAGATAAGCATTCTGAAATTTAAAACGTTGCATCCCACACACGTGATATAACCTGACAGAATGTACTTGAGCGAACAAGAAACCAATTCAAATCGTAAATGTAAAAATTCAAGTAGCAGATAACAGTTGCGTATAGCCGTCGCTTGAAGATATTAGTAAGCGCATCAATTTTGAATAAGGAACTCTCTACTTTCGGCAGTGTAACTTTTGGCTAGGCTTGGGAGGATTCGCGGCACGTAAAGCCCGACTACTCTGCTTACTTTCCCGAGAGACTATCAAATAGAATTTGAGCGTGAATTGTGTAGGGAGCATGAGAGCCTTCTCGGGAGGGGGTTGGGGCCGGATATAGAACCGAGGGAGGGAAAGAAGGGGAGGGCTTGAGCGCGTATGCCCAAATTGATTGCTACCTGTTTACCAATTCAATTTAACAGACCTAGCTTCTACACCATTTCCCGATTTGGCACCCATCAATTCATGATTTTCCTCCACCGATTTCAACAATTTAACGCCAAATTCGAAACGCCTCGATACGATCTTCCCAGAATCATATTCATTGCAGTGGCGAATGAAAGCAAGGTAAACATTATTACTGTGAGAAATAAATTCCAATTCGATCCAATCAATTGTCTTTAACCTCCGTCAAGATTTTATTGGGAAGCACGACAGAAACATTTAAAAACTGCGTTAATTACTTACCCAACTCTGAGTCTACAAATATTACGTGGCATTGGGAAAAAACCGAGTTCAACATACCTGCAACAAAATATATATTTATTAGCGATAACAAATCAACGATGACTTATACCAATTGTATGAAATTAGAAGAAAAGAGGCAGAAGACGGAAGGAACACAGTTAAAAATGAAACTTCTAGAATGTTTAGAGTTTTTATAATTTTATAACCCGAATAATTAAGAATAAATAGTTATGAGGCATGATTGTGATACGTCTACAAATGAACCGAAGTGCTATGTTTCAATCTATAGGTTTCTATTTCATAAATGTAGTCTACTGAATATTAATGATGATGTTTATATTAACTAACCCTCCGAGATTCAATCTGTTGCTTTATAAATTATTCAAATAAAAGGTTTACGGTAGTCCGTTAGACTAGAATTATAATTATAATACAAATACAAATTTAATACAGAAATGAAACATCCAATGTTCCTGATAAGCCAGATAAACCGTAACAGATTACAGTAACAAAGTATACGGCTGGTTGTCCTCGAGAGCTGGCTCCAGTCCAGCGATTTTATATAAGGGCAACCTCCCTTTTTCTCACCAAACCCACCCTCCCCACAATTTCTATAACTCCCACTTATTCTCACTCTATTCCTCCCTCCGCCCCTCCTATGTCTTACCCCCATTCGCTGTAGACCCGCACTAGGCTCAGTTCAAAATAGAAACATCATCATGACGCATTTAGTTTGGAACTGCAAACACACACGCGGAATAAGCCCGTTTGTAAAATTAGTCCGTATCTTTCTCTCGCAGTTTCTCTCTCTCTCTCTGTTCCAAGGCTCTTTTGACGGCACTTGTTGATAGTAGTCTCTCCCTCTCCCTCAGAAGTCCTACCTCTAATAAGACGAAAACCTAGGACACGCAAAACAGAATGGAGTGAATAAAAAAACCGTAATCACCAGTCACCATTACTTGCTGGTTCACAGTTAGCCCCCGTGTTTCCCTTGCGCGTATAATACCTTAAGTATATTTTAATAATAATTTCAGCACTGAATCACAAGTCTGAAAACCAAAAGTAACGAGGTCTGATAATATTGGCCGAGAAGAATGCCAAGTGCACTCGAAAAGACGAAGGATCCCTGCAGCGAATAGGGAAATGATAATTATGCCGGCTTAATTAAATGAAGAAATCAAAATATTAAATACAGAAAGGAGATGGAAAGTAGGAAGAAGAGAAACATCTGTAATTCAATTGACCGACGTGCTTGAAGAAGAAATCCTTTCATTATAATTTTAAATAAAGACGCTTCCAGTTGGCAAGCTAAATTGCGTTGATTGAGAGACATGGATTTAGGGGGTGAATCTACCTTAGTTACTGCAAAGTCAAGAGAAAGACAAGAACATTAACGGTTAGCCGTAACCGAGATCAAAGGACGAAATAAATTGCAGATGAGGCTAAAGAGATGAAAGGGGGAATTGATTGAAGGAACAGAGGCAATAACGAATTCGCTCAAAGACCCCTGAGAGAGCTTGCCAGCCGGCTATTGAGGAATAACTTCCAACGACTGTCTAAAACGCAATGTTACCATTACCCCTTTAAATTTTTTGAAATCTAAGGAAATTTTTATACAACTGCGTTGCATCCTCGGTGCATTGAAATTGACAACTCAAACACATTATACAACCATAATATTTAACGACCGTCGCTTTTTAATTTACACATACAAACTTAACCTTCTAATTCGATAATTTCATTTGATCAATATATCGGGTCTTTAAATGTACTTAAGGCAGGTTTGATGTTTGCTATTGATCATCTAGACATTACATACAAAGTTCAATTGTAAAAGGGAAACTTGTCTCCCTAAACACAAATACAATTCTCTAGGCTTCCGTTTCTGTAACTCGACTGAAAAAAGATAGCGATGATAAGAGATATCACTGGAATTATATCGTAAAGAATTGTTTGAAAATAATTCAAGGGCGTGAAAGGAGGTGGGAGGAGGTATGGGGGCAACATTTATTTGAGGTTTAGAATATTCTTACGTGGGAGGGGGGGGGGTCGGTCCGGGGCCTTACAAGCACTTAGGGTAGATTGCGGCCAGTGGGTGAGGCCACCCCTCCTCAATGGGGGCCAACATCTTTGTGAGCGTGTGCCCGAGGGAGATTGGAAACGCATTAGCAGATTAAAAAAAGTTTGATTTACCGTGTTTTTATTTTTATTGCAGCGCTTTCCTCTACCGCGGTGGGCCGCCCTACGGTGTGCCGGAGAACGCCCCTACCCAACCGACTGGCGACCGCCGGATATTTCAGTTTCTATTTTACTCTATTTTCGGGACGGCGGGTTTTATTTAATGCATCCTTGAAAATTCTGGCACCACGATCATAAACCGGCCGAGGTCCACCCGAACAGAATACCTCAAGAGATAATGGGATGTGAGATATCCCATGATTGAGAGAACCCGCTCTACGATCAAGTCAGAGACCTTGCGAGGTTTCTCCCACCGACAATAGACAACGCGAAAGCCTCCATAGGCAAAGCTCGGAATCGAAAAGTGTCCCTGACGAAGGGCGACTGTATCTTACGCGGTTAGAGAGAAATTCACGGAGAACTGAACCAAGAAATCTATAATTTCAGGACACAAAGAGGAACAATATCTTAATCAAATTTCTATCGTTCTATACAGGATACTTTTAAAGAATGCCCATTTCGTTCAAAATCTTATGAACGGTTCATAAGAGAATCCTACAGGAGATACTCCGGTAAATTCTTCCGTAGATTAAATCTTTGTACTGTTTCAAATACGCGTATAGGATCGGGGTCTTATAGAATAGGAGTCAAACCGAGAGGGGGAGGGCTCCGTCTGAGGAAAGGGTCGGACGTTAAAAGAGGCATGAACCGCGGCCTCCCGCGGGGTAATAGCTTTCGCAGTTATTATTCGCCGGTGGCCGGATAGCGGGCGGCAACACAATGGTGAAACAAACTCGGGCGCAATCCTCCCCTAATGGAAGATAAGGCCCGATCAAGCCCTTGTCCCTAAAAGCAGGGCCCGGCTCCAACCCCACTCTTCTCTCTCATTGTTGTAATCCCCCCCCCTCACGTCCCGCCACCGACTAAACCTTCCCCCATTGTTAGCAATACCGAAAGCAAACAGAAATAATATATCAGCCCCGACCATTCCGCTCCTAACCTCACATACGGCCCACTTATTCTTTAAAAAAAAGTTGTATATTCTGATTCTAATAATTGAAACGAGAGAAATAATGGGGGCGTATTTACGATTGATTAAGAGTGCGCTTTATATGGCTATTATGAAACATATCGCATTCAGTATTATACCTAATAATACACGAAACATATGGAGACGAATCAGGAATTGAAGAGCGGATACGCAAATGTCTAACGGACAAGAATATAATCAAATCATCCCTCTTCCTCTCCTCTCTCGCTCTCTTTCCCTCTAAACTAAATTCAAAATTATTCTACCGGAACAGTGTTTCTACTTGAACGGCTTAGTATATTCCGCTGGTGGAAATAAAATGAAATCGTTTCCAACTATGGCTGGTGCTGTACATGCCCTTTAACATATTTTAAACGGTGCCTGCAAATGTAATTGCGAACGTATTCAGCAGAATAGATAAAAATGGCCATACCTTATCGAATTACACTTTTTCGATAAACATTTTGCTCCGAATATTACGGACGAGCGTTTTTGTATTTTTGTAATGAATTGGTAATTCTCGCGTAGTTGTCCGCTCGGCGGCCGGTGTTTGTATATTACGGAGGAAAGGAGAGGTATGTCTCGGGGCCGGGGTTATGAATAACAAAACGAGTGAACCATAGTAATGGAGGGGGTGGAGGGCAGTTCAGTTCTTCCCAATGCCGTGCCCTATAGGAAATACCGGGCGGAGGCAACCCGCCGGCCAATAAACTGGCTCCAGTGTACAATTCCTTTAATCATAGCCTCCCAGGCTCGGCCCTAATTATTCAAATGAGGGGGTGATTAGTAAGCCCGGTGTACATACACGATAGTCTACTCCCCCTCCAAACACCCCTATCGATCTTTTATAATGCGTTGTTGCGCCCAAAGTACCCCTAACTAGGTTCGATCTGATAATATAAAATTCAAATGAAGCTATTCGATTATGAAATTATAACCGGCGATTTTGAGCACTGAGCTCCTGGCGTTTACAAACCTTGAAGGACTTTACTTCGGTAGAGAAATTGCGTTAAAATATAGAGCATATTTACAGTTGGTTATCATCATTTCTTTTCTCCACTGTGCTACCAGTTTTACTCTGAATCGTGAATATTCAACTTATAAAGTGTTACTTCGGGGGCCCGATTGAAACAATATAAACCGGGTCACGAACGGAAAGAATAAATGACAAAAGTCTCAACAGGACCCTCATGTCGAACACCTAATATTATACCGGGCTTTTAGTTGACCTCCGGTATTGAATGATTTAATTTTCTACTTATGATCTACATTGTGAAATACTCGCTTTAAAGACCATGGGGCCTTATAGGATCTATATTTATTACTAGGCCATTTTTATTAGTAATGAATATATTTAAAAAATGCGTTACTCTAGTTGTTATAATGCCAACCGCGAACTGACCACTACTTAAATTCAATCAGAAATAATATACTTAATTGTAAATGGTGTAAAAAATACAAGCAATTTATTTGAAGATATAAATAAATTATTTTCTTGCGCCGCTCAGTTTTCTTCTTAAAAATTCAATTTCAGTCTTAAGCAAGGCCCATCAAATTCATTATGCATACGCAAATCCGGTAGCCGCTCATTAGTGGCGGGGGCCGGCCAACGTGGTCACGGTGGTCGCCTCCACCAACTGGAGGATGTCTAAATTAATAAAGTAAATCTGACCCAAATCAATTTTTAATGAGTCAACGCAACTTCCCATCTGCGGAAGAAGCAACAGTTTACGGTCAGTCGATATAAAGGATATTGAAATTTGGACGAAACTTTGCAGAATTTAGTAGTATCCAAAATATTGAAAAATTACGCAGAAAGAATATTTTACAAAATAAACGAAGGAATACTACAAATGGATATTGCTACATTTTATAAAACAAGCTTTAAAATAAGTCTGGATTTATGGCATTAAGTTTGAGCGGCTTGTACAGAATATAAAGATAAATTTATTAATTGTTTATGCCTGGTTGATAAGCTTATTTGTATACCCTCTTAGTAGATTGGGACAATTTAGATATTGATGAGTGATCTTCTTAACTCATAATACGTATCCTAGTTAAGTCATTTTACAACGAACCAATTTGTATAGTTTGCTTTATTGAAGCTAGGTTTAATAAATTGAATAATCTCCGGGCATACTGCATAACGTTTGTGATTACTAAAATAATAAATAAAAATCTGTAATAATAAAAAAAGTAATTGAACTCACAGTCAGCAAGTGTAAGTTTAACCATTTTTTAAATTAAACGGTTATATTTGATAAAAGAGTTCCAATAATAATTGAATTAATATATTTATAAGGGATGATGGATTGTGTTTACTTCAAATATTCTGAGGCCTATATAACGATTATTTCGACCTACTCTGTAGACCGATAATGACTCCCCATTGACCTCCAGGATATTCTAAAACTCTAAAAACTACTTAATAGCCTTTCTCCTCGAATAATTAAACTTCCTAGGAAGAGAGGGGAGCTATAAAAAGTGAAAACGTCGTAAAAGAGGAAATCGCGTGCTTGGAACATGAAGTTGTGCACTTCGAGCAGTAAACTTGGTTCACGCCATACTTCACGTTTCTTCACTTAATATGTGTTGAAATCGTTTAGTTAGCCCAATTTTCGGGCGTTTTACTTCTTGGGCATAAAAGTTTCGACTGTCGCGATTTGGCACCCCTCTTGTTAGAAAAAGAAAATATTCCAGTTTCTTCCTCACTTTGAATATAAATGAAAACATAATTATATGACCTGCTGTTACTACATATTTTTAAAACTTCCGTTCGCGGGAATATAAAAGTGTTTTTGATCCGTACATTATCAGGAAAAGATGTAACCGTTATAATTAATAGAGTAATTCACTCGAGTTCATATTATTACAGTTTTGTAATTGTTAGTCATGGGAATATCGAGCTTAATTGAGATTAATTTGCTTTCATATTTGGGACAGACGATGAAGAGGAGAAATATTCTCAAATCTATGATAATTTTTGCTATTATTGTTGGTATATGAATAATAAATAATGAATACTTCAAATTTATATAAATCAAATTCATAGTTTATCGATAGTCTAACATACAGGTTAATAGCCTAGGCTATTTTTTATAAATAGCCTACACTATTCTGAAATTTTATAGTGACACAATACAAGAGGCATCTTGGAGAGGAGATATATGAACGTAATTTCATACCGTGTCCGCAGTTATTTTCAACATGAAACAAACGTTTTTGAAGCGCAATTACGAAAATGTCATTTCAGCGCACTGTGCATTGTCTCGAATATCCTTTTCATGGAACAAAATAGGGGACTACGGGAACAGTTCACCGTTTACAGTGTTGAATAAAGTCCGCGAGGGCTCCAAGGGAGTGTTTCATTTTTCTCTCTCGAGGGAGAGACCGACCTTTTATTACGGACGACGATTACTTAAGAGGTTAACAATGCGCCCTCGACCGTATTACAGACTAAATATTTATGTTAATTTTTGAAAGAAACTAGGCGAGCCGGCTTGGAGGGAGTGGGTATGTGAAAGGGCGGAGTGTGTGCATTAGGGGACCGAGCACTAGACTAAATACACCATTAGCGGGGCCATGGAGCGGGGGCACCCCCAAGGTAATGAGCTGAGGAAGAGGAGGAGCGACAAAGCCGGGGCCGCCGGGGAGTATCGCTCTCAACCCCCAACCGCCACCGCCCCCTCTCACTCTCTCTCTCTCTCTCTGTCGAGACCGGCCTCCTTAAATGGGGCCCTCTTAGTCTTTTGTCGGCGGCTGGAGCGACAACAAACTGCCGGGGAAGGCCGGTGGGAATGGCCGGGGGCGGCGGGGGCTAACGGCCGCGTAATAGCTCCCGCCCCTAAGCTGCGACCGGGGCTAAAAGCGGGGCCTTCCACTCCCTTACTTCCAGTTGCCCCTCGCCCCCAAAGGACGTTCAAGGAGGCGTTAAATACTGACCGCCGAGTCGTTTCACAATGGTGCAAGTTTAACCGGCGTCGGCCGAGGCAAATTTGCCCGCAAAGTTTGCAATAGCGGGAAATTAAAATTAAATTGCGCACCGGCAAAGTGCGGTGTTTTCTCTTCAACTTTATTTCGGGCAAGTATATATAACAAACAAATTAATATTACAAACTCTATATAAAAAATATAAACCTTTTCATATTGCGAGAATAATTTATTTAAATTTCTCGCAGAAGCGCGCGATCAAATTACATAATGGAATATAATGTATTCCATTTTTTATTAATTTTTAAACCAATCATGGATCAGTTCCGGCCTTTTTATTGAGGACAGCAACTTTTGTTATTCTCAAATCTCCAAATACTTCAATCCTTATCAATATTTGGAATTCGATTGAAAAATATATAATTTTAACTATCATGAACCGCATTCACATATCCGGTAACGTGGTGCTGACGATAAATTGGATTTGGCTTATTCATTCCGTCCATATCAATCACCATGCCGCCAAGTACAACACTGCGTCACTATTTTCGCAATACGTGAGCATCCGTACGTGATATATATCGTCATACGCTGAATGCAATTTTTATTTACAGCGGTCGGATGTCGGACTGAATCGAAATTCTGAAATTGTTGGCGAATTCAGTCGGGTATCGGCTCGGTTTTATCGTTGGGTCGGATCGGGGGCCAAAGGGAGAAGACTTCGGGGCGCTGAAGGTGGAAGTAACCTTTCCTGAGGACGCCGCCTGGGCCGACAATTACACCTCTACACAGATAATAGCCGGCCATTTTACCCTTGACAAATAAATCCGGTCGATTCGCAAACCCCAATCCCCGAATGAAAGTTCCTCGCAAGTAACATTGTGGCCCAATATAACGTGTCCTGAAAGCACTAATTATATAAATAAGATATCAAGGTTATGTTAAAAGCACTTCACGAGTGTTCAGGATGTGTACGCCATGAATAGTACAGAAATATGAAGACCCTTTTTTCTTTATTATGGAAGTGACGGCAGTTACAGATTAATGAAATGAATAATTATTACCTGGAGGAAAATACGCTGATATTTTTTGAAATGTCAGTCAGTGCAATGATTGGAAACAAGAAACTGAATTATATTTAATGAGTTCATATAATCCGTCTTTGATTCAACTGTTTTTCTACAGACATTTATCGTTGTATTAATGATTTTTCTGAGATTATTCATATATACGGTGCTATTTAAGCACCTGGAATCATAAAACGACCTTGTGCCGAATCACATGTTGCTGTGTAACAACTGCCGGGCGGTCCAAGGCCCGCCCGCCTGTAGTGTATTGATGTCTGAAAGAAGAAACATGTCACGTTCCTTTCGTAAGGCCGTCGGCACAGGTACGTGACCCGAAGCCACCGTTCGGAGAGACTTTTTATTTTTATTTCATTTTTTTTTTAGTTGTAATCATGGCCTAAGGAGCGACGGTGGCAGAACTAGGCATCTAGTTGTGCCACCTGAGAGAGCACTTACAGTATGATTTATCGGTCAATTGACTATTGGAATCATCTCACTCGGTAACATTATAGAATTTATTTTGGAATTTTATATGTTCTTTGTAAAACAGACTCGACCTATAGTTTACAATGAAGCCTTAACGAGTATATATAAAACAAAGTTCGCAGAAAGCGTTCGCGTTCATAAAGCTGTAATTGGTACACTAATGTGAACTGTTCTCGGCTGTTGATTTTTTACATTCTTATCTTCACTTAAATTCTTACAAATCATTGACCTATTACCACTACTGGTTGGTGGCAACAAGTCTCCTGTCATCGTATATCTTAGATTTCCAAATATCTAATTAATTATGATATCTGATTAATTATGATCTTAATATTATTATACCGTCAAACAAAATTAAAAATTCAACACTTTTCGTATTAAATTCAGTCTAAGAAGTAAAAATTTCAAGCCTCCATTCTCCTTTGAAAATCGTATTCCCCCGTCGGTGGCAAACAACTATAATATGAAAGTTTGAGCGGGTGAAGACTGATTGGAGTTCCTCCTGGTCGTCATTTCCCCAGTTTATCGCCCCTTCCTTTTTTTTCGCGGGCGCGAAAACAAGAGTGACTAATCTTCCCGAGACCGGTCTCCCGAGCGCCGTGTTTGTTTGTGTCGGGAGAGTTGCTCCCGCTTTCTTCCCCGACCATTTGTTTTTCCTACGTTGGAAACCGGGCAAACGGAACTTTTTCAGGATGTCTTCTCCTTTTTTTTTTTTTAATTTATCTGGAGTCGATAAATAACATTGACGACCGTTCATTGCTCAAGTTGCCCGAGTGGTTTCTTAAACCCGGTATACTAGTTTGATGATAATACTGTACAGTGGCATACAATGGATTTATACGCGCGATTAAATTTAATTCTAAATTTTTCCTGATTAATGTCCTGGTGCTTTTAGAAATAAATATTATTTCTAACTAAAATATTAAGTTAGTCTCACATAAAGAGTGAGAAAGTAATGAGGAATTATATGTCCTGTATGTGGTGTTTGTTTTTCCGGGGCCTAGGATTTTATTTTCTATGGGATGTTAGTTCGTGATCTCCTGTGTGTGTGTGTGTGTGTGTGTGTGTCTATGAGGGCTGTAAATTCTTCTGTTTGGGGCTAGTCCGTGTCCTCGGGGTGTATGAATCGGAGCGAAGAACAATTCGCAGAGTGGGGGAACGGCCTATTTGAGAAAGGAGGCCGGCAGGTAAACCGAGAGGAGAAGCGTGAGTCCAGCCGCGGCAACAATTAACACCTCAAATCTAATTAGCCCCACCGGCGAACCTCTTTAAACTGAAATAAGCGTTCCGCCCGGTTCCTTCCGGATAATTGGTCCGACCGGATGAAACTCTCCCCAGCACTTAGCTTGTTTGTTGTTCCCATTATTCAATTAAATACCTTCCCCTCTCCCCACCCCGCTCTCTCTCTCCTCTCACTCCCTCTCGCCCCCGCCCCGCTTACTTCTGCCTCTCTCACTATTCGTACTTGCCTCTTTTTCTCCACGAGTTTTAGATCGTGGTCCGCGGAGAGGTGCCGGCACTTCAGTACAAGGCACTCGGTGGAACTTGGCCCAAGCACGCGAACCCACCACCGTTCGCCCAGAACTTCGAAACCAGACACAACTTGGGCAGCCGACCTAGCTTCCGCCTTAATTTATAATTAAGTTCATCCCGCTATTTTTCTCGAGCCGCTATAGTTGACAGTGAAATTTAAATTAAATAATGTGATGCACACAGGGGCGAGAAAACCGCCTAATATTGATACCACAAGCTATAGACATCCATAGGGAAATGTAATTTATTGTTTACGATAACAACAAATAAATGTTTGGTTTCTTTTCCCAGGGAATAATTTTAATTAACACAATCTATCCATAGCCATGATCCAATTTTTTGAATATTTTCTCCTACATAGTCACACTAAGATAAAACATTTTTATTTCTATCAGGCTAATGTGAATATGGATCAATGAATGTGACGGCACAGTACATCTATTATCCAACGGATTCCGCTTATGTTTACGGAAATATCTACGAAAAATATGTTTTATTTCCGTCCCAATGCAAGCTGCAGTTTCGGAAATATCCTCACCTGACTGTTTAATATTTCAGACGGCACTTCTCAGATATTCATTTCGACCGAAGAGGAATTATAAATGAAGAACCGAATCAAATTGTCGAGCGACACCTGGTCGGCGCCAGCAGCGGTAATTCGCACAGGGCCCCTCTGGTGGGAATAAACTTTCTTTAAAAAGTAGAATTTCTTTTCCTTTGTCTAAGGCGGCGTCCTCGGGCGATATTCCTAGATGTTGTGACCGAAACCCGGAAGACGAGCAAAGCTACATTGTATTCTTCCTAGACATACAGAAATTTAATACAAATGTTATCAGATGTAAACATATTTAAGTACAACCTTCCGATGACTGGAAGAAAAACTTGGGCCTATACTAATAATAAATAATAAATTATTACTATTTATTAATCGATTGTAACACGTAACGTTTCAAAATTTGCGGAAAATACTTAAGGGTAAAGTGAAGCGCCTGCCGTACGTGACACGGTACGCCGGGTAATCAAAAACGGCGCCTCGTGCTACTGTCCCGCAATACGGTCCAGTCTTGCGTGTTGAAAAGTATAGTGTTAAAGCGCCGTGTTATAAATAAAACTTACAACTTATAACTCTTTGAGAATAATATATAGAACTATAAGGAAGTCATTCAAATTTGTATAAGCTTGTTGTATAAATTCTACGATTTCATAACTCCAGTTCTTCGGTGACGTTCTACCGGTTTTAACTTGAAATATTCCCGTTTGCGGCTTACATATGGAAAAGTAACATTATTTTGGGATAATTAATTTAAGATTGTATTCTCTTATCTGAATATTCATACGCAGTGTCGCACTCAACGATATAATGTATTCCTCGGCTTTAAATTCATTACGTTAGTTCAGTTGCACGGGACCTAATGTTGGCGGAGCTCGACACGGCACTGTTGTCGGCCGGATAATTCGTTTACCATCGGGGAAGACAAGAATTCAATGCGATAGATTGAACCGGCCGCCTTTTAAAAGGACGGGGGCCTTTCAAAATACCTGGGCTCATTTTACAGAGAGGACGGGGATTAGACAAATAGAATTTGCATGATAACACGGGCCGATGACGTCGCCACGCGTGGATCCATTAATTAAACGCAAACATATTATGCAAACGTGAGGGGCGGCCGAGGTCCCCGACCCTCCATTCAGGCCACGTCTCACCGGTTATTCTTTTAAACGCCAGAGAGATAACCCCCCCCCCCAAGCCCCTCCACACCTGGCTTAAGGCCAGGGTATAATAAGATTTTATGACTTGGTCAAAAGGATAACGCAAGACAGTGTGCGTGGAATTCGTTTTCTGTAAGGCTCTAGCAAGGAGCGTTGATTGATATTTAACAGTATTTTTTCCATAATGAAATATAATAATTCCCAATCGACTATAAATAATATAAGAAGTCAGAATTAATATCTTTTTTATAAATATATTTATTTTAAATTAATATAACTTTATACTTGATTAATATTTATACTCTTCGTTGAGAAATCACCAAACTGAAGTATCAAATTAATCAATTTAACTGAAGTAAATAACGTTGCTCATTATTCAAACCTGATCACCTGATTCAGGAAAAGCGCGGTATTACCAACTTTTAAAGGCCAAATAATTATGCATAGGGACGGTGAGAATATTATTGTAGTCAGGATGTGAGAATAGGACGGCACATGGATTTTACATTCGAGTTTGTTACCCTCCTGACCGCTCCGGGACCCATTTTTACATAGCGTATTCACAGAGTAAACTAAGGGCCGGGCTCTCTAAGTAAAGGCAGGGGAAGGATAGAGGTCCTTTCTACCCTCAGTCGGGGCAAGTCCGAGAAATCCCTTGGGCCGAGGGCCGTTTTGCTGTTATGGCGTGGGGCATTAGGCTTCCAGAATCTGCAATACGCTTAGAACTGCATTAGGCTCAGCGCAGGAAGGAAAAGTACAAATACGAATGTTCCTTTAGTACCAGCGTTTATTAGTTAATGAATAAATCTTCCTCAATTCAAAAATTTTTTTAAATCGTGAATTGAAAGTAAAACTTTGAAATCGCTATTTGATTAAATTTTGACAAATTCCCGACTATATCTATTAATCAAAATATTTTTAATTCGTGGTCATAATTTTAAGGACTACCCATGGCTTCCCATTTGTGTGAGCGGAAGCACGGTTTAAATTTAGTAGAATCGTCTAAGCATTTTATTTATAAATAAGCGGATATATTATCGGTGTTTACGATAAATGAAGGAACTGCGGATAATATAAAAGTATATACTGCAAGGAATATACTCCATAAACAGTGCGGTTTTCCCTGTATAAATCCGTACCCATCCTGGTGGCAATAAATTCGGCCGGGGAGACATTTACGAGCTGCAGACGTCAGTGGGGACCGGAAACTGATACTTTTAGTCCGGAACAATAATTATTTTAGGGTCAAAAGTTATGACAGTAAATTTGAGAGCATTAGTCGTGTGCGCGAAAGCCAGATTTGTCGTCGTCCCCTGACGGCGGTGGTATACAGAGAAACAACAGTAAATCTAGCCCGGGCAAACTTTCCGCCCGCCCCTCTACGCGGTCAATTCTACACAACGCATACAAGAAATGGAGTATATTTCCTCCGAGCAGTTTACCCCAGTCTAGTTCCACAGAAATAACTTCAAAATCTTTGCGATTCGCATGCATCATCGTTGTTTAATATTATGGGGGGAGAGGTAAGAAAAGAAATAGTTATTTCTCTAGTTCCCTTCTTTTGGGCTTAACAAATTTTATCGATTTTTTCGAACTATTCGCAAAATAATTTCTTTAAAACTTTGTTAAATTGTCTTCATAATTTTAAACCAAACACCTTCCATCAATATCAATCATTGATTTGCCTAATTTCTTGATCATTCGAATTTTCAAGAGTGCTTTTCGTATTCGGTACTACAATTCGGAGAAAAATATACCATGTATATACTAATATAATTATCACTGCGCCAAGATCTAAGAATGTACAAATAGTATGTAAGTCCTACAAAATGATTCAAAGGTTCCATAATTAGAATAAACTTTGTGTTTTCATTTAATCCACGATTCAATTAATTCATTACACCAGGCTACGAAATATTCCGCTTTCCTACATCCGAAATGAGCACTTAACCCGTTTATTTTACAACTTAAAATAGTTTACGTAAGAGTGAATGAAGGAGCGGAGGAAAAGAAGTTTCCAAAGGGGGGATTTGAAGTTTTGGAAGGAGAGGGGAAAAGATTAAAGAACAAAGACAACGACCACCACCCCCCTCCCCACCTAAAAACCTCCTCAGAAGAAAGAGACAAATAAAACTTGAGGAGGGTAAGAGGAGAGTTCGGCCCAGATTGCAATCTTCCTCGAATCAGTACTGCGATTGTGAATCATATCTTTTGACCGGACGAAAATTTCCAAAAGTCCTAAAGAAATTTCCCCATATTTCTTTTTCTATTCCATACATACATCTAAATAGATTTAACCGCATATACATATTCACTGTTCATACGAGTTCACTTCCAACTCTCGTCCCATAACCGATATGCATGGGTGACAAAAGTTGCTCGAATAAATTATAGACCCTCGATTTAACGATCTGTAACAAGTTCCAGGCAGAGCGCAATATTTTGTCACCAGGAATATAAATTGGCTTTACGCCAATTAAACAAACTGACATACGTAATAAAATTAAAAACGTAACGCATATCTCAAGCGTACGTCGATTCAACTGGTCCTAGTTGGGGAAAAAAGCGTGCTTTACAGACCGCCAGCTTTTCACGGACTCATTTTTACCTCCCGGCGACCCTTTTTGTTCGGCAACTAAGGGCAATAATGAATTCCTATTTCGTAACTAGTTACATGCGAACAGTCGGGCTGGTCGAGTGGGGCCGAATTTTTCTTTCTCGATATTCCCGCTAATGGCCTCGCTCAAGTGAGGCGCATGTTTAAATGGAAACTGTGTTTGGGACAGTTGCCGAGTGGCGGCAGAGGGAGAGGGAGGGAGAGAGAGAGAGAGTGAGAATGATCGAAGGGAGCGACCGAGAGGGTTAATTGATTGCCAATGACGTGGGGCCTAGAGCCCAGTATGGAACCCAACTCGTTTGGTTTGGGCGATTGCTCTACCTCCAACTCACTCATTCCCTCTCTCTCCCCCTAACTATTTAAATCTTCAAACTATTTAAATTTCAACTACATAGTCTAGATAAATCACATCACAAATTCATGTACAGAAACTCCTAATTGAAATATGAAAATTAAAATTGGACATAAGGTTTTAAAGAAAATATAGGTCCCGGTAGGAAATATTTTGTTAAATCAAACAGTTTTCGCGACACCCACTATTCACGTTATTGGAATTATGAATTACAAACCTGGGCACGAGTCCTCATTTTATTTTATTTATTATTGTTTTTTTTTCTGTGTGTGGCGTAAGGGCAGTGAAAATGAGACGCATGTGGTGAGGGCCTCCCCCCGTTGGCGCCCAATAGTCGGCAGAGTTCCCAATTGGCGGAGAAATGTCGGAGGGGCGCCGCTCCTGCCGATGACACGCCAGACTGATTTGGACTAAATTGGAGAGATTGGAGTGAGAGTGCCTCTATTGACCGGAAAAATGAGGAAAAACTCCGCCACCAGCCGGCCTCTCGTAAGTCGGAAAAAAATGGTCCCGCCCCGGTCTCCGGGCTTGCCTGAATCGAATGACGCCCCATGGACCACTCAAAATGGGAACCCGAAAGTAATGACTAGTCCTCTGATTTTATTGAATTTCAAGAAAAAATATTTCCCTCATATTACGCAATTTATGTTCTTATTAATAAGTAGAGAAAATGGGAGTACATCCCTTTTTCTTAAGATCACGTTTTTTAACCTTTTTATTTTTGTACAATCAACTACATAAAGTTATTGGTACAATAGGTTCGTGATGTTTCTGTCTCCTCTCGCTGGTTTGGTCTTTTGCTAGACCGGTTTCGGCTGCTCGCCATCTCCAGTAGCGGTGTTAGCCACTGCTAGCACTTTGGATGTTTTTCGGGCATCCTCACTGCACTATCACTTTCACATGTACTGTGGCGGTTGTAGTGTATTCAGTTTAATGCACGTTTCAATGGTACGGCGCACCTGATAGTAGCCCGCAACAAAGGTTTGTCTTACATTTTAGTATCAGCGCCTAACATATAGCACCTTACAGTACAAGTAACAGTGCAGTTAGGATGCCCGAAAACATCCAAAGTGCCAAAAGTGATTAACACCGCTACTGAAGATGGCAGCCGAAACCAGTCAGATGGCAGCTGAAGATGGCAGATGGTCTAGTAAAAGACCAAACCAGCGAGAGGAGACAGAAACACACGAAATCTAGGTTAAATAATTAAATTAAAATACAAAATTCTTCGTATTATTTAATAACTTTAAGTAGTGCAAGATTAGTTCATACGCTAATTTTATTAACGCAGCCAATAACCGCGGCTGTAATTGCACGAGGCCGTACACCATTAAAACGTCCGGTCTAATCGAATGATTCAGGGCGGAATCGGATAGTCGCTTCGTTCGGAAATTGATTTAGGCGGCCCGGAGGCGGGCCCACCCCCTTTTGATTTCCTTTGTGTCCGAGCGTGGACAGGGACCTGCGGTCACACGCCCGCCGGGACATTAGCAATGCCGGCCAGCTAGGAGCGACCTCATACACAACTTTCCCCGGCCGTCCCCCATACGGCTCTGGATCATGCCCCTGGCGTACAGAGTAAGCCTCTCTTTACCGCCGCTCGATAACTTACTCCCTGGCAGGCCTCCTTTCATATATCCGACCGTAGGTACTGAAAATCAGACTGTATTCAAAAGGTATTCCCTTAACGTAAATCAGCTTTATAGAGTAATATGGCCGTGACATAAGTCAAAACATTTAGTCTTTCTTTTGCACCTGCCGACTGGTTCTTTAACCTTAAATTCTGAGCTAATTAATTGCTCTTGATCATGGACTCATTCTAGCCCATGGTTTCTCCCTGCCACTTAGCGACACTTTTTCTCGTTTAAGAGCAAAGCACGCTGCCCCTGTCACGCCACATGGAGGCGTTTGTCAAAACGTATAGAAAAGTTTTGAGCTGTCAGGTCAGCAATTCTACTTCCGAGGGTAGTTAGTAAACACGCATCTCCTAAACAACAAGTGAGTCGAATTTTTTATTTCAATTCTCAAGTACAAAAAATCATTATTATTTAATCAATAACAATTTAAAATTAATAATAATTTTAATTAAATTTTATAGTATTTCTTAAGTATTAAATGCGTCGTATTTAATTAGAATATTTTTATTTGATTCTATCTTCCGGTTGGCATGTGTGAATGTTCTCACTGCCTTCTACCAGATTTAAATATTCCACCGAAACAGGAAATGATCTTATGTTATTGAGAGTGTATCGCGATAAAGCAATTTCGAGGTAATTTAACGCACTTTGGAGATACTATATTCTGGCCACGCTCGAATATTGGCCACGTGCGGAATACCCATCGACTTTTAACGCTGCCTGAACGCCCAGTTCAGCCTTCTTTCATCAATTCGTCCTATGTTCAGTGAACAACTGCTCGGCGTTCGATTCACGTCCATTACCTACAGCTTTTTTCTGCTATCTGAGACATCAACACAATGAGTTCGTAAAGGCGAGATGTTGTTTGAAAGATGTAAGCAAAACGTTACTTATTTGATACATGAGATAAGTTCAATATTCATCAAATAAACAAAAAATTAAAACGTTTTCTCATTCAGATTTTCATGAAGCTAAACCAGAATAAAAGTGAGATGTTCAAGAAGTACAAAAATTCCAATAGAACTCTCCAATCATAACTATCAACAAGGTTAATAATGTTAGTAAGATATTTATAGCACACTGGAAATTAAAAACGCTATAAAATTGAAGATTGCGTTGACTTGTAAAAGTTTTCATTACTTACATGGGATGAGAATAGGAAACTGCTAAACTAATAACACTCCAAGGCATGGCACTCGGGTTAAATAACCACTTAGGCTTTTATAATCAAAGTTCTTATCCGGTGCTTAAAAGTTTTATCTATGATTATAAGAGGACATTTTGAAGTTACGTCTTGAAACTAATTACTTAATGAGTTTAATAGACTTAATGAGTTTAACTCCATAACGCCCGGGTGATTAAGTCTGAATTGACTCAGGAGTAATAGGAGGAGAAAGGGCGAGACAAGAAGACGCCATGAAAGTTAAAGGCAATCATCTCCTTCGCGCCACCTATCAATGAGATATTGTTGTTAAAGATAACACAGAGATTTACAAGTAAGTGAAATCATTATACGAAATAGTAGTTGCGTTAATTTGTATGTTGAATTTCGACGATTAACGTTCTAAGGATAAGAATTGTTTAATAACAATGATATTTGTCGTTCTGTACTATTATTGTTTTATTGTTTTGCTAGTAAGTTTTTCCATTCATTATCATATATTTTGCATTTTGTTAGTATATGTTCAATTGTTATAGTCTGTTTTTCATGTACTTACTATCGATAACGACCTCACTGGTCGCCCATTATGAAATATTTACATAGTAACAGAGTCCGGTCTATTTGTGTCCTACTGGGTGCGAACCTCAGTTTTGTCTCAGTCGAGAGAATATTGTTTTAACGTCGGCGGGCATCTCGTTTAACGACAAAAGGAGGGTGCCGTATTTACGGTGGCCGACGGTCAACACCGGCCGCCACTGAACCCTGTCACTCCTCCACCGAGGATGTTTACCCTCCAGATTGGTTTGTGATCATCGACACAAAGAACACAACTCTCGGCCGTCCGCAGAGCAAACTACCGACTGGCCGGGTTTAATTCGAGCGGCCCCGTGTACAGTGCCCGATAGAGCAATGGTCCACCGCGGTGTAGCGATGCAACGTGGAATGCGTAACGCGATTCCCTCGTTTCAGCGTTGTACCACTCCCATGGAACAGTCCCCTGTTGATGTAGAATTTTCAGCCAAGGTATGACGCTCGATTTCCTTATAATCCCTTACAATTCCGATATTCGATTAAAGATAAATTTCTCGATGCAGTTAAATTATTAACTCTTTGCACTCGAGAGGTGACTCTCGCTCACCACTTTGTTTGGTGCGGAAATTCGATGCTGTGTAATCTATTTATGTTTCCATATGTGGTGATTGTTGTCTTGTCTATGCTTCTGATATAGTTCTCTGAAGTTCGGTCCTAAGCGCCTTAGTTCAGCAATTGACTGGAAATTTTTGTCAGACACGTGCTCGAGCTTCGACTTCAATCTCCGAATCCGAAAACGTCCTAACCTAAATGGAAAGCTGCATAGCGTTCTAACTGGAGTTAGAAAAGATTGCAAAGTCTGCTCTCAAAGAAATAAGCCCGGCAAAAGAAATCAAACAACGTACTATTGTGACACTTATCCCGACAAGCCGGCCATGCATCTCGGCAGTTGTTACGTCAAATACCGCACAAAGCAAAATTACAAAGACTAATGTTTAAGGCATTATCTTCGTAAAGATGTAAAGATACATCGAATATTAAAATATAAAAATTTTATTTGTTACGTTATACGTGTAATCATTTTAAGTTGGAGGTAAGAAATTCACCAAAAGCTCTACGAAACGCTTCGAGTTGCTGGTTAGTCCGCGCGGAAACGGCCTCAAGTGCCAAGGGTTAAAAGAATTGACGTTTTAAATGACTGATTCATCGTGTCCATTTATCAAATCACTCATTCAACATGATTTTTGTATTCTGTATATTTCTATGTTAAACACGTCCTACCAGCGTTTCATATTGATTCCCATGAATCAATGACACTTTGGAGAAAGTAACATAAACAAGGAGAAACTTAACGATAGCTATGGATACGTCTGTACCCCGCTTAACGTTTTTACTAAATAACAAATATGTATATCCGTTTTAATAAACAGACACATTTGAACGACGAGATTAAAATGTAATGTAGGCTAGCTTACGTGGCCACTAATGACTAATCTTATTAACGGCTTCACGCCTAATCAGATCCGATCCGCACAAACAGAATGAATAGGATCTGTAATGAACGAAAGTACACAACGGACTCCACTCTACTCCCGCGTTACTAATTAGTAATGCAGAGTAAATAAAGCGCATTCATTATTGACTGAATTGAGAGTGGGTCCATCGAAACAGGAATATTCGTCCCAAATCAATTCATTAAGTCTTCATGATGTAGCACTAAAAACGATTATTATAATTACATTAATTGAATGATATTTGCCGATGATTTAGATATTCGACTAATCAAAATAATTAAAATAAAACCAAGACTGTCACAACATGAACAAAATGTTTCGTATTAGCTTTTATTTTTATAATTCTTATTAAAAGTTTTCATTGTATTTCATAAGATTAAAATAGTCAAGTACCAGTGAAATCATATCTCAATACTACAAGAATAGTTAGTAGTATAATTCTGAATTCTAAATATGGAAATTGGTCTGCAGTATTTATAAATTGTTCGAAAAGTAAAGACAAATGTTTTGGTCTTGTTTCATAATTTAAATAGACAGAAATTATTTTAAAACTCATTTTTTTAACCGCACTAGCACTTATATTTAAAGTAAGTTTATAGCTTGAATTGTATACTCTTATATAGAGCTTATCCTCGGGAAAGAATTACTTTTCATTCTATTTATATGCTTCTTTGGCTTATCCTCCTTAAGCGATCGATCGCATATTTGTTTCTTTGTAGTGTGGCCCGAAAATTTCGTCGAAACTAATTCCTTGGATAAAGCAATCCGCGTTCTCCCTTCGATGCGGATTACAGGTTGGAGCAGTGCGCACCTAGGCAAGTGTGCGTGTAAATCCACATCTGCGAAAGGAATTTTTCGGAACCGGGAAAGGGAAGCTGAAGGGAGGAACGACAGTTTTGTTTTCCGAGGAGGCGGGTTGCGTGAAAATAATGATAGGTGAACAGAGAGGGGACGTGGCGGGCGCGCTTTAAAAAAGGTACCAGAGTCAACAAAATATAAAGGGCCCCGGGCGGGGACTCCCTACTCCAGTCCCCGGCCCTCCTGTTACTTCACATGTGAAATCTCTTCTGCAAATATTTTTTTTGCCGCGCTCCCGAGAGCGGGAAAAAATTTTCCCCCAGAAAAACGCCATGCGACACAATTTCGGCCCCATAAAAAAAACCGCGGTAATTGATGCGTGATTGATTAAAAGGACCCGATGTTTGTGAATTTGTCAATAGCAGATTCGCCATATCCTTTTATATACCTTATTGTAAATAGCCGTGGAACAAAAAAAAAAGTCCTCAACAAAAATAAAATCCACATAACATTATTAAAGTCGGGGATTCATTTTTGTTTTGTTTCATTCAATACTGGGGATTAACCCGGAAATGTAGAAACTTAGTTCTTCTGTCAAAAATAAGTGTCTGTGTAAAATTATTACTCAGAAGAAAATCAAATGTGTTGTGGTAAAGTGCGTTGAAGTAACTGAAATTGAGAAAATTATTAGAATTTATGTATGAAAACATTATATTTGAGATGTTTAGTTGTCGTCAACAGGAACCTTAATGATGTTACAACTAAAGGTGGTGAGAATTTAGAACGTGATTAATTTAAATCCAAGACCTTGTCGGATTTATTAGCGCTTTTTTTCATTAGGCTTGTTATAGAATTAGCTATAAGGAAAATAATAACGGAGTTAATACTGATTACCCGGGCTTACTTATAAGTAGATCACGGATCAGGTGCATCATTTTTTAGTCATCTTGAGCAATATAACTATTGACACTAACAGGCTATTTATTTCACCATATGTGTCCAGTTTTATTCGCGAACTATTTCGCAGTTATTTATTTATCTGTTTGTAGATCTACCGAATGTACGGTACGCTTACGTTCGGGGGTTATGGAACAAATGCATAAACGCGAGCTATTAAACCAGAATGCATGCCAGATAAAACAGAAGTAGTTTGTCGTAGTTCGGTGATGTTTCCCTTCCCGTTCCTTCCTGGCCCTTATATAGTCGAATACACAAGGTTTATGTCTCCGTCGTGCTACTGCGGCCGTAAATCTGTTCCCTTCATCGTTTCAAGTAATAAAACAAGAAACATTTGGTCGTGAGACCGGTTCGGTCGTAACCCTAAGCGGAAAACAAATAAACGCCCAAGAGTGTATTTCCCAGCGGGCAGATAGTCCAAACTGGAAAACAGCACCGGCCGAATTAATAAGGGCCCCAAAAGGAGCCTACTTCTAGACTCTCACAAACCAAAAATAACGAATGTTTTCCTCGAGGCATTCATAAAATTAAGCCTTTCATCGTTTTTTACAACAATCGCATCTTCAGAATTTGTCGATCAATATTTTATACTTGAAAGCGTAATGTAACGTTGTAAGGATTATATTAGCTTATAATCTTCTATCTTGAATTGAATTTATCTTCTAGATGAACGAAAGTGCCGCGTTGAATTCTATAGAATATTATAACTGAGTTCGCATTTCTGCACTTCGGACGGATCGAATTAGGCCAATTAGATTTTACAAGCCTCATTACGTCCGGAGCGACTATAAACAAATAAATGTCGGAGAGTGTATTTCCCAGTGGAGAAGATATTCCCCGGCCGGGAAGGCACAATTAATAAGGAAGGGCACTACTTCTAGGGGCGCGAATCTCATAGCCCAGTCACCGTTCTGGATGGTGGAACGGCAGAGGGGTTGCCCCCCGCCCCCCCCAACATTATGACTCCTCCGAACAACCGAACCTCCCAATCGCCGATGGAACCAATTAAAACTTACTGCCTTTTCGATCGAGTGGGCACAAATTGATTGAGTTGAGGCCGGGGGGTGGATTTTGTGCCTTCCCCGCGGGCCAAACTTTCCGAGGCCGGGTATAAAAACTCTGGCCGGCACAACAGCCCCCTCCGACTTTCCTCCCTCTTTAATGGTACCACTTAAGAATTGATTAGAGCACATACATTGTTTTTGAGTTGGCGGAGCCCGGCACAGTTTTTTAGAAGGACCGCTAACTCACCTGGAACAAAAGTGTAAAGCCGAAGTTGCCGACATTTTTATTTCTTAGTAAGTAAATCGGAGTATCGTTGTGGCAATTACTGCGTTCCAAAATAATTACGAACCTTACTTTTCCAGTTAACTGTAAAATGGATTTTTGAAAATTATATTTCGTTTACTATTTGTGCGAGACATATTCAGTAGGTATTTTTTCACACCTTAAAATATACTGTCCGCCAATGATTACTGGTTTCAAATGAATATTTGTTTATAGGATAAATATTTCAAATTGGCTAACATTTTTTTAGTAACCCCGTCTAATTTGATGATATTCGATGAGATTTCCACACGGTGGGATATTTAGATTGTAAAGACAAATCGATATAGTCTGAATGACAATATTTCGCAGGATATGTTATATACAGTCTATTCAAATATTATAATGACCGACTTCCAGAAGAAACGGCCTAAAAGACCATTTAGATTTAAGGCTTAGGCGGAAGTGATAATTATCCAAACTGATACTACCCCCTTTCTAACTTTTGAACTCTTTCTGTCAGTGATTCCATGCTCGGGATAAATTCAGGATTTTTGCAGGTTTTACATATATGTAAACGTTTATTAAAAGAGAGGTATACATTTTCGTGCGGATCACAATTCTGGTCAATAGAGCTGGCTGGCACAGTAATGCCTCAAAAGAATGAGGTTTCCTCATTTAAATAAAAAAAAGGGGGAGGATAGAGAAAGACATAAGACTCGTATTGAATGGAAGATTGTGCCTTTTGAATCTTGCGGAAAGGGGCGATCCGATCATTAACATAACACTAGGTGGGGGGTTGGGGGGTTGGAACGGGGTTGGGTTAGCAGAGTGACAGTGAGGTAGGGAGGGGGAAACAGAGAGGAAGCTCTTAATTGGAAAGGCATTAGAAGATTGAAAAAAAAGGAAGGGAGCGGGTAGGGGAAGGATCTTTATAAATCAAGGTGATGTTCGAGCCGGTGACAAACAGCGGTAGAGCGACAGTAACGAAACCGTCTTTTGTGCAGTGTCCGCCTCGCGGGGATTCATTTTCAAATGAATGAAAAAACTTGGCGAGGAGAGTTTCATCCTGCCTCTTGTTTGTTTTTTTCGGGTGGACCGACGCAGGAGGTCCGTCCCCTTTTTTTTATCCACAGTTCCGCGAATAGAAATAAATTGATGGTGGGCGGACCGGTGAGCTGTAGCTTATTAGTAGCTGTAGATTATACACAATGGGCGGACACTAAACAGGCTTTCGGGTCATTCGGGCACCCACTGCCTAGGGCCGACGGCCTTAACATAAAATTCTAAGTAAGTGAATTTTAAAACAACTTTAAGGCGGCCTACAGTAATTAGGATTGATTTCATGATGCTGAGATAAAATCAATACATTTCTATATGTAGTGTTCAAGTATTTATTGAAAATGTCGTTGCAAAGAGAACTAAGACATTCCGATAAAATCAGTACAAATTTTAATTGAAGGAAAATTTGTTGGGATTCTATTATAATTTGTACTGAAAATTAAGTACTTAATTATCTCATATTACTTAACCCATTGTACAGGCCCATATATATGTATACACCCATTGTCAGGTACTAAATAAAATATCGTACCTAATTCAAAAAATTCTTATTGAAAAATGATAAAAGTATGGTATACACCTTTTTGTTACATATTTCCTGTAACGGACTGTCCATGGACATTTACAGGTCTAACTAAATAACATCGAACAGTCAAATACAATATTACAATATCGCTATTTTTATTACAATATTTAGCGTACAAGAGATGGACAACGTGTCTGGTAGATTAGGACATTGGATAATGGGCGCAGCGGTGCCACTTTCACGAGGGGCGACCAGTTATTCGTCCGATAAGCATCCATTAGCCCCTGAGCTATGCTCTGGCGTATCGATCAGAGAATCCTATCTATTACCGATCATGGCCGATCCGATACATCCGAGCAGCATTAAATCAAACGATCGGAGGGGGGATCATTTAAATCAAACGGTGTGGCTATTTAACGCGATAACATAGAAACACATTAGATTAGATACCGACCAATACGGCCATTCGAATTATGTCGACTCGCATTACCCTACAGTCCCAAGCCTTTCTAACAGATCGTTCGTCGTTAATGAAAAAATTAGATTGATTGACGCAATTAAGGTCGCTATATATACGGTTACATCTTTATAGCTCTGACCCTATACAGAAGTTCACGCTTTCATTTCTCAACCGAAAGGGAAGAGAGGCGTGAATCATTTCATCCCCTTATTACTGTGCATAAATCAAAATTCCTCCCCTCCCCTTTTTCACTTCAATTGAAAAGTCTTTTCATTAATAATGTGAATCTCTTTCTATTGAAATCTCAGGCGATATTCTTTCCAATTTCTCCCTCCTAATGACCTCTCGTGATTGTTGAGTAAAAGGGAGAAAGAGGGAGAACGAGAGCATGAGAGGGAGGAAAAATCGTTCTTCCTCATTCTCTTAGGATGCAAACGACTGTTAAATATATCTGAAAAAGAGGATAGTCAATCAAATATATTATAATATTATTCTAATATTACTCGAAATAATAATTGAGGAATTTTCATTTTCATAATCTTGTACGTTAATACGCATCTTTTATATTCGAAATCGCGACGTGCTTCGGAGTTTTGTTGAGTGGGAGTTTGCAGTTGAAAGTTAATTCGGTGTGCCATCTCAAAATCGGCTCAAAATTCTAACCGCAGTGTTACTACAGCCACATGCTTTCTATAGAATGATGTAGGAGCGTTTCGTGGGTGGGAAAGCGGAATCACTTAGGTTCCGAAACCGACTGGAAGGGAAAAAGAAGACAGGTGGAGAGAGCTGAGAGTGACACCGAGTGGTGGGGGCGCTAATTTGCATCTAATCCTCTCCGGAGGCGGGGATAGTAGAGTGGTTGGTTCAAATACCGTTACGTCAACGTATTTTCCTACTCAGTCAAACGCGTTTCTCTGGCCGGAAACGGCATTTATTAAACGTGCCCAGCGGGGTGAAACACGTAGCTCAGCATAGCTTGCCAGCCTTCTTCTCCAAACCCCCGCCCTTCTTGTTGGCGCCACACCAGTCATTTCTCGCGGGCGGACGTGCGGGCCCTTCCAATAAAAAAACCACTTTTAAAAACGTGCTCCCCTCCAGCGCCGAAACGTTGCATAATCAGTTTTCCAATCATTTAACCCACTCCCAGCGAAGCTCGGTCCGCATGCAAAACAGACCGCCCGTGAGAAGAAGGATCGTACCGTCATCTCTACTATTGAACCATTTTTCTATAAGATTAATAAGATAAAAGGCGCATTGGTTACGGCTGATTCAGCCAAAATTAAAAAAAATATTATCGGTATTAAAACAAAACCAGTATCCAGTTTATTATGCATAAAAGAGAAAATTGAAGCCCGTCCAAATTTCGAGGAAATTAATGCTTTCTCATTATTTAATAATAGGTCCCTTGATACTAGTCGAAATCGCAAGCGCCAAATTTAAGTCTATCTCATTTCATCGTCTCCGGTGATAAATGAATGGCTCTCATATTCGCGGTTGCTCAGGAAACTTATCTCTCCTTCCGGTCGATTGGCCCTCCGTGGCGCCCTTACTTTTAAACAATCCCATTAATTAGCATCGCGATATATAACGAAAATTAATAAGAGCGGAAGGGCGTGATTTAGTAGGAGACCTAGAGCTATACACGGGCGTGGATGGGGTTCACCGACCCTTCTACAGTTGCCCTCCCCCTCTATGTCTGGGTTTTAAGCCGCGACTTGTCGGTTATCGGGTTTCGCGATTAATTAACGTTGAACGTTTCTTAAACTCAAGTGCAAAGATCAGGGCCCAACTTACGCTCAATCGAAGCATTATCTTTCCTGCTTCTATTTCGATGAAATAACGTCATATCCATCATATATCAATTTTTTGCGGGTGATATATCAATTTTTTATAAAAAGTACGAGTTACGGTCATAAATTTTAACTACAGTTAACTGTGGTTGTAACATTCCATGCGGAATAAAAACTTGATCAATGGCATTGTGTTAAAAAGAACAAAAATAGCCAAAGTTCTATTTATATTTGAATGACTGTAAATTTTCTTATCTCTGTGCTTAGTGACATTTAACACTGGTACATGAGAATGACTAAATAGCAGACAATGAAAAGACATATCATTGTGTCCGAAAAATCCCCCAAAAATTTAATTTGTGACTCTTTTTTACTAAAGATATAATAATATTCTGTAAATATCTTATAATGTTACTTATCTTCTTATTACGTTAATCTATAGACGAATACTTTTTAGAATTTTTCCATTAACTGTAAACAAATTAGGAAAATATACTGGAATGAATAAATCATAGATATTAAACTTCTAACATAAGACAAACTAACGGAACAAAGACCCCCAATGTTCTCGATTCGGTCCGAAAGATAAATGGGCATTAATCCGATTGCAGTGTTCTTCGGTTTAATGGTTTTGGAAGAGAGTTTGCTTCCCAAGTTTGTACCAGAATGCTAATTTGTCCTTATGCGGGGGCGAATATTTTACCAGACCTCAATTATTTTCATTGGCAATAAATTTAATGCGGGGCTCTGAAAGAAAAATGGACTTGGCAATGTAAAAATAGGCTTTTACCATAAAAATTAAGCAAATCAATTCTTACTCTTCTTAAAAATACCGTGCGGCTGGATATAATCTGAAACATGGTCAGCTTTAAAAGTCTGTTAACTGACGAATAGTTTACTCAAGAACTGTAGTTGGAACATAAATGCATATATCAACTCCCTTCTGTGAAGTATTGAATAGAAATTTTTGCAAGTCAGGGCTTGAAATTATGTAAAGCCTTTGTTAACAATACGATGGTAATTGTATCGGCATTTAGTCATAAATTACACCGCAGGTGTCAGTTGCGGGCTATAAGAATCAAAGTGACACCGGGCCCCTCCCCACCGCGGCGGTTATATATCAATTGAAAACTGGTGAAATTAAGTAATTTATCGTCTGGGGCGGAGGTGGCCTTAATTAAAGGAGACATGTATTTAACCGGGGCCGCCCGGGGCTATTGCCTGCGGTGTCCCATTTCAGTAACGTATTACTAAATTTAGGTGAGGCGTCGTTTCCAAAAGGGGGGTGGGGGCGCTCGGATAAAATACGCCCCACGTCCTCCCCCAAACGCTCCGCGATATCGCAACCAATTGAACCGGGGTTTAGCTGGCTTGTGGTCGCCGGTTCGACAATATGCAATATGCTACAGGGTGCAATCTAACCAGACCGAATGAATTTTTAAATTTTTAAGCTGATTTATTGTGGGGAGGGTGATACACCAGGGGCATATATATATTCGACCGCCTTATATCACGGCTCGATACCCTATTGGGCCGATCCGGCAGAAAGAACGATTTAATTTTCCAAGAAAATTAAGCCTCTTCGTGTTGAATATTCCTAGATTTATTTTGAAAACTTGCGAAAAATACAGCGCCAGGAACATTGGCGCAGGAACATTTGATTGTTAAAATTAAAATCAATATCTACATCCACATTTTTTCCGCATCCTTCCCCCTCTACTCGAAGAAAAGAATTCTTTATTACAAAATATTGTAATTTCACGCCTGTAAATACAGTCCTGTACTACTTGTCTAACGAATAAATAAAATTTATTTTTAAAAATAGGTAATAATTCGTGATTTATTGCATTAGAATATCCAAACATACCTACTACTTAATGTGATGTCGTGCAGTATGAATTAATACAATAATAAAAAGTATAGAAATGTCTATATGTTATTATGCATAAATGCTTTGAGTTGAGTTTAAAATTATAAGCAGTAACAAATTTTAAACTGAATACCTGGGATTTCATTCCAATCCAAAGGATTGGATCCGAAGGCAAAAGCCGGGGTGAGGGGCGGTCCGCGATAGTACAATTTTCAATTCCGTATTCATTGGTTTCCGGAGCAGTCACTATAAGATTAATCCCTAAAAAGGTTTCCGAATCAAATTCCGGGTAAACGACATCAACCCATCCCCCGAATCGGTCCAACCTCGCCGCCCCGTAGAAGGGCCCCTCTAGGTAACATCACACGGCCCTCTAAAAACGCCGAAAGGTCGCCAGAATTTAATATAGCGTTCCGCCGGCACCGGCTACCCCATTGGGGCGACGCCCACCGAACGGTCAAGACCCGGCAATAACCGGGCTGGATAATCCGCGTTATAAAATGTCTCAGTTTAGCGAAGGATATTACAGAGCTTTTGGAGTCCGAGCAAAGCTTGTTTTAATTACAAGGGGGTAGCGGTATTGAGGGCGTAGCGCAACCCCCCCAACCCCACCACACCGCCACAGCAAACCGTCCCCGGACCGCTCCGAAACCACACCAACTAACTTACTATTCTCACGTCTTATCTAGACCGACTAATTCCCCACCCAATACTCACTCGGTACTGATCCTCGGCGCTAACTTTTCCCCTAAGATAGCCTAAATTTTGAATTAAACTCATTTAGTGCGATGAAATGGCCGGGGATGTATAATTGAAATTTATAATCTCTTTACAACACATTTATAATATAAGGAGTAATATCAAAACAAAATTTCAGTACTTAGTATGAAATGTACTTAGACTGCAGTCTATTTTATGCACTCGTCTTAACAATAGTTGTTAATTACTTTCTTATATATCAATAGTCTATTGAGATCGTCAAAATACTGAACAATAGAAAAGATTGAATTAAAAAACTGTATTGGCAGAAAGAAACAATACAAATAAGGACCTGTAATGAATAAATATTACTGGATTACATTATTAATATTAGAAATCAAAATTTATGGAGTCACTTTAGATAACAGAAAGTATGTAAAAAATGTGTACAAAAAGTTGAATTCTAGAATTAAATAATGATTTTATGTTTATTTATGCTTGAAAAAAGAACTATCCCCTTCATAATTGAATATAAATCTCCTTTCGCTCCCTTTCTCACTCTCTTCTCGCTTCACTCAAAAGTTTCTTTGGTGTTAAGCTCTTACACCACTAAACAAACTTACTTTCCTAACATCTTATCTGAAAGCCTCTAATTCCTACAAAACCTCCATTAATCCAAAGACTAAGTACCTTTTTAACAAGGGTCAGACAGCTGAAAACTACAAGTCATAGAAAGCCGATGACATTGTTCGGCTGAGATTTTGCTATTATTCTTGTGTTTATCATTGATTTGTGTTTATAAGGGAGAATTTAAACGCCCCGCATAATAAAAATACTACAATTAGTTGAAAATTTGTTTCTGAAAAATGCTTCCAAATGCGTAGTCAGTACATTAACCGAGGTAGAAATATTCCGACATTTATAATTCTTTTATTTTTATGATTCAATTAAATTTGTGATTGTAATAATTACAAGATATATAATTAAACAATAAAATCGAGCAAACTATGAATGGCATATGCAATAACTGAGATAGCATTATATTTTGGTCGGACAAAATATGTGTGACCCATTAGGGGCAGATTAAATTGGAACAACCGAGATTATAATAAGCATAAGAGCTCAATTGGAAGTACGTATTTCGAAGCCCAATATGTGTAAAGATAACTTTCCGAATTGGGAATGAGTTTGAATATTCCGCACAATAATACTGGGGGCATTACCTTCAAAATGTAAATTACACAAGCCAATGCCACAGGCCCTAACGCAGCATTAGTCCCATTTCCCGGCTGATTGCTTATGCAGATAAATAAATAGAGCTGTGCATAAATTCGAATGAAGTGATTGGAACTGCATTTGAACGTATCATTCATTATAATTACTTTATGGCACTAATTAGTTTTAACATTTCATTTTATACTACGCAACCGGTGTGGAATAACAGGCAGTATCCTATTTAACAACTGAAGTATTTGAAGTGTTAATGTTTTTGTCTGTGTTGTTTAGGATTTAAATCATCAACCCGTTAAATATTATTTTTAATCAATATTTTTATACGAAGAGAAATTTAACAATGACAATAGTCAATTATCGTACAGACTTAAATAAATTATTTCTATTCTATAATATTTGAAATAACAGTTGAGAATGAAAGTAAGGAAACGTTCAAAAAAAGAAACCCGATCGGGTTCACCGGACCAATAAAATCCCATACCTGGAGAGGACCTCCTCTCGCACAATTGACCCGAATACCGCTCGTACAAATTTACAGCCCAGAGATAGCCCGTGGAGTGGATTCGGCATTCCGAGGACTGAGGAAATATAAAGGCGTCCGCCCCCGCCCCCAGCCACTGGATAAGGCTGATAAATAACTGGAAACGTTTAATGGCATATCTGTTATATTGGTATGGCGGTGGACTGGTAGAGCTGCGTCGGCCCGCCCGCCTTCCCGCTTCCGCAACCGCCCGATAACTTAACTACAAAGTGCTCAGGGTAACTTCAGGCCCAGAGTGGCGTATTAATTAGACGGCAACCAAATTGGATATTTCAATCGATCCGCGGCGCCCAGCTCGGAAACTGACTCTGGGACTCGGCACAATAAATAGGGCCAACCGACCAATCGAGAACACGGAAACGGACAGAATCCCTGCGAACATTTTTATTTTCATAATATTGGGAACCGGCAATTAGAGCATAAAATCTAACACAGGCAACAGACAAAAATCGGGAAATGAATAAAACTAAGCTCCAATCGCTTCAGTATTGGATAGGGTTGTGTCTGAACACTGAAATTTGTAACATGGAAACTGTACAGTTTACACGATTTATACTGGTTGTAATGCAGAGCGATTTGACATAGGAGGTCCGGGCGCGGGACCGACGTCGCGTGGCCGTTAACTAGAAATGGACTGTTTGGCGGTGGATAATGGAGAGAACAATGGGGAGGAGGAGTCCATCGGTCAGTCGGTCCGCCCGGGGTTGATTGTGAGTCCGATTGAAAGCCGGCTCTACCCGCCCGCCCACCATTAATATCCGTTTATAAGTGTATTGTGTTGTCGCTTGGAGCTGTGACCGGGCCTAGGCGCTGTTACTATTCGGGCGGCGCTAGTTCCGTCCTGCAATGCGGGCCGTCTCCCGCAAAAACTAATGCCAACTAATCAACCGCAAGGGCTGACGACACTACCGCCCGACCGAACAAAGTTCGTCCCAAACTTCAACCGGTGAAAACAGTACGAACTGCTCCTGAGACTCGAGCCTTGATTCCTCATTCGGCAGATTCTCTTCTCGGTAGTTGTCCTCGGCCGATGGCCACCTCAATCAAATAGTGTTCCGTTAATAATGATATAAGGCGACATACAATACAAGGTATGTTGTCGAATACGGGCCGAATGCTACTGACGCTTTCGAGAAACGAATTACGGACGAGAAAGAAGAACAACATCACGAATCCATAGTCTAAATATTGTATTAGTACGTATCATTTTTCATTCTGGAAAATGCTCTCCAAACATTTCAATTTTGTATCGCTCTGGGATCTCAGACCCGTATATTCGTCTGTATAATATCATTTCAAATATACATTCAGAAAAATAATAGATTAATTATCTTAAATTCACCCGTTTTGTGAAATGCATTCCCTGTCGTCCAGAAAATGAAGGCGCATCTATTTATTAGCATAAACAAATAAAATTACAAGTTACTATCCTCATTATTTTTCAAATATTGACTAATCAGGCAATGTGTGAAGAGATGAAATGAGGCAATACACGATTTTTAAACTCCTTTCCAACTTCCTACATTATGGGAAACGTGAAGTGCTACACAACGCAGTATGGTAAAGGCTCTTTTTTTACGGCAGGATTTCCGTATTTCTCTTCAACTCGGTTTTATTTAAGTTAAATCGCCCGTTCCGAAAAGAAGGCGACCTATAAAAAGATAAGGCTAAACAATTTAAACTTTCCGAATACATCTGAAGGAGAGGTCTAGAAAATTACAGGACGGTGGGGAAAAACAGTGAATGGGAGCACGAAGGTAAAAGAATTTAAAACATCCTCAAAGTGATTCGGAACTCATTTTCAAAAAATCGACTTATGCAACTTTATTCAGAAATATATACTATGCCGATACTTTCTTGCTATCATCGAAAAAATTAACTAAGAAATATAAGTTAACGAACTTTGAAAGAATTAATTCACTCAGAAAACTATATTCTATGTAGCATTTTTAACGATTCAATAACTATAATTTCCGATATTTCCACCTTCATATTAATTCCATTAAAGAGACTACTAAAATTAAATGATTAAGGAATGAAAGAGAAACAAAGTTGAAAACGTTTACAAGAATAAGTGAACATAAGGGAAAAGTATTTAGTCAGCAAAAGAAATTTTTAAAACGGGGAACCGGCCAAAAAATGATATTTACTGTTATTTTTCGACTCGGGGTGGACCTGAATTTCCATTTCTAATTTTAAAAGTAAACAAAGCTTGAACCCCCATTGTAGTGCTTATCGAGGCTTTCAGGAGGCAGCAAGTTTGGGACTTTGTACGCTCTCGCGCCCCCGTTTACCCTGTGAAAGTATAACCCGTAAGACGAAAGTAGGTTAGTCCAGTAGCATTTCCAATGTCGCTTAACCTTCTACTGCTGACAACGCAATGAATTATAATAAGCAGTAGATTCAACAGCATACAAATTTGGAATAAAAATATGTATTGTGTAAAAGAAGATAGAATGCAGCCAACATTTTATCCGATCCTCCCTTCTGGCAGAACCGTAAGTCAATTTAAACTGAGATCACGAATAGTTGGAAAGAAATTTGGAAAAAATCTGCGCAATATTATAATTTCAAAATATAAATGCGCTAGAATATACATTATATATATTTCTCGTCCTGATTTTAATCATCCAAAGATGCGAATCATTTTAAAGGTAAAATTTGTTCGGGAGGAATGCTTCGATAAAGGGGCTTTCAGGATAACCCGGCTGGGATCTCGGCCCCCAATGGGCGGCGCCGCCAAACTGCAAAAAACAGCCCCAGTCTCCTCCGCACCCGGACTTTAAACGCCTTCAGGAGCCGGCCTTTCTTCAATTTCATCCGACGGCCAATGCGGCAAAAGAATACGGGCGGAACAAGCGAAAGATGGAGATAGCATAGCCCGTTTATACACGCCTCCGCGAACCCATTCTCACCCACCCGGTGCTTTTTAATCTGCGTGAAAGTCGACAATCGAGATTGCAGATCGGCCTCTCCGCTCCCAGGGTGTATGACCAAGATACCGCTCCCGTACCACGCCCCATCGAAAATAGGAAAGAAGCGATGAAACGATCATTAAACTGTTCTTAGTTACTAGGACGCCTTTAATTTAATAACCTAGTCTCGCTCTCAGGTCTCATTCAGTATATATAATCAATGCAATATTTTCAATTAGAATCAGAAAAGAGCCGTGCGCAAAAATACATATTCAATACACAAAGTATTACTGTAATAGGCGTGTATTTGTCAACAAATGCGGCAACTCTCACTTTGTGTTTAAAATAGTTTAGCTAGATTAATTCCGGGTCGTATTCTGGACGGGTCTTTGGAGTTACAGTAACTGGCATTTCACGGTCGATTTAAACCGGAATGCTGGCTCGGCGGGTAGGAGTCAGCTTTAATTTCGGTGAACCTCAAGACAAGCCCCGGGCCCCGTGCCCTCAAGCGGACCCGGTAAAACCTACGAAATAACTTCTACCGCGAGTTTGTTTCTTTTTTTCTGTCCCCTCCACCCCGCGCTCAAGGATAAGAGGGCCGGCGGCCCTGCTTTGTTTACAGGCCCGGCGACCACTTCTTTGATACCTGTACTCGTTAGCGTGAGCCCCCGACCCCGCCGCCCCCATGAATTATGCAGCCCTTTAGTAAACGTTCCGTTTTTATACACCGTAAATATCACTTCCGCCACAACATTTCCGGTTACAACCCCACCCGTGGATCGAGTATTTCATTACTCTTGGGCTCAAGTTATTTCGCGCTGTGGTCTCGTTACCCGATACAATAAATACTGAAACCTGTCCTCGGGCATAAAACAGACACACTTCCACTGATTAAGCTTGTCTCTGAAATATACTGATTTTGCTAATGTATCTATGGTAAAAACACGTATATATAAATTCACCGTAAATTTACTATATTTAAAATCTATTTTTTCTCAATGAAATATACTGTTAACTGCACAGTAATGGAGGACGTTATCCATGAGAATTTATGGTTAAACTCATCTGAGAGTTCTTTTTTTATCCGCCACATTATTTCATTCTCATTAAAATTGCCAAATTTGGTATTTATTACGAACGATTCTGATCATATAGTAATTATGGAAGTAACAGGGAATATAATAGTAGAAAGATATTCCCTTCCTATATAGCTCAATTTTGCAGTTGCCGATATGTGCATTAAATTATTCTTATTAATTATCATTACACGCCATAATTTTTGCATAATACATAATTAACGTTTATAGAAAATGTAAAACAAGAATACTCGAATAAATTAATAAATTTAACTAATTTTAGCTAAAAGAGTGACTACTATTTAAAAAGGGGGCGTAGTTTAAATCTATAGTTAATATTTGACAAATTTGTCATTGTATAATGCTGACGACTCTAATTTCTTTAACGGGATATCGAACCTTGTCGGAATAGTAATTTAATGGGACAATTAACCGGCCGTGATTGAATCGCGTTTAGATTACAGTAATCTAATTGGAGAAAACGTTCGGAGGGCGGTATAATTAAAGTGCAAGCTTTGAGCGGGGGGTTAAGGGATTCGTAATTAAAGCGGGGCGCGTTCCGCAGAGTGGTCCGCAGGGGACCGACCGGAGAAAAAAGTCAACCAGGGTATGAGGGAGCGGGGGCGGTGGCGGGGGCGGGGGCTTTGGCGGAGCTGTGTGGTCGTGTTCCAATAGGAGATTTACACGGGCGACACAACACAGCGACACGGCTTCAGCCCTAAAACGATATTAGCGAGCCGCAGAATAATTCCCATCCCTTAACGACAACCCCGCTTTACTCTTAATTGATATTTGCCTCCTTCTTAATTGCTGAGCCGGCTTAGAGGGGATGACGGGGCCACGATCGGACCGACGGCCCACGGCTCCCGATGAGACAAACATCCTGACATTACAGATAATGACTATTTATTTAACCGACTATTGATTTAAGTTATAACATTTAAAAAGAAATAACCATAATAAAATTCACTGCCGCCCTAACATATCGTTCTAATCTAAAAAGCGGTTACCATCACGCGGTTCACATGATATGCAGATACTGAACTTACGTTGCTTAATAGTCGTTAAAAAATAAAACTGCTAATAATAAAAATGCTGGAATAAAACTGAAATCCGAATTGCGTATTCATTTTGTCCTAGATGATATTTTTGACAGTGGTGGATTTTAATATTTTCAGCCAAATTATTTTATAGTGTTTGGTGACATCGTACGCTCCACTGATACGGGTGTAGTAGTAATAGGTCGTTGAAAATTAAATATCATCCCACCGGACTGACATTGTTTATGGAGAAAAATATTATTACTTTTTTGTAGGAAAACTTGCACTATTTATAGCGGCGTATATCATCGCGTTGGTATTCGTGGTAGCACTATCTTAAAAAGTCGGCGACCTAATCGATCTACTTTGGAGGAGCGTACTCCGCCTCCGACCTCGGCGGTTATGGTGGAGACAAGTTCGCCGGCCCCATCACAGCTCCAGCGGGCCAAGAGAATATGCAAATAAGGGGGTTTGATTGGCCGTCGTACTACATCCCCCCCGAAACCCGCCGACCGTTAAACCTCCCTCCCTCCCGCCACCCTTGAAAAACGACCGCCGAGAGAGCCTTGGCCTGAATAGAAAGAAAAAAAAGAGAGAGAGAGAGAGAGCGGGAACTGAGAAAGTGGAAGAGGGAGAAGGCGACGAAAAAAGAATGAAGAGCCACGAATGGAAGGAAGGGAAGGTGGAGAGCCTTTATTAAACGCTAAGATAGCTGCGTAGTTTTATGGCCGAACCTCCACTACCCATCATCCAATCCTCATCCCTCCTATTTCTCTTCGACGGACAAAAGCAAGATTGCTATGTTGAAAACTGTAAAACGAAGAGTTCGAAATTGCACTTTTCCTCTGCCTTAAAAAATATATAGCTCCATAAAAACGGCGGTATAAAAATATAATTTCTTGGACCTTGGCGATAGATTTCCAGGATAACTTTGAAATACTTCTTTCCTCTACATTACTATATAATGAAGGAAATATTGAAGTTTAAATTTTAAATAAATGTTTAATAAACCAACTGTATTGGAAGGAAGAAACTAGCGGTGGTTCTACTTGTAAAATTATATTTCTAGTTATTCAAGAGATTTATTGAAAAATCGTTTTCCGACTACAATTGAACAGTTTTTTGTGCCCCATAAAAACTGAGGGAAACACCTAAAAAAAGTTTATTTCATTTAGAATTATTTAGAATATATGCTGATACTTATGTATTATTTATTTAAAAGAAGAAATAACGTCCATTAAACGATAAAATTAGAAAAGGTCGGGCGGCATAAGGGAATAAGATGTGGCACAGTGTGTTGTGTCATCACAAACACGGGGCGAGTACAATTTTGGGCCAACGGGAGTATTTCTGTCGGTGAGCCAAAAGATGGGCTGTATCGGTATTATTGTAAAACAGATTTATCGACGCGATAGGAGGGGAGCCCCATTCCTAATAATTCAAAGCACATTCAACCCCCAGAAAAAAATCCTCTCCGCCCTCCCGCATCGCCCCTCCGTATCTTTCGTATATTCATATTTCAAAAGGGAAACGCTCAAGTGCACATGCGGGCTACGCTCTTCGATGAAATTTTAAAGACGCGTGATTTCTAGCGAGAAGAAGCATAAAACCTCACTGTTTGCTTTATGCAAAAGTCCTAACAGGCGAGAATGAATATAAAATCCCCGCGGTTACGTCAGTTTTTTTTTCAGAAATTACACGGGGCATTTTCTACTCTTTGAAACAAGTTGAACCGCTGGACGGGGGAGGAGAAGTTCGTATTTTAAAATTTCAAGTATCCATTAACTTCTTTTGTAACTCATCATCACAGCAGATAGAGTGGAAACATTCATTTTTCCAGTTCTTCTCAGTTTTTCCCCCACAAATATAATTTCCGATTCATGTAAAAATATAAGAAAATGGACGTCGTTTTAACTTGGAATGAGAATATTATCAAAGCTCAATGCAGATACAATATTTCGAAATAGTTTATGAAACATATAGGAAAAGTGCTATATATTAAGAAAAATCGAAGGTTATCGATAGATTATGATTAAGTTGAACTTAGCACAGTGTTCGATTCAGGACAAGCCAGATGCCACACACACCACAATCTTAAATCTATGACTGCCGAGATAGGAAGATCGACGGATACGTTGGTTTACATAAAACTGGAGGGGGTAAATAAAATGAATAGTTTCTAATAATAAGATGGGGATAGAAGGAGGACAATTCGGAAGCGGGATAAACACGATAGCCTCGAAATGGATGTATTGGCAACGGTTATTCGGCGGTGTTACAGCTGGTGGCGGGCCAGACACGACTTATCTCTCTATACTGAGGGACCGCTGTTGTTGTTGTAGGGCTGTTCCTGCCGTAGGGCCGTGTGTGTCCCAGACACGGCCACTTCAACACGATATCGCCCACACCCCCCCAATGCTTTCCAGGCTAATCCGGAACATGCTCTAAATCAAACCAACCCCGGAGAAAATGTCGCCCCGAGCGCCACTTTCTGCCCGGCTAGCCGCCAAAAGAATAGCCACGCCGAATTCTTCTACCGTTCGAATTTAGTACGATTATTTCATATTTTCGTATCAATAGTCATTCCATATTTTAAGGTTAATTATAATGTCGCTCGAGAGAAAATATTTATAAATTGGAATCAGTAATTGACTGGGGGAAGTGGTCGACTCCCATCGCTAGAAGCATTTTAGACTAAATTGGACATCGAAAAATTAATAATAATATTATATTTATAATAAATAAATAATAGGAGAAACAAAAATATACCGTACCTACGGGAACCGATTCTTTGACAATGATTCCTTCAACAGTGAGCGAACCGAGCCAACAATGCAGGATGTTATTGCAAAATAATCAATGTTTTGCAATTAATTAACGCGGTCGCGAGATATCGAAAAACGGTTTGCAGATTCGCAAATCTGACACAATTCTACATCCTTTGTAATGAATGTAACGAAGTCTGGCTCTTTCTTTCCGGAATGGTGCGACATACTTGGTTTCGTCACGGAAAGACAGACAAACACTGCTAGCGTTTTAATTAATTCAATAGTAGGTGAATAATATTCATAAAATAGGGATAGGGACATTCATTAGGCGTTCCAAAAAAATTTGTTAGAATCGTGTAATCGTTTATCTCAGTCCGTTAGGATTTGAGTGCAACTTTAATCTGGTCGGTAGCAAACAGTTGTACGCAGGTGGTGAGGTTAATCGGTGTAATCTAATCCAAAGGGGGAGCCCACGTTCCTTCCTCGTTACCACAGCTAAGACACTACTTAGCCCGGTAAGACCAACCCTTCACAGCCAGGGCCTGTTCATTCATCTTACAGGACAGCATTTCTACAGCCATCCCTGTAAACCTTGGGGTTTACCTTAGGGGAAGTTAGCTGACGCATTTGAATTACTTACAGTTGGAATTATTCCTATTTGACTGACAATTTCAGTTGTATTTAAATACAACACTGTAACTTATTTCTGAATGAATTCCTCTCAGGTAATAATATAATATCCTTGAGTAATTTAAGCAGATTATATATTACGATACATATCAGCGCCGGATAAAACATACATACTTCATATTACTAGTACAGTTTCAATATAAAATTAATTAAAACGACCAAAACGTTTCTTGAAAAACGTGTGAATTGTTAAACGATCGAAACACTTATCGAACACTAAAAACGAATAAACCAGACAAGAATTATAAGACGTCTTTTTTATTCCTTTGGCTCATAGTTCATAATTAAGGAATCGAATAAGGTGCCAATCATAATTGGCCAATTGTACTGGAAATTGTACCAAATTCTTCAATTTGCAGCAGAGATCTCAAGACACAATTGCAGTTGTGAAATGGAACGAGACAGTCATTATAGAATTAAGTGTACTGACATTTCAGCCAGAATACGTCACGAAAAATAACTCGCCTAGGTTTATCTTTGAAATTTATGCATAGCTTGTCAAGTGAGTAGGGTTTTTTCTACCCTTGTCGTGGGCGTCAGGGTTAGAAAAAATGTGGTAGGTTTTTGCAAAGGATTAAACATAGATTATATCACCGCTGCCCTACTTCCAGCCGGCTTTCTTTATTGGTAACATATTCTTTTTCAACATCCAGCGCGTATAAAGAAACAATAGAATACCTCCAATAAAGGTTGGGTATACCGTGAATCACAAAGCGTCCCAAACAAAGACGAAACGAAAAGAAAATAATTGAGATTTACAGTCCATATATTTGTAGTCAGGATTTCCTTAATTGAGCGTCATGTAAAAGAAAGAAAATTAATGACCTTACTAAATTACCGGGCATGATTTATTACTCGGAGGTTCAGTTGAACTACAGGCGAACTGTTCAAATTTAACAAGAAAGGCTAAAGGCCAACAAGAGTGAATCTAAAATTGTTTTTTTAACTTTATATTTTAATGCTTGTCTTTGCTAGATATTCTAAGAGTACGTTGTCTAATTTAAATTTCAATTTTACTCGCGCGAAACAAATTTGTTAACATAAAACATTCTGGTAAAAATACTACGTGTTAAAATGATAAAAAAGTCACACTGTAATTGTAGATCCAGTAATCTAAGAAATAAATATTATAAGTGGTATTTTTATTTATATTTTTAGTTTTATAATTTCATAATCATTAATATTAGTATTATATGTTAATGCTAAGACTGATAGTATTTGTAGGAAGGATAGTATCTTGATACTTCAAGACCTAAGTGATTGGCCTCTGAAGGACATTTATTAAATTCTAGAAGACTCTTAAAATTGAAATTTGTATTTGAATGCAAACTAAGTGAAGCTGGTGAGAGGAGCTCATAAACTCCAGTATACTGGTTAGGAAAATAGATACGTTTAAGGAAACTAAATTGGATTCGACATGATGCGTAAGATCGGCTCGGGATATATAACAGTTAGTGATAAAGAATGGGTTGCGGTTCGACCTCTTTCGCGGCCTTCGATTTCTTGGATGAAATAGTAAGGAGCCGGAATTGATAAACGGCTCTTGACGAACTGTTCCGCCCGGGCACAAAGACCAAACTATATTTACGAGCGAGACATATCTTTCTGGTCCCTTTTATGGAGCCCTGTCGTCTTGCTTTTCTACCTCTTCAGTCCCACCCTCTCCGGCAATTAATTAAAGCGACAATTGCGTTTGTCTTGCCTTCACACCGGAATAGAGGGTATACGCACAATGCACAAACATCGGGCATAAACACCGATACACACCGTACTCTATATTACGGCCTCATTAGAAGTTAATGTTGAAAATAATCAACAAAAAATTATTACGAACAACCGAAGGATATTTTATAACTTTCTTTGTTTTAAATATGCACGATTTCATTTGCTATGTTTAGTATTGGGCCAGAAAAGTACCAACGCGACTGAATAAATCACTCTCGGGAATAAAACCGACCGCTGAATTGCAGTTGAGACCTTCCGCATTTTACGAGGGAGAGGAGGGAAAGAGTGTTCGGCGTCCGAGAACACAGGTTGAACCCGAACGGAGTTCGGTATAAAACGAGGTAACGGAATTACACCCGGGTAGGGGAATGTAGGAATGCTGCTAGGGGTGGGCTCGTGGAGATAAAGAGCCACCGGCCGAGCACTAAGTGCCGGCTGCAATCAAACTAAAGAGCGCTGCCCCATTTGGGGGGCGGGGGGACCAACCGCCTGAAACGCTAAGCCCCCTCTGCACACTTCGGAATACTTTATTACAGTATATATTATTGGCTTATTCGGCTTTAACCCCACCAGAGGTTCGGGACAGGAGCGTCCACTACCAGACTCAATGTTCAGGCAGGCAGCTCTACCGAGGTATAGTCTAATTGGTACGAAACCAGCTAATTGAATTAAATCCCTGATCTTCCTTCGGAACGATTACAGGCTAAAGCCGATAAAGAATATATTTACGGAGTATATTAAATATTCTAATCTTAACAATTTAATTATTATATATGTACAATATAATTCAATAAGGTGTACGATTCGATCACCATTGAGGAATAGATAAAAAATAGAAGAGCTAAATAGTATAGCATTAATAGAAAGTATTAAATAAGGCATACTCATTATCTAAGTATTTAACCTAAATCGGACACCTATTGTCTCGTTTATAGGAGGCGGCTTTCATAATAGCGGGTAACACAGAGAAAATGGAACTGTTCTTCGGAATAAGAGTATAAGGGCGGCAAGGGCGTCTAGACGTTTTGTTTTATCAGCGCGCCCCTATCTCGGAGTTAATGCAAGGATTTAAAGGGCGTGGTGGAGGGAGCTCCGGTATCTGGAGGCTGCGATCGTCACGTGACGGGTCCGTAAAGGGCCGATGTCTGGGAGCCGGCGCGATACCGCAATCGTATCAAAGGGAGATCTAAGCCGAGCAGGGGCACGAGCTATGCAAAATAAAACCGTGGCATCTCCTGGCGAGCCGGCCTAACCTAGGGTCGAATAAATGCGGTCCTCCTAACCATAAAAGTAAAGGCGCGCGTCCTCCAGACGCCGCCACAGAAATCTTTATTGCCAAGACAGATCTTTATTAACAGCCCGGATTTCGGATTTAATGACGGAATTTAGGCGGAAAGTCGGTCTATCAGTTCGCCAATAAACCATTTGAGATATAAAACGTTGGGAATCGACTCGGCGAATACAGTAATGAATTATCCAGAAACTCCTAATTGTAAAGTCATCCGAAGTGGATGAGTGTTAAGAAAAGCAAATTGTTGGTATCGAACAAAATGGGTAGAACACTGTTCATTTACTTTTCTCTCCAATCATTATTTGAATATCAATGAGGGTTCGGAACACTCTCATTCTCGTTGATTTGTTCATATGCTAATCCGGTTTTAATTTCCCTGTTTATAAAAGTGACTGCAATAATGATTCTATCGTAAAGTATTATATCTCACAGTCGAAAAATTTAAATAAATGGTAAAGTATCCGGCACCCATGACATGAACGTTTTATGCATGGTTATTCTTTAAGTGATAGCCTCACTTAAAGGCCGTTTAAAGAACTAAACGAAAATATTATAGTTTAATATACCTGTTTTGTGGTCTGCGAGGGGTTGGAATACTGTAGGTTCGTGAGGTCTCCTCTCGCTGGTTTGGTCTTTTGCTAGACCGGTTTCGGCTGCTCGCCATCTTCAGTAGCGGTGTTAGTCACTGTTAGCACGTTGGATGTTTTTTGGGCATCCTCACTGCACTGTCACTTTCACATGTACTGGAAGTCAGACCCTAATAGTTGTGACCAGTTGTGTGATCTACATTTGACCGTTTATCCGACAAAGACTTAAGCAGATTAACAAAATCCCTTCCAACACAAATAAGATAAACAACATCCCCCGAAAGCACAATAAATAACAAGACAGAAATACATGCACAACCACCAGAAAACAAGTGACAGTGACAGTGCAGCGAGGATGCCCAAAAAACATCCAAAGTGCTAACAGTGACTAACACCGCTACTGAAGATGGCGAGCAGCCGAAACCGGTCTAGCAAAAGACCAAACCAGCGAGAGGAGACAGAAATATCACGAACCTATAAAATATTATACCGTCGAAAATGATATGAAAAGAATTTAACATCAAATCGGTGCAATACGGTGATAGTACAGAAATTGATGAACAGTTCCACTAATAGAATTTCCGTTATCGTCTTTTACTTCTCTCAAATCATATTCATATTGTGCAAGCGGGTGGTTTAAATTGTGTGAAATCTTCGACAGTAGAAGATATTTTTAACCGGACGGGCCAATCCCCGCCATTTGAATTTGGCCCCAGACCAATTATGGCCCGCCCAGTAAAACGCGAACTCCGCTAACCTGGACTAACTTTTTGCCGTATTTGACCATGCGTAACAACATACCTACATTCCGGTAAATTACACTGAGAGTTTAATGAATGGATTAATTAACTTGTAAAACTTGGCCGCGGCTTTTCGTTGACCTGACAAAGCCGACATACAGAGAAGTACATGTAAGCCCTCGATGAAGAAGAACAACCACGATAATGCTTAAGAATCTTTCTAATATTCTACAGTTATTACTGGAACTACTTCTGGGCTTATAGCCTACTACTATATATTTCCATTTATATATTACTACTGGATTTTATATCTCAATTTTCGGAGAAAAGTATAAAGAATATGTACTCTCTATTCAAAGGTTCAAATATAATTTTATATAACAATGCGAGTGTAGGCATCAGTCAAAATTTAGCATATTAGTTCGATAAAAAAGAACCAAAACCTTAAAATTAATACTTTTGGCAAGACTAATAATTGATCTATTATAAATTCTAAAAAATTGATACTTTTTCATAAAATGCGCTCTCAAAATGTAAATGTTTAATTCGGTAATTGATTGTAATCTAAATCGGTTAATTTGTTAAAAGAAATGTCTCCTCGAGTCTGATCGCTTAGGTCTGAATTAATAAACCAGCACTTGGGAAAAATTTAACATTCAAACATTATTATTCAATAAGAGGTACCCTATAAATCTGGAGAATTTCTGGAAGTCGTGCACGCACACCGTTCAACCTTGCTAAAGGCCACTTTATACATTTACATAACGTTTCATTCAATGCCTACTATATCATGTCGGTGACTGATTATTGTGAGGTACATTTTTGAAAACCTGATTTTGACAAATCACAATTGACCGCTGGTTATAGCAAGTCGTGGGGTTATTCCGAAGTGGTACTAAATTATAATTAATTGCTATTTCTCTACTCCCACGTTCACAATATCCTGAAATCAATAATCCTTGATAAATAAGGACAGTGCTATTCAGATTTCAGATCAAATCTATAACGTGTCATTGACGTGGGAGTTGCGTAGAGAAGGTATTAATGACGAGATAGTGTTAGATTTGTATCAAATAAATATGTTTGAACCGTTAAATAAGAACTCATATATTTTACCGTTATTTTAGGCAGGATGTCCATAGTATAACATGTTCAATGAAGAGCAAGTTCTATCGAAATAAACAAATACCATCCCACAACCCCACGGGGGAATAATCGTATAGTGTCCGCCAGGGAAAGGGGTTTTTACCAAAATAAAAGAAAGGGACCGACAAAGGATCTCCCACAGTTTGCAAGAAAATCATATCCACTGGGGTTGTGTAAAGTGGGCACACTCGAGGCAGAATTTTCCACAAAGTCGTCAAAGAGAGAATCAGGAGAGTGGGAGGGAATCCGAAAACACGAAACTTGAATAGTTTTCCGGAGTAGAGCAACTTTGTAGAGACAACTTTTTTTAACACGCTCGTTCATTGCTTTAGCCGAGGGAAGTTCGCCCAGGGACCTGGACCGAAAAATAAAAATTTATTTAAAAGTTAACACGGGTAGAGGCACCGAGAAGACGAAGGAGGGCGAATGCAAACAATCACCGAAACCTTACTTGAGCGAATTGTGTTTCATTAGATTACAGATTATACTGCATGAACCCTCTTCTACTTACTTTTAGAGACCCTCATTCTGCTACGTTTCATTTAAATATGCTCATTAGAAGTATATCAAAGGAGAAAATTATATTTGGTGGTCAATGTTTTTTACAAGTTGGTATTTTGAATTAGGATAAGATAGGAGTGTGAAGAGAAATAATGTCGATCGAGCAATATTCTATAGTACATTATTAGCGTTCCTCCTCCTACTGCAGTAACATAACACGTGTAACAAGACGAAATCATGAATTGGAAGCAGAAAACCGCAAGAAGAATGAGTATAATATTAAGAATTTTGAAGAACTAGAGTTTATTATTTGATCTCACAACTGGCTTTAATCTAAGAACAAAATTCAGTTATTTCGATCGATTAAAATCAAGAAAGAAGTCGAATTTATGTAATGCGATAATTTCCAAGAAGTCGCCAACTTTATTAGAAGTGCAATTCCGGAAGCATCCCCCGATAATTGGCGCCAATTACGTCTACAGTTAAAGGAAAGAACCGCAAGAAGGGAAAGAAAGGTCCAAGAGATTAAGTTTAATTTGCTTTAGGGTTCCCCTAGTAATGAGCGGGTATTAGAGTGGGAGTGTGTGTGTGTGTGTGTGTGTGTGTGTGTGTGCGGGTCGGGGGCCGACCCCCGGGACCGAGCGCAGTCTGCTCTCAGCGCAGTCTTCGCCAATATGCAAATAGATTAATCCCCCGCGACCCCGGGGGGAGGAGAAAGGGGAAGGATATAAAGGGATAGGGGATCTAGTGGGAAGGCGATAGAGTTTAATTTCGATGAAAGTTAATACCTAGGGGACAGGTGGCGAAATGAGGAGGTGGGACAATTTCTGAATACAAATTTGGAGAAGGCATGAAGGTGACGTCCGCGGACCCCGTCATATCCCTCGGCAAACTATCGGCCAGAACAACTTCTGGCTCCCTCTCCCACCTCCATCTCCTCCATCGACTTACCGGCCCCTTGTTCTCCCTCTCACTTTCTCCCTCTCATTTCCCTTCCCATCGTCGTTGACAAAGAGGAAGGCAAACTTGGAAAGCCCCTCTCCCGAAGTTTACCTGGGAATTGTAATGAGTTATCTGATTCAATTCTCTCCCATATCTCTTCCTCTCCCACCTTCCTCCCTCTCTACCTACACTTCTCTACCGCTCTCCTCCCCCCTCTCGCTATTTCTCTTTCTCTATCTCTCTCTCCCTCCCCCTCTCTCTCTAAACCTCCAAATTAAAAAAAAATTTAACCGATTACATTTCCGCCCTCGAATTTACAGGTAGGGGGATGTGGTTGATTTAACCAGTAAATCGGTCTGTGACTCACTTATAAAGTCGTTTCTATTAATAGAAATAGTATCAGGAACATATTCATAAATATCACATAATATTACGAAACGCTATGCATAATGAACACAAGAATTTATAACAGAAGATGGATTGGATTATATCACGACGATATTAAGAGAGAAAATAATGAAATATAAAAAAAATTACTTTAAGTGAATTAAATAATTCGTTTAAAAAATTCGAATAAATAAATTAAAAGGCTAAAGTGTTTTCTCGTGAACACCCATTTCATATTTAAAAGGTTTCCCCGGGAAAATGAAGATAATGCATTTGAGACTGAAAAATGATGCCTGTGGGTAGGAGAGGAGCAATAGGGTTTATGTATTGCCCAAACTGTGAAAGGAGAAAAGAAATCAATATGTTCTTTCACGACACCACAAAGCTTTCAGCCATTTATTTGCTTCAGTTACGACTTAATTCACTTATACCTGACAGACCAGAACCGGCTCCCCGTGCAAAATCATGAAATAAACATTATATAAAGGGTTTATTTAAGGAACTGTTATAAACACATTAGCACAAATTAAAGAAAATAATCTAATCTAATTGTCTAGTACATGGCACTAAAATTCCATTTATGTGCACCTAACCATATCCTATTTATCAAATGTTGCAACTTGTTTATCTATCTATTTAAATTTTTAGTTTCCTCTCATTTTTATTTATATATTATACAGCAATATACATAAGATATATATGAGAATGTATATGTGCCCATAATTATGAAAGTGGTCTGTCATATATTTCTGGTTTCGAGATATTTAATGAATTGCTTTCGAATAAATTAACAAATATTTTTATATTATGCAACATTTTAATTTAGAATTTTATTAGTCTTGATTAATGGAAGTTTACTATGAATATGAAATTTTGTGTGAATTTCATATGAAAATGTTGTATTTAAAGTTTGAATTAGACCACTTTCATAATTATGGGCACATATGTACGAATTAGGTCCGACTTGGATTCCGTCATATAATAATATTTCGATCTATAATTTCTTTTGGCTAATTTTGATAGTTTTATATTGACAATGAATTACATAGTTTGCCTTTAATTCGATATAACTCTGGTTTAAAAGTGGAGAAGTATTGCGCTTCTGGTACGTGGCATATGGGCCGGTTTAACGGGCCAGTAAATAGAAAAAAGATAAACCAGGCCGGCCCCCTCCCCTTATTTGCCTGGCACCCCCTCTCGCTCCCTCGGCGGACCATAAAATCCACCGTTGGATGTTGTACCGGGGCGAGGGGACGGCGGCGGAAAAGAGGTTTATTTCGGAGAGGGGAAAATTTTTATCGGAAGAAATATTGTCGGGGGGCGGCGTACGAGATTGTGCGTGGGCGGCGAGGGAGCGTACAAGGGCCACCCGGAATAGCCGGTGGAGGCTACCTACACACGTATGAAAATTGAATTGGCCTCGCGAATATACGCGTTGGAGTGAGGGTGGTGGCGAGGTGCGGGGGCCGGTGGAGATAAACAAAGGGGTAAAGGGACATAGAAAGGGTTCGGGGGTACTAATTGAACATAGACATAGGGTCGGGGTGCAGGGGCCCGGCTAGAGCCCTGAATACTAATGTAACTAACATATTAGACGTCGGCGTTTAGCGACACGGTGGGAGGGACGAGGGGGCACTGCCCTGAATTATAAAGCGGACACGCGTCTCCCCACACAGCCTCGTCACCAAAACATCGAATCCCCCCCCCGTCACTCTCCCACACGAGGGCACATAAACAGTCTCCGGTACGCGTTTTAATCATTAATAGGAAGTGATTGCCCTCCTCCCACATCCGCCCCCGAAACTCACCACTAATATCGTACACGCCGGCGTACTCCACGTAGTTTAACCGACCGAAATAACCCCCTCCCATCCACGGACCGAACCGCTACCGCAAATGCGGTACCCCGCCCGTACCCGAACCGCGTAGGTTCGGACCCCCCGGTACTCTGTCGAGATGGTCCGATATTGCGGCCGGTCCCGGTTTGAGGTACACGTGTTCGTTTGACCGTAATTTGAGCGGGCGGAGTGTAATTCAATCACTGTCCGCCACCCCGGACACTTCCCCCATTTCTATTAACTAATAAACCCGAGAACCGTGACCTCCTCACACCTATATATTCGTAATTACTCGGGTACACTTACCTTAACGAAATGAATGGTCCGTCATATATATCCATTATTGTTACGGCCCTGTACTACGAATGGGAATTTTGGTTCACCCGAATTTAGTGTCTAATATTAGATTTCATATGAAAAGGTTTCGGGTCATTAATGTCAACGTTCTGCTGGGAACCATTTGTGGAGTATTTTTTATTTAGTTAACTTAAATATACACTAAACAACATCCAGGAACTGGCTGAACATAACACGGATATATTGATTATATTTATAAAAATTAGTAAAATTTCGAACATAATGAAATCTAATATCTTCCATATCATATTAATTCTGTGTACGGACTTCAACATTTTTAATTAAACATGCATTGCTTTTTTAACTATAAATTAATAGTAGTGATACCGACACTCCACAAATAGATCAGGTTTGGAAATGGAACATAGCTTTATAATTATTTCAATGACTTACAACTTTTACAATTTTAAAAGTTTAAGAGTCGTTTTTTACTTTTGTCGCCCTTAAACGTAGTTTAATGCGCCCGGAATAAATGATGATTCAAGAAATCTCCTCCAGGAATATTAATTATTTTTGAATTACAGATGAATTTCAGTGCTTTTACGATTCGATTGGGGAATAATCGTTTATTACATCCAACAAAAGCAATTCAAATGTGAAATAATGCCTTTGAAATGCAATGAACTCATTTTTTATGTTCTTCTGTAATAGTTCTTCCGAAGCACTTACAGGTCAAAAGAAGAATCAAACGAACAATAAAGCAACAAATAAATTAAGATTTTATATTCACCACGATGATTTCATATATGTTACAATGTCATTACGGATGCTAGAAACTTGTGATATTTTTCTTAATGAGCTACTTTGTTTGTGAACAATATTTTATGAATTGTCAACAGATGGGGAACGGCATGATTTAGTGATGGAGAAATGTACATTTGAATGAATTCAAAACAATTCGAGAATTTACGCATTCATTACTTTTACAAAAATAAAAATATGTTCATACATACATAAGAAATACATCCATAGGATCCTGCCTAATATTTCGTAATTAAAAATTGCAGTAATGTTTTAGCCAAAAAACATTTCGAAATGACGAATGAATGATTTGCACCGGCCGTAACACCTCAACGTTATTAAGAATATATTCTACCGACATAATCCATTGTCATTCTTATACTAAGAAATTTTTGTTCCATTGTGATGAAAGCCGCTTTTGTACAGGATTCACTTTGAGTCGGAATAATCACAGACGCTGTTGTTCTAACTTCCATTATATTCATTCGTTTTAAATTCTCTGGTGTCCTGACCCTTTTCATCACGCGGATCTTCTCCTTCCATTCCCTGTGTTATGATCATCAGCAGATTAATCACAGTCCATTGGGATTCGGTCTATTGGTCTTAAAATACGAGCTGTTCCAAAGTGAGGCGACCAAAAACTAACAGAGCCGCAAAACAACAGACGGAGGAAACCACGGCTTTCCGTCTTACCCCAAAAACCTTGTCCATGAAGAAATATGTGAGAGGGGATGAACGCTCCTAAACTCTGGACATGTGGTAAAGAAGCCTCCTTGCGTATTAATTGAGCAATATATTGCCGAGGCGGGATTTAATATCATTCAAAACTACTGAATACCTTCGGGAAAAGGGCAATCAATACATTTAGTTCAATATCGTCCGGAAAAAACTTTAGGAAGCAGTAATTTCACTGAGAATATGTTTTTGTCGATGTTTTTTTTCCAAAGTGGGGCTCGGCGGTTTCGTGACCAGAGCGCCCGATATTTCCGTCTTCCCTTACATTTTCCTTCAAAGCATAATTTTATTGTTTACATTCGGTGCAAGAAGAAATGCATTCTTTTAGTATTTATTAGATGCTAAAATCCTAACAAGTAATTCAATAAAATAAAATCGTAGTAACATTTTTAGATTAGATTGATTTTAGTGTCTTTCAACACTTACAAAAGATCATATTATTGTTTAGTTACATAATTGTAACAATGATATAAATGAATAGTAAAGCAATTACTACAGAAATTACTCTTAACATGTTTTAATTAACCCACCCCTTTCCAGTGTTCACTCTACTTCAAGAAGGTAACTTCATCTTTAGTGGTATTTGAAAAATAATGGCCTACAGTAATTGTACTTTCTCTGATGGCGCGGAGTTCAAGCGAACTTCATAAGTACTTACATAAGTAGTAGAGTAACGTTTCGAAGTTGAACTGAACTTTTCGATCTATCGAAGAAAGCCCACTTAATAACCTCCTTAACAGATGACGAAAATCCCGAAACGGCTCAAAGACATAGGTTGAACACGCGAGCCGTAAAGACCGTCGGGGCGATGAGGAAGTCGACTAGTACTACAGGATGCCTATAGTCATTTATTTTACTACAGTTATTTGAATTTTTAATTGTAAGGAATCCTGGGCGGTGGGGCTACTGGAGATATATAATTTTTTATAATAGGGCTGGGTCCTGAATTGTCACTCATCTGATTTATGGTTCATAAATTGACAGATGCTTGGCAACAAAACACGATGGGAAAATAAAATTAGACTTAAGTCTCGTTTGTGCGTGACCTATTAGATTCCTCGTAACGAATCATAGGCGGAGAAAGGGTAAATGTACCCCAGTGCATCTGAGATTTTGTGTTAAGGCGGGGCCGTATCTCATGGAGTAATTAGTCTTGCGGATGGCTCGGTACACGGGTGATGAATAATTGGGCGGAGGTTGGGGTATAGGGCGGTACAGGTGACCCTCGGCCATAACTAATCGACGAGGAGCCTCCAACTGGTACCGTACCGCTTTTCCACCTATAAATTGCCCGCCTCCCAGCGGGTAAACGCCGCTTTTAATTACCGTCAAAGCCCATTCGACTTTCCCCACCTGCCCAACCAGTCTGAAAGCGTTAGAAGTGTTACACGAAATCATCTAACACTTTTATTGCCATCTTGTTTTGTTGCCCACTTCACTAATGAAGATATCATGGCATTGCCAATGTACAAATTACAAATTACGGATGGACCGATTTCTCGACTCAAATAACAGACGAGTTCCAGGTAATAATATTGTTTCCTTTATTATATATTTGTGCTGAATAAGCTTTAATAGAAAAAGAGTAAATAATGGCTTTCGTCGCTACAGGACTTTATGAAACGAAAGTTGTACGAGACAACCATTTATTGTCTATTTCGTACAGGACATTTTTCAGTACGAAATATCTCAGAGATATTGGTAAATTATGGGAGTAAAATAAGGTGCTTTTACGAAATACCAACTAGCTTGAAAGTAGTCCTGTCGAATGTTAACTCCCTACAGAATAGTCTCACTTAAAAGTCAAGACATTTTAAGTCGACATTTTTGTGAAGTTCCGCTCTGAATACTTTCTCTCTACTAACACCCTTTACAAAATCAAGAGAGAAAAAGATTATTTTAAAGGGTTATATAAACAGAAAATGTATTACGGCTTGTGACGCATAAATAATAGGGTCTAAATAGGTTCAAATGATATTTATTTCTCAAATGATTCTAGAATAATTGTGTAAAAATTAGTTTTAAATTTTGTAAACCATTAAGTTCGCGGCGACAGTCTTCTGGATAACCGCATATATTCGGCTGTAGTGTCGGGGGCCTAAGTATTTGTTTGATTGTTGATTATTCTCATAGCTACAGTATTAAATTTCCACTCCACTGTACCATGGCAGCTTCTGACATCAGAGTATAACAAACCCACGATCCGCGAATGGTGACTTACTAACACTTAACCCTCGAGTTCATATATTTTTTGTCTTCATACTAATAATCACTTTAATAGAATAAAAACGATCAATTTTCTCTATTTTTGGTGCAAAATATTGTGGGAGTAATAAGGTCTAGCGTCACGGGAGTGTCGCAAGCCAGTTTGGAATTCATTTCCGAGGCAACGGCGGAGCGATCATAAATTTTCCAAGCGTTAATTACTGTCGGAGCGGTCGCGGAAATGAACAATCTTGGTGAGGGGGCGGTGCGGGGAGTATTCGCCGATTGGTAAATCCAGGGATTGGTGCCGGCTCGGCTCCGTTGCTCGCTGCTCCGCCCCTCTCTGATAAGTTGGAGCTCCCAATCCCTGTCCTTTTCCCGGCCCTGGCCATCCCCCTCAACTACCCCCGGCCCATTTATCACTTCTTATTTGTCTCCAATTTATCCGACAGAAGCCAGCTCAATTACTGCGTCCTTTTTTCCAGTCGTCTCCGCTCATTCCGGAGTTTCCGAAGACTTTTTTTTAACGCTACGATACTAATTGTTTTTAGTTTTGGGGCTCATTGTGATCTTTCTTGTTTCGCTCATTGCTTCGGCTTTAACAAAATCGGTCGAGATTCGTATTTTATTTTTGTATTTTAAACACTCACTTTTGCTACGGCCGTTTGTGCAAAGAAAATGCTGGTAGAATAAAAATTGTATCGATTTTTTAATTAAAGGCCATCATTATTATTATTAGTAATAATATATATTACTGCAACATAAGGGCATCTACACTAAGTTGTAAACCCCGAACAGTTGAACAAGTAAGGTCAGAGAAATCATATGGGCAACAATATTCAAACACATTGATATTGAAATTAGTATTACACTTAGTTATGAGGAATTACCGATTTCACTTTCATTAAAAATAAATCTGCACACGACGTGAAAATTTCTTTTGCTTCCTTCTAAACCATAGTACCTGTCTAATATTTCAACAGGAATGGATTTTGAACTACTAATCAATATAACGGTATGGCAAGGATACCGTGAGTGAGTCACGACACCTTATCAAAATAACCGCTTTATTGTATGTATACTTTTAAGGGACTAAGGTGCAGACGTCTGTTGGGAACGTAGACTAAAAGTGTGACAAGAGTGGCGGAAAAGGCGCCGAAATGGAATGGGGAGAGTGGGAAGGGAAGCGCGTAAAGACGCTAAGATTTGTGAATAAAATGAACCGGCGAGCCGTCCACCCTCCGCTCTTAGTCGGTAATTTTAAAGCGGGACTAAGAGTCGGCCGGACGGGACTAGGGATGAAAACCGAGAGGAGGGAGAGGGTTAGATTCTCCCTTTGTCACGAGGAAATGAAAAAGGGGGCGCGCCTTGATCCCGCAGGAATCGATTCCCCTTCCCCCCTGTATTGAACCATGGCGGAAACGTGGGGGGGAGGAGGCGATTTTTTAGCCCCCCTTTAGGGAACCCTTTCTTCTCCGCTGTACTCTTCTCTTTCCCTTTCTCTCTCACCATGCCGAATCTCCTTATGGACACCATCGCTCCTGCCCGATTTATTGACATCCTTAGCCCCCTGGGGTTTGGGTTTCTCTGTTTCCGAATAATAGCCTTGTTCATTCGACCCCACCCCCACCACCACGTTAAAAAAGGACCATTGCCCGTAAAAAAGGGATCGCTTAAAAAGTAATTCTAATAAATGGAGAGCATTAGTTCGGTCATTCGGTAAAATTTAGGTGATAAACTCTGAAATGCGCTATTATTATTGAAATTCAAAAATATTGAAATTTGTCCGTTTCTAGAAGTAATGTATAGTCGGATCTAGATGAATACGCTTTTTTCTCTATTGCCAGTGACATAATAATACGACGGGCAAATCTTTTACGACTTCCATCAACCCTTATATTCCTGAGGTATCAGTTTTTAAATAATGTTTAAGTGTCGCGAGGTTTATGTAATAGAGTAGGGGACGAGGAACGGTTGCGGAGGTCATTAAAATCTCATTATGCTCTCGGGCCGCGGCGCTAGTCGGGGTCGCCCATCCGAGAGGGGTAGTCGAGTAGGATGCCCACCACCCCAGATGAGGAAGGGAAATGGTGAAGTGGGAGAAAAAAAATAAGTGGAGTAAGAGGGATGGATAGATGGACGGGAAGAAGGGCGAGACTGGGAAAGCGACAGACCGCGACAGAAACAAACCAACTTAAGTATCTTGGGACATATCTACCAAAAGTTGACACAACCAATAGCACAAAATTTTGATTATGAGTGTTTAGGTGTTGCAAAGAATTCCCTTTTTGTTATAACTACGAATGCGAATTTGTCAAAATCTGTACGATAAATATTCTGCCTCCTCCAGTTGGGTCACTGTTCTGTCTATTGCCTTTTTTTTACACTTTAGGGGCTTCATTAAACCATATAATTATATTATGTGTGTAATATTGTGAGACAAGGGTAGAGTTAAAAATTAATTGCGCAGGCCGAAAAAAACATTATATTAGAAACAGGGCCTTTATAATTCGTGCCGCATTTATCAGATATATTTCTCAGTACGAATGGAAGGGGAAAGGGGAGCAGTGGGGAGACAACTGGACAAATGAAGAGGGAGAATGAACGAGATAGAATTAGTGGTGGGGCCGGTTGGGAACCGAATTAATGGGCGTCGCAGGTATCGTTGACCGACTGGCAAGATTTTGTGGCGGCCCACAACGGATCGCCCGACCGAGCCTGACGTCGGTTTTAACCCGGGGGGCAGTCCAATCCCAATAATGACTGTCTCTAATGATGCTAGACACAGCCTCAGTTAACTAATAGGCTGAAATTATTAAATTTAATTGGAAATGTTCAATATATACAATATATACATCTTTATTTATTCAGAAATAGGTCTGAACTTCAAGTCACTTTCAAATAAATACGGAAATGAGTGGTACTAAAAAGCAGTTTGTAAATCTGTATTGAAAAACAGATAACACGTTTTGTCCCTGTAACTGTTTAAGAGTTAACAAATTAATCGTACTAAGAAGACAGTCTTTCTGAACAATGGGTGAATTATTATAGTCCATATTTTAGCCTACAAAGGGTTTAACCCAAAGGCGCAGATCAACATAATAGTTCTTGAAAGTATTCCTTGAGCTCGAATTCTGTCCCTGCGACGCATATTTACCTGGCCATCTCATAATGGCTCCAGATAACAATAGGTTCACACGTCCGGTACGCCGACCAGCTCGGCATTCCTTCCATAGTCGAGAATTCAAAACCCCGTACCCCGGAATAAAATGGAATTTGTGCTATTGAAAAGGTGAATTATAGCCATGAATTTTGCCACTGTTAAAAATTCCATTAGGGAGATAAGAAGCGGAATGGTGCATAAAATTAAATATAAACCTTTTTCCAATATCCCATTAAAGCCGGGAGCACTTCTATGCTCGTAATCTACGGGCGATAAAGACAGAGCATTTCATGAATGAGAAATTGACTGTGAAATCGTAAAAAAATTTGTGATTATCTATAATTACCTCGCTGATGCAATTCTGTACATAAGCTTACTATAAAAAAACATCTATTAAAATTGAATATTTCGCCAATGCGATTTCAATATGACGAAGAGTTTTTCTTCATTTATAAACCATTAGAATTGACTGAGATTAATGATAAGATTCCAGAATTGCCATTAGACGATTTAAATGTCAAATAATTTTGTCATAAAAATTACTGTAATTTCCAAAGTGTACGGTTATTTCGTATCCAGTTTTTGTGGGTGTAAACGTGAAATATCAGCTCGGATTATGAAATGCGCTGCACGCAATAAAAATTACTTTCCAAAAACATATACACAGTTTTACGAATATGAATTTACTTACTACCTGATCAGAAATGGAGTAAACTTTGATGGCCGTGAAGTTTTAGCATTCGGAAAGTATTTTGCTTAAACCATTGCAGAAATGTCCATTACGGAAATGAGCCATTAAACTCAAAGCACACAATTAAATATAAACCTTTTTACGATAATCCATTATTAATGGAAACGCAGTCGTACTCGTAAAACTATCGGCGATAAAAACCGTAACATCCTTCCCGTTCGGAATGGGCGAGTAAATCAGAAAAAAAAACAAAAAATCGGGAAACTGTAGGAAGAATCAATAAATAGGTCTTAAAAATCCCATTGATGGGAGAACTATTATTGCAAAAATGAATACGTTATATTATTAATTAAATTGGTTACAAAGTCTACGTTACACAAATTTGATTGTATCCATTTATTTATTTAATATAACCTTTAAGAATTCAAATTCGCTCTATGAAATCAAAACGTTCTATCATCAAGTACGCCAAATTATATCATAGAAAGTACAGATTGATTGATTATTGATTATTGATTGATATCCTATTGTATTTGAAACCGTTAGCTTCCTGAGAAATAAGAAAACTAACAATTTCAAATACGGAATATTTCTGTTATTATTTTATTTGATGTCAATGAAACTAAAATCAAAATTTGAATCCCGAAGTTTTGCTAATACCTATAGTAACTAAAGCTATTATAGTAGTTATATAAATGGAATTACCGAAGTGAGCCTACTTTTTGGTTAGATGAATTTTGCCCATTGGACTAGAGGTCCTGATGGGTCCTGGAGACTGGACGGGAGAGGACTGATTATTGTTCCTGATTTGGCGGGAACAAGGTTTTTCCCTACTGTCTGGTTATTAACAGGGATGGGAACAGGGGGCGACAGAGAAGGGGTTGAGGGGTGGGCGAGTGGGCAATGTAAATTGTCTGGGGTTGAGCTATGCCCCTGCAGTGGACATGACAGCCCGGCCCTCGACACCGACCCCGGCGCTCTCCTATCAAGCACGTGCACTCGTTCCGACCCAGATAGACGGATACACTCGTCCACCGTCTCCAATGAACATTTTCACCTGCGATATAGCGCTGTCCCGGCTCAGATTTACTAAAAATTAACAGCAGAAAACGGGCGTCAATGTTGCGCCGCAGTGGGCGACTCCGACTGGCAATAACATGTTACATCCCCACTCGGGTCGTGGATATTTATTTCAAACGAAAACGCTCTCTCCATTCTGTACGAACCTCCATGCGTCATTTAACAATAGTCTCAACGAATTGACGAAGCGGAACAAACCTAAAAATACACGCTCCGGCTAATATGGATTGAATACAGCCCACCGGTAATTGGTTTGAACTGGAGATTATCGCAGATCGTAAAACTCCGTTCAATGACAGGGTGTTAAATTGTTGTTCATTAAACGGATTCTATTGAGCTCTTCAATTTTATGGGCGGAGGTAAAGTTTTAGAGGCGTATTAGGTAATGATGTAAAACCAGATTGGAGCAGTACTAATTCAATAATGTACATTATATCGTCCGTCTTCCACTATACGGATAATTTAAATCGAAATAAATTTGGACGACTATAATTTACCGGATGATAAATCAATTTGCCTATAACTTTGTTTATTTTACCAACCGTTATAACTATTTAACGGCGTGCGGGTACATTTACGTTTGCCCATTTAACATTCAACATATGTTGATGTATTCAAAGCTATAACAGCCAGAAGATTGTACAATTTATAAACTACGAAAACCAAGTGGTATTATTAATTATGGATCTGTTTCGTTTAGGATTAGCACACATCTCGATGAAAACTCAACCAACCGGAGGACTAGGCAGTAGTGAGGTCGACTGTCAAAACGGAGAAATTTTCCTAACGTAATAAAATTTAATTGAAATTTTAACTAGAAACAATGTGCATTTTTCTAGGAAGAGAATATGAAAGCTGGGGTACGAAGACGCTTCTAGTATTTGACTCGGAGCATTAAAGGAGGTGTAGAGAGAAAACGGCCATGTGGCCGTAGTAACCATAAGTGAAACATCCAAGCAGACTGGTAGCCGGATGTGATGGTAGTTGGTGGCCGAAATGAATTGGGTAGGGGCCCCGGATTCTCTCGGACACATTCAGGGCCGGTACCCATAGCACGGTCTCCGGCCGGCATACCTCGCATTGCCCGCATTCGCCGGGCTTACCTCGCGAGGAGTACCGACCGACCGCGTTACGCAACATCACGATCCACGGCGTAATCGGTTTGGCAGTCTGCCCCGTTTCACGACCGACCGGCAAGCCCATTGACTTCCTCGATGGCCTCCCTCCCCCCCCCCCCCCCCCTCGGGCCGTCAACTACATTCCCACCCATGACACCGCTCTCGCTCGCTCGCACAGTTAGTCGGACAGTTAGGCCGCCTCACGAGACTAAGAGGCCGTACTAAACTATTTCGCGTTGCGACTATAATCGCTGCTATATTGGCCGTCCCCCCACCCACTGGAAAACTGGTATTTTCAGCTATATTAGACACCGGCTTCCGAACTCCGTACCAATTGTAGTTTGGCAGAGCGCCTCGGCCTCGAACACTGCCAAGGCGAGGCGCTCTCTTTTAACACTAACCCAACATTAAACGGCCCGCTATTAAAAAACAATATCCTTACATTCTGCCACCAGTAGTGGAAAAAATAGTCACTATATAGTAAAATTGAGCCAGTGGTATTTTGCACTGCAATTATTTTTATATTGCAATAATGAAATATTATTATTTTACAGTAATTACTATTGGTTTCATATCGACTAAGTACTTAATGGATATCTTGAAATATGAGAAAGTGAACGTTATCGAAATTGATATCAGTAATGAAATGTACAACTCTGCTATTATTCTGAGTAATAATGTTAGGATGCGCACATATTGGTTTCCATTTATGTTACGCTCATGATTATTGTGCTCAACTGTGCACTTTTATTTATTTAAAATTAAACGATTCTTAGTACACTTTTTATGTAGCGATACATATCGAACTCTCGAATCAATATTTTAATTTATGAGTAAGCAATTTTTGATATGCAAATTTTCCAGTGAATACGCTTTGTCGACCGGCACAATGGAAGATTCAGAATGTAATACCAAAGACTAAGTGGATCACATTTGGAAAGGCAGCGGCGGAATGACAGTGCCTCACTTTTATTTCGCTTAATCCGGGTTATTTATTTGATTAAAGGGAGGTTTATATCAGAGAGTGAGAGAGAGCGAGAGAGAGAGAGAGCGGACATTCAGAATAGCGAAAATGAAATAAATATAAAGCTCACAATATTTCAGAGTCAACTGCTCATGACATTACACTCGGCGGTTTAACTGACGGGGTTTAGGATGGAGCAGCAACGAAATCCTGAAATATGCTGGTAAAAATCAAAAGTCGAAAGGAGGACGACGAGGTTTAGAAAACTGACCTAAATCGCTTTTCCTATCCGTGGCGCTTCTGATTCCGGCAGAACATGAATGGCCGTATATTCCTGTTTAAAAAGTGAAAGAACGATAGTTTCTTTTTCCAAACATAATGGCTCATAAAAAGACTTTATAAATCCGATGAGTCAATGAAGTCCATGGTCTATTCTGAAATGATTACATGGTATTTCACATATGAATTCGGCCGCCATCAGAAATAGGAACAGACAGCGTCGGTCGGAAACAGAGGCGAAATATATTTGCGTGGTTGACGATGATAAAAATATAGGAGGAGGAAATATATCAATGACTCAACAAAGGTCCCACCTATGCTCCATTATGAGAGTGGCGCGACATGGAACCCAGGCTCGGGTCGAACTGTTTCAACACATGCACGCCGCCCATTTGCACGCGGAGCCCATGTCCGAGATGTTATTAAATAATAAAAGAAAATAGATTGAGCGATTATTTACTGGTGGTTCGGCATAACAGAAATTGCCGTAAAAACAGGTCGTTTTCTGTGACACAAACGTACGTTGTTTCGCGGTCCGAAACCGAGAAATAAAAACGACTCTTGATGTCTCAGGACCGTGTGCACTTCAACATTTGAACACGTAATCCAAACATTTGGCTCAAATTTATGGACGCGCTTAATTTTCATTAGGGAACAGATAACATATCTTCGCGGGACATGCAACAACGAAAGGAGTAAAATAGTCAAAATTACACCTTTTTAATCCCTGGGTTATCTGTTACAATCTTGCGACCGAATCATGAAATTATATTATGAACATGGAGGTTTCAAATTTCACCATATAACATAAGCTTCATGTTGGATTCGTTACCACAAAAGTCATATTAATAATTATTTGTCATATAGACTTGAAATATTAATGTAATAATTAATTAAGAAGGTAATATATATCTAGATCGTCCTTGTAGAAATGTTATATATAGATTGAATGTCAAGAATTTGACTGTTATCAAAAGTTACTGCATGTTATTTTTTAAATTATTCTCAACAACTAAAATATTTTTCGTATATTAAGAGTCCTCATTCAGACAACGGTACAGTGAATAACATGAGCCGTTTATAAACGCCTCGTGTAGAAGGGAAAGGGGAGTCAATAGTAGAACGCTGCTAATGTTATATAACAATATAAAATTGGTCCCCCACCCCTTTAATGACCCTATAAATTGCTCGGGAACGATAACCGGGTCGGGTAAAAGTGCAAGGGGTAACCGTGAAATATTATTCTCCGAGTTTAGGGGAGCGTGCCGATAATCTAAAAAAGGAACTAAACTGTGTTTGTAAGTCCGCAACTCGATTTACATAAAAGGGTAAAAATATATATAGAAATTTTAAAAATAGGGTTGAACAGGAAAAAAAGGAATACACTGGAAATATTGCAATGCTTATATCCAGGAACAAATTCATTCTATCGTCCGCTTTCCTTAATCCAGTTAAACTCTATTTTATGAGAAAAAATAAAGATTTCAAGGCTTGAATATCGGAGCAAATATTTTCTATAGAATAAAGCCGCAAAGGATTCAACATGCTGATTAAAATCTATAATTTAAAAAAAATAATAATAATCGCTATTAGTTTTTGGTACACGTTATAAAATGTAAATAAACGCACACATACACATAAGCACCGAAGTTGTTGAACAGACATGGCAGACATTGATGAAATACCAAACTCGCTCCGAGAAATATATATTCAGTTGATGGGCAAGAACGGTACTTACCTATAACAAAAAAGAAACACATTTATGTTACTAAGCATCATCGCAAAAGTAGTATTTTTATTTTTCATATTATTTTTAATATTATAACATTTCATAATATCTTTATATAGCCTATTACGTATTTTCGGTTCATAAAAAATTACAATGCTGCAATCATTATTTCACGAATATATCCGAATTATAAGTTATTAGAAACATTTATAAACATTTTAGTTTCTCTATAACTACTAGGGAATGTTAGATTGAAATAAATGCGAGTATAAACGAGCTGGGATTCAGTTTAGGGCGGCGACCCGGCCAGAGTCCACTTAGGGTTGCGCAACTCCTTAAATTCGGGGGGGGAAGGGGTTTTTCGTCCAGTATGGAAACAATTAAAATGTAAACTAGAGTAGGGGGTGGGCGGGAGCGGACGGTCGGAAGGAGGAAGGCATGGGGGGACCGGACTAACTTGCGCCCTCAACTATGCCGCCCCCAGGGCTATATTGCCAACTTGGCCCCTCCTTTACTTCAACTTTGCTATCTCGCCCCTAAACCCCCGCCCCCGCCCCCGCTCCAAAACCCTCCCCCACCGCGCCACCACTCAACCACGACCCATTCCCGAGGCCCGATTTTATCGAGAAAATTTTCTTTCCCCCGGTCTTATTTGAAACTCGGCGGTTGGGGTGGAGCAGGGGGCTGTGCACCCGGCCCCCCTTCCAGCACTTCACCCGGACGTTACGTTGCCGTAATTGTGAAAACTGGAGCGCGGAGGAGAGAGAGAGAGAGAGAGAGGGGGACGCTCGTTTGCGAATTTAAACAGGGCCAGTAAATTAAACCGCCGTAACTGCTGAAACGATTCCGCCGAATAGGTTTCCGAGGATAGATGTACCCCCGGGGTGTTATCTCCTTCTTATCTATCACTCGTGGGTTCCTGAAAGAAACCCAATCTCCGAATTGTTTCATAAACTGTTGTATAAAGGCGAGAGGCGTTTTATGAGCATGAGGTGAGGAGTGAGAGATAATTCCCGTATCCTTAATTAATAGATTTCGAATAAATATTGTACCTTAATGATCTTATTCCGGAAGGATACCGCAGATACAAATGCGCGGAAATGAAAAGTTTTGTTTTCGTGAAAACTTATTCACGGAATGTCATCGTTATAATTAAATTTTTTGTTCAAAAGACAACTTGTTAATATTGTAATAATCGAATGACATACATTTATACATACATCTCTCATATTATATTCCTGTAATGGTCTTTGATTTCCGCTAACTTCGTCATAAATAATAGTACTACCTGGCCATTAAAAACATAATAAAATAATTTCCGAGTAATTTGTTTGTAACAGTATGTAATTAATTCGTCGAGTAATGTAAGTGGTGCGGGACGTCTGGCTGTCAACATACTGTCAATCGGGAGGGGCTCGGTAAACATTAATTATAAGTTTTTTGCGCCGGGTAGGGGCCGAGCTCACGATGAAAGGTCGTGACACTAACTCTGGAGAACTTTGTAAACACAGTTAATTAAGTGGCCTAACGCCGTACACAACAATATATACTAGACAAAAAGAAAGGGTGGCGGGGGGCGGGCAAGAATGTGGGCAGAGTCCCGATGCGCCCCCGCCCAGTAATTAATGGACGCCTTTTGCCTAAATCAACTCTAATTAAAAGCGGCCCCGCTAAGAAGCTAATTCACTATTTCCACGGGGGGCGCTAAGTTTAAGTCACAAAATGTGCCTCGGGGCCGTGCGGGTGTGGCGGACGGGGACGGCGGGCACGTTTTAATTAATTTCACCCCGGGTTAAGCATATTTGCCAACTTGGCGAGAGCGCGCCCTCCCCACCCCTATCAGAAGACTCTTATAAATCGGACGGGGTTCATTTAGTGACTGAAGGCTCGCCAACCCGCTTTACAGTAATTACAAAGGTTAACGGCGCATTTTTAACGATCCCCGCCGACGACGAGAAAACGCGGACAAATTATTTCAGGGTTTGTCCAATGCGGCGTTGGCGGGCAGGATCCGGTTTAATTACTGCCGAGCCGCCGCAATTAGGCACCGCAAACAAGTGCCCAGAAATCCTAAGCCCCACACCGAATAAAAACCGCTCCCCCTTCGAATCCACCCACGATCGCTTGTCGACGATGACTAATTGATGAATTTATAAATTATTCCGATTACTTTGCTTCGTTCGTTTCGTTTTGGCCATTAGAGGTTCGAAAGAATCGACAAACCTCGATATAACTGGGTCCAACCTATTCAGATTCATACTAGAATTGTAACAACGTTCCGGATTGAATTGTCTTGCAAATGGATTTTCCAAAATTTATGGTCGTTCCAAAACAATATGTTGACTTTCTACATATATCGGTTTATTTATAAACCTTTTTTCTTCTTTATTTTTTGTAGAATCAACACAGTTATATTTATATTTGGTACTATGGTACTGATACAATGTGCCAGTGGTGTTTGAGCAATTTTTGTCATTCTAAACGTTTCAAGGAAATATTCAAGAAAATCGATTAAATAAAACGAGAATTATAAAAATCCTGATATAAAGTAATAACTATAATAATTATAATTAATTATATCATCTTTCAGTGGCAGGCGATGCCTGTCGCATTAGTGGGCTGGGTAGTGTCTACAGTCGGAACATAAATCATTCTCACCCACAACGGCATACTTCAATGAGAGAGATTCACGTTCAAACCAATCAAACTTCCTGTAATCGTTTTAAACGTTTAATCGACTTCAAACGCCTAGGTGATTACAGAAATGGCCAGTAGGGTTAAATACAATATCCGCATTAAATTAACGTTATATTTCTCTAAATTTAACGGACGAATTACATTTTGTAAAACTCAGCCGGCCGGCGAGAGGGAACGTTCGGCCACTTAATTAAATCAAGTTTCCCTCCAGTTTCTCTCGTAATTCAACAAAGTGAAAATATACTGGGCCAAAGTTAGTAAAGAGGCGGAGGGGGCGCGGTAGGAGAACACAACAGAACAGGCAACAGCCGCTCCAGTTGGCCATCGGACCGGCAAGTTTCACAGGGAAGACGTCGCTCCTCGGACCGCCCATTATACCAGTGTCGACCACACACAGTCATACACGCCCGCCCTTCAAACTTCATTTACCCACAATAGTGGTCTGCCTTTCATAAACTATAGACCAACAACGCTAAGCGGTATCATTAAGCCTAAGCAGTATTTCTTGAAGACAGGAACCTCGAAATACCCATCATTTCGTCTTTGTTTTAAACGATCTAAAATCGTACACGTGATATTAGTCGTGGTCTATGGCAGAAGAGTGTCTTATTATTAATATTATAGATCATTAAAACTTCTGTAGAACGGAATTTGTAGCCGGTAGTAACAGGAATTTGATTTAAAACAACGCTTTAAAGTTTGTCCACAAAATGTGGCAGTACAGATCCAGAATGAGTTTCTACTTATTAAGGCAGTACAGACTTCCTTTTCTCATTTTAACCCTGTACGAATAAATACAGGGAACTTGCCGTTTATTTAAAATTGTTTATGCATTATGGCGTTTAAATATGTTGGCGGGTCGCAGGGTGCTTAACGATGTATCTTCGGCAAGGCGGCCTTATCATGAGTTATGGGGCTAATTCCGAACTTGGTGTGCGGGGATGCTGGTGCTGCGGAAAGGGCTGTAAATGTAGCGCCTCTCCGCTCAACTCCCCTATCGCTCATTGTTCTCATTTCGTCCCACCCAGCCAATAACCCCCGGGCACACTCTCTTTAGCACTCCCTAACGAAATTTCCGCTAACCAAATTGAACCGCATAATGTTATACACAGAGGCGAGGTATCTAAAGGATTATGTTTTCCCCGATTCCTTAGTCAATCAGAACGAAGCACAATGCCTCGCAATACAGCGTCTCATACGTTGGGAATCCTCAACGCGGAGGGTCATAGTAGGTAATAACGCAAAAACATACAAATATAAAGAATTCCTAACTTTCAAGACATTTATGTCCTTGTATTCCGAATATCTTGCGGAATCAAAATACAATCCACATCGAAACTGGTATTATTCCACTGAATCTGACACACTGAACACTGAATTTTATAAATATGTTTGTCCATTTCCTCAGTAATGTGGTCGCGGCATTTAAATATAAATAAAAGACGAAAGGTGAGGCGAGTAAGAGAATTACTATTCCGACGTTGGATAGCCGGGAGGAAATTGGAGGCGCGATTTATCAGGGGTGCGGCGAAAGGGGGACTCGTGCGGCTCCCCCCTATCTCGACAGTTTTCCATTTCCCGGCAGAATTAAATGGGCCTCTCGTAAAACGGAGCCGGGGATACCGTCGACGCAGAAATATGAACCTCGCCCGGGGAGCCGACTCCGTCAACCTAGACCCAAAGAGCAGGCACTTTTATGAGAATGGCTCTCGACAACGGCCCCGGACTCAAACCTCCGGCTTTCCGATTCCTCCGAGGTAGATGCCATTGCGAAATACTTTTCCTCGATTTTATTTATACCGGTTTTTGTGCCCAAGTATCTACAAATCATGAAATTTATGGAGCTCGGTTATTATTTTATGAACGCAAAGGAATTCCTTGGAATAGTTTCTCATGAAATTTTACCTCTTCTCTGCTCCTTGAAACTAAGAGCTATCCTGTTTTATGCACCCGAGTAGTATAGTACGGTGCTGATGAATCCTTTAATTAAATTAATCAACGTTAATCGGTATAAATGACCAAATGTCATTTTATACACAGTTTTATCGACCGAATATTTATTTTAACGATAAAAGGTTTAAGAGAATATCTTTTCACTTCGACTTTCTTTTGAATCAATGAGCAAAACGGCAACTCGAAGTTGGAAGTGATTACACCGAATACCGGGGCCAAATGCTCGGGAAGTTTTCTATTCGCCCGGCCGTAACAATAGCGATTAGGAGCGGGGGCGTTATCACTTGTTTGAATGTATAAAGAATGCGACTCGCGATTTAACTTTCCAAGTATAATTCGAAATAGGTCCGAGCACCGAAGCTCGCCCGGAGTTCTCCCCCGGGCATTAAGTAAGCTTTTTTTTTATAGGAGTCGAGCGTCATGGAATGGGGCGGAGGCCGGTGAAGGTTACAAATGTGTTTTGTTGGGTCATTAGTTATGCAATATCCGAGAGATATCATATCGCGGGCAGCTTACAATTGCCCGTTCCCCATCAATCTTGGCGCTCTTCCTCCCCCAGGAATGTAGTGGACCGTTTCTTTGTCGTACGAGTTATAACCGAAGGAATAATGGCGGGGTGAAGGAATTCCCTTCCGGATGTGCCCTCACCTGGCTCCGGCACATTGCACTATATCACCCCACTCTCCGTTGGTATAAATCCAGTTCGTATAGTTCGAATATCTGGGATGCTATGCGTCCGCGGAGAGCAAATAGTTGAGAGAGGATACAGGAAGCAAACCGAGAGTCCCGTTAATGTGTGTCCCGTAAGGAGGTCCTCTATTTCACTGAGCCTTTTAGTATATAGCGTGGAAGTATGTGTTGAGTAACGTACGAGGCGATATATCTGAAGAAACTGAAATGATCAATTCGCCACAAACAGTCAAAACGCGAGACGTGGAAAAAACTAATACCGCGCGGGGAAATTCAGGGGTGAAGATATAAATATTAAGGGAGGACACAATTTTTCCTTGGGTGGAGAGGGGCAAATGTGGAAGGAGGTGGGCGCAGAGAGGAGACATTAAGGGCAGAAGTCACGGAGGGTGATATGTTTTAATATATCCCATAGTGTATGAGTGGTATGTGCCGAGCGAAAGTGAGGCATAATCCGAGAGAGGAGGCTGAAATACATCCCCTACGTGAGGGATAACCTTAGCTCGGGAAGGGCGCCCCTCTTCCGCACCAACATTGCTCATACTCAGAAGACACAGCAATTAACACTTAAATAGTCCTACTGGGGTCATGGGGTAGAGGGATCCAATACAAAATCTTTGTATAATCCGATTAAGTGATGAGACGCACTCGAAGTTAGTTACTTATAAAGTAATATCTTAGACATTAAAGAGACATTCAATATATTCAAAATAATAACAAGGGAATAATTACAATCAGCGAAGAACCTATTACGAAACTTCCTTAGTTTAGATTTTATTTTCCAAATAATCAATTATTATTCGCTGTAGATTGCCAGTTTGATTTAGTCGTAGGTTTGCCCACTTTCTAGCGTAAGACAACCTGACTGATTAGGTTCAGTAATAAAGAGTTGCATATGCGGTATCGTGAAATAAAGTTGGTGTCTTCAAACCGTGTTTAAAACCCCAATTTCTCCAGGGGAAGACGAAAACAACAATACTTCTACAATTGTGAACAATGTTGGATCAGTATCGAAAGTAAAATCCAGATCTGTTGTAGGATTGGTAATGATTTTAGACTCCAAGTTTAGACTCAGGGGTCAGGAGATCCGTGGTTATTTTTCTTGGACGGAAACTACGAAAAATCGTAGGAGAGTCAAAAAGGTCGCGTGTTATCCGAGCCAAAAAATTTTTAAATAAAAACCAAATGAAAAGGCGAAACCCGAGATATGGAGAAAGAGCGAGAGAGTAGTGAGAGGGAGGGGTGGGTGAGAGGGAGAGAGAGGGAGCTCAATTATAAATGTGGATTGGAAGGGGGGCGAGGTCGGCACCGTCACGCGACTTATTGGCCGAATCACCCACATATCAGGGGCTGTCCCAGTCAGGCACTTTCCGTGATGTAATTTTCGGATGAACACACGGATCTACGTATCGTGTGCAGATTAGATCGAATAGTTTGAGTCAGAAGAAAAGAAAAACAAGTTGCACGAGAACGTTGAATTCCTCATGAGCTGAATTCGAGAAGTATCTATTTTTTTGTACCATTAATATTAATGCGAGGAACAATTTCAATTTGATTTATTTCGTTCGGAAGATATACAGACATGATGTATCATGTTTTGAGGAGCTTTCAAATCACTGAGTTTCCCACCTCCTTATCTATAATGTTTTATGGACACAAATTATTTGACCACTGTCTATTAAAATGATTTATATAAAGAGTATTTGGATTCCTATAATATATCACTTTATATTCATATATATAAACGCACTGAAAAGTGACCTTTGATTGCGAGTATATTTATCCATTATTTATTGACCCTTCCTTCTTAACCAATCAATATTTAGCCTTGTAATATTTAATCATGAAGCAATTCAATTACTGAGAATCGCGTTCATTCTTTAATGGAAGAAACTAAACCTTACTAAAGCAATACTAGTCAAGGAAAATTGAGATTAATTCCGAATTCAGGCGACGATACGTTCTAAATAAGCTGAGTTAACGATTATTACTACAGCTTAGGTCTTTCCTCAAAGAGTGATCTGCCATATGTTGAAATAAATTACATTTAAATTTTAAATGGATTTGTGAAAGGAAAAGAAGGGAAAGGGAGAAAGGTGAGATAAGTTGCCTCGATGGAAGGGCCCACCAACTGAAAATGGGGAACTCAACTTTCATTGAGTTTTGTCGAAGTCTTCGAAAATAGTGAAAACCGAGTTTTTTCAGCGCAACAAAATTGTCTTCTTAAAACCCATGCTTTTAAGCGGTTGTAACTCAGAGTTTAAGGTTTCATAGTTGATATTTTCTTAAAACATAGCTCTAGGAGATATAAAGCGTAATAAGAAAATTATTGCAGCAATACATCATGCACTGAACACTACTCCCTTATCACTAATTCATAATGACATGATTACTTTTACTAAAAGTATGATTACTGCTTTTACTAAAAGCATAGCAGTGTGCCAAAGAAAATTAAGTTAACGCATCCTACTATAATCAAAATATTATGACCTCATAGGATGCCATATTCTACAGTATAATGTACTTCTATAGACTAGAAAAATAAAGTATGAGATACGGTATTAAGCAATACTTTAAAGATATCGTCACCGCTGCTATATGTTTGGACATGTTTGCGGTCGTGTTAGCATCCCCAAGCGGGCATTGTATTTCTTTTCATTTAAACTACAGTTGTTTTTGTGCAAAGTGTGGTATAGGTCAATGTTTAACCAGTTGGCCCAATGGCGTTCGTTTCTCTTCCCAGGCCTTTTCTTTTGTTGCTTAAAGGAGCTGCTATGTGAAACCTACAGTACAATTCTTCACTTTTTTCCCACCACCGGTAAATCCAACTCCCGGTTTATTTAAGCCAAACCTCAAATATTAGTTCTTCTTTCTCGTCTCAGGGAAGGTCCTTCCTTCTCATTATGCTCGAGGAAACGGGTACACTTTTTCGGGTAATTTTAATTCAATTGCACCCAACTGTATTTAATTACTGAACGTTAATTAATGGAGACAAGGTTACACGAACACTATATATGTGTAAGCATATTACCTGCTTGGAAATATTTATATATATATATATATATATATATATATATATATATATACGGAAGTTTAAATTTTGAATTATTTTTGTATACGCGTCGACTTGGATTCGAATCCCTTAGGTAGACCGCATTTTCCTTGAGTTTCAAACTTCAATTTATAAATGATGTATGATCTATATTAATTTTATATTTTATTCTATCTAGAAATTTTATATTTCGGGCTTGTAAAACTATAGCACGTACTATATTCACTCAACAATAACCTCAAAACTGTACTTATTATTTGGAGGGAATGGAGGAACGGTCTTAGTCCAGCAATAGGAACATATCTGATATCGAAAGTCTGCCGACAAAGTAAATTGATTCGGTTTCAATCGATAGCTGATCCTGAGATAACGGGACGAAGTTATTGGCTCGGTGCCCTAATAGAGGATTGAAAGATTAGAACCGTACACGAATCAATTCATTTAGTGAAAATTACCTCGGATTGGCCTCGGTGTTATTTGTACTGACCAAATGAACGAAGCGATAAGTTCAACTAAAAGGAGCGATTTCGTCCACGTCGAATCAAGAACGGAGAACACTCAATGCGCACCTATCCTTTACAAATCGGTCTGTATTAATTCATGAAATAATTTGTACGAGATTTAAACTAAAAAACAGAGTTAGTTTCTTACGGTTAGTTAATTAATGGCAACATGCGCCGAGCCGTGGAGAAGTACTTTCTGTATCGGTGTTTGCACAGAATTATAGAGCGGGATGTAGAGACGGGCCGACATCTGTGTTATCTGGGTGGGGGCGAGGAAGCGGAGGCGACATCAATTATTCTGCATACAACCGAAGTTTATTCGATAAGTGGGTCTGTGTCCCGGCGAACTGGTTTTCTGCGTGATTATGCCCCCTCTGACGATTCATCCCTCTTGATATCTCGGCCGGGGAACAATGCCGAAATGCGGCGCGACGCGAGGCCCCGAGGCAACTTCTCCCAGCCAAGTTTCCCCACAACGGCCTAATGCGATATTAATGCTTTCTCCCGGCACCTGGGACCGCCACCGACCACTTCTTCTAATCTGTTACCCATGACGAGAATTATAAAGGAGTAGTTTAGTATCCGCGGGCTGGCTTGGAATAGGATTAAATACCGGTTAATAGAATCTTTATCTTACAAGTTGACACTTTTTTCCCGTCCATTAGAAACTAAAAGAGTTTTATTGACATTTTTTTGTCGAAGCCAGAAAGTTTTTCCAGCATTAATACCTCGGAAGGAATCCTAACATCACGTATAAAATATGGATCGAGCCAGTAAATAAAAAGAATTTTTCATTATGAAAGATGAATACAGAGTAGAGCACTGAACCGAAATTATAGTAATTATGATTTAGTCCTACATTTTTTATAATTTGTTTAATAGAATTTTAAATCGCGTTTAATATTAATTTGTTAACTCCGAATTATAATAGGGTACCCTGATTCTGCACTTTCAAATCCAAAAACATTAAAGACAAAATAAGGGAACAATGCACGGTTATTAAATTAATAATGGTGTGCCTATGGGGGGGAAATAAATTTCGCGATCGTGTACATCGAACATTAATAACTGAGGGCGGGGTGTTGGTTATACTTTTCACAAAGGGCTCCTCCTCCACTCTCCTGGTCTAGCCTCTGGTCTTAGTAGAGCCATTGTGTTGTTCTGAAGTAGGGTTGCGTGCGGATGAGCATTTAGGCGGCCCGTTATGGCACCCCCGCCCGCCGCCATAGCGACGAGGTGATTGATTAGTCTCGCTAAAATAGACTTAAAAGTGTCGTGCGTCCCGAGAAAAGTATTATTAATTATCTTCGAGGTAGATTAAACTAATTTATATTCAAGGAGGAGCCGCCGAGTTGGAGGAGAAAAATAAAGAGAGGAGCCGTGTTTCCCGAGGCAAAGAAACGGTGGATTTTTCCAATTATAATGGCTTCGAGGCGCCCATCGACTCATAGCATTCCAATTAGTTCCGATACTGAATTTTCAATAGGGAACTCCTCTCCGGTTTTAATATAAAATTCGGCTCTAATCTATTTTAACGCAAATTATTTTTTAGCGTCTTCGACGTTAATTGATCGCCACTGCCAATATTCTACTGCCAATCAATTTCGTACCATTTAAAATGAATTTGCATGTATTTTTAACATTTTTAATCTTTAATCAATACAGGTCAAATTATCCAACCTATTTATTGATCATTTTGTCGCTTTTCAACATTTTTTATATATCTGTCTTTCAGTATCAAAGTTTCTGTGTTAAATCTCATAATTTATTTCCATTGTTATTTACGTTTACACCGTTTAGGCTACGGCGAATATTTCTTTGAGATGTGAAGATTCATTTTATTAACTAGAAGAGAATTAAATTTGACTATTAAAATTGACGAAAAAATGCAGCTTACGGATACAAGAGATAAGACTACTTCGAAATAACGCTTTAACCCCTAGGCGACTAATGGTGGCTTGCTAATGTAAATAGATAGGCGATAGGTGTTAGGTGCTGTGGGAAGCCGCCAGTAATGAAATCGCAATGACAAGCAGGCCCCCGGTTCTGGTTTTGGGGAACCGGGCCCCCTGAACAATTTAGCAGGGGGCTCATCGCCCGAGGGAGCATCAGGGCACCGGGATAGACGGCCTCCAATATTTAGACGGCGAATGGAAAGCCAGCGTGTGAGCGTGCACCGGCCCGGGCACATAGCGGCGCCGGTTTAAATCTTCATGAATCCCCCCCTCGGCAGGTCCATCCCCCACCAGATATTATAAGCCGCTCGAAAGGGCTCTATCAATTATGCTTCCCTCATACCGCCCCTTTTTTAGGCTTGTTGCCCGCCTAATGTTCAAATAAGTAAGGGGGCGTATTCCTTTTACTCCCACAGGAAGTTCCGTATTCGATAGCACCCCAGCCATCAATTCAACATATAACATGACTTGGAAACGAATTAACATTTTAATATTGAAAAAGACAGACCAAAATCCTAAAACACCCACAATACTACATTATATGGTACCTCCGTATGAAACATTATATTCATATAATTTTTATATTGTAGGTATTTTAGGGTAATAAATTAAACTGACAGGTAGCATTTTTGCTTCAGATCTAATTGAAAAAATACCTACATGTAAAATGACGCGTGATCTTTTTTCTAGGTAACTATAGCTTATTAAAAACTTTGTAACTAAATATCTACAGAGAAGTCAAAATGACTAGATCAAATATGTTAACAGAAAGACCAGGACAAGTAGCCAAGTTCACTGGGAGCAACAAACCCATAATTTTTATGACGGTTAGACACCCAGGGACTAAAACCGAATCGAGGGGTAATACTTTTAACACCTCTTTTAACGCACTCGATATTACCCCAAGTTTTATTACCACTTTACGATGGCGGCGGACGAAACGGATTGCGGTATCGTAAAGTACATTTCTACCTGATTTTTCACAACTCAGACACTCCGTTGTTGTTGAGCCCTAAAATTTTAAGAAGAAATATATGCGGTCACCACAATTGTACCTTCGGAAATCGATATTAAAATCACCTACATTCATGTATGTATGTATGTGCATATATATATAATTATAAAATATTAATGTATTTTAGTCCACTGAAAATAAAATATTTTCCATCTAAAGCTGACCTAGATGTGTCCTACATGGCAGGGGTGTGTGCACTGCTCAGTAAAAAGCAGCGTGTAAAGAATATATCTTTTTTAGATTAAACTATTTATGATGGCTAGCAGCAGAAACCGGCTCTACTAAGGTATAATATTTTCCGCGTCCCGACGGATGATATATTTTTTACTAAAGCTCCCGTTTAAAAATAGATAAACAACGTAAGCACTGGAGCCGAGGAACTGTATCCAACTGGGACAAAACACAACATAAAAGAGGTCGTACCCTAATACGAAATAGGATGGTAAAAATTTGGCGGAGACAGTGAACCGTGTCCGGTTTATGTCTGATTCGCGATGATTGCCGCACTTTTACTGGCTGTTGGGTCGACACGGAGTAGGGAACGATTGCGATCCCGGGATTAGTCCCAGCGGTGGACAATGTTTCGTTATTGTTGTTTGAACTGTAATGTTTGAGGTGGGCGACCCCCGGGGGGGCGACTAAACGCGAGACCAGCCCACGTATGCATTAGGTAAACCCGAGCCGGTTGGAGGTAATAACCGTAAGGTGGGGGGGGGCGGTGGGGCCGCCGTATAACTGGCCTAGCTGACACAGCCGATCCCGGGCCCTCCATCTGGATTAGCTATCCTTTTCAGACCCTATAACAGGTAACCGGCCCTTATCTCTCTTCGCCTGTTTCATAAAACGATGTGTACTCACCCGCCGGTGCCCATACTTTCTTTGCCGATTCTGCACATATGTCTGGCGAAATGCTACAAAAACCGTTCAGCGTTATCACAGAATAACATCAAAACATTTACAGCGACGATTCTTGCATTTTGTGCTTTTCTGAACTGTGGACAAAATCTTCGTACGCTTAAAAAATAGTCGAATATATTTCGAACATAATTGAAACCATGTTCTAATCTGAAGTAGAATTTTACAAATATCATAGAGACGTGAGAAACATATTTCATAAATAAGTTCAAATTAGAAAAAAATGGGGCGTGTTCCGTCAGCAGTATAGTGTTGATAGAGTGCTGCGTCGACAGATAATTAAAATTACTGCAGAAATGGAGATCTCTCAAGGACCGGGGCAGAAGAATGGAAACAGAATGTCTCCATAGGAGACCTAAGCTCCATACGCACCTAAGCTCTTTGCCAAATTTCTAAATTGGTATAAACATTGTTATCGAGATGATAGTTCATCAAATAGCCACTGATAGATATAAAATTTTATGAAACTCAGGATAGTATAATTCTGAATTATAAACTTAAGGTAGCCTAATCCTTTCCCTTCGCCGCCTCCGGTCCTTATTTAAATACAAACATAGAGGCATGAAAGTGTAACTGCATTTAAAAATGAGAAAATTATAAAGTTGTTATCTCGAATACTCGGTTGAAGTCTTGGAGTTACCCTATTTTGCATTGTACGACGGTAATCTGAGTTCGTTCAGGGGGGGAGAGAGAGAGAGAGAGAGAGAGAGAGAGAGAGAGAGAGAGAGAGAGAGAGAGAGAGAGAGAGAGAGAGAGAGAGAGAGAGAAACTGGTGCTGGAGGAGTTTAGGCGTGCACATCTCCCCAGGAGAGGGGAGTCCCCGGCTGTTTTCCGTACAAGTAATTAGATGTTTCAGAGTTGCATAAGTTTAATAGTCTGCCAACTTTGTGGACTCTGGATTTGTTTGTTGTCTAACTGTCGGCTCCAGCCGAGGATTAACATTGTCCCGGGCCAGCTCCCACCACCCAACGGAAGGGGGGGGGAGGAAAGGGGTTATTTTTATGATTTCAGTTTTTCGTAACCAGTAAAATAATTATTTTACGCAATTCGGGACAATTCCGGCCTCACGATATGGTCGTGAACAAAAATAAAGTGTAAGAATAAAAAATAATTTTTAATTAGTTGGCGTTGTGGGTCTTCATAAATTAAACGTGAGCTACTTTGTATATTTTTTAAATACAATACGATACACATAATAAACCTTTTTAGCCTATCTTCAGTTAGATTTAATTCGTTAATTTTTAACATAAAATTCCGCCCATTGGGGGCCATTTCGCCTTTCTTTCCGCTCGAATATTTTCAAATGTGTCTAATTAACGAGACCTCCCGAGCGAGGGGTAAAAACTTTCATCCGCTGTACACTTAATTCTATTAAATGGATTTTAAAAGGCAAAAGTAATGAGGCGACTGGAGAGACGCGACTCGGGAGGCGTTAATAAAATTATTTCTGAAAGTGCGGCGAGGTGCGGCAGAGAAGTGGCGGCAGAGGGGGTGGTTCGTTGGAGGGGGTAGAGGGTAGATGTTCAACTAACTTGTCCCGTATAAAATATAAAAGAGAAGTGCGGGCGGTGGATGCTTAGGGGGTGGCTCCAATTTGCAGTGTAAGTCGGGTGCGATCCCCGCGGCCACCAGGAGAAGGCAAACTGTTACTGTTATGAGTGCGCATTACCCCGGATGGCGTTCCCCGGCCCGAAATATGTAACTGCCCGTTCTGTCGGGGTTGGGTCCGCCGCCGCCCCCGCCGCCCCCGCTGTTACTGTTAAGCCGGCCCCGGGGCTTCTTCCGCCGCCGGAGCCCAAACTGCTGCTCTGCCCGATAACGCCGACCGCGGTAAATGCGAGAAGGAGTAAATCTAGACTGTTCCTCATCCGGTATCTAGAAATGTACGGTTACTGTGCACCCGACGTGGATAACGGCGCGTTATATTAGACGAATGCTTTATACTGCACGTAGAATACATTTTAATTGATACAATGAGAAATAATTGTTATATTAGCGCCTGGAACTTTGTAGCCTAAGAAGTCTAGAATCATATTAAAAGTGTACTATCCGTTTGCGGGGCATTTGTGCTGGTATTGAAGTTTATTAATTTGTTATTGCGCACAGAAAATAGGGCATTTGTTTATAAATGGATTCATTTTATATACTATTTTCAATAATACCGTTTTATATAGACGACAACGAGAACTGCATTATGGTATCCAATATGAACATGGAATAATTTTGTCTGGCTTGGACGACATATCTGGTTCCGCCATTGGATTCTGGGGCCAAAGAGGGAGGAAAGTAACTATGCAAATAGCGTGTAATAAAATTTGAATTCATTTGCCGAATCGTTCCTCAGATGAAATCAACGGCGATTTGTTTTAAATGTGGAATTCGAGGTAGGAAATTCCCAATGCATTCGGAATACTAAAAGAGTTGTAGGACGGAGGGCGGTTTAACGGTACACTCTTGTGCGCTCTTCTAGCTGTTTTCCATATTACTGTAAATATGTTTTAGGAGGATACGAGAAGAGAAAATGCACTCTTTTATCTAAACGCGTTCAACTTACACAGCATTTATTAAACATAAAACGGTTCTAGGTAATTTAATTGTAAATTCAAAGAATTAGGTTCGTTTTTATGCTCACAAGATAACTTTATCTTGAATTCGGGTCCTCCACTGCTGGCTATTCTAAATAGGTCGTGTGTCGACCTTTCTTTCGTCCAAACCTGCATTGCCCCTTCATGATTCGAAGGATGGGATACCCCAGCTTCGCGACCTAAATTAAAACTCCCGCGATAAGAATTCCACATTCCTAGTACACAACCTATCGTCCTAATGAAGAGTAATATTTATCGGCATAAACATTACACTTTCTTACCTTACGGTCCCTTAGTTATAAACTGTACCTTGAAATGTATTATGTATTAAATTGTTTTAATTGATATTTTAGTACTTAAAATTAAAATACTACTCTCGATAATAAATTATTCTGGTTTATAATATCAGTCTAAAAACTGGTTTCTGTACAACTACCATTTTGTAATTTCCTAATAACATCAAATTCGTTACGTGGTTTTATATTTCAGGATTCAGGTTTTTGGTGGAAGGATTTCAGGCTAATGCCAGAAGAGTAGGTAAGCGTGGTTTTACATATATGTCAGTTATTCAGATATTTTATTCGGATTATTTTAAAATTAATCAATCAATAAAGGAATTGTTTTTCGTAAATAATCTGTGATCGTCTCATTTCTGTGATAAGAATTACCTGTATGGTATAGAGAATTTCATTTGTGCCAATGTACTGTAATTTCTTAACAAGTGTGATTGTAACCTCCATTATTATATTATTTGTATTTACTATATTCAATGAAACTTTCAACAACGTTAATAATGCAAAAATGTAAAATTCAGTATTCGACCATTTGTCGAATTATCATTTTTATTTGTAGTAACGGTAAATTAATTACAGCAACGCAGTAGGCATGTTTAAGAGCTATTCTAAGTTTATGATAATGCTTAGTCCGTTTTCCACAACCCCAAGCACGGGCGAAAGGGGAAAGGCGCCATGATTGTGTCCTATTAGCCCTTTAAAGGAACCCGTAAATACAGTCGATCCGGTTAATTATTCACACTAAGCGCAATCAGACTTCCTTCAAGAACCCCTCGGATAGAACCCAGATAATCTTCAACCTCGGCAGGAGTGGAAACACTACATTCAACTGTCCCTTCTGGGATCAATATAAACCACCTGAAAGCGTATGCACTATTCGAGGAAAGCTAACATCGCTAACCGATACGAATGTTTCTAGTGAACATAAATTTGCTTACAGCTCTGCCGTCGCTTGTAATTTCGTGCAGTTTCCACCTGACGTAGGATTGAACAAGTTATAAAACACTAAGAATGGGCGATGACTTGGTCGCGTGATGAAAGCGTCACAAAAACAGATGAAGGGAAAATGCCATTTGTATTTATTCGCTCAACGGGGTGATTGAGTTTTGTTTTGGAGGGGTCCGGTGGGACATATATCAATGCGGTTAAGGGCTCGACCCGGCACCTTCTTTGTATGCATGAGAAGTAGAGTGAGCGGCCTCCTTCCACCACAGGCCTACCAGACATAAAAGGGCACCCTCGTCGTCGTCGTCCCCGCCCCCACCCCCCAGCCACCCCTTGTGTATACTAACAGCGACACCGCACACTAAGGTAATCCCGACCGGCCGGCACCCTACCTTTCACAGTCCTGCGACACGGACGATTCACCGGGCGGGAGAGGGGTGGAAATCCTACATAATAAACACTCTGAATCAATCCAAAGTCCGACAAGAGGCGGCATGAAGAGGCCGTAAAATTTTAGTGCAAAAGGAAATACGACGTTTCGTTTTTAATTGGCCGGGCGGTAAATTCCCTCCGAAGATATCGCATTTCCAATTCCGGCTGTATCTGTCAGACGATAAAATGTTAATTCCGCCAAGTCGAAACGACCGGAGGCGTTTTAATTTTGCAGAGTAGCTTCAAAATTCGGAGAGTACGAAAAAATTAGATGCAACGATAAATTACAGAAAATTATTTACGAACCGAGCCGTGAGAATTTTTTGCTGAAAGCCGTTTCTATAGGATGTGGAAAAATTCGACTAAAACTCGGAACCTAATATAAAATCAAAAGGTGATCAATCAGTTGGTTAACATAGTGGGTCGATGAACAAAAGGCGCATATCTTATAAGCGCAACCCTAAATGGCTTATTATAATAAGTTGGTATTGTTAACATTATGCAAAGAAAATGCCCAGTGGTCACGATCCCGCAGTAAAAACTTCCGGCATAAATGATTTAATTGACCACATCGATAATATCTCTCAATTATAATTAACCTCATTATAACCAAGTTCAAGACCGTAATTACCCGGTCCCCGAGTTATGATTATAAATAGGATATAAGCATTATGAACATAATATAATCTTCTATAGTTATTGTAGTGAGTAGGACGTTTGACAAAAGTTTGATACGATAATAAAACGGAGGTGGACGGCGGGTAACTGGGAGGCCAATTTTATTGCCTGCTGTTTTTAGTGTTTACAAAAGTATCGTCATAAAAGCGATACACACGGTGTGATAAGTGTCATTCTGGAGTAAGCACTTGTGCCTAGTGTAATAAATTCCACCTCTATGGTAATATTTTGTCATTTTTTTCCGTGAGTTGTAAATTCACTCATTATAACGAATACTATTGCACTCATAAAACTAAATACACCTAACTTGCTGGTTTTATTCGACGCATGAGGCGTTGAGGGACTAAAATAAGTACAATATGATCTAATGGATATTCATTGAACACCAAAAATGCTCAACTGTAGGTCCTCATTAAATCCGTGCAGTTATTGAAAAATAAAACCACAGGAAGAGGAGACTGGCAAAGATCAATTCAAACCCATATGTATTCAAAATTACTAAACATATACATCATAACTTATAACATTATTATACTTGTCGATATTCAATTATTTGTAATATTGCGTATGATCCCACTATCATGAAAAGGTTTTTGAAATATTGTTCGATGACAGATAAAACCATCGTAGTCTGGTATGCTCTCAAATTAGAACATGTTTGAGATTTCAAAGTAAATATAACGAACTACTGTAAAACACGTGCAATATGAGGTCTCGGACAGCTTACCGATAATCACAAAGGAACCAGACATCGCGTGTGTAGGGAACTCAAACGTTATTTTATTAAAGGAGAAAACTTTTTGGAAGGTATAGTGGCGTGATGGAACCTGGATCCATCATTATGTGCCGGAATCCGAACGGCAAAGCACAGTCAAAGCCTCCAATTCCAGTCAAAAAAGCAGTACCCCGCCCAATAAAACCCGATAAAGTGATTCTAACGATCATTAGGAATCGATCATTAGGGATCGTTCGAAAGGAACAATTTTTTAGAAGAGAGGTTATTTACTTACTTTACTTATAATTTGCATATGTTTTAATACATTATCTTATTTCCTTCTCTTTGGGAACACGGTTATATTCTCATTCAGCAATTGATATGTGTGGTGATGCGAGTTAGCGCTTTCTTTTTTGAAGATTTTAATTATTTGTTGAGTAAAGTCGGTTTGTTCATCCCGTTGCCTACAAGTGTCGTATCGAGAATTATGTTTCAAGTAGTTCCTAGTACATCAAATTCATTATCATGAAATCGATCATAAATGTAAACAATGTAGTTTAAAATACATGTTTTGTGGTCTGCGAGGGGTTGGAATACCGTAGATTTGTTGTGTTTCTGTCTCCTCTCGCTGGTTTGGTCTTTTACTAGACCAGTTTCGGCTGCTCGCCGGAGTTAGTCACTTTTGGCACTTTGGATGTCTTTCGGGCATCCTTACTGCACTGTCACTGTCACTTGTACTGTGGCGGTTGTAGTGTCTTCAGTTTAATGCACGTTTCAATGGTACGGCGCACCTGATACTAGCCCGCAACAAAGGTCTGTCTTACATCTAGTATTAGCGCCTAACATATAGCACCTTACAGTACAAGTGACAGTGCGGTGAGGATGCCCGAAAAACATCCAAAGTGCCAATAGTGACTAACACCACTACTGAAGATGGCGAGCAGCCGAAACCGGTCTAGCAAAAGACCAAACCAGCGAGAGGGGACAGAAACACAACAAATCACAACACAACACACAACAAAATGTAATTTACAGGACTACATCAATTTGATTTTTAGAAAGGGATTACTAAGTTCGCCAAATGGATTAACCTATCAAATGACAAGAGTTGAGACTGCGGTTGTAATTTAAAATACGAATATTCCGTAATTCCACCTAAAGAAATAAACAAAAGAGAATCATCCCGCCCCAACCACAACTCCTCCCGATGGGACTAACCTGACGAGTGAAAAAACACAGTAGGTTTCGGGGCGACAGGGGGGGGGTGTATTTATATTTTATAAAGGGGCGACAAACTGGGACAGGCCCCGAAAGGGAGAAAAAAATGGACAGTGATAAACTGCTTTATGCGTCGCGGCGCCTCCACCGTAAAAACGGTATTCAAATATCCGGCAAGGTTTTTAGCAGGCAACAGCCCCGGGGACTCGATCTGTAGAATAGCGGGCGGGGGTCTGCCCGAAGCGAAGAAATCGTTCCGCGCCCTCGCACCGGCCCTCACCTCACTTCACCTCGCCTTCCCTTGCCTCGCCGTAGCTTAGCACACCGAACCAACAAGAAACACTTGATTTATACCCGGGGGAATTGAAGCGGGTCCTCCCCACCTACCAAGTTTACTATTCAATTGCTGTACGCTTTATCTGTGAGGCGGGGCACTGCATTAGAGCTATAGCTTATCCGCGGAGGCGGCACGATCAATTGAAAGACGGACGACGTTTATGCATATCAATAAGCGGCCCCTCAGTGTTGGTCCCAGCTTGTCCTCCGAACGATACTTAGTACAGCAATAGAGGACAATAATACCTTCTGGTATCTCCCCAATTATTATACATATCATACGTATATACATGAGAAATCTGTATATACGCGGCCTTCGACTCGTTTTTAAAAAACAACTTCTATTTTAAGACAAACTATAAAGTACTATATTACTACTTACAGATGTTCTGAGTTTCACAAACACTACGCATTACACTCAAACAACTCTAGAGCAACACTGAATAACCTGGGCTCTGCCCAAGTTCCTTATAACGCCTCTGAAAGGAATTTTTCGATGTATAAACTCTATATATACTAACAGGGCCTAGGCCTTTGCACAGTGGCTAACCCCGAAAATAACTCATATACATGTTACTGATAACCGCGTTCATTTTTCAACTGACTTTCTCTTTGTGACACCCAATCGTAAATGTCCGGAGCATACACGAAAAACATATAACTTTGTACACTTTAAGTACACAGATTAAGGACTGTTTTAGGAGCACAAAAAGCAAGTATTTACTACGTTAATCCGAATGCAATGTAGGCTCTCTGTCTTTATTTCACCTATAATTATTACGTTAATGTTCCGAATAGCACCGCTTAGTTACAAAAGTGTATTCAGTGAGGCTTTCATAAAGCGGAGTCAATTATCGGAATATGTTTGCTCGGTCCAGTCCACAATTACTACACGTATAATAGGCAAGGAGCGGGAGATAATATTATTGACGAGCTATAATACAACGAATGATTCCAGTTATGGTTCGTTATAAGCGCATATAATTTCTAAAACCTCAAATAAACATGCCAAAAATGTATTTTCGACTCTACTTAGATGTGTTGGCTCGGAAACGAGAAAAAGTGTCGCTAACGAAGATTCGAGAGGAGAAACCGACGGCTAGAGTGAGCCCACGATGAAGAGGGATAAATCAGCTCAGAATAATAGGTTAAAGAACCGGAGGAAGAACTTTCGCAAAAGCTCACCAGAAGAGAGAATGAACTAAACAAAGTATATTACGCGGTATTGCAATCCGCCGGGAACTTTCAACAATATAAGAAACCCTGCATTGAGTGTAGTCGACTCTCTTTGAATAACAACGGGAACGGGTCTTACCGTAACTACGGTTTATAAATTTATGAAATTATAAATTTCGTAATTAGGACGAGAGGAAAGGGAGTTATGGTTATCGGGGGACGGACGTAATATTAACCGTTGAGCGTGTTCCGTGTCCTAATTGTATCGAGTGGTGGGACCGGGGGAGCATACGGTGGGAGAAAAGCGGGGCGCTGGTAAACATCTGTCCGGCAGGGGGGCCATGTTTCTCGGTCCGGAGATACTTGTGTCTCCAAATAGAGAACAAGAAGACTGAGAGGGGCACTGCCTCCCGGCCGGCTCTCTCGACACAAGACCCGACTCTAATTGGGCCTCCCTCCCTCCCTCCCTCCATCCCTCCCACTAATTCTCTTTAGTCTCTTGATACTCTGTCCAGGAACCTAGCAAAGAACTTGTCCGAGCATAAAACCCGTTGTACAATTATCGTCTATTACTTCCACTCGTAAAACGGCTCGGCATACACCGAGATAATTGCGTCGAACGCGTTATTCTTTAATTCGGATACGGCGGAGGGAGATATGTCTATGTTATAATCGGCATTCCATTTTTCAGAGCGTGCTTATAAGAGAATCCAAAATAAATTAAAACAACATTTTGAGAGGGGAGATGGCAGAGAAAATCATGCGTGTGCCACGAAAGAAAAATTTCTTGCCATAAATTCTGTACAGTGTTAATGGTACAAATTGAAATTTATTTACGTAAATATAATGACACATTTTTCGTGGTATGTCGAATATTCTGGATGATTTTCTGGGATGGTTTGAACGTCGGGCATTATCTATTTCAAATAAAACTCTGTCTACTGCATATTAACAGTAGTCTTAGAGGTGTGAGCAATCATCGCCAAATATTTAGAAAGCGCGCATAGATTAATTTGTCTTCAACCGGACGATAAACCCCTCCATTGTTATCCATTAATTCTTTCTGGCGATCACCAGGAATATTCGAGCCCAGAAATGTCGCGGGGAGAAAGGGACCGAAAAGTCGTGATTTCACAATAGGGACTCATTCCCATTATAAGACCGAATCGGGACGGTTCATCGCATTGGGGTAGGGGACGATGATTCTTTTGAGCTGCCGGGTCAGATCGGTATCTGAACCCCCCCGCCCCGCCACCGGCGTGCATCTGACGCCACGAGAATTTAAAACGGTTCTGAACTCAAACGGCGAGTACGAACAGAACGAAAAAATAGGGGGCGCCCTATCGAAGTCAACATCAGGCATTCTAAATGTTCCGCAAACACGTAATAATTGATTCCCGAGCCGATAAGATGCACGATATTTCGTAATGATGAAATACTTAATAGGATTATTCGGCCTTAGGCATTGCCACCATTACAATGTTTATGGATGGCTAAATAACTTCTGAGCTTGAACATTTCTTCGAACTAATAGTAGCAGTTTACTGAAACTACCTTCTGAAATTAAACTGTCCCCGCAGTGTTATTTGTCGGGTCGGATTTTGCTCTTTCATAGCCAATTCGCACATTGGGATTCGAATGTTTGAAATTTTTCTCGTCACATATCTCTACGAATACAGGATTCATTCTGTTCATCATGTATTTAATATTTTAAAATAGGTAATACACCCGGAATAACGAACACCGAGCACTTTGTTGGTGAATAAGGATCTGTTGTAACGACCTGTATATAGGAGGGGAGAGGAAATTGAGAAGACCAGAAATAACATAAGAAAGGGGCCGGGGAAGGCATAAACACCGGAATCAATTACACAGGAAAACCGGGCCCGAGCTACTTGAACGCCCTCATAAAGCCCCGGGGTTAAAATCCAGGGCTCCCGTAGATCAGAGCCGCCTCCGAAATTAGCTCAAAGGATTTCGTGGAAATTGCACGGGCATAAAACATTAAAGACCACAATGTTCGTCGGTCAGCGAGCCGAAACCCGGCTAAACACTTGTTACGGCAATACCCAATATTACGGCCAACATTAATATCATTCAACATTCTTGTAGAACTAAACAAGTTAATATACCAATCACCAGGAAGTCTTTAGAGCAAAATATTCACATATGCCAAACAGAAGAGAGAATTAACTGTATGGAATATAGATCGAACAAAAAGCCCCTATTAGACTTAGAATAATATCAGTACTGTTGCAATCTTCTGTCTCCACTAGCTTATTTAGGTAAAGATCATTTCACGCGTTTGTATTTTTGCGAGATGATTATTTCTGAAAGTTCCTTCCTGTAATTAAGCCTAGATTTCCGATAATTGCGCCACTGTAGAATCACAATCGGCGGTTAGGCCGTTGAATTCGTGCATTTAAACTTGCGCTGTCGTTGCTCGTGATCTGAGAACGGCCTCAGAAAACGGAAAGAACGGTTATTGCTCACGAGATAGTGTGACCAAACACGATTTCCTTCCTTTCGGTAATACAAGATACCCTAACCAAATTGTCAACAGGATTCGAGATATTGCATCGACGAAGGGGGGAATCGATTAGGAAAGGCGATATAATTGAATATCCTATACTAGTGTTCTCAATTCCCCAAAGGAGATAAACTTATAGCAGTCTTTATACTATTTTAGGTGGTGTAACTGTTTCATTTATTAGTTTTTATGAATTTTTTCACACAGAAAACATAGAAAAAGATATGTAACCATTACACTATAAACAACTCGCATAGCTATGTGATATCTTTGAAAAGTTGAATGCGTAGAATTTCTCCCCGCACAGACGCAATATTGCATATTTTTAAATTAACAGAAATTACAGCTTTCGGAAAAGAATTACGTAAAAATTATTCAAGATTGCATCAATGATTGTTTTTAGTTGCACAAATTTGTAATTTCCGTTGAAGTTGACTTGTTTCGCAATATTAAATCTGTTTTCGAAGATCACCAGCTTATCAAATTGTTTTAAAAATACTTTCAAGCAGATAATATCGACAAATGCACAGCGATTAGAGCCAAAGCTCCATCAGAATTTACTACTTTAGAAGAAGATTCTCTTATTGAATTGTCTCGCGATAATACAGTAAATAAGAAATTTGGTAGTGTGACACTTTATGAATATCCGCTGCAGTATTTCAATTTCATAAGAATGCCAGGAGTTTTTATCGTTTATTAAATAAAATTGCAGACACCATAAAAGGTTGACACCATATATCAATGCTTTTCTGGATTGGAAATGAAGAAAAACTACTATTGACATATTCGGTTGGTTTCTGTAGTAGATCATCAGGAATGTATTGCACTTGAATGTTGAATAAATATTAGTTCCCTGGGTTTCGTACAATGAAATAAATCTTCGAGTGGCATTAAACAAGTTACTGGGTATCGTTATGGGCCGCAAACAATGACGTTTATGCAGAATTCAAGAGGCACTTAGAAGGGACGACAGTGTGAGCGGAGGGTCCGGCCGGTGGCTGAGAGTAGGGTCGAGCGAGATTCTATGACAAGAGCGTGACTGTAAGGGGGCGCCGAGGTTATTCGGTTGAGATATGCAAGTTGGAGCGACCCGCCGGCCCTTAGTGCCGCCGTCCCTATTGTGAGGCCCACCCCACACTAAGGGTCCTATCAAATACGCGTCGTCAGACCCGCCGAGGAGGACCCCCAGATAGCCGAGAGGGAGGACACAAACTTTGAACCCCCACCCGCCCATAATGAATATATATATGTATCTGCCCCCCTCGATGGTCCGATCGCGACATTTCTAGCATATACCCTTCTACGCTCAATGACCACAAAGCAGATAACGACAAAAATGGATGAAATTGGGCTGTCATTCTATTGCTCAAATGCACAACTCGATAATTAAACAAATTTTGAATTTATCGAGTTCAACTCGATTGATTCGTACAAATCGTAACTGAAGAAAAAATTCAGAATGCCTCTGGCAGATTTAACATCGTATTCAGGATAAAAGTCTGTTTTCAAATTTTAAACTAAACATTTTAATTTGGAAAATAATTTTAAGAAAAACGTTATCTAAAAATATATTGCTTCCTATAAAATAAATGGACGTCCCAGTGGGTATCCCTGTGCGGCAACTGACTATCGGAAGAAATTTCTCGAAAATCCCCACCCGGGCGGAGGCCGCCGCGAAAGCTTGGCGTTCAATATTAAAAAAGCGGTTGTCCCGCATCGGTAGGAACGTGCTCGGCCAACTAATTCATACTAAAAGAACCCACAGGTTCCTTAATTCCTAAGACCTCCCGAAGCGATCTCTGGAGTGCAATCTAACCGCCGACTTTAGGGGCTAACTACGGGCGCGCCTGTTGAACAAGTCCCTTACGGCAAGATGGAGTTTTCCCGCCGGGATATTTTGATTTTTATTGCGACTTTAATTAAATTAATTTGAAATATTGTTTTTCAGTATTTATAGGTGTCTAGGGTTCATACCATTTTCAATCACAAAAGGTGAGGCGATTTTGAATGTGTATAAGCTCAGTTGTCCTATCGATACTATTATAAGAGATGAAATTACATTAATTGAGCGTTACATACATCATTGTTGCCTACACATGATAGAGCTAAACGAGCAAAATTACCTTTATGCTTCCTAATAATAATAGTAGAAGCAGTAATCTTGCTATGACGTATAATCGAAACGCAATAATACCATTTTGAAAGCGGTATAATGATGACTTTATGCCGATTATGGTTATGATTTGCCGACCACACTGAACTCAGCCATCCACGACTGCGACTCATTTTGTGTAGAGAAAGAATAATCTAACAGTCAGGTTACCTATGGTACGAAAAAAGTACGGAGGACTAATTCAGTATTAATCGAAACCTGTTTACAAATCGTCTAATAAATATAAAATGCTATGGTTTAAGAATTCAGAGGTTCGAGCATAAATATTTACTCGGTTTTGCCAATCGCCCGTTTAGTTTAACCGCGTCCGTTGTTTGGAACTAAATTGTTTCCAAGTGAATGTTTATTTTAGCGGAGAGCGAAGGCACAACTAATCAATCTTTCGATTGCGTCGGATTGGCTTCTGCCGTTAGTCACGGGCAGTGAATTCGGTGGTCGGGATTAGCAAAGGTAATGTGGAGCGACCCCTATTTGGGAGGGATTGTTTTGGATTAGCTACCCCTTTCTATTGAATGCAAATGTCAGTATACAATCCTCCTGTCCCCGCGGTACCGAACTACAGATATGTTGATTCACCGTTGGGATCCCTATCCCAACAAAAATGGCAACAAAAAAACAAGTCGTCATTTGAATTCGCTCCATCAATGGTTGAGGCCCCTGACATTTCATTCGGTATAATATTAAGAACTAAGAACTGAACATCCCTTCCTATATTTATAACATGGATATTAGTTGAAATAGTCATTTAAATAACCATATTTTTCCCAGTCTCAGCGAAGTAAAAAGAAATAACGAGGGCGGTGGCCCTACCGGGTCACGTCGTTGCTACTCGATGGACCAATGACCCACCCATTCCTAGAATTCTTATTCACCCGGAGTTCAAAGCTCCCTGTAAATTATCGCCCAATGCATTCCGCAATGTTAAAGACCGATTGGAGGTGTATATACCAAGTATTCAGGTTGAAATTGAACAATAGAGTCATACGAACGGTATTATATTAGGTGTACAACTTATAGATTTATGGATTTATATGATTACACAATTAATTCACGAATAAAAATTGAAACAATGAAATATACCACATATATTTTCTCTTTTGATGTAGAAACGATAGTGATAACGTGGATGCCAAATAGGTAACGTCTTAAATCTATCCGGAAGAACTAGTAAGTACCAGAAACTAAACACATCATGCAAATGAGAGGCATAGTAATTGCATAATAGCATGTTGATGATTTTATAGTAATGATTTTGTATTTATTGAATTTAAAGTATTTATAGTTTGCCTACGCAACTGACTTTGACCTCTAAGAGGGATAATGTGTGAATCCGGTGTAATAATGTCGGGAAACGTCGTGTAAACCCAATGCCATGTCGTGGGTTTCGACATCGAGAACGATACAGAGGCGGAGCATCGCCTAACCACTGGAAATAGAACAAAGAGTGACGTATTACAGGGCGAAGAAAATCGATTATGTTTATTATTGTAGCTTGGCCGAACCACATGGCCACACGAGCCCCTCCGCTCACATCCAAAGGCCCTCACTACTTCGTTCAACCGCTTATCTCCTCCATATCGCTACACTACACTCATTTTACTAAACAGTGCGCTTTCTCAACATCAGGGAGCATATAGAAAATCATAGTAGTCGCACAATTTTAAAATAATATTTGTCAAATAATGGCCGCTCGATATAATCTCGGAGGGGGATGTTTTGCAGTGCTTCATCATGTGCACACGTCATCTTTCGAACCGCTTCCGGCGCCTAATTTATTCCCTATGCCCGTTTTAAGCTACCGCTCCTCCCGAAACTCGAGTGAGCGCTTTTATCGGGTGGAAACGCGATACAAGCGGCAGGGGCATAAGTGTCCGCCTACCCAGCTGGCCAACGCTGTTTGCCATTCAATTAGACGGAAGCGAAGGCAGCTGAGAGACCTCGGGGATAAACCTGGATTTACATGCAGCAGCCATTAGGCTCTGGGGTCCCGCTCCTCCTACTGGCCAAGAGTCCCTACAACCACACACGCCTAGGCTACTTCACCCGGCAAAAATAAAAAAAATGAAAAAGTCGACGAACTCTAACAACGCTCTGATCATGCTTCGTACACACAAAAGGAGTGAATCAAATGTAACACTGTTCTTAATGACAGACCAAACTTGTCCCTTTCTAGCATTTAGTTACCTTTAATGGTGCCACGTTATTTAATTTGCTTAAATTAATATGGCGCTGTACAATCATTAATAATATACCCCAGACAGTACCCTCAAGATTTACTGTCTCCATCGATATACACACCACTCCAACGTAAGTAAATATATATTTTAGCTGGGGTCGAAAGGTCTAAAAAAATTTGTTGGATTTAATCCGACAAAACAAAACAGCTGAAGCTAAAGGTTCGTTAGATAATTAAGCACTCGGGGACACCGGATCAAAGTTGAACATTGCATCGTTCTCTTTACCCATTCCTTTTCTTTAGAGTATTTCCGAAAAATTACCAAGCCCGAGAGACCGTGAATAAAAAAATCCCATGAAATAATTAATTACTTTTTTTAATTTCATCCGGATGCCGTGCGGAAAGAACGTCGGTGGAGGTGGGGGGTCACTTCATAATGTAATGAGGTATGAAGTGCATTAAGGGAGTAGTCTTAATTTTTAAAAACGTTCGAGTCCCATGTAAGTTAGAGACGGCGGATTCAGCAGAAAGGAACGAACCGAATGAAACAGAAGGGAAATAGGCCGAAGGAAGGAACCGGATAGAAAGGAAGAGAGAGGACGGGGCGAAAGGGAGAAGTCGCGGACGTAGCAAGGAGACAAAGGCAATTAATATTTTAGAGGGCACTATAATTACAATTGCAGGGCCTCAGTTAAAGCGTCTCCTGAGGAGAGAGATGATGAATAATTCCGATGGCAGAAGGTTACCCCTCCGCCGCCAAGTGCAAATTAAAGATGGAGTTCGCCCCTTGAGAAGTGACCGTTCTGACAGACGTTAATAATGAGACCCACCTATTAGGCACCAAGGTAACACTAATCATAAATTTTACATTGATCGAATGCTGGCCAATGTCAGTTCCCCCTGAAATTTGATTCGGTCATATTCTTCTGTTTCAGTTTGAACACATAGTAAATCAATGTCCAAGGTGTATGAAATATTAGCTGAATGCCATCTACCTAAGTAAATACAACAGTTTGTTAATAAACAGTATGAATATAGTCTCCTATTCATTAACAATACAGTCGAGAATGACAGGGCTTATTACGATTGGCTTCTTTTCGATTTATTACATTTATTACAATTCGTGAGTTATAGAATATTGCTTTCATGTCAACCGATCACCGCTTAACCTGAAATCATATATTAACAAACCCAATGTTAAAATAATCAGTGAACATTGCTAGAATAATGGTCGTGTGCTAGGATAATGGTGTCCATACACCATTGAATATACAATACAGTATACAATTGGAATTAATATTAGAAATTAAATCAAGCGCAATGACAATATCCTTCTGTAACACACAATATTATATCAGCTGACGGATACTGAAAGCTCTGAACAAGCAATATAACTAAATGTCACTTGTTTGCATAGGATATATATAGTTAATATTCCAACGAAAGAGAATTCTATCAATTCATCATTTTATTCGTGATGTGATTTATAGCGTTTAAATTTACTTTGTTCTACAATATTACATTGGAGCCGCTCCGATGGCGAAAAGAGTTTATGACACGGACATTATCACTCGTTTAGGGCCACGAGGGTATGACGAATTCGTGGCTCCGAATTGGAGGAGAGAATTGGGCGGGTAGTGGGCCCTCTCGGCCCTTCACTAATTCATGGATCGACACCGGCCAGTTGTAATTTGTTTTCGGGCGGTGAGAGGGTGAGGGAATGGGGAGAGGGGAAGGAAAATGGCGAGAGAGCCTTAGCGAGGGAGGGAGGGAGAGAGAGAGAGAGTGAGTGAGTGAGGGAGGGAGGGAGGAAGGGAGAGAAGTGCAAACAGGTAAGCACAATGGGGCCCCCCTTTCTCTGCCCCTCGTTTTCCCTCAGACGTAATTGGGTTTGACTCGAAAGCGTGGGGCCGTGGGAGGGGGTTCCTCCAAGAAGTAGAAGGGGGACCACACCGGGGTTCTGCTTGAAATAATACGAAATCCGCCGCTCCCCGCTGCCCTAAGGAGCCCTGAGCCCCCATTAAAATTTATTTCAAAGTTTTCCGAGGTGAAATTAAACCGAAAAGGACCGTCCCTGGCACCGTCCTCTCTAAAGAGGTCCGGTCCTCAGAACCTGCCGCTATTTCTGGACTGGAGAACTTGAAAAACTCCTTTGTTTTATACACCGCGCCCCGTCGTCGAGTAATGCGTCGCGTAATTACCGCCGTTGTGATGACGGACCATGCCCAAATTATTATGTTGTCAAGAGGAATTAACATACTGGTGATTACTCTCTTGCATAATGCAATTTCGTAGACCAAATGAATATTTGGGGCGTCATACTGGAGAATCAAGTACATTCTGAAATATATTACCCTACCTATAAATCCGTACCGGTTTTATAATGGTTTCATACCGTATCAATTATAGGCCTACCTTGAGACTTCCAATTGGACTCAGTATATATGACAAACTAATGTAACTGACTTATTCTTACCACATATATCTGCATGCGCGGTTGAATCCGATAAGCACGAAATTATCTCGAATAATAATAGGTAGCAACAAATAATGTTATAGAAATAGCAACAAATTAAGCTTATTCAAAATTTGCTTATTCATTAAGCAAAAAATTGTAAGATAGTCCTAGAATTGTTATTATCCCATAATATAAAGGAATAAAATTATTTTTGTTTAATTTTTATATTCCTTCGGCAATTCGTGCAACTATAACGTAACAATAAAGTCTCCCATCGGGGAATACCGACGTAAATCAACGAATCCACCCTATTTTAAACACCTATCAACCTTATTAAGGTATTCAGTATTTGTGGACAATAAATTGATCTACCGAATGCCGAGGAAAAATGATGCACGCGAACTATCCATTACAATTTCGTTTTTGTTTTTACGAAGCAGCTTTATAAAAGATAGAAGTTTTACGACCCGGTCGCTTTACGGCCTGAGCGTAATAGGCTGTATTCGTTCGATAATTACGCAGGTTCGCGTGTGACATTATCTCTTCCGGGGGACGCCAGTCCTATTTGAATTTTTGAATTTGACTCATTCGGCAGGCTGGATTTCAAGAGGCGTCTCGCTCAAAGTCAAGGGAAATATGAAATTGGGGCAGTGCAGAAGAAAATTCGGCACACGTTTCGTCAGCGGTGATACAGATTCGGAATTGATTTTATAATCCTATGGTGGGGCAAAAACGTTGGGGAGTAGTCCCCAATGGAAAAATTTCACAGATTTCGTTTTCCAAAGGTAAATAAATATAAACAAATTATATATTTTTATAAATGTAATTTCCATTTTTGATGTCAAGTTTATATGGATTCGTTACAGGAATCGGAAAGAATGGTCCATGGAAGATGGGGTACAGGTCAATAACCCCAGATGTGTAAGAGTATAGTACGGAACCCGAGACTCAGGGCCATATTTGGACATTCCGATTTTGAGAGGAATCCACTTGCGGAGCTTTGAGGGGTTGGAGGGGGAGAGCGCCGTACGATTGGAGGGTAACAAGGACGGCAAGCGAGTATTACGTTAGTGGAGTCAGGGGACGGGAGGATTTGCGGGCGTCGGCGGAGTGATTGATCGGGCAGAGAGACTGGGCCCGGCCTCCCGCGCCCTCTTCGACAAAAGCCTGCAGCGGCTGGGGGGGGGGGGGACTGCTATGATGGATAACCGGCCCACTATAATCGATAACAATGCTTCCCTATGAGTAATAGTTCCGACACGGGCCGCCGCCACCACCCATCAAAACATTTCGCTCACAATTACGGTGGCGCGAACCCCGTAGTCGAATTTTAACCGAGAAAGGAAGTTTTTGTGCGAACGACGGAATGGTTGGGGGGGGGGCCCAATCGGGACCGGGATCTATGGGTTGGGGGATGGAAAACACGGCCGGAAAGGCAAAGTCCATTTCCTGTTCTGGCGTCCGTCGGCCGAGAGATCGATACAGGTGGAAATGTGCAAGGTCGGTGGTCCCCCGACCCCTCACCCCACACCATCGCCATCGCCGCCACCGCCACCATTTAATACTCCACGCGCGCACCCACACTCCGCACACAATACGCTGTTAATTAAGAGCAATTTATCATTTCCAATGGCCGTCATTAACGCCCGTTCGCCCCTTTGTATTGCCCGGGATGAATAAACGGGTTTCGATCATCTCGGCCGGCTGCGTCTGAGAAATGTTTAGCGTTTCTGGTATAGCAAATATTACAAATGTCCTATATCAAATTGATATCACCTTCATTCGTGTCTTGTAGTGACTTCATTTCATCTTCATTTTTATTTCCAGATGTATGAGTCAGCATATTTTGTCAATTATTACGCCCCGGACTGATTTTTCCCAGTAATCTATTTCCGCTCCCACAATTAAAATGCTAGCCGTAAAACTATCGACGCAGTGAACAGAATATTATAAAAGCTTTATACCGCCATGAATCCGAGGGAAGAATCAGGTACACTAAAATAATATCGGGATTTAGGGCGGTCGCGTAGTAGCGCCGGAGGGGCCTCCCAAGAATCTCCATTAAGGCGCTGTACAATATCGAAAATTCTCCGGGGTCGAAAATGACGCGAACTCATGCGGGAGATGAACCGCAATAAGGGGCATAACTGTGCGGGGAGAAGGTTAACGCTGGCCGGGAATGAAGACATCGGGATGTGGAGGGTGGTGGGGACGGATTCCTAGCGTCGACATACCGCTACCGGCCCCACAATATTGTCTCGATACTGACCGCCTGCATTGTAAATATCTTCATTTCTCGCGTGTTTCCCCAACGCGACAGCCTCCGCGGTATTTCATTGTATTCTTAGAAACTCCACGGGTCTAATTTGATACGCGCCCCATTTTCCTGTGTTAATCTCTTCGTTAGGCGGATTACATCATCGGTAAAAATAAATAAACATATATATATATATATATATATATATATATATACAGTCCAAAAAAATATATAACTAAAGTATATTTTCCCAAATAGAATTTCGTTAAGCGATTTCTTTGGTGAGGGTTATGTGATACAAATAGTGCGAAATGTACAGAACTCAAATTCAGAGCTCATGTCGTGTATTATAACCTGTCAAGTCTTTACTGTTCCTCCAGTACCACAAGAAAAACGGGGTAGCAACAGACAACAAATAATGACTTTGAAACTTCGTTATTGTGGAAAGTTTATACCTATTTTATGCGGTTTTACAAAGTAGTCAATTATTATGATACGTCGTCGGAGAAATTCGGAAGGAGGTCCGGAATTACAGACCACGATATGAGATATTGTTAAAAAGAATTTCGAAGGAAAATTTCGGAGCCCCCCTCATGGGTAAAATTCATCTCCGAGGTGGGAGAATAGAAACTAAAAAGCAAACATTGGACGAAGAAGCAGGAAGAAACCGTGTACTTGTAGGAGTAATTCCGCGGACGCCAAATTATAATTGTAAAATACGGCCGTTAAAAAGCCCGCTAAAATGTAAATCCCGAATATTTTAGAGCGGGAGAGGCGGGAGAAGTCTCCGCGGGGCGTAATCCCCGGGTAGCGGCGTCTTCCCCGTTAGAGCCTCGGGCCCTCCACCCTCCACAACCCCCACCGCGTTTTTTACGTGTTATTTATTGTCGTTGAACCGGCTTGAAAATGAAAGCCATAAATATATTGTCGGGCGGCGAGACCGGGAAAGGAGCCGGGCCTCCACAGTTTAAACCAGGTGAACGGGCCCGCTTAATCGTCTCCGCCTAAGTTTAATTAAAATATCACTGGCTTTTATAGCTGGGTCGGAGTGCCGCCTGAAATACGATGCCTCCATGGACGGTTTCTGCACAATAGCCGACCTGACTAATTTCGGCCCATTAAAACTTCCCCGATAGCTATAAAATAGTGCCAAGATCCCCCTTGAAGTGCCCCCACCCATTGTAGATTTCGGGCAATTGTAAAATTCTAATTTGCTTTGATATCAAGTAATTCCAGGGCCGTCGTGGAAAATGTCACATTGCCGCATTCAAGTGTGTGTCACACAGAAACATTTCATGGCGTACCAGCGCAACAAGTAATTGTTGTATAGTTCATATCTGAAAGTGACATATCCCAAATTTTTTAGTCACTTCGGTTAAACCACACTTTCATTTCTGCTATACTTGAAACTGACTCTGCTAAACTTGCGAATCCTAATTCTATAATAAGTATACAAATTATTTCTGATGTCTATATTACAAATATTTGATAATGATCGGTAAATTAGATAAATTTGGTCCTAATAAGAATTCCATGAAGATTGATTTTTTCTATATACATATTTGGAAGTCTTTAGCACGGAAATGCGGTCAGATAGAATATAATTCAGTATGCAAATGAATGAAGATTAAATTAATATAAGCATACCAAGTCACACCGGTTAGATTTTAAAAATTTATATTTTCTAATTAGTGGGAATAACAGAGATTATAAAACTAGTGTCGTATTTTAGGCTAATTAAAATTCTTCTCCGAACTCCTAATTGGGGCAGTAAAATGGTCTTGCATGCAGCAGGCAAATACTTTCTGAAATATTTTTAAATTTAGGCAAAACAAATGAATATATTTAGACGAAACGATAAAAGTTTTAATGAATTATAACTAATCGACGCAGTTACCACGCGTGCTGCATCGGATTCAATTATGAGAATTAATTACATCTTTCGATGAAAACAAAATAAATATGATAGGGTACATTTCCTCATGTTAGTGTATTGGTTACATCATGTCATAAATATAAAAAATCTACTAAAATGGTCACAGTTAAATTTTTACGCTTTCTTGAGTCGCCCTCTATTCTTAAATCCTGTTTTGAATTATGCCAATTTTAATTTACCTAATTTAACATTATTTACCTAATGCCTGTGACTATTGAATGCAGGCCAGGTAATGCAATTACATCAAAAGCACTATGGAAAAATTACTATGCCATTTTTTCATTTCTGCATAATATTAAGATACGTATGAATTTGAATAATTATACAGCTCGACGCAATTCCCGTGATTAAGTGGAATACAAATGACCACCAAAGCAGATTGCTTCAACCTGCAAATAAGTTTCTATAACGAATAATAAAGATGGGATTAGTCACTGATGTTCGAGTTTCATCGGTAATAATTTATGCTGCGAAGATAATTACTACTCTGATCGTAATATAAATTACTAGTTTAAATTTGTAAATTACTATTTCAGTGTGAATTAATTATCTTCGAACTCAATGAAAACATTAGCCGCAAGCTATCAGCTATATGAAGAATAATGTCCCAAAAAATCCAATGCTCTTACAAATGTATAGTGTTATATGAACGTTTCCTCTAAACAATATTATTGTACATACATTTACCTATTATACTAAATTTGTTATTAGCATTCTTTCTGTCGCATCAATTGTAAAAATATAACAATAAAGATTACTTCTGGTTACATATAATGATCCTAAGGCAGGAATCTAGAAGGATCTAGAAGGGTAAGACAGCAGACTACATCGGGAATAATTAAGTTCCAATTGAATTTAATTACTCTTACTGAACGATAGATGAAAATGTGAAACAGAGTGCCAGGATTGATATTTAAAATGCGAGTTCTATTATCCGGGGACCTATTCATAAAGTCCCTGACGAGAGCCTTGGCCACTCTCCACCCCTGGACACTGCCAAATAAACAATGACGACAACTCCCCCTAGAACTTTTAATTAATACGATACTTAAAAAAAAGACCCGTAAGAATTTTCTTTATTTTCTGCCCTCGATATTTGAAGCACGGTCCTAAAAATGCAGTAATTGAGATTGCGTTTTGGCTCTATGCACTGGGCCGTGTTTACGATCGTACTCATTAAGAAGGTTCTTCATGAATTGCTCTCGTAAAACGTCGTTGATGTGTTCGGTCATTGTCCGACTCAAATATTAATCGGAACCCTAATCGTACCTACAATAAATCCTAGTTACAAAAAATACGAACTTGTCAAAAATATCGGTGCTAACAATAGTGAGCAATGTTAATCTGCTCTTTCTTTTGCCTTCTTTGCCCTTCATTACGGGATCCCATTTGAAATTAGTCAGCCATGATAATGCCACATTATTTTAGATATTATTAACTCGAATGAACGGCCTGATACTAAAAAACTCAGAATCCCAGTATATGTGAACGCGTAAGTAGATATTTATTTATTCAGGAAGCAAATTCGACGAATAAAAATATAACCCTAATTATATGAGTTCGTCCCCCAGGAAGTCTATAAAGGCCCGAGTTGTACAACTGTAGAGTGTGAAATACAGAGTCCGGTATTGGGTGGGGTTCTGACGCTCAAACGGAACTCCATTGAAGATAACATGTAATGTCCCGGGAGCAATTCTTGGCCAGAACAACTACGACGAGACCAGCGGGGGTCAAAGTGAGTGGGCGGGGAACATTTGTCTGGGCTCCAGGGGCAGGAGGTCGGTTACAAAGCCGGCATTAGCATAGTACAGAGCGTGCCCAAAAGCGAGACCAGGAAACCCCGACCGAGTTCCCCGGCTACATCCTGCCCGAGGAAGACGCCCCCCACACCACCACCTCTTACTGGCAATACACTTGCGGTTAAACTCCCGCGTTAATCCTTTTTCCTTTCTTTTATGCTCACACTTCCCAGGCCCGTCCCTCAAACTCGAGGTACGCCTTCCACCTTTTATAATCTGTTTCGTTTTAAACAGTTAGTTTTCAATCTAGTCCCCGTCCTATTCCTAGGAATAAACGAGAGAATACCAGAGTGCCGATATATTTTGACGGGGCTATTGTGCTCGACCGGCGAAGAATATTAGTCTTCATGTTAAGGAGACCTTATAATTTGTAGGTGGCGTGCCTGGAAGCCAGGTAAAGGTAGCGAGTGGTGTAGGGGGGGGGGCCATTTAGGGCGGGGGTGGCGGCCCCATTGTCCCCCTTGCTCGGGCCCCAACAATGAGCTGACCCCTCGCCTGCCCAATCGATACGCCGAATCTAATTTTTTTTAATTAGCCCGGGGGGCCGCGGCGGGGGCCGCTTTTTACCCGGCTCTGAGTAAACTGCTCCTGCCAACTTTAACGGCGGGAGAGCTTTTTTTCTACCCGTTTCAATGGGCTAGCTCCAGCCGGGAAGGGGTGGGAAGGAGTCTCCATTGTTATTCAATTTAGTATCGGACTCCCCCCGCCCGCCAAATCCTATGGCACTAATTATTCTTCTCGGCCGCTCCTGAAAAAAAACCTGGGAAGTTGTATCCGACGGTCTTAATTATTCTCTAGCGATGGGCTGAAAAATAACCGTAAATTTAATTTAATGGGCGGGAAAGGGGGATCCGAGGTAATGAATACCCGATATTTTCTTACCTCGAAAAAATATGAATTCTTAAATAAAAATTAATTAGAAAAATCAATCGATCGGTTCACGGTTAAACGAGCAATTAAAAGTAATAATCATTAAGTCGTCTATATTAATAAAGGTTATTTCTTGGGCGCGAAATTGATTTCTGTCACCCTGTAGATGGGAAAACATGATTTAACAGTACTAAGTGCTAAGTACTCACAGACTACGTAATAACGAATATCATTTATTTCATATCGGGGGAAATCATATTAAGGCTAGCTTATGGTACACTACAGAAACTTTCCATACAACTTTCATAACAGGGCAAATTCTTTCAGCGGCAGATCGGATAAATAGTGTCACAGGTTTCAGACTGGGGGAAGTAGAAGCGACCCGGGCCATTGTAAAACGCGGGCCTGCTACCTGTTGCACCCGATGAATTATTTACCAAATTGCGTAACACAATAAATGCGATAGGAAAATTCAGTGGACTGAGTGGAGCGGGTAGGGGACGATTTGAAGGACTACCGTGATGTTCCTGCCCCGAAACTGTTGTGGGGATGTGCTCGCCCAGAGCACTTTCTGAATGAAAATTATTTATTCCCAAATGGTACATGCATATTACTTATGGTGTATGGTAAGCATACACCATATGCATGCTAACATTTTTCAGAAGATAAACCCTGGGAGTAATATGTGTATTCTACTTATAATGGATTATAATAATTGTAACTCTCTGTGCTTTAATACTGTAAAAAATACGATATCGTAATCGGGGATAAACCTATCCCGTTACCATTCGTTAAATTGATATCATATCAACAGAACTAAATATTTTAAGCATATAGGCCATATAAATGTAGAAGACGCTGAGGGTTTCCATGCGTAGTGATATTTCTACGGGGTAGTGAATGCGTCATAATAACTCAGGGGCCCATTAACCTTAGCGAGGCTCGTACGATATTTAAAGTATTGAACTTTGACAAATGGGGACGGGGGAAGGGAGCTGAGCTGACTGAGGGGTCAGGGGGGTAGAAGCGACAGACTGACACAACTTAACCGGCCAACAGGCGGCATACTATAAGGTTTCACATAACTCTGAAAAAAATTAAGTTATTTTCAGAGACAAGACGCTCTTTGCCCACGGAAAATATGTTAAACGGAATAAAGAAAAACAATCGGGAACGGAAGAAAAGTATTGTTTCGGGTTATTGGATATTGATTCTAATTTTCGTGGGGCAGGGGATCTAGGATTAATGCATTATTCAAATTTCCCACCTCATGATTTCGCTATATCCGATTACCAGAATTAGATTAATTTTTATGGATCTAGTACGACATTTTTACAATATCATACTAGAAACATACTCCACTAATAAAATATGTGGACATAGAACAACTCTCCTTAACGGAACACCACGCCGAGAAACGGAATAAATTATAACAATTGACAGAACAAATAATAATGTAAATAACGACTTAATATACTGTACTCACAGCCCTCAGATACACTATTACATTTATTAGTGGTATAAATATGAATTTAATGATGCTTGATTTTGACAAAAATCATGTTTGAGTTGTACTATCCAATAGAAATAAAAAACAACTACAGTGAGATATTTCTGAAAGAAATTAATTATTGAGGAATATAAATTACATGAAAATGGTAACAACTAAAACTTATTAGATTTTGGAAAAAATGATCGTTGATTATTTCATATCAGAAAATCTAAACTCTCAAACAGGCATTTAAATCTCCCGAAAATATTTCTAGAGATTCAACGGCCATGATGCGGAATTTGAAAGTAGTCAGTTTGAGTTATAGGTACGTCTGACATTTACCTTTTACATGGTTAGTGTAATTTATTAGCTAAATGGAAAGACGCCAATCAACAGGTAACACGCAACAACGATTTCTCATTTATATTGAATGTTTGGTTCAAGTTTTAGGACGAATTATTTAATTGAATCTAAATTTTATTAATTGATTTATGGTTCATTGTCCAATCTAAGAAGAACCTATTTATGGAGTACGATCACACAATTTCGAACTCAGTTAACCTCTTATTAACGAAGTATATACTCAAGTATTTAAAGTTTGTTACCATATTTTACAATAATAAAATAGTATTGATAGTAGTATTAGAAGCAGTATCAGTATTTTTATTGTTTTAAATGTTTTTTAGAAGCCAGAATTATTAAAGACGACCCTAAACTTATTTTCAATCCAATTTCTATTAAGAATTTTAAATATTTAACGAAAATCTCGGTGAACTGCCTAATTTATTTCCTCTTGGGCTGGGCGCTTTTCGGAACAACTTGGAGAATTTATAACTAACTCCGGACTGACTTGAAATTCTAATGTTCGGTGCTGATGACTTACTAACTCGAAAGTATTTAGGGCGAACTCTGGTACAAATTATGTTTAAGCATCGCAAGACCTTTTATGGATTCCATTATATCTCGGAATATTTCAAAAATCAATGGCGATTTAATATATGAATAGTTTGAGGAACAAATCATCCAGAATTAATATTAGTCTTCAATCTATAAACATAAAATGAGGTACACAAACAATTTGATGAAGCACTATTACAGGAACTACCAAATTTCCTCTTCTCTCTAATTTCATTAAGTCATAGTACACAGCATTGATTCCCGCTCGGGACAAAGCGCCTACGAATATAATTTCTTCTAGTACTAGTAGCCACTATGTACACTAAATATTTCGTATCTTTCAATGCACTGAAATTATATTTTATTTTCTAATTCATACTTTTCCTGGGGAAATTTATACCTATCTATTGCCAAATTAATATAAGGCCTAGTGTATCGGGAGACGGAAATCGGCTGGCAAAACATAAATTTATTACAGGCCGAGATCCGAGTGAATATATACTGCCGGGCGTCCGGGAACTGCACATCGATGGTTTCAACCTAATTCCTCCTGTGTCACATATTAGGTGATAGATAGGGTGTTTCCTTCGGCACCTGCTACCCCCTTTCGGCAAAGTGATTTTTCCGCAAGGGAAACCGAGATGGGCGGGTAGCCCGTTGGGCTTCAACCGGGTCCCATACATTTCTACAAATTGGATATCCCCCTCCTCATTCGGGAATAAATAATTACTGCCCCAGAAACAGAAGAGTAATTTCAGGGTATAAATCTCGTACCTTATTCAAATTAAAATAAAACAAGGATCGATAAATCTTTTAAATTTGTTCTCACACCTATCTCGTCCTCACATGCCTTCCCTAATATAAATATAAATTCGAGTAGAATAATACACTATTCTTCGGACACCATTATTCGGGGTATTTAACCATATGTTACCAATGATAATCATTATGGCCTATAAAAATGTGTCAATGTTTAATATAATTAACTGTGATTTATCAGTCCTGAGAACGAAATGAAAGAGTGTATTGTGAATGTACAAAATTGAATAGTCATATTTTGAGTTTTGGGAGGAAAGCAAACGATAACTGATTTCCCAAACAGCTGAATACTGCTTACATTTGTGATATGAAATAAAAAGAAATATAATAATTAAATATAACTAACTAATATTGACCACCAATTCAATATATTGTTGAAGGTAAAACATCTATTTCTTAGAAAAAAGTAACATTACTCAGACAACAACAAAATACGTGTGTCTTAACTTATGGATGTGCGTACCTATTCTGTAAAACTATTTTAAACTAAATAATAATACGTTGGTACGACCACTCACAAGTCTCCCATCCTATTTCCCTTCACTAGCTCCACTATATGTTAAAATAAAGAGGAATAAATTCGAGCAACACGCCTTATTTTTAACAAAAACAAAAATGTTCGGAAACGCGAAGGGGCGCAATTAAGCCGCGACGGAGCGACATGGCCGGGCACGAAATGCGGCCCACAAAATTGTCGGATATTGAGTTAGAGGGGGGAACGCCGAAAATTTAGCAAGTTAGGCCCCGGGCCTGTCGAGTGTCGGAACCCGCCGAGGGAGAGCTCTGAAAAATCACTGGAGCTACTGAATTTGACTCATGAATTATGCAGATGTACACCGTGATAAACAAGTTAGGTGAAATCATTCATATGCATGGGGGCCCCGCTTCTCCCTCTCCCTCTCGCTCTCGCTCTCCCTTTCCTCTCCTCTCGCTCTCCCTCTCCCTCTCCCTCTCCCTCTCCCTCTCCCTCTCCCTCTCTCCCTCTCTCTCTCCTCTCCCTCTCCCTCTTCCAAATCGTATTTTCACCAGAAATATATTTTCTCAAAAACAACGCATGTTAAGCAAGGTGTGAATGTTGTTGCCGTTAATAAAAATGAATCCCATACATCTTACCCGCCAGAGACGGCCCACCGTCCCCACGGCCGCCTTTGCTTTTTATAATAAGCCCAGCAATATATTACACTGTAATTAAGCTCCCACAAAAGAATCCGGAGATGGGTAGGACGCGTAGTGACTGGGGACTGTAATTTTTTGCGTCTTTCTTGACCCGAGACGACCCATGGGGAGAGTACTGTGGGGGCGGCCTTCTGTGAAGAAACCGTCCTACTTGCACGGGAATTAATAATAACCGGCTACAAAATACGCCCAACAAAAATATATGGGCGTGACCCCAGTTATCCGACAATAGTGGCTGTATAAAAACACGCTTGTAGTAAAGGGTCGGTGTTCGTGCATGGGGCACTAGGCTGTCCGTTTCTATTATTCTATTGTCCAGATCTACACCTCGTGTCTGACATAATTACAATTAATAACGCTGTGTATAAAATAAGATTTATCTTATTTAGTCCTAACTTTGTTACGGGACCACGGCGCTATATATTCAGCGTATTATCAGGAGGTAGATCTACCAGTCACACTTCAGTGTATTGCGGGATTGTATCAGTTGCGCCGTTGGCATAGACGTTTTATGAATCGATAAAATCTCTTTAACACTCTACGCTAGCAGTATAGGTATTAGAGATGAAAATGTATTTATCTTAATCAAGAGCACACTCAATTAGTCCGTTTCATTCGGGTTGGTATAATTTTGGACAGAAAACGGGCGAAAAACGAAATCCACAATGTAACCGGCATTTGAAAGAGAACCCTCCATTATCGGAGGGTGAACACACAGAGCAATAAATTACCGCTGTACACGGGGGATATTGTTACTGGCGATAATTTAGCTTCAGATATATGAACTTAATTTCAGAGTCACGCTACCATACCGGCATGCTCGTGTATACGGGTTCCGACCAAACATTTGTTAAAATGTTTTGGTGGATAAAAGTAATATGTAACCTCTTTTAACTTTTCAGAAACTAGTACAGGTAAAACGGTCTACAAGTGCAAAAACAATAATGTAACGTATACCAAAACCGATACTGATAATTGTCCACAGCATCGCAATATCTCTTGACGTACGGGTAAATTATAAAAGTTCCTACAATAATATTCAATCCAAAAGAATTTCTAAAACAATTTTTTAAATGGAAAAATGTAACTACACAATCCCAACTAACTCAAAAATTACACTTAGAGTTTACCTATTATGAGTAACTGTAAAGAACATGAATTCTTTGCCGAAACTGAAATCTAAATAATTAACCTCCGGGTCATTCAGGTAAAATCAATTTGGAATGTCGGCTACCTGTAAACCGAAGTTGTAATAGGGTTCGCTAGCGAGAGTAAAATAGGTTAAAAATACCGTTTGGTTTGTTTCTGCCGGCCGACACCTTGTTTATGAGACGCACCGGCCGCTCTCAACATCCTGTTCCACGTAACGGGACCCAAAAATAAAAGAAGTCAAAACAACATCCCGGTTAACATCCCGCTCCCTCAGTTCACCTATACTCAATTTCACTATTTCAAGAGGAGTCCATTCCGGAACTATTTTAATTGAATCAATCTAATATATTATACTGTTAAGTAAAATGTGTAGAATTTGGTAAAAATATAAAACTCGTGTCAAATGATTGGTGGTCTAGGAAAAAAAGTACAATGATATTTATTTAGTTGTATTTCTGAATTGATTCAACAGCTTTTCACGTGTGATAGGAATCCTCTCGAAAGGCTAATGGTACACGAGAGATGATTTGGGGACATTTTAGTGTTTTGGATAAATAGTCAAACAGTCCACAATATTGCTAAAATATTTGTTTTTGTCCCTTGTCTGATCGAAACCGCTGCCGAGCGTTTACTAAGGTTTCCATCTAGAAATGTGGAGCAGATATTTCGATCGGGCCCCTCCAATGCTCTCAACGACGCAGAGATCAGACCGTAAAGCCGGAGCTATTTCAGGAGATGATGGGATCGCTCTTCTGGGGGCGAAAATAACGCCCGGGAATGTGCTACGAATGATAGCATATTCGCATATATTGTGCAGTCTACTACTGGAATATGGACTCACCCCTGGTAATGTGCGTTTCTCGTGCAGTGCGTGCTGGGCCATCGCCGCGCTGTCTCGACTGAAGTAGGTCAGGAAGGCGCAACCTAAAACATAAAATTGTACAGTCAGCGGATGAATTTTAATAATTATTGTAGGTAAAACATAAAATTACACCGGAATAACAACAACTGTAAACGGTGATTAGACAGTCAGGACGAAGATTTACACATTCAATCTGGTGTGAAATCGTTGCTCCAATTCCAGGTCTATACGATTACACAATATGATAAAATGGTATACAGCGAGGGTCTTAGATCCAGAAAGTAAAGTTCCGGTTATTAGTTCGGTTATTATGAACTGGATTTATATATATATATATATATATATATATATATATATATATATATATATATATATATATATTCACAATGGTCTGAATATGAGAGAGCCAATTTAAGAAAGAGAGTGATGCAGAGAGTTGAGTGGTGTGCAGTAGTGGGCTGCCCAAAACCGTGTCCGACACAAGTAGAATGGGCTGGCGTAATTAAGGTTGCCTTGAACAGCGACTTGATGCTGTTACCCGACATCTAATTAGTATTTGTTCTTGCGCTCTGTCCACCTCTCGGGTTCGTCCCTCTCTCTCTCTCTCTCTTCCGGTGGGCTCTATCAACTGTGCCCCTACTCACGGGAATAAATTATTTCCTTGCTGAGCCAGACACCTCAGTGTGAAAAATGCTAACATATAACGCAGGGACTGCAAAAATATAATCACGCGTTAACAGATCGCGCTCTAGTTGACAGAGGATAATTATAATTCTTACAGCAGAGAGCATAACGAATAACATTATTCATCTCAGATTCGTTTAATTATTGTGAGTCGTGAGTGTTGCTACTGGCCAGGAAATGATTTCCCCAGACGGAACCTGTTGTTATTGAAACAGCACATAATCAAAAACATTCATAAATTATCATATATTTCAGTGTAACGTTGTATGTATTCATGGTGTGCATGAATTAACGTATGCATATTAACATGAAAATCTGAATACTCCTGGGATGTGCGGCGAAGGGGAAACCCGTTTGAATTTTAATATCCCCCGCAAAATAAAGGTAAGCGTAAAGAGCGTTAAAAATGAAAGCTTGGATCTTGCAATTTTGTTTATGTATTTCCGCAGCGGTTTTATGCTACAGCCCGATCGTTTTTTTTCCAATATAATATTCGGGCCAATGAAACTCCTCTAATATTGTAAACTTTATTATCCTCTCTAAACTAGTAAGGAGGAATTACTGAAATGTTCTGATCCCTTAAAATCTTAAAATAATTTATATTCGGAATATAATCCTGAATTTTTCTAAATTCTCAATTACAATAGAATTTCGCATTGCCAATAATTAGGCACCTTCTACTAAATATTTATATAACGGGTGGTGGCAGAAGACATTTTGAGTGATATATCAAGTTACTAAGTACTCACAAGCTCAGTACTCTTTTTTGCTTATGTATTGTGGACTGGCTTATGTGTGTGTAAGTGGACATGTTTGTCATACAAGGACAATGATACCGCTGGTAAATCACTAATGGAAAAAATCGTAATCATCTCAATAGTATGTTTATACTACACGAAGTTGTCCTTTTAAACGCATGAAATTGAAAGGTATAAATGGAAAGGAAGTGTATAGATTGTACTGGTCAGAATAATAAGATCACAAGTTGAAAATCCATTTTACGTATCTGTAATAGTGCCTCTCATTTATTGTAGCTAGTAGTTACGCTGAGGAGAGTAAAAAGTTTCGCGAATTTCAATTGAAAAGGATCGGCGCCATTCTTCCAAACGCCACTTGTGGGCCGAGTAAAACTTTGCCATTGTGTTTAAATGAAATACATCAAACTTGTTTCATCTCGAACATTTCATCGTGGAAGGAAATCATCAAAAGTTTTAAAGGATATAACGGCCTTATTATTTCTCGTCCCCAGTTCTTTCCTGTTTTCATCAATATTTTCCTACAATTGAATGGAAGGGCAAGAGAAATATTTATTCAGACGTTGTGACTAACAGTCGACTTTGTATCGAATTTCTATTAACGGAATATGACTGCATTGCACCTGACTTTTGAGTTGTGCAGCTTTAAAAAGTTATTACTCTTACATTTTTCAATTAGAACAAACGTATTATTTTTCGTAATATTAAAATGTTATTAATAATTCGAAACACTCCATGGGAGAAAATGCCTGTAATTGGGAAAAAATACAAACCATTCATTTTAAAACTGCCAACACTACAATAGCACTTTCAAAAAACAAAATTTCAAAATATTGCGTCTTTTTTGGCCATAAGGTCATATAAAAATATCTGAAAGACGAGGACATTTTTTTATATTTGATTCAATATATTCAGAAAATTTAACTCTATTTTATTTTATATGTTATTGGTCGATTTAAACCTTTTATCGGTTTGAACTGCCCACTGCCCGGCTACTAAACGTCCACGGGACGGGTTTAAACCCCTCTAGACCCCTACATTGATGAGGGGTAAACTGAAAAGCGGACGGGGAGATAAGGCTGCCCTCGAGGCCATTCATTTCACATGTGAAGCCGCGAAATTCAACTTCAAGGGTCTTTGTGTTGTTGTTACACTTATGTGATCTTAAACTAATCTTAAAAGATTCGCCGCACACCGATGGCGGAAAGAAAAAAATCGTCGTTAAGCGAGAATCAATTCCGGGATTAGTTATTATTCAAGAAAAATTACATCCCCCATTACATGTTGACTCCCCTAATACTAACACAGATAGCTCTGATGCACCTAACGATAAGCATAAGAGCCATAAAACTTGGACTAATCATAAAAAGAGAAACGGAAATATTTAAAATACATAATCAAAAACACGACACGTACATCTGCGCGTTCGCATTGGAATATGGTTTAATTAGCACAACATTTTCCTAAATGCGGTAAGCGACCCGTCCAATTTTAAGGTAATAAATATTTTAAACCTGCCCGGTCGGATTCGGGCGAAAGAGAAAAAAAAGCAAACGTAACCGTGTTGTAACGATAGGGATAGCGTAGGTGGGTCGGCCGCGGTGGAAGTGGTGGTGGTGGGGAGGGTGCCGATAAGGCCGTAGGGAGGATAATTCAGCAGGTAGGAGGGAGCGGGAGGGATAGGCCCCATCCCATTAGTGCGTTGTAATCCCATTGGAAGGGGGCTCAGGAGGGAGGGTGGGAGGGAGGGAAAGAGGTCCCGGGGAAGGGGCGTAATTACGGATTTTTTGCCGGCCGGCCGGCCCGGAGATTACGGGGGCGGCCCCGCTGGAACCGAGGGGATATGCAAATGGTCACCGGTGGCCGGAGGAGCGCTTCTATCCGCGAGAAAGGAACCCGCTCCTCCCTTACTCTCTAAATCCCATCCATTTTTTCTCATCCTTCCTCGCCTGTCTCCCTTTCTCACTCCCTCAATCCTTCCACTCTCCCTCCCTCTCTTATCTTCTAAACGTTTTTCACCCTCATCTAGTTACGTATAGACAATACCTACATTTTATCGGTCAATTGTCGATATTTTACACGGTTCAAAATATAATAAATATAAAATACACGATTTATTTTCATATAAAAAATATTTATTCGTTTTAAAATCGCAGTTACGTTATAAAATTTGAACGACCCTCATTGAAGTCATTCGTTGTATCATGATTGAAATATCCTGTAGAGTTACATATAAAACACGGCCGAAAGCCCTAATTGATATTGTCAGTATAATTGTCTATTGAATATTCCCGTTTTATTAATCTGCAGTGCTGAGAGGATGGTCCAGCGACGGAAATTACGATAGAAAAAATACTGCGATAGTATATCTAATTATATTGCAATTCTTAATAATAATTATATCGATAAGAAATTAATCCCCTTAAATAACAGGAAATTGGGCGGTGAGACGGAAGATAACATAGACCTGAGATCGATGGCGGTCAAGGCAATAACTGTACCGTAATGGCGCTATAAATTTAGTACAATATTTAATGAGCTGCCTCGTGGTTCAAATGAAAGTGCATGTTCTTCCGACATGTGCATTCCATGCACCGGTTTAACCACCGGACCGGTAAGAATTTATTGCACACATACATTTAAAACCGGCCTCCAAAATCGAACCTAATGGTTTCTGTTTTATTATTTTATTTACAGCAAAATAATTTTTTCCTTAATACCAATTATTCTGCATTCTTTCGTTTCAAAAATAATTACTTTGTAATATAAGTTTCACTGTTGAACCAAATTTAGTTTGTCTTCGTGACATTGAAATGATTCCACCGAAGTTATTAGTACTACACGTTATAAACTCGAATTGGTATGAAGTAGGACGTATTTAGACGGCGGAGGAGGAGATTTCAACACATAAAGGTGAAGGAAAAAGTAATTTATAGTTTATAACCCTTGAATTGCCAGCAGTAAAACCGTCAAGGGTGAATTACCAGCGCGGAGGGGTCGTAATTATTTTGAAAGTACCGGCGGGTCTAAGCCGTCGGGACTGCAAGTTGCCAAATCCGCACCGGGTTTTATGTGCGGGGGGAGCCCGGGCCGAAGGTGGTCGCCGGATGGGAGGAGTAACTAGGAAGTCTAGAGTCTCTGTATTTAACACAGGGAGGGTACTAGCTAGGCCCGACGGTCATTTTTAGGCTGCCCTCTAAAACTCTTCTGCCCCATTACTCATACCTTCTTTTTTTTTATTCCCCAGTTGGACGCGCCAAGTGTCTGGGCCTAAACAATTCTGTTACTGAATCCTTGATTCCGTTTCCTGGATTCAATAATCCCGAGTGAAATAATCATCCTCTCCCATCACTTTTTCGCCCTTTGTTTCGTCTGTTTCTTGATTAACATTTTTACAGCCGCCATACCGCTCTGTCCTAATTCATTTTTTAATCAACCGTCAAAATCAGAGTCAGTATAAACTTTGAAATTTCATTTTCCGTTAGATCAATCAGTGTGGGACTTAAGTGCCCGCAAGAAATCCTAAAATATATTCATTCCCATCAATAAACCGAGAAAATCCTAATTATATTTATTACAGAAAATTTGATGGCGTGGACATCATTTTAATGCCTTGTAATAATAACTTATACTATACAATAATATATTTATGAAGAATTTTTTGTAATTTTTTGAGAAATATGCACCTTATGACGCGATACTTGTATTATATCTGATACATTTAACTTCACAGATGTATTTTTACCGTCTGAAATTACATCGATATATCTTCATAAAATTGTTGAACTGAAATTAAAGGTAATTCGACTAGAAAACTTACCTTTGGAAACGGAAACAAACTTATTTAAATATCGTGACTCGAACTTGTGTTTTTTAACTTCAAAGAAAAGAATATTAATTGGCTAATAAATGAAGGAAAACAATCCTCAAAAACTCCAAAGTATAATATTCAAATAAAGACAAGAAATTAAGTAGTTCTAAAAGTGCTTATAGACGCAGGACTATATTTAAAGCACTGTTATGAAACAAGGGATACACGACAGGATAATAAGTGAGAAAGCAGTGACGTTGATTAATTTAGCGGACAGAGGGACAGTTAAACAATAACATCGTCATCCTCTGACAGATTCTTGGTATGATTTTATCGCACAGAAATGAATGTCCTGACAATAACGCACGATAAGTTGGTATTTTTAGGCAGTTACAGTGTATTGTAGTTTAGACATTGTTTGTCCACTACATATTTAGAGTTTAGGAAGAAAGCAGCCCCAATAGCGCCAATTTAATTCCTATTAGTCCTATTAGTTAAACGGTAGGCATCAGGAAATGTAAGCTGGCTCGGAAATCGACCCGTTCCAAAGAAAATGAAAGCAAATCGAAATAGTTAGTAAAACACAACAGTGTCAGTGGCGAATTTCAGAACTGGCCCGAGGCGGGTTCCGGCGGGAGGACTAATATTAACTAGGACGGACGACCGGTGCGAGAGAGGCAGCGAAAGTGAGACAGAGAGCTAACAATGTTCAAATATCGAGCGGAGCCCTGTTTACCGAGGAACCTCAGAGGGACTCCCGTTAAAGAGAGAGAGAGAGAGAGGCAGGACGGGGCGGTAAAGAGGAGCTGGATAAATACAGTAATGTCGAGAGTGGAGTGGAGTGGAGTAGAGGGACGCACTCGTCTTGCTTTTCAAAGACGGGACGACAATGGGGCCGGGCCGGCCCCTCCACCATAGACCGGCCTACGGCTCACCGCATGTACACCGCCCCAAAACAGACCGCGTTCCCACCCGCCCCCTCATTTATATTCACCTGCAACGTTCCCTTTAATAACAGCCGATTTATACACCGGCCAAAAGCTCCGATTTATCGGTACCAGTTTATTACTCCTTGGCCACCCTCCCCGCCCCGCCCCCGCCTCCACCGCCACCCATCACTCTCCCTCTCTTCCTCTCCCTCCCTTCGATTGACCGGGACGGAAATTTCACAGTGACCGGTTTTTCGAATGGATTTATTAGACGCGGTGCACCTGCGCGGCGGCTAGCACCGACCGACGACCCTGTCCCATGTCCCGTCTATAAACATCGGTCAGAAAATACAGTGGCAGGTATCAGTATCGTATTTCACTGCAGGTCGTCGCGTACTTTACCGAGTGTCTGTCATATTCTAACTGTATAAATACCTCAGCATAACGGGGTTATCGAAACACTTATATTAATTTAACCCGCTTTGTGTGTGTTCTAATATTGAAAATCAACTAATTAGGTAAAATTTGTTAATTTTTTAATAATAGTAATATTTTAGTCAAATTGCTAAAACGAGACCTGAGGCACTGTTGAAAATTTCCAGTTAATGTTATAACGCAAATTACCAGATTTTTCAACATAAAACACTATCACCCATTGGAGTTTGTGTCAAAATTAATTTGTCTTAGAATAAGAACTTAGCGTGGTTTCGGGCCGCCTTCGTTACGCGTTAATTGCCACATTTTGTGTCTGTAGGGGCAGCATAAATGGCTTCGGTGAGATCGTCGCTTCCTTAATGGCGGATCCGAGTACTTATTGCAGAGTAAACTTCAAACTAAGAATACTTGCTTCTGTGCAAATATGGGGGGGGCGCGCTCAGCCCGGACCCCATAAAAGTGCTCCGGTGTACAACTTCACCAACTTGAAATGAAAGGGTCCGCCTCTTACGTTAATACGATCTATTATATTTTAATTAATGATATGAGTGAGCCTAAGAAGTGACACAGTTTGTGGGTGTGTTATCGGACAAGGCTAATACCTAAAATCTTTGGTCACGAACATAAACCATTACCTCACTTCCAGAAGGAAATTAACCTAAAGTTTGACCCAGCGAGGGAGAAAAATGAGGTAGTGTGACAGAAAACAATCTCGAATAAAAATGGCGTGTAAAGAAACCAGGCAGTCTCTATAAAAAAGTGATCGCATTTTTATATCTAGATATATCACCGGAGGCGCCGAAAGAATGGGGTTTCATGATCAGTCCCTTCCAGCGTCTCAGAAAGAAGAAAGCGTTTTTGATGATGATTTAGGTGGCCGATCCAGCTCACTTTTTCATTCGATTTCTATTAAGATATGTTTCTGGTGTTACAAAATCAATCCCTGTCACGTCTAAATATTTTGAATACGACTTGAGCAGTTCAAATTTCATTTTCTTGAACTGCACCCGATCAAATGATCCCTATGCCGATAATTAAATCTGTCAATTTAATTCAATTGAGGATTGAAATATAATTTCATTATTGGCTATCATTTTCTGATTCCAGGACTAATAATGTTGTTGGCTCAGAAGATACTATTTAGGAAGTTAACCAATTAGTTCGGAAAGTTATATATTGTTGTTAATATTTCAATATACTACACACTGTTCGCGCTAAATTGGCCAACTTAATGTAATATTGAAAGTTATAATTAATGCCGGTCCTAATAATAACCAAAGTTGTAGACGCTTAGCTCCACTGGCCTTATCGGACTCCCACATTTACATACCAATTAAATTCGCGATCAACGAGTTGATCTGGTCATTAAACGGTGTCCTCGCCCTACAAATCATTTGCAAATTATTTACCGATCACTTTCAGAAACGGAATATTTCGCAGTTAATACTGCGCACACCGGAATGTGTCTTTAGCAGTATTACCATTCAGCAAATGTCCAATAAGAATAAAAAGATGGATGGTAATAATTTCTCATTTATTAAGGTTTGTTCGAAACTAAAGAATATTAAGCATTAAGGAGGATTAAGTGGGAATGTCCAAGCATAATCAGTACTTAGTAAAATAAGGAGTGAGCTGGCGCAGAACCAGAGGACCACATTTGAGGTGGGATGTTGTTCACAAATTGGGATCGATGGGTCTCCAAGATCGTTGCAAAATGTTCTTATTAATACTTGAATAATCTAAAAAATACAAATGGAAAAACTGTTATTATATATTAATATTAACTGCATACTGGCGTAGCATACAAAAGTTTTTACAAAGTTTGAATCTCAAATTTAATGGGTTATATACCTTTGATAATCTGAATCTCAACTTTCGTAACTTAAAACAGCTCTAGCACAAACTATGACTTCAAATATTGAGTTTTCAAGGGAGCTGTACTTTCTATTTCTTTACGTTCTTCTCCTCTCCTTGCCGGATTGAACTCCTTTTCATTAAACTTCAGGTGAGTTTTGAAATTGGATTACGCAAAACAATCTGAAAGGATCGCTTGATTAAGGAAGAAATCCCTTGTTTTACCCACTCCAACAACTGTTTTTAAGGCGCAATCATTTTATTATCTTTACAACATCCTAAGGCCGTATAACAATATTGCGCTGTTACTAGAGTTATCAGAGTGATTTTACGATCAAGCCAAACTCGAATTTCACGCATTTTAAACTATATACTACTGGTAAATAAAAAGTTCATTTTTGACAAAAAGAATCAAGAGTATGTATTTTAAGACCGCGTATTTTGAATCTAATCTTTCGTAATAATTCTCTAAGATATAAGTCGAGGAAAAAAGTATTGTACTGAAAATTGAATCTTAATTAAAGACATAACGAAATGGCACAAAAAAATAGAACGATTCGATTGCAGTCGAAAGTCGAGGGAATTGATGGAAATAGTTAAGGTGAGGGGGGCTTAGAGAAGCGGTATCGGAAGGGTATTTAATTGCAGAGAACGCAATGGACGGGGTCGGCCAGACCCCCAGCTACTATCATTAATAACGGCGGGGGTCTCTGAGGCGATCGGCTGGCAAACAGGGCTGCTCACCTGTAACACACAATTATCAATCTTCCCCCTGAATAAAATTTCTTCTTTCATCCGCGAAAATGATGAAACCTTTATCTCTCCTTCCGCCTCATTAAAGTGACCGCCTTCGCCGCACAACGTTGACCCCAGACTTAAAATAATTCCACAAGAACACGAACCCTCACTCCACCACACACGCACACACATATATATATATATATATATATATATATATATATATATATATATATAAAGTAAATATTTACATACTTCGTCAGCATGAAGTAATTATTTGCCTAATCCTAAAACGAACCAAACCACAAATCGATTGATGAAGTTTGCATCACCGGGGCTCTGCATGTTTTTAAGAAAGCACATATTATATCTTCATTATAAATGCATTAATTGTGAACTATTCTTTGCCTTTTTGGTGTTTTATCGTTGGTATATTTCTTCCGAGTTTTCATTAATTTTTATTCAACGCCACCTTTTCGAAATTATCAACTCGGAATAACGGAATATTTTGCATATCGTTGGGCAAAACTTATACAGTTATTCTCCAGGTTTGACCGGTTTGAATATTCTACCAAAACAGTGAGAAAGAGAGAGAGGGGGGCAACCTGAAGTGATCAAATAGTGAATACAACTATCGGACGATAGATAAATGCAGACTGACGATGGTAAAGAGGACTTGGTTGGGGGCGGCGGTGGAGGGCCCGAAGTTTAATTTGTGTCGAATGGCATTAGTCGGTAATTAGTGGCGGAGTATTCGTTGGACGGGTACCGGCCCACGTTCTCCGTTCATAGCCCGACCTCCGCACTTTATTTACGAGCCCAATCTAATCGTAAGATAAACGCTCGGATGGGATACCGCCTCGGCATAAAGTACGACCCTGATTAAGTCTAATTGCGGCCCTCCCACTTCCCCCCGCCGGTCTGTGTGTTATGCTAATGGACGCTGTTCAACGGCCGGGGTCTGCGCCCGGAACAATTTTTTTCGTAAAACTCCGCCGTGGATTTGTAATTCATTGTAGACATAACAATGCTTGCTCGGCGGCTTAATTTATGAGGTCCGGCCTCCTCTCAGAATGCGCTCTCTCGCCAGTCCCATTCGGCTTCGTTTACAATTCAAACTAATCGCCGACTTTAAGCTTGTTATCAATACCTTCCTTCGTGTAGTACGGTAAAAATTTAATACAAAACGTGGATTCAAAAATTATTCGCACTGCAGGCTATAGCGTTTATTTTAATCAAATTTAAGTAAGGGTAGTTTATTATTTTTGGACATAATATCGAGTTTCTCAGTACTCAGGTTCAGGTAGTGAGGCATTGGTGCCTCGTCACCAATAACGATTTTTGTATCAAGTAAATTGATCGCAAATTTCCGGATAAGGGCCTGTCTGGGAACTAACTGCCGTAAACATGTTGAGCACGAGATGAGCCTATTTATCAGGTCCACCCTTGGCAATTCCGGCGGCCTTATGTGAAACGGCCTCCGGTGTTTCAAACGGGCCGTCCCAGCACTCAACGGGGGCCTAACAGCCATTATTCAGTAAACTATGCAAACTAACGGACTGAGCGGAGGACACGAAGTTACATCCATTTCCACCTTAGTTACTCTACAATATTTCAAGGGCCCACCCAGGATGAGGTCCCATTATTATCGGAACGGTGTCCGGCGTGAGACCACGACCGGAAAAAGCAACCCTGAACATGCCCCAACGTGCCATTCAAATGGAAGATGCAATTGCGTTATATTAACAGGGTGCTTGTACGGTGACTTAGATTAAAAATAATTATGTGATTTTAAATTTGTAAATGAACGAAAAATTCGCTAATGGGAATATTTCGTCTATTTAAACGAGGCGACCTCGTAAACTCCAATTGATCACATTTTCAGTTATTAGTATACTTTAATTATCAAACTAATTCAGGGACTAAATACAGTAGATTGCAACCACAAAATATCGTTCGAAAATTTACTGGCCGATATCTTATTAGTTGACCCAAATTAAAATACGATTTGTTGCTCACTAAGGTTTGTTACGTCCATATGATGTGTAACTGAAATTATCCCGACTTTTTCTAAATAACATATCAATAAAGTGTTTCAAATATTCCGATACGGCTTGGAACAACGTTAATATCCTTCTGTAATGGTTACAAACACCAATAAGAACTTTTACTCTGATGTAAGATCCTTCCAAGAATTTTTTACAACAAATGTTTCCGTTCAACCAACGCCATAAACTCCCAGTTCATTAATATATATATTGATGGCCGCCTTTCGATTCCGGTCTAGAGATATAAATCGTCCTGGGAGCGATCATATGTGACGTGATCTGGCGGATAAAACGTTCTCTCCCATTGGCAATCATAGCCGGTCACAATCCGCCCCAAGACCGGGTAGGAGGCACCGACACGCCCTTCGCGTCCAATGTGACTTGAATCTATCTCTGGGCAAGTTTTTTTTCGGGTAGGCTTACTTCGGCGAAATTTTAAATATCGTTCTCAAAAATGACATTTTATTAGGTTAGCCGCATTTATAATTCTAAATATATTTGCCGATAGTCACGTTCGGATTTTAGTAGACACCCGGATAGGAACATAGGACAGAGGATAATATGGATGGAACTATTATAGGCAAAGTCAGGAGCGTAGGGCTGTTAAAGGTCCATTCGCCGAGGGCAAACCCTCTTTTCACTCTTATTCACATTTTGTTTTGCGGCAATGCAAAAGTGGCGCACGCACTTCATACAAACCGCATTAATGGCATCAAAGTGAAGAGATCAAAGGTAACCTAACTGGCAGTAATACAACCGCTTCTAACTATTTTCCACTCACTATTTTGTGCAAATCGTCTTGTTACTTATTGACACGAGAAATACGAGAAACTATTTTTTCGCCCTATTTTTTTGAGTCTCTGCGATACTCAGTTTTCCAACCAGGCATACCACTGTGTTTATTTCATGTTAATTATACCAACATCGCACTCCATGATTGGATACTATTGTTTGACTTGATATGTGTGAATTAGTGAACAGAATAACTTGAAACTAGAAAACCGAAATAATGTTAATTAAATAATAAGGTACTTAAAAATAATAAGATGTTTAAACAGCTGAAAGGTACCCTGCTACTACTGTAACTTATTATGTAGTGTTTTCAGTATTGACCCACTATTAGTTTTGTGGAGCCGGCTAACAAAACGGCCATCGCCCGCTGAAACGAGGATTGCATGCAAGCATAAATTATCCGTGGGCCACCAAGGAAGTAATACATATTTATAAGTAATTACAACTCTATTTGTTTGTTTTTTTTTAATTATAAAGCCTTTACTCCCAGGCATCGTTTATATATCGGGCCTACTCAGCCTATCGGATTCTCCCCGACTCCATCAATAACTTTATAAACGAGGCACTGGCCGGCGTAATTAATCAGCCGAAACGATAAATCACTTATATAAAATTATTGGCCCCCCTCCTTTCCCCTTACAACGAACTAATGATATTACGTGAAAAATTTCATGGTCGGTCAATTTATTAGTCACTTCCCCTGGGCTAAACGGGAGGGAAGTTAACACTATGGTGAAAATAAATATTGAAAATCATTTTTATCGGTTTGGTATCTCCGGGAAGGCAATTCGGTATCATATATGAGGGCATGTTCGTGATAGTAGGTCCGTGCGCAGAGAAGATATACGGCCAAATAGAATACCTGGTCTTTTTCAACAGAGTTTCAAAAAAGGAACCCATAAATTACTCCTTAAGCGTAAAAATTGTTAAATGATGAAATGTACAGTTTTATTTATTTATCAATTGCAGAATGTTAGAATTAAACAAAATGCTATATGCGGTTCATATATAAATTAACGCTCCGAAATAACATTTCTCCGCCCGCCCAATTATCCGGAACATTTAAAGTCGAAGGGGCGGTGCAGGAGCTTTCGGAACGAAACCTTTTAAGTCGATCCCTTACCTCTTAAGAGTTAATGACCAAATTTAATTTATCTAATTCGCCGTTCGTGCGCTCGGTACAATTGATTATCCCATCCGTTATTTCGAGATCACGAACCGGCCCCGGGGCGAGGGGCGACCGCGTCACGTGTGAAAAAGTAATTGAAATAAAATGGGATTTTCTGGGAGCAAAGAGAGGGGGCGGGGGCGGCCTCAGGTAGTCTCAGTTTTTACATGATACTAATTGTCCGTGGACACGCACACGGCTAGGGCCGATAATTATAGACCCTCATACCCCGCGATTCTCCCCACAACCTACTTCATTTGACCCAACATAAGACTATAGAACACCCTCTTCTTCCCAGCATACATTCTCACCCCTTTCACGACCACTAATTACATGAGCGAACTTTCCTAGCAGTATATTTTCTAATGTTTTATTTCTCCATATTACGATGTGGTCTTTCATCAAGAGAAATCACCGTTTTGTAAAACTCCACCGGGATTTGGCTGGCCACTTTGACAACCTCGTACGTCCTACGTGGGATAAATTTCTGAAATTTTTGCTATTCGCTTAGTTATCGTTTAGTGGAGTCATACAACAAAAAATAAATAAATAAATTTATTTTAAAACCTTTTTTCTGTCGTGACTATTCAATATCTTAAGATTCTGCCTGACAGAGAAAATATATAAAAAATGTAAAATACGAGGTATCATCATTTGACCAAATCAAGATTATTTAAAATAGGTATGAAATGATAAATTAATTTTCAACTAAATTACTAAACTGAGATATTTAACAGCGGGGAGGAATTAAGAATACTGGGCGGCTCAGTTCGGCCTCTTATAATTCATGGGCTAAACACGGTTTTCAGAAGGATCATTCATCGCCCGTCCTGCTGTTTATCTCTTTCAGGGCTAACACGTGACCTCGCCCATAATCTTCCACTCAGCCGCATGTGGGGTGAGAGAGTCATTCGCCGCCGAATGCCCGTTTTCCCTCTTCCTCTTCGCACATTCTTATGCTCCCCTCAACACCACGTATTCCTATTCCCTCATCAGTCACCTTCATCCCACCCTCTTTATCATTCCCTCTCCGCACATCCAGCCCATGGAACCGGCCGTCTCACTTCAATTGTTACAGCGGTAACGCTGATTTAAATAAACAACTGATCTAAATCACAGTCGATCCATAAATCAGCCGTTTATTTAAACCAGCTGTTGTTAGGATCAGGTGTTGTTTAAATCAGTTCATATAAATGCTCTTGCTTCAAAGCTCTTGGAAATTGGTCACCGATGACCAGTAAAAATCGAAGCCTCGGACGATAAATTAAAATGAGCATTAAGCGTATAATATTATAACATATATTCATTTATTTTAAATAATGATTTAAATTCTCAACTGAAATTTAACAACCTTCTTGCTGTCATATAAACACAACTAATTTTCCACCTCTGGTAATGAGGGGAACTATCTCACAAATTTAGTATTCCTATTTACCGTATACGGTAATCAGCTTTGCTAAATTAAGCATTAAATTTACGCGCTAACAGAATTATCGCTGATATTTGTCTTTGGAATTATAGTAATGAACGATGAAGTTGGGAGGGGTGGGAATAGTTTCATAATATAAATTAAATATACGAATTGATATCAGCGGGCTTCAAAGAGAGAAAAGAAGACTCCGGTAAAAGGGGTAATAGCTGATTAGTTGTTTCATAAATATTATTGAAAAATTCAAAATGTGCATGAAAATGCCCTGCCGGATGTTTATGATTAAGTAACAATTTAATTTCGGTGCACAAAGGAATAAAACTCCCTTTGTGCAACTAGGAGCCGGGAGGGAGCCTTTCTCGGATTCATAGAGGGCAACACTGAGTCAGATTTAAATAATTCTGAGTTTCCAACGGATGAGCCTCCTTTGACTCGACGTCCCGTTATCATAAGTATAGCTTCAATTTACAATTGATGAAGTCAGTTTCATCCTCAAAGGGCGGCCGTAAGCGGCGTTACATTTTGAAATCGTTTATTTTTAATGGTATTAAAGGATTTGGCCCAGCGGCATTAAGACTCCCAAAGAATCTTCAATGAGTTTCCCAAAATATTCCAGATAATTTGTGACTTTCACAGAGGTCTTGAGTGCGTTAATTAAAAGTAATAATTCACTAATTTGAATAATATCCTCGCAATTACACATTCTTCGTATCAGATTTTTTTAATGTATAAGGACTACATAAAAATAAGACTTGAAACTGCCCTACGTACGGCCTGAAGCAATAATATTCGTATATATGTTAGGAAAAAATTAATATTAGATCCTAAAACCTTAAATAACAAAGTGATATGTGGGGATTGTGACAATAAATTAGTATCGATAAGTTTATGGTAGCATAGTCAATGAAAATGAAGACATTTTGTCATACAAGGATCAACAAATATTACCAATTCCTATTTACAATACCTCAGTTGGAACAACGGCATCGAATGAGATCTATTTGAATGTAGCAGTTTAAGGGGTACCGATTCCTTCGCAGGGAGGGAAGAAATCTCTGGGCGTGAGGTTACGGAACGTCACCAAATCCTAGTGGCGTTCATTTGCATTTAGGAGTTCGTATCCGCGGGAGGAGGAAATTTGAAAAAGTAATATCTCGCCAGAATACCGACCGAAATGGGACCGGAATAAATTTTCCCTTATATCCGCGATAAGGGAGCCGCGAGCGAGGGAGAATAAAAAAAGGAACGCAGAAGATAAAGGGAAAGGGCACGGTTGGGAGGAGCTAATTCAATATTTTAATGAGTAAATCGATCCGTATCGGTAAGGTCGGTGTTGACCCTGAAATCCATCAACATTGTATCTTAAACAATGAACGTAAATAATAAATTCTTTATTAATAAATCATCATTTTGGAGACACAATGGTGACATATCTCAAATATTAATGATTCGAATTATCCTTGGAATGATCTCAGTCGGTCTACAAATATTTGCGCTGTGATATAAACTTATGCCCATCACTGTAAATCTGGATCTCAAAGTTGTTGAACGTTTATATGACTAGAAAATCTGGTTTATTTTATGGATTCACATTTTACCCGCACTATAGACTGACAAATTGAAATAAATAAATAACTGCCGCTTGGATATTGTCCTTTTTTCCGCACTCTTCAATCACGGATACACAGTCAGCACAACTGAAAATTGCGATGCCACATAAATACCGGTGCACTCACAAAAAAGAGGGAAAAATGTCTAAAATTTTTCGAATGAAAATTCAAATCTAAATAACATTCACGAGAAAGTTTACATGCAAAGTACCTTTTATACTTGCAAAAATACTAGATAAATATATATTATATTTTACTGATGTAACCACTGGTGAAAACGAGATTAATTTACAACCAAATATATACATTTGACAGACTTGTAATAAATAATTGTTTCATAAATGAAAATTGCCAGCATTTTCTAGAGACGCAATGGTAATAATAAACGTTTACAGCGGCTAAAGATAAAACTTTTTTGAAAGCGCGTCAATGCTCCCTCGGCCGTAGGAAACATCCTCATTCGTGTTTGGAATTATATCGACCCGAAGCTAAAGGAGAATGAGGGAGATAGAGCCTATTGTTATCTCAGTACGGAGTGATGAGCTCATTGTCATTATCTGAGGGGGATAGAGGCAGCGGCGGAGGCCGGACAAGGAAGGGAGATTTCGACTAACAGAGAGGTGGAAGGGAGGGAGGGAGAGAGAGTGAGAGAGGGAGAGAGAAGAGTGATGAAGGGGGCGAGAGAATGAGGGGAGGGGTCTTATCGGGCGGGCTAATATAAGGGTGGCCCGTCAGTCAGAGTGTGCCCCTGCCGCCATCGCTTCCGCCCCCCCCCCCGCCGTTCCTTCCACCAACCACCCACCCACCTCTACCACACTGTCACGATAAGCTACCCAGACAGTCCTACACACACACACACTCTCTCTCTCTCTCTCTCTATCTCTCTCTCTCTATATATATATATATATATATATATATATATATATATATATATATATATATCTTCATATATCTTCGGACGATTCAACGGTCCAATTTAAATTTGATCCTTCACGATCACCGATACTGTTGAACACAACCGGCGACACTGCTGCTAAACAGAACACAAATATCGGCGGCGAACTTTCAGTTGTTCGGCCTCGGATCATGCCTGAGCAACAAGACACAACAACCGACGGCCACACGAAAGCCAGCGTTAACATCAATTAGTGATTATTTTCAGGAGTAGTCGGTTACTGTACTACAGGTACACTGTAACCCCTATAATGGCTACATCGTGTTCAACAAGGTTATTCGACGACGGGAAAACGACCACATTACGAGGTAGTACTGTAAAAATAAAAGCGAAGTAAATGTAATTAACCGCGCAAAAAGCTAACTTTTTAGGTCAGCCATCCACACGTAATGACGCTGCAATAATGATTTTATTTTTATTTTTATACCTATAAATTTATTTAAATTAAAAAGCCAAATATTCAAATTACGACATAACAATCTATAGTACATAAAACGATGATAACACAAACTACCTATTTGGATGGGTAACACGCGTACGAAATTATGACGGAGACTGCGTTTCCCATACAAGAATTCTTCTTTAATATTCGTTAATATGTTCCAACAATAATAAAAAAACAATCTATAATCAGTTTCTCCTAGTTCGGACCTTCCGACGACGAAAGGAGAAAATGTAGTTGGATAGTATTTATTCAGCACAGTATCGTCAATAAATAAGGGTAATTTTTGGAACCCGGTTCATTGCTCTTGAGCTCCTGGCTTTTAAAATCACGCTGGCCGTATCAAAACGTAAGTTATCTACGAATCTAGCCATTATGCCCGATGTCAGTTTGAATGTCTGTTAAGCCGGGGTCCGGGTTAGGGGTCCGTGGGAGGGACGGACGTCGGCCATGAAATATGTCAACGATGGTCACGAACGCAACCTATCTCCGATCTTGCGGTGGCCACTAGAGGTATGCGGAGTTTTTCAAGGAATACTCCTCTCCTCCACCCCGCCGTCGCTACCCTTCCTTCCCCTCCTCCTCCTCCTACTCCTACTCCTCCTCCTCCTCCTCCTTCTCCTAGTCCTCCTTCTCCTCTCGGTTCCCGGCGAGCCCAGAAGTGCAAAGCTGTTCAATCTGAAGAACTACAGCTGGGCGTGGCGAGGGGTGCGGGGGATCGCCCCTTCCAAACCACCGATCAGGAAACTCATTGTCCGGGAAATGACGAGCGCAGCGGGAAAGCCGGCTCTTCTTTCCCTTTTCTCGGGGTGGCCTCCTTACTCGCCTTCTCCTTACTCCTTGAAGGAAAAAATAGCCGGGGGGCATTTTGTCTCTTTCGCAGCCGCCCGATCCCCCAGCGTTCGTTCCTTCGGAATCGCGTACATGATCAAAAGCTTTTGTAAGGATTTCTCTGACTGTGCCTCATTGGCTTAACTACATTTCCCGTATCCTTTTGAGAGCTACGTGCCCAGAAAACGAACCGAGGGTAATTCTGTGCTGTGTTCGTTTCAATAAAATTTACCATTCTATAAAATGAAGTCATTAAATGAGTTGTAATAATGAAATATAAACTATTCAACGTTTTAATCATTAAAATATAAAACAGTAAACATTCGACTATATTAAAACAATAGTCTCTAATGTATTTTTAGGTAGTATAATACGCATTTGTTTCTATAGTGACATTAAATGAACCTATAGACTTCTTTAAAATGTATGCCGTTGCATTCATATACATACTGCAAGTAAAAACAGCAGAGAGTGTACAGGTAATAATTTACGATGTTTAATATACTTTATAATTGTCTAAAAGTGAATGCGCTTATTTAATTAGCCCATTCGCGAAACAGAAGAAATCGCCCTCACGACCCTCTCACTGACGCGGATGCCCCAGGAATGAGAACAACAGAGGAGCTGTGGAACAGTTAAACGGTGGCAAATACGGTTAAACAATGTATCAATCATTCTGTCAGAGCATTAGTTCCTCTGAAAATCAAACACGATTCCACAGGTGTCTGTACCAATCAGATACTGTCCCTAATTTATCATCAATCAACTATAGAATTAGATGAGTCAATTTATTTAAAAGGCCCTTAGTTAAAATTGCGAAATTTGATAACACTATTGTGAATTCCAGTCATAACATATTATGGACTTTATTCCGTACATAATATATATGTAACCAATGAATATTCTAGTCATTTATCGGTTACATAAATGTCTTCACCTATTTTTACATTTATATTAATTACTACGGACCTTTAACCTATTATTTTCTCATATTTTCCTTTAATTGTCATCTTTATCACAACACCGATGAGAAATGACAAAATAAACGTGCAATAGCCGAATTTACAAATCAATTTGAAGAAATAAGTCGTAGCTCCCTGGCAGTTAACGGGTTCTGAATTATTTTATTTGATAATAATAATTATTATACTAATTAATTAGTTTGTGGTGCCAAAATATTAATTAGTTATTTTTTTCATATAAATTTCGTTGTCTCCTGTCTCCAACTGGCTGGTTTGGTCTATTGGTAGCCCGATTTTGGCAGGTCGCCATCATCAGTACGGAAGATCGAAAAAACAATTACTCCAAGGCCTCGCAGACAACCAAACAGGTATTCCACATTAATTATTTTTAAATTTGTAGGATTGTAAAATGAAACTATTCTGGTAAAAATTTTGAATATATTTTAAGCTCAGTTTATGAATAGTCCAAAGGGTTAGGAAGAAGGGATTTCTTTCCGGCCAGTTGTGGACCCCCTTTGTAGTCAAGTTGGGGTCGATCTTTGACCAAGTTAACTCAAAGTTTATCACAGTATTGGGCAGATGCCTTCCTATAATTTATGTTATTTCCAGCTCTCTCCTGGTTTTGTCCGGCGTCTTTTTCACAGAACTTATTCCCTTTGTCAGGGCGGGTCTCACTTGGAACGGAACACGGCCGGATAGAAAACGAACGCCCGTCGGAGGAAGTCCGATAGTCATGAATAAATAATGAACACGGGTTCCCTGACATCACACACGTCTTATTCACTGTCTATTTTAATACATTATGGCATACATAGAGTTCCATATATCATGGCATATTTAATACATACAGGATCGACCCAATATTTCTCTTAATTGGAGGAAAATAATTATTATTTTATTGAAATAATATAATATACAAATCCACACTTTCTGTAGTAAAAAATCTCACTAATTTAGAAAAAAAATAGTAGGAAACTGTTTTTTCTTTCCTTTTTTTAATTGACGCAATATTACAAGGTGCTATTTTATGGGCTTAATATCTAACTTTTATGTTATAATTTATTTTAATATTGAGATTATTTTGAAGGACAATGCTGGGACTTTTGGTAAGTGGTTTTAATTTACTGAAGGTTTTGTTATATCACCAGTATACATAAATGATGAAAGTAATTATGAGAAGTAATTTGGGATGGTAATTGAGATGGCCATTCAGTCGTTAAAAATAGTAACTCGTGTACGCAATGATTTCCGGTTTTCTGGTTCCCTACTGCTGGCGTTGTAAGCTGGCTGTGGATAATATTAATTAGCCAATAACAGGAAACCGTTCGGAAGAGAGACCGGGGCACGGAAGACAAGCCGAAAATGGGGGGCTTGGCATCGGACCAAAGCGGAATCCGCACCCTCGCCGGTAAAACCTCATTCAATAGACATCTACGCAGCGCTACCTGTTTTTTTTCTTTTAATTTTTAAAATGGAAAACAGAATTTGAATCGCATTTACCAGGCCGGGACTACACCGCAGCCCCCCATCCCCGCCGCAGTCTAATGTCCTCTCGTCAGAGATTCAGATATCGGATATTAATTAACGCCGCAGTCTACCGCCCGGCATTTTAGACGGACCATTACGTAGAAACGCAATAAAGATGGAATGGCGAGATAAAATGTGAAATAACTCCTTACCACAACAGATTCACCTAAAACTGTGAAATATCATTAGTTTAATGATTAAAATTGATTAAAAGAAATATGCCACAGTATTACGAATTTTATTGTAACGAAAGTTCTAGGAAAAAGAGAGAGGTGTTTCGAGTATTGAATTTTTAAGCGCACATCAGAAAAAAAATTATGGCTTATCGATTAACCATGTGCCATTCACGGATAACTGCACCGGATAATAAAACATGGACAAGCCGATGAAACCGATAGATGTGAGACTGGACCATGCAGGCAGAAAATGTGCAATAAAGATTGTAAACAAACCGGAATTGGACAGAAGGACTGGGGCGGAGGAGTGGCCGGGGAATCGAGCGGCTGAATTGGTCGCAGCTTAAATATTAGAGGGCGCAGGCCTCGATAATCGGGAAGGGGCCATTAAGAATAAGCGAAGAAAAGCGGTGAAGCGACCACGGGCGGCTTCCAGCCACGTCGGTTATCAAGAAAATCAGATAGCGGAAGAACACTTAGTTGGGCACGCGATCCGAGAAAGTGGGATGAAACCACTTCCAGCGGCCCGACACCACTTCATATTCGAATTTCGCTTCCGTTTACTACCCATCACAGGGCGGACAACTTCATTAGAGCTCCATCGACTAACTGAACCAACTTTACAGATCGACACTTGTTACACTATTCAAAGAGGGAAATGATACGGTATTGATCCTCATTAAAACCTGCAGGAAAATATGAATTGTAATGAATTCACACTTTTAACTCATTGGTTAGACGTGCCAATATGATTTTAAAAAAGTATATAACGTATGAGTGTTTTGTTTAAAGGATTCATAACATTAATCAAACCAAAACCAATGTCCTCTAATGAAATATATTTATTATTGTTTTTAATTAAATTTTTAACTCATCAAAATTTTGTACAATAGCCCGCATGCAAAAATACTTATAGCTAACTAAATAATCATCAAGACGCCGAAAATATAAGAAATGTATAACCGTATTCAAACACCGGGACAGTCCCCTTTTCCTATCCACGCGCACTCAATTTAACACGAATTCAATAGTAAGGCGATGAGGGAGGACGTGTCGAATACAAATATCATATTGTAGCCGTGCTGAGGACAGAAACGGTAAGCGAACTGAGCGAATTGACCCAACGGTAAGAATACTATTGGCAGGCAACATTATCAGCGTGAAAGAGGGCGAAGCGGGCATCTCTTATGCAAACGGCGTCACCTCCTTGATGTTGCCACTTCTCTCCAACACCTATTAGGGCCATTTACAAACTTCAGGCCCCCGGAGAGTGAAAGACAGGGGGAGAAAGAGTGAGTGTGAGAGGGAGGGAGGGGAACCGAGAAGAGACAACTTTATTACTTCCCCTTCTTGTAATTGCACTTCGCAACTATAATTATGTTAAAATAAATTTCCATCCGCCGAGAGGGTAGGGCTAGGGGCGGGCTAACTACGGCCGAACTCTTAGATATGCAAAATACTTTGGGTAAAAAGTTAAGCCGAAAAATCTTCCTTAGCTTCCAAAGCTAATGATGACGTTCACTCTTCGGTGAAAAGATATAATTCCCGGCTACAGCGTTCAGACACTAAGCGCTGAGCATGCACACAGGCACCCCGCTGGGAATCAGAAATGTTAGAATTTATTCATTTTATTTTAAACTAATATATTTTCAAAATAGACGTATACTTAATAACCTTATATGTTCGTTCTTTTTCCTGCCACCTGGACAAAATAATTAGTCCAATTATGCTGAAGACGTTATCAGTGGACAAATTTAAGGAATAAAAAAAAATCCTTATTATAATACCAAATCTTCCAAAATTTTCTCTATTAAGAAGTAATAGAATAATAAAAACTTCTTCCATAATAAAAGGAAATTACATACAGCGCTATTTTAAAATACTAAGTTCAGGAATTTAACTGCATAAAATATACCGTTTTTTAAATGGTATGAAAGTGGTGAATGAAAATTCGGGCCAGTCTTCAATCCGCTTGACAGTATACAGAATTGAATATATATCTCAAAGCTTCCGACATCAAATAGCCAGAAAGGCGTGTATTGTATTTCCGAGCTAAAACTGGGGTGTTTTCGATCCCGCACTCTCACAGACGTTATCCCCTTTCAAACCTTCAGTCTCCACAGAGCCCGCCTCTTATTCCAGATTCCATTGACTCCTTGTCCCGATGTCAGAAATGTTAACTGTAAATAATATGACAAGAAGTTGAAAGAAATACATTTGCCGAAGCCAATTCTACTTTTATCATGCTGGAGGTATATTGAAAATACTCAGTCTTTAGTAAAAGAGTTCTATTGTATGTTTAAATCGGAGCAATTATTATTGAAACTTAACTTTGTGATAGTTTGTAGTTAATCTTTAGAATACAGATCTGAATTACAGGAATAAAATAGGAAGTTTTCCTGTTGATCCGAAATATATTGAACAAAGATTATTTTGGTAATCTAGTTTATCAGTGCAAGTGTACCAAACGAACTTTAGTTAAGTACATTTCCGCACCACCCTCAGGGGGCGCTAGTTTATCGGTGCAAGTGCACCAAACGAACTTTAGTTAAGTACATATCCGCACCACACTCAGGGGGGCGCTAGTTTATCGGGTTTATCCGCGCCCCTGAGTGTGGTGCGGAAATCTACTTAACTAAAGTTCGTTGCATGCATTTGCACAGATTAACTAGATTACTAAAAATAAACTTTTTTCAATAAATTTTGAATCAACAGGAAAACTTTCATTATTGTAAATACACAATACCAGATAGGTTTCCTGTCATATATTTGGAAGTCAGATCCTAATATTTGTGACCACTTGTGATCAAATATATATTTGACCGATAATCTGACAAAGACGTAAGACGATTAACAAAATCCCGCCCAACCCAAATAAGACAAACAACATCCCCCACATACACAATAACCAGACACTGGATAAACAGACAAACACCAGAGTACAAGTGCACAAAACATCCAAAGTGCAAAAGTGACTGACACTGCTACTGAAGAGGGCGAGCAGCCGAAACCGGTCTAGCAAAAGACCAAACCTGCGAGAGGAGACTGAAGGACACGAAATCTACGGTATTCTGCTTTTAGTTTTTAGAAACTAGTCACTACCCTGATAACAGCTTATGGATTTTCAGAAATGCAAATCAGGGAGGAACTTGAAACTAAATTTCGCGCGGCTCGTCTGAGTGCCAATCTATCTTTAATCTTGCCCGAGGGTAAACCCAACTCTCGGGTGGAAAGAAAGAGGGCGGGAGAGTGGGGAAGGTGTGAGAGAGAGAGAGAGAGAGAGAGAGAGAGACCTGAGCGGAACACGCGAAAACGGGTCGTTTCGCGAGAGCCTGGTTATCTGCGAAATAACCGATAAGTTTAAAAGCCAA